>CM031569.1:8010451-8713008 GCA_018467065.1 Ephestia elutella
ATTGACCTTATTGATACGCGAAACTTTAAAAACCTCAGGTACACTGAGGTACCAAAATGAAATAAACGTAGTTATGATTTAATTTGAATTTGCATGTTTTGTAATTATGAATATTGATATTATAATGAGTGATGTTATTTCTGATAGCGCGTGTTCTATAATTCACAAAAAGCTAATCAATGAAGCATAACTAAAAGTGACTGTGACAAATGAACTACTACTGTTACTACTTGTGGTTACGGGGTTACCAGTGGTTACCAATCCAAGTTGGATACGACGTGTGGTCAATTGATTGACGTGTGTCGAAGTATCATTAATCAAAATTGGATGAATTTCATAGTTATTTGAATAATGTTCTGTGGTTGCGCCATTCACTGGTTATTTATTTGATGTCCGTAGTAAATTGAAACTTAAATGAAGGAACTTGAAATAAATATTAGAATAATAATTATAAGTTTAATATTTAGTACTACTATTAATACAAGTTAAACATTATGAGTCAATTCAGCATAATGCATTAGGTAATAAACTAAAATTGCATGATTAATTAAAGGTTATAAGGCCTAGGGCTTTATTTACTAGTCAACGCAACTGCAAAGGGAATAATGCGATGTGCAACATGACATGCTACGAGTATATTATAGATAGATAAAAAATACAAAAAATGCAATCGCTGTGCCTCAGAATTACCTCTTTATACCTGTAATAAACCTCTTTTAAATATTAGTGTACTATAGAAGTAGATTTATGATTATCTATATCAAACTTGATGTCTAGTTTTGGGAAATCGGTCAAAAATGTGAGGTAAATTCAATGGCTGTAATCGTACCAACAATTTTTGACTGCTGTTATTCGTTATTTTAATACTGTCTGGTATGTAGTATATTCTAATTAAAGAACTCTTAATAAGGGAAGTTACACACGACACGGCACGGTTTCATCACTGCGATGATGGCGCGTCTAATTGGAGCAGTAAATTTAAATAACACTGACACTTCACATCGGCCCCAGTCCTAATTGAGAGAGAGAATCGTAAAAATAATTTTATTCGTCTCATTTGTAGCTAGCTTTTAATTTTATTTCTTTTACGGCTAGTAACTTGATTGGATGCATTGGAAATGTCGATGTGGCGTTAATTTATAGCATCTTTTAGTGCAAGTGTGAAGTTTTCTCCAGGTTCCGCAGTAAGATTGTCGTAAAATTAGAACGGTTGAAGCAATTAATTGAAGAAACGTCTTATTTACGTCTTAAATGTATGTTGATTGATTGACTTTGAATATCCAATCGATTAAATTTAAACGGATTTACAAAAATGTAAATTTCCGAATTTTAAATACGAAATCTTGCTTCCGACAAAAATGTCAATTAAAGCAGGTCCAATGACAGTTCTGAAAGAAAAGTAATTTTCCTACACATGTACAAATTTCCGAATGATTAAAAAAAAGTTGCTTGAATAAAATAAAAAAATATTACCGAAATAGCGGTCTCAATTCATTTTATTGTTATTGAAGAGGCATTTATAATAAAGTGCAATATTTTCTTGTTGCTCATCAAATAAAGCGTCTCGGTGTCCCAGTGCTAATAAAGGATGGAACAGAAATTTAATGTGACCGCTAATAGCTAATTTCCCTCGGGAGCTTCGTTTTCTGTGTCATCCAGAGGATACAAACTTTGTAACTCCAAAACGAAGAGATAAGCCGAAAATTACGGATAAGGATTATTATGATATGGCGATATTTATGCCTCGCTTAAGGCAGTTTCAGATTCTGGAAATTTTGGGCTGAAATCGGTTGCAACATTATTGATTATTGAAAATGAGTATCAATTGGGGCCGAACCTGGAACTTTTATTCCAGTGAAAGAATATTAGGGTACCAAAGAGTCTTTACATTTCGACCCATTTTAACTTTTAATGTAATCATTCGTTTTGAAGTATGAATAAATGTTTTAGGTAGTAAAACTTTTATTGAAATTAAATTTTAATAAGAAATACATAGTGTATTTGAAAAGATTGAACTTAACATATTTAAGTTGATATTAGTTATTTATAGGATGTTCGTTTCTTCGAAAATTCTTTTATAAAAGAAGGTTTTATAGGTAAAACCTTCTTTTATAAAAGATTTTTTACAAAAAATAGCAAACAACCCATACCGTGATTAATAGTACCAATTTTCCATTTAAGTTGTTTTGCCCGAAGTTAGCTTAACTCGTAAATTAGAGAGAATTCTCCCAACGGCTTTATCTACACACATTATTTTAAGAATAATCGATTTTACATTGCACCAAGACCCGTGCAGCGTCTAAAATGATAAAAAAACGGTCATGTGTGTGTTGCAGTACGCCTCGAAAAAGAGTTCCGTAGATGAAAAAAACTGAATCCAATAAAATTACAAAGCGACGCAACTGCATGTTTTTACTTCTTAAGGGATTAATTGTCTAGTAGGTACTAGCAACACAAATTTTTGAACACTATAACAGAATAATTTAGTGTTCAAAAATGATTTCAATAATTTCTCAGCAACGAAAAAACTTCCATGATTTTTCAGAATTATATTTAAAAAAAAAAACAAATTTTCAAAAATTATTAAGTGGTTAGGTGCGTATTTGTATATATTAAGAATAGGTAATGTAAACGTTAAATCCAATATTATGTATAAGACATGTTCTGGTTTTACATGTCTATGCTATGAATTTATTTTTCACTGCCCTTTATTGCCTATCTGATTCCTGCACTTGTGAAGAGCCAAGAAGACGGATAGTATTTTCACATTTCCGTTTTCATTGTTTCGGTACGGAATCCCAAAACGGTATAAAGCCATTCCTCCTAAATTTATAACCGGTTTAACCACGAACAAAACGGGAAGAAAACAATAATGTGTTGTTTTGAAATACGACCGGCGGGAAACTGCCTTTCCTTCGCACATAATGGCTCGATTTTTCACTGCAAAGGAAACTCGGTGAAACGCTAGGGCTCTTTCTAATAAATTGCACTCTGAGTTAGAATGTTTTCTTTTTAAAATTATGATTTATTTTACAGAGCTATGAATAGCAAGCTGTGATTTCGCTTTCGGTCGTGCGTTGCGTTGCGTCTCGTAAAGTCTCGTTTGATCATAGTTTATGCGGTTGTCAGTTAGACTTTATTTTCGGGAATCTGTTCCTTATTCATCTTGATGTGGAGCGCGCTTGATGTTCATTTCTCAACTTGTTCTATTTTGTGTCAATGAGTTCACGTGGTTTCAGTCACTGTTTGTTTGTTGTTGTTTGTTTGTTTGTATCTGTCTGTCCATCTAGTTCGGTCTGCATTTTGTTACACTTGAATATATCTTCAATCTCCTTCTTCTTCTTAAGTAGTTCATACAACTTTGACTGATTTGATACTTCTGATAGATCACTTCTGCAAGAAGACCGGTAATGATGATGTTAGGAATAAATCGACTATTACAAAATCAATTCCATACAGTATTATATAGATGAGCCATACTGTTGTTACACACAGCTACAGACATCAGACTACATTGTACCTACCGCAAGCAGCTTGAGTCATATATTATACATAAGATGAAATTATTGCGCAATTAGTAAGCCAATTGATAACATAAAATGTATGAGGATGACATAATTGATTTACTGAGTCCTCACATGTGGCAACCGGATGGAAACAATGAGTCCTTTCTTGAGATAACCCCCTGACCACAAAATGTTATTAAATACAGAATTACAGAATATACATACATACCCATCGAATATCCGTGATGTACCTATACAGTATTGTTATTTTCCTCTAATATGTATTATTTTAAGCAAAAATAATGCTTTATTATCAGGAATGAAATTATTTTCTTTATTTAAGTCCATGAATGAGTCCGTGCTAATAAATTGTTGTAGATAATATTAGTAACCTGTGTTAATTTCTAACGATAAAGAGTTGAAAGTTGCTAAAGTCGTAATTTGCTATTCAGCGGCTGTATGACACGCTGTTGATAGAATTAAGGAATAATGTTCTCCTATTGTCACAAATCACCATCTAACTATATACTTAGATATCTTGGGTCGTTATTTATATTGATATTGAGCCAAAAGAGTTATCCTTCTATACTTATTTTATGTTGTCACTGCTACTGACCCCATGACTTTTAAATGTACTTGAGCCTTGTGACAAATGCTTTGTATTTTTAGAGTTTTAGATAGGATTTTTGTTATTTAAATGTGGTAGCTAATAATGTTCGTTTTTTGTTTTGTTTATAATGTTTCGCTACAGTAAATCTTCAGGGGATTTTGGTTAATAATGAAATGATTAGTCCGAGTCTGAGTTTATATAATAACAAAGCTATGATGCAATTTGTCAAACAACTATGAGTATTTTAAACCTCTAGACATGAGATCAAGTAGATAGGAGAAAGTGGATCTTTAAAATATAATTAACGCTGTAGTAAGAGTTTGTTATATTAAGAATGATAAATGAGTTGCTTGTTTTGATGTTGAAACTGAACTGTTGAACTTGCGTCTCGACTTGTTTTGAAGGAATGCATGCGTATTAATGACAAATTGATGAACGTCAAAAACGTTAACATATCGTAGACACTGGTTAGTATTAATTTTAGAACGAAAATAATGCGAGATTTGTATCGAAAACGAAACTTACTTTATAACGAAAATTTTGTTTAATAAGATATGAAAAGAACTAGCTGTTCTGATACATATCACAATCCCATTACCTATTTAATATATAGTAAGGTAATCTATACACAAAATTATTGAAACTAATACAACAAAACTATGAAATTTCCGCCGAGAAATGGCAAACTGTAATAAACTAGCGAGTGAAACAAGTTCCAGCAACTAATTCACTATCGTAACGTTAATCGGAGGCCCTAACTGACGACAACTCCCATTAGTACAGGCGTATCCCAGATCGTACCCCTTAGAGTAACTATCTTCTGCACAGTGATGATTAGACGATAGACTTGTGTTTGCGCAGGTTTGATTTCTATGCGGCTCGATACGTACTTCAGAGTGCAATCAATTTGGTTGTCATCTTTGTTCAAATACTACTTCTTCTTATCGAGTGTGTTATTACTAACACTGATGTCAGATTTTATTCAAGCAGCCTAAAGGCATCAGACATGATTTTTAAGACTACCGCCATCTAGTGGCAGTAGCCGTATACACACTAGTAAACTAAACAGTCAGTCAATGTGCAGGTTTCCTCACGATATTTTCCATCACCGGAATCAGGTGGTGGTCTATGAGAAAACTACCATACAAGAGTCAGATTGGTCTACAAACTCATGTGACACAGGTAGGATTTGAACCCGGGTCCTATCCGACCTCAGACGGGTGTCATTACCACTTGGCCACCACCACTTCAAATACTACTAACTATTATGGCGCAGGGACCCAAAATGAGTCTTAGCCTGCGATAATAAGGATCTCCATTTAGGTATGTCGTGCGCCATCTGCTGCCAGTCATTGGCATGTGTGTGTACTACTAATCAGAGAAAATATAGAAGAAATAAAGTTTCACGTGTTGTATTAACAGTAGATATTTATAGAAATTAAAACTTATCTTCTCTCTCTCCTCCTAGTCTTATTCTCATTATTTAGGATCTGCAGTCATCTGAAAAATACAAGGTTATTTCAGTTTAGAACATAGACATAGAAAAAAATATTCATTCTTTAATAGACATAAACTTGATTGTCAAATGAAGCCCAAAAACGTTCATAATATCTCCAGCTCCAAATTCAATGTTTTTTTACAGATTGTTCACAAATTCTATGGAACCAAAACAGTAAAATTAAAAAAAAAAATCTTCTCATTCTAAACCATAGGGTTTGGAATGACTATAATCCTTCTCAATCGCGCGCTCTATTACGTATTTAGATAGATAACTCTATGTTGTAGTGGTTGTACCCTAATCCGGGTCCCGGGGGCCGATCCCACCGTTATTTTGCATTAATGTTCCAACTTCCGCTCTTTATTTCCCGTTGATGAGGGAAATTCCGTTATGCTGTTAATTAGGAAAAATTTCGTTCGGTAATAGCCTATTCCGTATTAGACTTTAGGGGCCTATCAGTATTGGAATATATTAGGTTACCTTCTGTGTAAATGACGATAAATGTATATCGACTATCTTTAATGGAAACTGATAAAATGTACATATAATGTATCCCAAACAAAAATTTACGCTACAAATCATTCAACGTTTATTTTTAATAAATACCCTTTACGAATTTATATTTTAATTGTTCCAATAATTTTGAAGGTTGTTCCCAGGAACAAGTTCTTTTACAAATAACAATAAATACTCAACCAGGATAAGTAATAAACAGAAGTGTAAAATTTATGAAGCCTGTATAAAACTTTAGCGTAAACATAAAATGAGTTGCGATTCCGAAAGGCCACTGCTTGGTGACAAATCATTACTTCGACGCATCAATAAAGCTGAAGGACTGAAGCCATCTATAAAATAAAACCCTTCAGAAGTCCATAAGCCAGTGGGGTGGCCTTTCACTGAAATGGGAGTGGAGACCTCGTCGATTTCTTTGTCACTGGTCGATTCCTCCTTGTTCCTAGATATAATGACGATGATAAGGATATTTTTTCTTCTTGATATAAAGTTTTGGGTGGATTGTGTATTTTTTTTGGTAGAAAGTAATAGAAATTAATGTCGTAATTTAGACAAATAAACAAATCAGAATAAAACTATAGCAATAGAATTACTTTTAGTCAATTGATTAAATGATTTAATCAAGAGAATTTTGTCATAAAAATCTAATGGTGCGATACAAAAGAAAGTGTTCTATTATTTTTCGTTAAAGGGACAAAATCATCAGCCTTAATAGAAATAAAGCCAAAATGGAGTCGAAACCTCGTCGATTCCTTTAAAACTCTTGGGGAAATCGCTTTTTCATCCCCGGTAATGGCCCCGTCCCGGGACATTTTAATTAACTTCACTGGAGTGCTTTTTTAGTTTTCAGATGAATTATGGACGACAGATCTTGAGGATGGAAACTTAACTTCGTCATTTTTGACCCTCGGTATGAGAGCGAGGGTAAAACAACTTTTAAATTTAATGGTTCTTATTTCCTACAAACGAAAATGAAGTCGTCTAATATATATACTTGAGCATGTTAATCGCTAACCTTCACTAGTTGGAGAGGCACCTTTAGAAGAAGAAGAATATATCTATTGTTTTTAATGTTACAGGTTTATATTCTAAATCGATGGCTACAGGTTTGTTATTTGTTAATAGGCTACAATCTCAAGAACGTTCTTTACGATCCAAAAATCATTTAAATTTTGTTGCTAGGTCAATTTTGATAAAAAAATCTAAAATGACATAAAAAAAATATCTTGAAACAAACTGGTGCTGCTTTAAAGTAGATAATGAAAAAACTCAAGAATCAAGTGTCTTAAAAAATCTTGGTTAAATTTTATTTCCTATGCACCGGCTGCGAGCGGTATGTAGTAGTAAAATTTGTATTTTATAACCGTTGCAATAAAAACTAAATGAATAAAAATTATACAGGTCGGTTTTTAGAGCGGCCTGGTGTACCAACCGACCAATGTGTCAACGTTATAAAATGTCATAAGAAAGTTGCCTCGAGGAATTTAGTATCTTAATAAATTTAATTTAATAGGTCCATATTTTTATGACGATATAGGTAATTATTTATTTGGTACTAAACTGCGACGAAAACATTAAATGCCATCCGAAGTTTTGAGGTCACGTAAAATAGAATAAAAAACGGTGATTGTTATTCTTATATTTAAGTGTTTTTTTTCAAATCCACCTTTGACATTAATTTAATTATTTTCACTTTACAAATTATGAGTTACAATTATCGTACAAAATATTCAATTATTTATTTAACGATGCACAATTAAAAATAAACTTTATGCTATGTCAAATTGCAAACAATATTCATAAACTAATATGATAACTTAATAAAATCGTAAATGTAAAACCTTCTAATAGTATCATTTATCATGGACATAAAACATTTTGCAGTAGCTAGCCATTATGAAATTAATTCCTTTATTTATAGTTATTGCCTAGGTGGGACACTGCAAATGGCTAACGTTAATGAGCTGGGTAGACAATTCGTGGGGTAAGATGCTGTTAACTCTAAAATATTACTCTCTTTCAACTGCGTATGGTATTAGTTTTATCTACGTGGTAATTAAGCAATGTGTCGAAAGACAACTTTAACCTTATAATAGAAGTAGGTATGCAAATTCCAATTAATTTTCACAAATAGTTTAAAATTATTTACCCTTAGATATTAAATTCTGATTATAAGTACCTAACCGTTAACGGTTAGGTACTATTAAATTTAAATCCTAACTTCCTAATTCTATTCTAATATTATTAATGCGAAAATGAGTTTTTTTGTTTATTTATTTGTTTGTTACCTCTTCACGCTTTATCTACTTAACCAATCTTACTGAAATTTCGCATACACATATTTGGAAGTACTGAGAAGGACATAGGGTACCTTTCATCCCGGGAAAAAGCACTGTTTCCGCGAAAAATTAACGCGGGCGAAGCCCTAGTCCTAACTAATATTATAAATGCGAAAGTGAGTTTGTTTGTTTGTTGGTTTGTTTGTTTGTTTGTTTGTTACCTCTTCACGCTTTATCTATTGAACCAATCTTCCTGAAATTTCGCATACACATAGCTGGAAGTTTGGAGAAGGACATAGGGTACCTTCCATTCCAGGAAAAAGCACTATTCCCGTGAGAAATTCACGCCGCAGGAAAAAGCTAGTCATCTATAAAACTTGGATTCCACATTATAGCAGTTTTTTTTATCAAAAGTTATATTAATAGCGTTCCGTAGCTATGTTTATAAGCATTATCGTCCCTTGTAAGTTCCAATACCGTCCCTCATTTGAATTTCAACTCAGCATCTCAGCGGGCAGCGAAAGTAAGTGACTTTTTTACAAAGCATTTAACCTTTACCTTTTAAACTGGTTTGAATTTTAATGAGTTAATACATCAATGCATCATCGGGTTATAAGTGTGTCTTAACTTGCTTAAAGAGTTATTGGCTTGCAGGTTTTCACAGCAGGACGCCTGTTCTGTAGCTCCGACTTCGACAGCCCTGTGGAATAAAATATAGTGTTCACAGAATTGTTTGGACAAAATGCTGCAGAGGAGTTTTTGGTGTCGCTTTTGCTTCGATTGCGCATTGGAAGCAGAAGCTTGGTAGTATTGATTTAATCTTTCATAATAAATTGATTGTGGTCAACAGATAAATTGATGCTTTCCAGCGTGATTGGTCGAGCGTTGCTTCATACAGGGATAAATGGAAAAAATAAAGTCGACCTTAAACTTTTCCCAGCAGTGGGACAACATAGGTTAAATAAAAAATTGGTAAATGCTTCAATTACTTTTTATTCTGCACTTAAAAATATAAAATGTTTGTGATGCGCCCGCGTAATAGACAGTAGTTCAATTCTTTGAAAGAAATAATGAAAAAGATTTTAAAAAATTAAAATTTGATACATTAATCACGGTATGATGACACTTTTTCTCGTCAATTCACAAAAGTGAAATCATTTTAGGCAGATATTATACTTTAACCTAAAGTTCAGAGAAATAGAATCTATAAAATCTAAGAAACACTGGTGATACTAAATAAAAGCAAAGTCTCAAGATTCGCATCTGTATCATCCATGGTTTATCCCACAGCCCCATGTGGTACCTGCTCCTCATTGTACATCATCGGCGCTGATCATAGGCTCTTAAAATTATATTCGTCTTTAAATAGAGGGAGGTAATTTCCTTGGCATATTTAAGGCTTACTTCGTGCGTTCCTAACCAGCTGTCGTCGGCGAATGAAATAATGCGCCATTGAACAAAATAACAAGCGTATTTAATGCTGTCAAACTCTCGTATTTTGCTGCTAAAATGTTTATAATCCCTCTTGATTTTTATTTTCTCTTTACCGGGTTACGTTAATTTTGCAATTAACAGTCTATTTCCCATAAGACAAACAGACTATGGATATATTCTACCTGTATCATGGAAAATCGATAAGTTTTCTCTATGACCACCATAATATTAATTAGGTACTATATTAGTTGACACATTTAAAATATTCAAATTTTCAAGAATATTAAGCAAAACAATGTAGCTACCATTTGCATAGTAATTTGAATAATAAGTTTTACGAAGGTTAGTGAATTAGTAATTAAAGTGTGTACTTTTGAAAGAAAATAAGTTACCTAGGTACTTACTTTGACGACCTCTGTGGCCCAATGGTCATCACGCCGCCGGACCCCGGTCGGGTCAAGATGGAAATGACCTTTTTCAGATTGGCCTGGGTCTTGGATGTTTATCTATACCTATATGTATTTGTTATAAAATATAGTATCGTTGAATTAGTATCCCATAACACAAGTCTCGAACTTACTTTGGAGCTAACTCAATCTATGTGATTTGTCCGTATATATTTATTATTTTATTTATTTATTTAACGAACTCTTCAAAACCATAACCAAACCTATAAACTAGGCAAACTATGGTTTGCCTGTGCAAACCATAGTGCAAACTTCTAGATCCGTAAAGCTATAAAGACGTATACGTATACGTTATGAACAAGTGTGTATAATAAACATTACTTTATATTGAAGAACCAACGTCTTCTTTATTCATATTTACGACAGTAACGGTAATTATGAAGCAATCAGATACTGTTATTGAGATAATGATCCTTTTCACAGATAGATAAATACACATTTTATGGGTATATTCAGTATTGCGAAAGAACAGTTATGTACCTATACAAATACAAGTCATGCTTCTTTACAATAGTGTGTATTTGTGTATGTAAAACAGTAAACTGGGCTTGTACGGGCCATTACATTTTGAAGTATTTGTGAATAACCAAATTTTGGCCCCGACGGCAAATGTTTGTTTAAGTTTAGTTGGTTTGTTTGATATGTGCAATCGCGGGATAGCCGCTTTACCACTTCAAAGTAGGCGTAAACCTAATTTCTAAACGATTAAAAAAAGCATAAATAAATGAATATCGATGTTTGTCCGGCTGACCGTAAAATAGAATGAGCGATTTTCAACCAGAGGCAAAAAAAATCACCTAACAGTTTGATAAATCACAATATTGATACTTTTTAGATGTTTTTTACTATGTTTTATTTTTTTTTAATGCCAATCCCGTGAATTTTCGCTTTTTGTATAAAACTTTTTCTCTCGCCTTTTACTTAAGTGCCATCTATGAAGTCATCTGGAACTGTTTCTTTTTAATTTGGGTCTCGGAAAATCCCTCATTATCTGAAAAAAACATTGACATAATTATCTAAGCGCGAGAAACATTAAGTTGAATCTACACCGACAATAATACTGAATCATTATAATAATATTAAATAAATAAATATGATAGTTTTATTTATTTATTTTAATACAAAAACATGACTGAGTTTAAAAATTGCTTATTTTTGTGTTATATAAATTTGATAAATTATCAAAATAAGCTGAAAAGAAATAGGTATGTTACTCGCGAAACAATACATACTTACTAGAAAAAGGTCACTGTAGGAGGTGTTAGTACTTGAAATCGAAGTGCTTCCTGTTTACAGCGCCAGTTTAATGCTCTCGCTTTTATGTACTAATAAAATCCAGGCACAAAGAAAACAGTTGAAACCATTTATCAAGCAATTAACTCACCAGTGAGAAATCGCGTTGGTATAACTCTGTTGACTTTAGTATTATAATATAGTGTTTTTGTTTACTTTAAAATATGATAGAGACCACCCGGCTTTTGTGTCGATGCTTTCGGATCTGCTTTATGCCAACAGTTGGTTCGGCTCACACAAATATACAAGGCAAACAAATCATTTGAGACGAGCTCGAGGGTGCTTCAAACGAGCAGACTTTGAGTAGTGTCTTGCTCAAATGATAATGATGAGAAACTGAGTACAGTTATTGCAAAAAATGATAGTGCAAAATATGTGTTTTGGTTCCGTACCTCAAAACACAAAGGAAGCTATATAGGATTACTTTTTTTACAAACGAAAGAGATTTGATTTTCTTTAATTTGATTTACCTACTGCATTTTATTGAGATAATGTAAATCAGAACGAAATTTTTTGTAACTAGTAAAAACTAAACCGACGATGTAAGCATAAGCCACAGAAACTTTTCATAAATTCTTTTTGATGGTCAGTGTACTTTAACAACTTAGGTAGGCAAAATACTTAGCGAGAGTAAATCCCTGATTCTAACTTTGACTTTCCACATTACAAGAACCAACCCGGCGAGAGTGTGGTGAAAAAAAGTAACGAGAACTATGTGGCAGGGTATGACATACCCGTTTTTAAAATTGGGTGTAAAACCAGATTCTTAGAAAAAATAAATATACTCATTATATTTTATAATAGTAAATATATATGATAAAGTAGGAAATTAAAGAAATACTGAATTTTAATGATTTTTATATTTTAAGTAACCGGAAAAAAATAAAATAAAAAAATAAAAAAAGAGATTTATGACAAAAAAACTTAACATCATAAAAGAACATGAAACTAATAACTAGAAAATTAAGAAAAAACTAACAAATTAACATTTAACTTAACAATTTGAGCTGAATTCAGTGCAATTATTACAATAAAAAGTTGCATGCTCCATACAAATAGGCTTGCTGCAACTCGCACATGAGTATTTTGTCTTTCTATCTTTTTTATTTGGACAATCTCCGCATCTTACATAACGCCCAGGAACATTTTGAGTTGATGTATGCGGTTCATTGAGCTGGGAAGAGATTCTTTGATGAATATATGTCGGAATATTTTTTTGATCTTTAATACAATGGTCCGATTCGTCTACGGAGCTCGCCTCGTCGGAAGTATTTTCTAGAACTTCTTCTAAAAGCGACCGAAGTCGATTTTCTCCACTAACAACGTCCATGTTTAATTGTAATGTATAGTGTAAATGAACAAATAACTTAAAACTAGCAGAAAAAAAAATTAATTTTTGTCACGATTTACACACACCGACGATGTGGCAGGGTATGACGTACCCGAATGCAGTTTGCAAGGGTATTACTCGAGCGCAAGCTACCGTGGCACTGAGATCAAACTACTATTCGGCCCCACCTACCTTTAATTCCAGCTACTGAGAACAACAACCGCTTTGAGGGTAGTAAATTAAAAATACGCGCAAAAGTGTAACATGGTGGGTATGACATACCCTGCCACACTCTCACCAGGACTTACAAAGCGAAGTTGGGAAACTTTTTATACTTTTTTCTCCGAAAAAGGTATATTTTGTCATAGTTTTTTACGTTGACTTACTAAATAAATCGTAGTTTATACTTTTCGAAGGCAAAGTAGGTAATATAACATTTTCAATGTCTAACAAATGCTTTATTTTTGATCATCATTGAAAAATTATACAGGAAAGTTGATAAAGGTCCAAAAAACTTAACATATCAATACCGATATTTTTATAGACCTGAACATTATCCTAATAAAAATAAACACTAAAAATCAGCCCTTAATTTAATTACCAATAGTTTACGTCGTCAACGAAGTACTAGATACTTATTTAAGATACGTCAAAACGTAATTTACGAGCCCAAATTGAATTCCCTCACATTTTATAGCAAAAGTCTGGCGCCAAATACCATTCTTCATCACATGACACTACTCCAAATAAAAAAGCCGAAATATTATCGCCATCAAGCTCCAAGTACATCTTCAGAACTGAAGGAGCTGCTAACGAGGCAATCATTGTGAAGAAGGGAAAACAGGATCGCCTGAAACCCGAGACTAGACGGAAAAATTAGTTTCCGACGCGTTCATAGTATGACAACGTCTGGGTGGATTGTAGTGTAAAAATTATCGTAGGTTAAGACGGATTTATTTTTGGGTAACTGTGGTCCGAGAGCGCACTCGAATTTTGGGATTAGTGTTAGTACTCAAATTTCATCAGCCTCAGTTCAGTTGCTGAGTGATAGAACAACTCAGGTCGATATGGACCGACCTTATCTGTACTTTCATCTCGACCTTATTTCATTTAGTAATACTACCATACTAAATTGTAGGTTTCAGATATATCATCATCAGATACTTCAAAAATTAATACTAATACAATAAATTCAGAGTAATTGCGTTCTTCTTCCTGCATTTTCATACCACGTTAACATAGAAACATAAACTAAAATCATAATAAATTAATATTGACCTTGATGGATTGATTTCCAATTAAATTAAAAAACGAGTATAGTTGACACATTTTTTATACTACTTTATAATTTGTACCATCCTCCAGTTCAACCTAGGAACACGTTGAAGTACTACATAATTTAGACTGTATATTCCCTACAGTACCGTGGTGTATACGTTACCCGGCGTTTCGCGATCCCCCCGGCGATAACACACACGGCACGGCGGCGGCGCCGTACCTATTTGTAATTTACTTAAAAATATGGCCGCAGATAGTAAACCCTCCGATGCTAATTCCAGTTTTGTTACACGTCGTTCCCAAACGCGGGGAATTTGTTTGGAGATAGCCAGATTTTTGTACTTTAGATAGCTGGATAGCGTGAAGATTGAGTGATAATGGATTCGGCAAATGAATCTAATAGGCACGCAAATGAAAATTACAGTGTTCAGGTACAAGTTACAGATAAAGATTATAGGTACCTATTTAAACCAGTTATGGTCAAGCGTTTTAAGCACTCTATTTGTGCCTGAAAGTCGCAAGTGACATTTTCCTTCACCGATAATTGCATCCAGAGGAGAAATACATTATGAAGAATTACTGCATGTTGTGTTACCTACAACATACTCAAAAATAAAGAAAAAAGCGAGTGTTGTACACAAGATGATTATTATTTCTGTTATATTGTACATACATACATAGAATCACGTCTTTATCCCTTACGGGGTAGACAGAGCCAAGAGTCGTGAGACTCGAAGGCCACGCTTAGCTGAATAGTGGGCTCTCTGATGGAATGGAGATTCAGGTATAGTGACAGGTTGCTAGCCCATCGCCAATGAGTGGAGGAATCCCCAGTTTAAAACCCTTTCCCTCGATTGACTTTTACAATCTGCGCGGGAAGAGAAGCAGCTGGCACATTCTATGTTTTTTCTTTGCTCCCAGACCAGCATGGAAGCAAGTTAAGTTATATTGTAAAACATTGGAAATATAATGCATATCGAACTGTAATAAAGCATTAAAGCCCACAGGTGTATTGATACATTGTTGGAGAAGCAACTAGCCTTTATTGCCAGCAGACACAATAATAGCACTATTATGCTACTCCTAGGCTACACTTTACAGTGGATATTAGTTTCGTCTGGCGGAAAACAATATCGGTTTTATAGTTTAAGTTAATTTCAGTTGGATGGAGGAACTCTACCTATAGGTTGAGTTCCTCCATCCAACTGAAATTAACTTACTTACCTATAGGTAGAGTTCCTCCATCTTTCATACAGGTCATTTTGTAGGCTCCGCTACTGAATGTGTATGTATGAAATGTCGATGTACGTTAGTTCTAAAGTACCTATCTAATGTCGAAGTATACAATAATATCTACTCATATTATTTGACCAAATTATCCTATGGCTTATCATTTCTATTAATGAAATAAGCCCAGCAAATGAAAAATGTATACCAAATTAATATAATAAACTTTGTTTCAAATCCAATCGCTAGCATTATTGAGGCCATGCCTCACATGCAGACTATTTTTAAAATTTAAATTTAGTTTTTAGTTATCATCCGGTATCATGCTCAAAAGTTATTAGTCAAAGTATCGCTAATTCAAACAGGAATTTTCGTGAGACATAATAAAACAATTTTTCACAATTTCCTAACTCAATTTTCATAGTGCACTTTTCAAGCTACTACCATTAATCACACTGATATGCAATCTGTTACTTGAATATTATGCAGTTTAATTTTAATGTAAATAATAGGTTTGATTAATTAGTTTCGGGTCATTTCCTTCCTTTTCGTTATAACTCCAACAGAGTTTATGATTTTTCTTTTTAAATTAAAAAAATGTATCAACACCAAGTAATAAGTTAAAGAGTTACTTTTAAAAACGGCTTAGTAGTTGATTCGCACGAAATTCATTCGCCCGAACGTGCGAAACGTCCACTTTCAATAATAATATTTTTTTAGTAGGCGTTTCGCACAGATGAATTTTTATCGCGTGCGAACCGACCTCTTCAAGAACTAGTAGTATGCGATTCGCCCACTTAACGAAATGTGCGAATAAAAAAATCAAGGTACAGTTGTGTACAAAATATTATAATATTAATATTAAAATATGCCACTTTTCATGGCACTCACATAAATAAGGTCAATAATTCATATCATTCAAATTTAAATTAAAAGAATAACTTGTTACATAATTATAAAGATGCCATTCTATTTAATTACAAATTGTTATAACTGTGATTTCTAATTGTGATTTTAGTTGTAGTTATGTTTTTAGTTACCCAAACTGTAATGTGTAAGTACAATATAACTTTTTATAAAAAGAAGCATTTTATTTCTTACCTTTATTAGAAGTAAGAATTAATAATTCTAAACGAAATGATTTTGTGCGCGAATGTAACTTTTTGTTAAAACTTTTCCATAAAAAATGGGTATGTGCGAAAGGCGTACTACTAATTTTTGAGAGGGTCGGTTCGCACGCGATTAAAATTCATCCGTGCGAAACGCCTACTAAAAA
The DNA here is from genome assembly GCA_018467065.1 of Ephestia elutella. Lineage (NCBI taxonomy): Eukaryota > Metazoa > Arthropoda > Insecta > Lepidoptera > Pyralidae > Ephestia > Ephestia elutella. The sequence goes on from CM031569.1 coordinate 8,027,163, forward strand.
AATATTATTATTGAAAGTCGACGTTCCGCACGTTCGGGCGAATGAATTTCGTGCGAATCAACTACTAAGCCTTAAAAACTAAATAAATATTCAATGTTAATAATGAACCAACGAACACCTATAAAATTAGTTTTGACAAACTAATACCAATTTTCCAACTCGTAAACGAAAGGAAATGGGATGTTTAAAATATAAATTATCAGAAACGCGACACCCTAAATAATGGCTGGTTCAAATTTAACGAGTTTTCAAACTTTTGGGTTCATTATTATAGATTCGGGGACCGGGTCAACTTTAATATGTCATTAGACCGGCACAGAATAGATATTGCTTATGGATTGTATATAGATAGTGGTTGTACAGTCACCATCATATCTAATGAACCGAAATGTGGTGATGTTTGCCAAATAGCAATAAGTTGATGCGGCTTGGTGCAGTGAACTTACAGGCTTTTGGAAGTTTATTTTGTAGATTTAAATTGCTTTGTTTTGGCCCTATTTTACAACGTATATATACCAAACAGACAAAACGTAATAGTTTGGATAAATTTTACATTTCGTCATCGTTTATCCAAGGCAATTAGATCACATTCCCCATAGTCAGATTTCTGAAAACCGTTTTATGGCAAATTACGCAGAAATAGATTGGGCTCGGCGCAATCGACAGTTTTTGTAAACATCAGTTACTTTATACAGTATAAAAAAATAGTACGGAAATGACACTTGCTAATAGAATTACCCTTTCAATTTTTGATTTTTCTAGTAGGTACCTGTAACCACTTGAATAAAGCAAGCAGTTTTTTTACTATTGTGAAAAAGACAAAATGGGAAGTGTCTTACTGTAATGTTAATAAAATTATTCTGTTGAAATGGTAAACGTGTAATTGTATACCATTTTTTTAATAGGTGTAAGAGCAGTTAATTGAAATCAACTGGATAACTTTACACGAATTTTGCCTATACCCTCTTTAATTTGATTTAGCTTCTGAACAACGATACTTGCACAACTCCATGTAAACAGTTTTTGAAGTTCCGCGTTCGTTCACCATGTTCTACATTCACCATTCGTCTGTTTCAAATTAATATAAAGAGAAATTGTATTCCTTTGTGTGGTTTTTTTTTTTAATATTACAGCCATATAAAAGACTAATTCTTATCGGTAGGCGACCTTCATCGATTTACACCAGTAGCTACCACCCCAAACCCAAATGTTTGATATAAAAACAATAGCCAGCATTAGTCATGGTTCACGGGTTCCCATAAATCACCGAAAACCGGCGTTATCGCGTGACGCCCGTCGCGTTGCGTACGCGATGTCATAATTTTGTGTTGATTTCCTTCAGCCATGACTAATACTGGGTTCAAATAATTGCCTCCAAATTAAACTTCAGTTTTCGAGAATGAGTTTGACCTCGTTGTGCCAATTTTGTTTAGTGCATGCTGCTATATTATAGTGATTTTTAACTTCATAACTGATAGACTTGAAGGGTAAGAAAGACTTTTAACGGTGACGAAAATTAACCATGCATCACCCACGACATGAACGACTATTTATACGAAAGAGATCGTTGTAATTTTCACTTGCCTATCCAATATACGAAGCGGTGGTGGCTGAGTAGTAGCGCCTGCCTGTGGCTGCAAAGGTCCCAAGTTCGAATCCTGCCCGTGCTACATGAGTTTGTATACCAATCTGACTAATGTACCTATGTTAGTTTTCATCGACCACCACCTTGCTTCTGGTGAAGGAAAACATCATGAGGGAACCTGCAGTCTGGTTGATTATTATCAGCTATTTTATGAAATGCAGAAGGCAATGGCAAACCACTCTATTAAAATTGCCAAGAGAGTCATTGCGAGTGTTTCATTCTGTATATGTATATACTAGCTGTTGCCCGCGGCTTCGCCCGCGTGAGTTTAACTTAGATGAAAAATCTTTATGTGTTCCAAACTGTAGTACCTAACCTAAACTCCAGTACTCAACATTGCAGCCATTTGGTTATTCCGTGTCCCGCGGGAATATATGTTGATGAATGGGAACAGATGTTCCAAATCTTTAATATTTATACGTCAGTAGAAAATGCTCATCAGGTTGAACGACTTTTGCTAAGGCGCCATTTCCATATATGTAATAGTGTAGCTGGTCTCTTGGAGTTCTTCATCAGATGATCCTGATCTTCGTTTTATATACGTCAACAGAAAATGCTCATCAGGTTGAACGACTTTTGCTAAGGCGCCATTTCCATTTATTTTATAGAGTAGCTAGTCTCTTGGAGTTCTTCATCAGATGTTCCAAAATATTAAATTTTTATACTACAGCAGAAAATGCTCATCAGGTTGAACAACTTTTGCTAAGACGCCATTTTCATATTTCTTATAGTTTAGCTGTTCTGTTAAGGTTCTTCATCAGGTGTTCCAGTTTTCGAAATCAATTATAGCCTAAATGTTGCCCATACTTAATAGCTATACAACAAAAAAAAGTTTCATTCAAATCCATCCAGTAGTTTTTGCGTGAAACGCGTACATACATACAGACAGACAGACAGACAAGAAATTCCAAAAAAAATTTTTTGCTTTCTATTATTCTTTTTAAGTGTTCCTCTATCCATTTCAGTCAAAAATACAAAATGTACAGACAAAATATTTTTACTGTTTTATTATTAGTATAGATAGATAATGACAACGACCCTCAGTCATGAGGAATACGACTAAAGAGAGATCTAGTAACTTTATTGTTCCTCTCTATATACCTACTAACAACAGGTATTGCACGTTCATATTAGACTTATTTTCTTAAAGGATGTTATCAGTCTAGAATCATAGGAATTAAAACAGCGTACCTAATCAGTTTTGGATGGAGAAAAACTGATTAGGTACGCTGTTTGTTTTAATTTCTTTGATTCTAGACTGATAACATCCTTTAGGAAAATGAGTGTAAAATGAACGTGCACCACCCGTAAGTATTTTGCATTACGTGTGACAATGAAACCACACGCTTACACAATTAAATCTACATAATCTTAATTATTTACGGTTGATATTAAATTGTAATCATCTATTAATTTTGAATAATTTGTACGCCATGACTATTATGACTAATAGATTATACAGTACTGGAATATTAACCCGTTAGATTAATTTCAAGGGGAACTAGTGGCTAGTGGGACGAAATCTGAATTATTTACTATAATATTATACTTAGACCGTTGATATACTGTGTGTGCCAGCTAAGTAATGTAGGGCTTATTTAAATACGGTGCAAAATATATGCTTATAGACCTTACGACACGTAATATGACTCAAGGTATTTATGTTAACTAAGACTGAAGCTGTAGGCGATTGAATAAGTTATGGTAATGTTGGAACACCTGAGTGCAAAGCTGCATGACTCAAAAAAGTAGGTACTTACGAGACTAAAGTAAAATTTAAGTAAGGTGCATGTCTTATATTTATGAGATCGACTTGATTCTCGATATTTATATTTTTAATACAGTTCAGTACTTACTTTGATGGCTCGACGACCCAAATAACACCTTGGCCTCCGATACTAGAAGCTTCCATTCCTTCCTGTTCTGCGCCACTTCCTGCCAGTCGGCTCTTTGGAGGGCCACCAGATCTTTTAGGACCTTTTTTGAAACGTTCAGTAATTAAATAAACTTTAATTTTCATCGAATTGAAAACAAAATAAATGTTTTCATAATAATAACTTGTATCATTAGTATTATTGGTAGAGTACCTACTTATCTGAAAAACATAAATGTGTACAATGTCAAATATGTCGATTTAAGAGCAGCAGAAGACGATCAGTTTCCAAGGAAGACGATAATTCACTAGGAGTAGTGTGGGGGGAACCCTCACCTGAAGTGTGGAACTGGAAATTGGAAACCGTAACTCAACAAGTATTAGGGTACTAAATATTGAAGACATAGAAGTAGCTCAATACAATATGTGTTGAAAAAATTATGCCTAATCTTGGGTTCCGTTTATTACGTCTGATCGCCGTTACGTCCACTGATTACTAACTACCATTAGAAAAAATTACAAAAGCAAAGTTAATTAATACAATACACATTATGTCATACACGAATCATACAATTTTTTTTAAGATTCACTATTGAGCTATAATAAGTCATATATGTACGAATTCTGCTAAAATACCGATACCATAGACTTATGTTAACAGAAGAAAATGAACTCTATTTCTGTATGCCTTGCCATTTGTGTTTAGGGGAAGGAAAACTCCGTCGCACCATCTGTAGGCCTTATCTATGCCTATAAATATTATACCGAGCCCGGAACAGAGGAGTTATAGCTACGATGGTACCTCCACTAACATTACCTACTGCTAATGGATAATTCATGCACCCCATACTGTTTCATAATTTTAAGGATTTTTTGAGTTTTACAGGTAAAGTCTTTACAATACCATTAATATTAGATATCTCGTAAAATGTAGGCGGCGAGACAGACAGTAAAATAGTATTTAGGATATTGAATAACCAGATATGACTCAATTTAGAGATGTGAAACCGGATATGAATCATTTAAATTACTTATTTAAAAAAATTAGATCAAGATATACAACGATACAAATTCTATTACTTAGCACACCAAGTTTTACACATGTTATTACTTCAACCCTATCACTTAGAATTATCCATATAATCTACTAAATAATCAATATCTAAATGGTTTCTTTGTAAAAAAATATCCTTAAGTTAACCAATCTGTGTGCTTAGAATTTAACTTAAACTTGATCAAATTAATGCCAATTTCGAAACTATATTCATGTGCATTTCGCAAAACCGTGACATTTTAAAATTACAGGCTACCACTTTGACGAAATGATTGAGACATAACTCACGAGACATTGATATATTGGTTTAATTACTGCCATTTATACTTGTGTAAGGAGAATGATAAATAAGAACCATAAAGTTATTTATAATAACTTTATGATAAGGACATGAATATTAATACAAGCAATGAAATTAATATTCGAAATGAATTCCAATCTGTTCAGTATAGAGAGAAGTAATGTTATCTGTGGTCTATTTTGTCTGAGATTAGTAGTCAAAAATGTAAAATGATAATTTGTAAAAAAATATATAAACATGATGTGGCTACACTTAATATCCATTGATTCAATGGAGCCTGAGTTAAAGATGTAAATTTTGAGTTTTTAATACACTTCTTTAAAGATTGTTTTATCTGCACTAGTTCTTCCACTTATAACAATCTACAGTATAAAATTTACTCAAAGTCGCAAGAAATCATGTTAAAAGTAGATTTTGGTCATCAAAAAATAAGGCGGATCACGATTCATAAAAAGGATTTACTTTTGAACTTTTATTTGGTTGGTTAAAGTACTAAAGCCTGCTCGAGTAAAAAGCGAAGCGTCATTAATTATTCAACTTTGGCAGTTTGCTGAAAATAAAACAAGACTTTAATCTTTTTTGATTCAAAAAAGTAATAATAGAATGCAAATTCACCAACTTTATTCTGAAATCTTGAAGAAATTCGCCGTCTGCTGGTAACTTCCTAAAAGCAACAGTGGAAAATGCTAATTTGGTTCGTTCTTTGTTAAAACTGCGACTGGACTAAATTGTGAGCCTCAATGTGAGTCTCACAATTTAGTCCAGTCGAAGTTTTGCTTTAGTAAGTACCTATTTGAGTTTGCTATTTTTGGTTAATTAATCTGCAGCTACCGCATTCTATTTGGGAATTATAAATCGCTTAAATAGAATAGAATGCTATAGGGTTATAATAAATTTGTTATCTAACACAGAAGAGATACTTGTTATTATTCTGTCGTTTACTTATAGTTTGTGTCAATACCTATTATTAGTTTTTTAAACCAATTAACACGCATGTACGCGTAAAACAATAAGGTCTACAATTACCTCAAAAGTATGTTAAAGTAAATCATGAATATTATGAGAGGTATATGATGATCATGAAATTAAACTCATGATAACTATAATAACACAAACATAATGAAATCTCAGTAAATTTACTTTTTCATGCTTAATTCGGTATAGTATAATATAGCTACTACTAGTGGTTCTGTGAGAACAGTAGACCTCGCGAGCCCTTCCACGCAATAACCGATATTTTACCGTGTCCCTGGCTTAGAAGAGTTTTGAAACCAACCTACCAATGCTGGAAAGAAAGTAAAAAGTTCTTGTGGTTGGTCAATACCACAAAAAAATTGACTGAGACCTGCTTTTTCCGCCTCGAAATAATATAAATAATATTAATAAATATATACGGACAAATCACACAGATTGAGTAAGTTCAAGACTTTACGGGATGCTAATTTAACAATACTATATTTTATAACAAATACTTATATGTATAGATAAATATTCAAAACCCACGTCAATCTGAAAAAGATTATTTTCCATCTTGACCCGACCGGGGATCGAACCCGGGACCTCTGGTGTGGCCGTCTGGCGTGATGACCGTTAGGCCACGGAGGTCGTCAGTCGTCAGAAATGCATGGTTTGACCTATTGGTTATAGGTATGTATATTTATGTTATTTGCGCAACAAAATTAAAGTTCAAAAAAGGAAAGTTCAATTTGAAATCGTATCTATTATATACATATACGTATATATTACTTTTTTTAATAGGATTCTAATCATACAATGAAGTTTTTTGATATCAGATTTATTTCAAGTATTCCACCAAGCAAAGCAATCCACAATACAATACCATTAACCAAATAAATACTTGAGTTTTTTTTTCAGTTTGCGTGTACCACCCTAGATCTCATCTATGCTTCTCATCAGGCAAGATAGAGGTCAAACGCACTCAGTTTAAAAAAAAATACACGCAATTCAAACAATCTCATTTTAATCAATAAATCAAGATTTGCGAGTATTAAAAGCTTTGCTGCGCCATCTATTGATTTTTTTGTTAACTATCGTATAAGAATTTAATATATGGATTTATAGCGGTTTTATTAAATTTCACTATGTTGTTCATACAAAAAAGTTGCGTCTTAATAAGAATAACAAAAATGTCTAATGACATTTTTGAATTTTTTTTTAAATAGCTGAGAAATAAGGTTTTTTTTATATATTATCGCCATTTTATAAAATTTCGAAAAAATGGCTCGACTAAAAAATTCTATAAAATTGACGAACCTGCTCACAAAATTTCATAAGAATCGGTTTAGAAATGCGACCTGTAGGCGATAACATCCGGACAGACAAAAGAATTTTCGGCTAGTGGAAACTGAGACGCTTCGCTCGCTGCGCTCGCTCGGTCGATTAGCAAGCTAAAACATAATGTTGTATATAATTCTAGGACAACTAATCATATTCGGAATGCGGTCAAGGCCTCGATTACAACTACCTACTTTATATGCCAACACTCAAGTAGGTGTAGGTATATACATGCCAAGCCCTAACTTTACTATATGGCAACACTGTTTATAGATTTTTTATAGATTCCCAAAAAAATACTTATGCTAAAAAATCTCGAAAATAATGTTAAGTAAAATTTTTAAAGAAAAAGGTCAACGTGAGTACTTTTTTCCTTAAAAATTTTGCTGTAGGCTTCAATTCTATTATTGTTGGCAAATGCACCTAGAGCTAGGTACCTACTAATTTTCTAGGCAATTTCGTAATGTTGCAATTGCTAATTAGTATTTTCTATTTCCTCAAACAACACCGCCACCCACATTCATTTTCCCTACAAACGACTTACCTCACTGTGACATTGTTAGTGTTGCCACATCTCAATTTTTCTTTTTTTCCTCCCGTTGCCTCTTGACTTCTCCAAGGACTCTTTTGAAAATTGCACGAGGGGGAATTTTGATTAGTAAAAAAATCTCGCTTTTGATTGAGAGGAGGCACGTCCTCGCAGTATGAAATGCGCCAATTTTTCAAAGGAAAAATTATACTTTGCATGTCATTTCGGGTAAGTGAATTGGCTTCGTGATATGTTTCGGTGAGATAAATTGCGTTCTTTGAAATGTTGAAATTCAATTATGTATGCTGACGGCGTTGTATATGAAAATTATTACTTTTGTAAGAGAAATACGAAAATCTTATTCAAAAAGCATTCGTAGGTACCTTTAGTAGAGAAAAAAAAAATTTTCGATGATTTCATCCAAATGTAACCATTTTTCCTACTGTCGAAAGAGACAAAAGAAAAGAAATGCTTACTTACGAGTACCTACCATGAATACTTACTTATTAATACTGACTGATGACGCCATGACGATGTTAATTCCTGAAACTCTTCTCATCTTAAACTAAAACTATTAAACTCCACCAATTTTCCTGCACATCTTAATCCAGAACGTGACAAGGGCGTCATCTAACACCTGGTGAGAAATGCAATCAAGTTTAATTATTACGGGTATTAATAACAAGGGTGCACTTTGGGCGAGGACCTACCCCGTTGCCATAGCAACACCCCACGGTGCGAACGCAGCCTGCAACACTGCCTGCACGCACTGTGCTTAGTTATTTACAAGTTGAGCAGATTACAGTTGTAATTGCTTCTTTCAGCTCTTAAGGTTTGTCATATTATCTGGAAAAGCACTCGAGTCGTTTTTCCATTCTTTTAGTAGGGTTAGAAACTTATTTTAATATAGCAGTGTGTTAAGAGGATCCCAATGTTATGAAATGTTTTGATATTGGATTTTGCTCTCGTTTTTCCTTGTTCTTTTAACCAAAACGATTAAATATTCCGTTTATTTTAATGCCATGGTAAAGACTGTAATGGAAAATGGCATAAATCTATCCAATCCTGTTAATATTTAATAGTTTATTTTATTTTATAGGAAGACCAACAGCTACAATTTTAGTCTTAAATGTATAAATAGAATAGTTAGTAAAGGAGCCACTTAAAGGAGAGTAGTAGTAGGAGGAGTTTCTTTCGAAAACCTACAATTTATCGTTTTTCCAAATTTTATCGAGTGAATCGACTTTCGATGCTCCAAATATCGCGTGTGAATAAGCTGCAAAGTGCATACAGTAAATGCATGAGCAAACTCGCTTACGACTTTTGTTATCGAAACACGATAGAATCGACACTATTTGCCATAGTATCGTTGCAAAGTCTATGTTGTTTATATACACTTATCAAGTTCACTAACTCTAAGATAAGACTCTAAAATTAATGCAACTAGCAACAGTTTATTTCAATGCCATGGAAAAGACTAGGATAGCAAAAGCACTCGCACAAGTGATAAAATAAGAATTCTATACATTTTCATCTATACTATGAAAAAGATTATGATATAAACGCTTTAGGTAGGCATATAATATAACTGTCTCAAATTTATTAGTGAAATTATTTACGAGCGAACAATAAATATCCTCTTGAGCATTTTTAATTCATTATTTACTAGCTTTTGCCCTCGGCTTCGCCCGCGTAAATTATCCACGGGAACAGTACTTTTGCGGGATGACAGGGGTACCTGTCATCCCAGGTAAAAGGTATCGGTCCATAAACGGTCCTAGGTTCTTCTCAGTACTTCTAACTACATATTTGTATGCGAAATTTCAGGAAGATTGGTTCAGTAGATAAAGCGTGAAGAAGTAACAAACAAATAAACAAACTCACTTTCGCATTTATAATATTAGTTAGGATTTTTTTTTTGTAATGCATATTAGTCTAAACTTTAGAAGCAAGGAAATCAAAATACTCGTCTACTTCCACTTGCCCAATGTGCACTGTTGCAATGGCAGCGTTTATGGAACCAACCCCTGTCGAGAAGCTCGTGAAATCGTAACGTGGTCGTCATAAAAGCGTTTGTTACGTTTATTCTATACAGTCTGGAAAGTCACATTTTTGGCGCGGTTCTTTGAACATTTTCCTATGCCAAGATTGAAATCCATTTGACGTATTGTTTTAAAAAATCTCACTTTGCTACTTTTTTCTTGTATTTTAGATTTAAAATATCGCTATAGGTGGAAAACAATCTTATATAATGTTTAGATCTCAAAAGAAATAAAACGATTAGGTTTGTTTTTTCCATATCAGTTAAAAAACGGGTTTTACTGTTCAGAAACAATTGTTCGATCCAGTACCTAAATATTTCCAAGAAAGCGATAATCCCTTCGTCTTCATCAATACGGCGATTTCCACGTTTACAGGGCATAAAGTGTTTTTAATTGCGCTGAAGCTCCACCGAAATGACGCCTAGCGTATTGGCCAATCAATTCTTTGTGTTGTGCGAGTTGTAAACGTCTCGTAAAGTCACGGACGCAAACCAGACGGGTTGGAAAAACACTGATGAATTATTGCATTATAAAGACTCAGTTAGCTCGCTGGGATATTAATAGAATAATGTAACATACGATCAGGAGATAGAAGTTCTTTTGACTTCATAAAATTGGAATTATAAAAAAAAAATATCCTGTTATAATAATTAGGGATTTTCCGAGACCCAAATAAAAAAAAATAGTTCCAGATGACTTCATAGATGGCGCTTAAGCAAAGGCGAGAGAAAAAGTTCCATACAAAACGCAAATTTCATTAGAAAAAAAAAAAAAACTTAAAAAAAAAAATCTAAAAAGTATCATTATTGTGATTTGTGCAACTGTCAAACTGTTAGGTGATTTTTTTGCCTCTGGCTGCCAATAAAAAGCGCACAATATAGGTACAGCTAGGTAATATAGTTTTAGCTTTAATTCTAAAAATAAAACCACTAATTAGAAATGTAAAGTTTTAATAATGCTGATTGTTGCGAGTAATTGTATCTACAGTTCAATAAGTAGACTGTATAGGAATATTTTCAGTACAAAAATGCTTACAACTGTGATTCAAAAGATGGATTTCAAATTCGTATTGGTTCCGTTTAGACTAATCGGCTACACACAATAAATAAGTTCATACATAATGATAAAATTGTATAAGGATATCAAACATTTCGAAATATTTACAAAAAAAAATTAAAAATAAATTATACTATATCACAGTCACTAGAGAAAGATGAAATCTATGGCCTAAATTACAGCAGTCTATTTGAAAAACACTTCCACGTTAGCTACGATTCCTCCCGTTACACCGTATCGGAATCATATAAATAGCCTCCATAAAATACTTGACATGACGCATGATATCAGTGAAAATACAAATTGCCTTCATTACTTTTATACAGCTAAATTAACCATGAATAATTTTTATTGGTCTATTGAGTGGTGTAAGATATAATGAAACATGGTCATGGCAATTAATTTGTATCCAGAATCGATCAATTAAGTTGGTGTAACGGTCTTCCAATTTAACCATAACATTCAATATAATGCAGAGATCTTTCATACATATTTACAATTTACTAGTTTATTATTGCTTGAATTACGTACTAATGATATTTGTTTACAATATTGTCGGTGAAGACTTGAACTAACTTCTATATGAATGACCTGAACATGCTGATGCACCGGAATGGTTGCCAAATGCTCGCATTTCTCTGTAGTCTGTTTCTCTGCGGACAATAAAATATATATATATTTTTTGATACCGATAAATTTTTAAAACGCTGCAAGTGCGAATATATTAGATCGTAACTTCGAACTCGATTACATCAAGTTTAACAAAATTGATTCAATCCAGTCGAGACCGCCCCGTCGCGTTGTCGTCGTGGTTGCGTATAAATCCCTCTTTCCATCATTGCGATAAGTGACATAAAATAAATATTACCTATATTTTTATACATTATCAAACAACTTACCTTTCATACGGTGGTGGTGGCAGTATATCGCATAGATTCATCCTACAGTTCTCCTCACTCCTTCCCATATTAGAACGTCTCGTATCTTGCGATCCTTGTCTAAAACTGTTTTCTTTCCCCAACCAATGCCATTGAGGATAATCATAATCTACTTCAGCCATAGCCCAGTCTTTATTTGCTTCATGATGGCTTGATGACCTAGAGTGATTAGTCTTACAAGATGGACAGTCCTCCAACGACATATCTTGAATATCATCCCCCTCATTACCACATTTAGTCATTTCACTGTACTCTTTAGTTAAAGTGGAGCTACTACTTCTACAGCAAGTCGAACATTCTTCATTGGAATATTGATTACTCTCTCCATAAGATCGCACCATGCTATTATCATAGGAACCTGGACTTATGGCACACTTCATACAAGAGTCTTCTGCGTCAGTGTGATCCTAAAAAAATATCATTTAAATCTGTATACTATATCTATATAAAAGTTCTGTAATGGATAAACGCAAAGTCTTGAAAAGTCGAAAAGTTACACGGCCTGGGTACGAAGTATTTATTGAACGTAAATATATAAGAACAAATTCTATTGCTAATATAGACAATTTATTTATTTCAATACCAACCCTATAATTAAGTTCAGTGTATATGGCACTTGTAGCATATGGCTCTGGCGCATTCCTCCTATGCTCTTCTTGTGGCATCGCGCTCATATGCGGATGTTGAGGTAAAGTATACTCTGCTTCCATAGCCATTGTCCCTATGGAATGTCCACCTGCGGAATGAAAAATAAATTAATATAAAAAAAACAAACCATATCAAAAAGTTTATCAAGGTAAATCACAATTTTGGAAAAGCATCATCTTTTTTAATAACCATCAAGTTATTATTTAACAATCTTAGAACTAAACTTTAATTTACAATTTGATACAAAGAAAACTCTTTACCATGTAAGAGACTCTGGTGGCAGTTTAAAATCTCTATTCTTGGCTCGTTCGAACCTTCATACAATGGTCTTTCGCGAAGCCATACTGCTTCTTTTCCCAACAAACACTGTTGAGCGTTAGCAATCGCTGTGCCAGAAATAAAATTATCTGCAAGAAATTGAATTATTTAAAAATTTTTCCACGTAGCAGTCATCAATTAAAGTAAATTAAAAGAAATAAATGTCTCACCAGCTGCATTCTGGCTTTTTCTTTGCTTTGTATTTCTTCGTCGTATATAGACTATTACTCCACTTCCAATTAGAATCAAGACTAGTAATACTATACACAGGGCTAGAAGCCACGTTTCTTGGAACATAGACAATATTGCTTTGTCTCTCGCTGGCTCAGTCCTGAAACAGGACATGGTGTCCATTGTTGGGAAGATAATCTAAATTGATACAGTAGAGTCTAGCTAGAGTTATACTAGATTACATTGAATAACAATATATATTTTTTGGATTTTTGAGCATCTCAGATGCAATATTAGTACTAATGTACTCTCATATAGAAATAAGATATGGTGAAAAAATTCCTGCTCGCATGGAATTTTTTCACCATATCTTATTTCTATATGAGAGTACATTAATAACAATATATTTTTTATAATATTGTAAATAAATTATGATCGAACAAACTGTTTTCAAGCTTAGATAACCCCATGAAAACGTATAAATCTCAATATTGATCAAAAAATTCCTGTTAATTATTGTAATTATTGTCTTAAAAATGTAACTGTGTTGAGTTACTTGTATTTTTTTTTTTGCATTTCGTGTAAAATTTTGTGAAAAAAAAAGATTTTTAAACAATGTTTTTTTTTCTATGTACTTATATGATTCAAAACTTACTGAACGTAGTGCCTCTGCGTTTGCGTAGGAACCATGTGAATTTGAGCTGGCAGACTAAACGGCCCGTGACCTTTATGAGTGACAGCGGCAGCCCGGGCAATGTAACGTCCTCCAGCTCTCAAAGAACTCGCCGCAGCTGCACGAGTCCTTGCTCCTAAAGACATCTGCCCAACCACTTTACCACCAGGACTTCCACCAACCCTCACTTCGATCTTAAATAAAAGTATCATCAAAGTTAGCACAACACATTTATCCCGTCTAGCTTCACTTTAAAAGATAAATAACCGAACTCAAAAGTAGCAAGTGTTGCAAGGCTAGTTTGATCAAGTTTCGATAGGTGAATAAATGGATCCAGTTTGCAGTGTAAAAGTACTAACCAAGTAACCAGAAAGTTCCCCGTTCCAAGTATGTACGGGAGGCGGATCCCAGCGAATCCATGCTGACGTCGCATTTATCACTCCAGCTGAAAGGCTCTGTGGCGGCGCCGTTGGGACTAGAAAGTAGTTGTGATATTAAATTCAGGAAATTTACTTCGAAAACAAACTACCTACAAACAATTTACTTGCATACTCACTATCTTCGTCAGTAAATCCAGTCTTCATATTCGATGGCTTGCCTAATAATAATTTGTAAAATGGCATCAAAAACACGTCGTATTGTGCATATGGCAATAATCCTGTAAGGATATGACTAGATGACCCGCTATTATGGACTGTGGTCATTGAAAAGTTTTCGTATTTAATAAAATCAGCCAATGTATCATCAGTGTCATTAAACGTTTGAACATTTTCTTTTAAATATTTCTTATTTAATGAAGTCCCATTAAACCATATTTTGACACCTTCTAAATATTCATTATAGTCAGTCATGACCTGAAAATAACAGTCATAAAATATTCATTGTAAAATAGGTACTATGTGTTCCATTCATTGTTTAATAAAAATCTAAGAAAACAAACTTACATCCCAAACTATTTTAAGAGTAGTCGATGATATTCCCTCCACCCGTCTTAGTGCTAAAACATCCTGTTGTAAATAACGCCGAGCTTGTACTAGTTCATACTGAGTCATTGGTGGATGGTTTTGAGGTTTACTTAATTCTGTTTGAGGAGTTGAAAATTCTGGGTCTCCTTTGAATGAATTTGCTTCTCTTCTTAACACCTACAAATTAGTTAATATTAGCAACAAAATCAAAGTTCTGTTAAATGATAAATTGGAATAATAAAAATGATAAAAGATACCTGTAAAGTAGCAGTATGCGAGGCACTGCCTGCTGCGCTTACAGCTACACATGTCAATCTCCCAGCATGTTGTGTTAATACTCGGTCCAAATACAAAGATCCCGTACCATGAGCTGATTTCGGAAATACCAGTTCCTAAAAAACAGTATTATTTTAAGAATTATATTTGTTTGATCAGTTTTTTTAATATTTAATGGTTTTAAGTCAACTTACTTGGGAACCCTCCATAGTCCAAAAAACCACTGGTTTAGGTGAACCTTCAGCTTCGCATGGAAATGATACTGCTTCCCCTTCCCATGCCGTTTGATCAGATGGAACTCTTGTAAAATAAGGCAATGCTGTTAAAAAAATAAGTTTTCAGTTAAAAATTTATACAATTCTGGTTGTTAGTCAATCAAATACAAATCAGAAATTATCTTCTTACAATGTACAGTCAATGTAGCAGTTGTAGCGCTAGATCCGGCTTGACTTTCAGCACGACAAGTGTAAGCTCCAGCATCTGAAGCTACTACTCGATCAATCCTTAGTGACCCTCGGCGAATGATTGCGTATGGTGATAATGACCCATTATCACGTGACCAAGTCACTGATACATCTGACTCTGGAGATGCCTAAAATACAACACTCATTTATATAAGTTCCATACTTTATGGGAGTCTTGTTATAGCAATGTGATAGCAAATACAGAGCTATGAAAGTGATCATAACAAGCCTAGATATCATTATAGACTAAGAATGCTGTAACAAAGCATCGAAATAAGACACCGCTGTAAACTTACTTGGCAATGAAACTCGATGTTCTGGCCTATTAGCGCCGTTATATTATTAGGTTTCACAAGAAAATGCGGTCTGCGTAATACGAGTAACGTTGCAGGACGCGATTGCCTTTCTCCTGCCACATTTGATGCTACACATCGATACACACCACTATCTGACGGAAGACTTTCCAGTATTTTTAGATTACCTCCATATACTACGGATATCCTGAAAATGTATATTGACTTCAGAAAACGGTCAAACAATTACAAGATACAGTTCCAAATTCACCTATTTTAAGGATTATATTACCTTCCATTAACTTCGGTATCCAAACTCTGCCCATCTTTAGTCCAATGTATTGAGGGTTCTGGGCCACCTTTAGGCGACGAACATTCAAGTAACGCTGGTTCTCCACTGGCTACTTTGACATCGCGAGGTTCAATTCTAAATTCGTCTCGTAGAACTGCAAAGTCATTAAAGTTACTATTTATTTTTCTTTTATGCATTAGTCATGATCCCTATCATATACCAACTCCATTCAAGCTATGTATTTTACAATCATACTCGTATATGAAATAATTTTCAGTAATTATGTCAGTTTGTCTAATTACAGAAAGAGAATTAGCATTACCTGCAATCGTTAGCGTAGCGTTCTTGCTAACTGCCTCACCAACTGAATTTCTTGCTACACACCAGTATACACCTTCGTCGCTTTCCTTTTTACCACGCATAACCCTACAAGGTAACAACTTAATTAGCCCTCAAGTAGTAAAGCAGAACATAAAACTCCCATAAAACAATTTTCAGACTTCGAACATTATCGTTTGCTCACGAAAGGAATTGTGTAAATATTTCAGTAGCGAAATCGGTCTGAAGCAAATATTTTATGCAGCTATTAAATTATCATTACTGTCGTAAATTAAGACGTTTGGGACAGTTCTGTTGTGGTAGTACCTAAGTTTGTTGCAATTAATTTTAATACTGTGCAACTTTAATTAGTTACCTATATAAACAATTTTCTATTGTTGATTAATTTTGTTCCAATTTCTTTAATGAGAACCTAGCATACTACTGAAAACCAAGTGTTTATACTAAATTGATTTCAAAAAAGTATAATGTACAATTACGAAAATAACCGCATTCAAAATTTATTAATGCTATTCTCTTTATAATTGTTCAAATTAACGCTACTCATTTAAATGCTTAATTCTAGTAATATGCATCTCATCACATCTGTAAACGGACAATAGAGACATCGACTTCCACCATCACTTTATCACATTGAATGCAAGCAATAACTTCATCATTATTTGTCAAAATAATTTGTGTATTTGATCAAAGTGAGCTAAATTTCTCTTTATTACCCTTACCTAAGAAATAACAATCCGTCTTCAAGCAGCACCCTGTGAGGGTGATCCGTAGGGGCAAGGGGCACCCCATCTTTATACCACTGGATCGTTGGCTTCGGCTTGCCTTCAGACACGCACCGCAGGGTAGCCGGTTCACTCCTCCCGACTATCGTGTCAGCAGGATGCTCTTTGATGCGAGGTGCACGACTTTGGGCTTTATGGAAAAAAGGTAGCTATGATAATTCCTATTCATGGTTATAATCGTTCCTGTCTAGAGTTATCTGATAGATGATAGAGATGTTTGATGTTAATCCTATTGATACTTTTTATTATGCTAGACTATCTCTCTCTTTAGTCGTATTTCCTCATGACTGAGGGTCGTGGTCATTATATGGAATAAAACACACACAACGACTCTCATGGCAATTTTAATGGAGTGGTTTGTCATTGCCTTCTCCATTTCACACACTAGCTGATAATCATCAACCAGAGTGCAGGTTTCCTCACGATGTTTTCCTTCACCGGAAGCAAGTGGTGGTCGATGAAAACTAACATGAGTCAGATTGGTATACAAACTCATGGAGCCCGGGCAGGATTCGAACCAGGGATTTTGTATCCACAGGCGCGCGCCCTACCACTCGGCCACCACCGCTAGACTATACACAGATAAAATAATACAAGAGCCCATTGGCGACAGAAAATGTTTACCAAATTACAATCAAAAAATAATTAATAATATGAGTTCAGATTTAAGTACATAGGTTGACAGACATTAATTTGTATTCGTTCGCGTGAAATAGCAAATGTCACCTAAAATGTCATAAAAACTGGTTTGTACGATTATTCATTTTACGAAATAGCGCAAGTTTTATATTATTTCGTGATTTCGTTTATAAAAGTAGAGAATAGAATGGTCGAGATGGGTCATGGAGACACATCCTATTTGAATTGTAAACAATGGGTACACGTCCTGGAATGACAATAAGGGATAATTATGAACAGTAAATAACACCTGTTTATACATTCCTTTTGATACAACAATGGGTCGGCAAGGACTATGATAGGGACACGAAGGAATAAAAAACGCTTAGCCTTTTAAACAAAACAAAAGAAATCTAAATATTCATTGTTGTTTCGTTTGCATAGTCTTTGAAATGATACACACTTTCAATTCTTTAAAAGAAAGAAAAAGAAGAAAAAGAGAAAGTAAAAAAAGAAAAGAAAAAAAAGTATACATTTTACAATTAACGACACTACAATTAATGATAACAATATACCAACAACAAATATATAAACTAGCAGATAGGTATATATTATTCAGAAATCTAAAAAAGCATTGTTTTAAATATTCAATGAATGCAGTGCAAATAAATCATTACTATTCGTAATGAATCTTTCATTTACAAATAGGATTGCATTATTCCAGTCAGACTGCCAGTTAATAGTAAATAAAAAACATTCAGCTGTACTGGCTATAAAAACTTGCTAAAAGTTCCTTGCTAGAGTTCGTTTTTAACTTTAATTAAGGTTGTAATTTTTTTTTCACTTACCCTTTGCCACGTATGGAAAACTGAACAAAAGATGCAAAATAAAGACTCCCATTAACTGGTTCCATCCTCGTTTATCGGTTTTAATTGGTCCCGCGACCATGCTTAACACTACTGATTACCGTGAATTTGCACACTATATTCACTGTTACTTCTCATTTCTATAATAAAAAAATAATAATAATAATTTCGCCAATTTTTTTTCAGGTCGCAATTCTTGAAAATTTTAGCGAGTTTTCCGACATCGCGATGTATTTCCGCGACGGAGCGACACAACCTCCCCGCGCGCTTGCCGTGGGGTTACTGCCCCCCACTCTAAAGTTGTCATTTCGCGCCGACTCAGTGCAGCTTTGCGGATTGGGGCTCGGACAAGCTCGATGATGATTTTGGACTTGCAGTCCGTGCATATTTTACTAATCGGCATGGCACCCGCCTTTTAATGCTTTTTAAATATTCGAGTGGAATTTTTTAGTGTTCAAGTGAAAATTTGTGGAATTTGCATGAAGTTTCGCTTTAATTAAAAAGTTATACCGTAATAAGTTAAACATTTATTTTTTATTGGCTGCAGAATATTAACTTATGATCATCTAGAAAACACCAATGTAGATTACGATGGAGCATAGGTAGGTACCAAATAATAGGAAACAAGATAAAACGTTCATTTAGAGAATAGGTACTCAAATAAATATATGGGATATGTGAGGTGTTAAGCGTTAAAGTAATACAATGTATTTACAATCTAGCCTAGATTATTTTCAAGAGTGATCTGAGATTGCTGAGCTGTCCTTCGAGAAAAAGACCAGGTACCTATGACAAACTCCTTCTGTTTGCCAAATAATCTATAATAAAACTAGCTAGAGAGTCACCCGAAAAAAATATAAATTTTCTCATCCATGGCGATAAAATTTCAGTTACAGAACAATGGAAATGTCATGTACTTGAATGTCGCATCGCAAGCTAAACTAATGAAGCCTCCCAAAATAGAGATGATCACAGACACAGGCTTATTGGGGCTTATCTCGGAAACTATTCCGCACACGCGTAAGTTCGGGTGTTGCAGCCATGCCAGTTGATGCCAGTCACGTTCCTAGTTACCTAACTGTTTTGTGGCGACAATTCGTAGAACTACTGTCTCTGGATAGAACTATAACGGAAACCAAAAAAAAAATTGTTAGGAAGTCGTTTTTCGTCGTGAGATAAAATAAACTTGATGGCAAAAGTATTTTTAATCAAATAAGAAGGGTTGTTAAAAAGCTTCTATAATGAAATGATAAATAAAATGCTTTTATAATTCTGACTTCTGACTAATCCAGTCAATCAATCAATCAATTCGTTTATTGGTTTCTTAATATATCATACAGGTCTTTGCTTATAAATAGTGACAATTAATCTATAAATTGAAAGCCTTATTGATAGGTTCATAGATCAGCCAGTCTACAAGTTTAATGGGAAAATAATTTGTCATATCCAGCCAGCAAACATCATGGCTAATCCCAAGCCGAAGTCTGTAATCAAGCCATCACGTCGACAAAGGAGGCTTCCTTCATTAACCCTGTTTTGCTAAAATATTCATTAACCCCCAGGTTGCCGATATGAGTCTATTGAGCTATTAAATTTAACTATAGTCTTCTGTATCCTGACTATCTAGTTAGAAAGATTCGTCCAGTATATAAAGCGTGAACAGGTAACATACAAACAAACAAACTCACGCATTTATAAGTTAGGATAGGTCAGGAAAATATTAATAATAAAAATGAGTATTTGTCAGTTGCTAAAGAAAGGTAATTTGAGAATATTAAAATGAGGATGCCACATAAAACCACCTAATCAAGGAATGCAGAGAAAATACTCAACAGAAATACTAAAATATAAAACCGCTCAAGTTTTATATGACGTGTCATAAAATAAAGCTAGTTCTCCACTTGGTTTCATGCAGACCACGTACGGAGTTCGGACTTCTGTGTCAGGTGAGGCGGTCTGCGTTACATATCACCGGCGCGTGCCGGCTGCTAGATGAAGATATAACATGGGCTGGTGATTGAAAGCATGTCGATTAAAAGATATACCTAGGTCCTTGGGGATACTTTGCATTGAAATAAACTGTAAACTGTAACTAATAATAAACATTAGAGTGTAAATCTTGATGTATAAGCCGTGTTGAATAAAGGTTTTGTTAAATTTTGATAGTGGTTTAATGACGGGTCAGTAATAAAATCACACGTTATAATACTGCTTCATACTACATCAATAATTTTCAAATTATAAAGATTTCGCAAAATTATGGGTATACAAATTATATCAGATGCCTCGATTATACAATCGCGTCAATTATTCGCAATTTCACATCAAGAATTTAAAACAGGAAAGGTAGCAAAATAACGACCAGCGTTGAAGATATAAATCCCCATCTATAGAGGCAGTCAGTATCGGGCGCCTCAGGGGCCACTAATTCAATCAATCGGCCGACCATAAATAAGGCCTGGACAGTCCGCGATACCAGACACTGCTCCACACGTAATTGAGAAGCAAGGATACACGACTGCGAGCGACAAATCAATTAAGGCAGGAGAAGATAAAAAGGACGCATTAATAAACGACGCTCGAAAATAAATGAGCATCGCAGATACGTGTGTAAGATGCGTTAATGCAAATTTCGAGATAAAGATACTCGGCAATTTAACTAACGATGTACGTTCTTTGTGTTATAATTAAGTAGGGCATTACAATTTATTTGTTTTTAACGATATTATCGAAATTGATTTGTTTATGTATAATGATATAATTGATTTTGCAGAAAGTCGACATCACAACACAAAGCTGAGAGTTGTAGAAAAACAAAAACAGAGTACCCTTCACAAATAAACAGGAAATTAGACACCAATACCTATAGGGGCTTAGGCACTAATCCATGTTTTTGTAGAGGGTGTCTGCCAACAAATGGAAGTGACAGTGCCTACAGCAGATATTAATCGTGAAAAATCCCTAGAAGCCGGGAGAGACGCGTTAAATCGTGCCACGTGCGCTGTCTGTTAACAGTTGACATATTGGGCTGAAGCCAAGGGAATCACTGAGCTGCACAATAAACTCAGATAATAAATTTTAGATGAATGAACATGTTCGTCATAATTCTGGGCAATTTTTGTACTGTTAAAATACATAGAAGTGAAATATTGATAAATATAACTTTGTAATGAACATTAATTCCATGAATTACAATCTTCTTTTTAATGCAATACCTACATATTTAAAGTGACAAAGATATATTTAGAGTTGGCAACCGCATGAGATCAATATTGAAAAAAATACTTGAAAATCCACTGCCAATCGATATAAATTACTGTCTTTTATCGAAGTGATGGAGCACATAGTCTAAAAATAGCCGTCTACCATTTTATCAACATTACCAGTTATCACAGGATACAATGAGTAACAAATTATTCAAGTCAGCCTTAGGGAAGCTGTTATCTGGCGCGTGTCACCTCCCGGGCTGCCGGGTGGAGGGAGGGTCTCACTCTTACTGCTTATCAAAGCTTTGGATGGTCTGTGGCCAAAATAGACTGTGAAAAAATAAATATAACATAGTTAAATCTAGATGTTGTTGTCGGCATGTTTTCACTCTCTTTTGTATTTTTATTTTGGTTATGTTGTGTTTTTTATCTAAGAAATAAACATAGGTATTCTATTCTATTCTATTCTAAATTATAACACCAACATTGACGAACTGGGCTAGCAACTTGTTAATTTCATGCATATTTTTCACAGTCTATTTTGACCCTCCCCTTATCATCTAAAACTTTGATCTAGAAAGTCTTTAGAGTTCCTGATTTCAAAAGATATTTGAATGTGAATTTATGTAAATCAAAAATACAATACATAAAGAGAGAAGCAATAGCATACAAATTTTCAAGAGTACTTATAAGATTTCCTCGTACATCCTTTATAAAATTAATTAATAAGCTCAAATAACTTTCAACGGGACAAAATTTAACTATAGCTAGTATGATAAAAAAGTTGCGCACTGTGTGGCTAAATTGACTCGATAAATAGCACTTGTACACTGTCAATCACCACATTGGATCGAATGCTGGGAGCATTCGCCGTTAATATGCGTTACAGACGATTTAGACAATAGAAACAATGCACAGATCACTTACCATGTAGGCAGGCTTCGAGCACGATTCCTCACGAATAGTTCTTCCTTTAGACACCTGGCCGGCCAGCCACACACGATTATAAAGTTCCAAAAAAACTGTTGAGCACTTGAAGTTTGATTAGGATAATTGAGTAAAAAAGATGTAATGTTTGGTGCGCGCGCGCCTTCGATTCAACGTCCAGACTCAGAATCGTTTACTGGTTCTGCCACCAGCCTATGGCGCTGTATTCCAAGACGCCGGTAGGATAGTACATGCGCCGGCGGTAATCCGGGCGCTCCATTGGCTAAATCGCCTGCAGCACGACGAATCATGATGATTGACAAGTGCGTCGATAACGCGCGCGAAATTCGAATTGAAAAGTAAACGAAGTTTACGTTGAAAACGGAACATTCCGCCCACCAAAATACCAATGGGATTTTCCCAGAGTAAGAATAAGAAACGGTAATTAACGATAAATATGTTTAAGTTACTATCCTAAACTTAAAAGCTAAGAAATGCTAAGTTATAACGATTATACGGATGGTAGAGGACATAGTTTGACCAAAGGTCTCTTAAGCGAGTGATCTCTGGCTGTTCTAATGGTTGCGACTCTAACTACCCCATCAGGGCCAGGATGCAAAGAAACAACTCGTCCTAATGCCCATTGAAGAGGAGGCCGATTGTCCTCTTTTATAAGTACGATTGAGTTTACAGTTAACGGTGTTGAGTCCGTGGTCCATTTTGCTCGCTGAGTTAACCCATGTAAATATTCATTTTTCCAGCGTTTCCAAAATTGTTGTTGAAAAGATTGGATAAGTTGCCATCGATTCAGTCGATTGATTTTTACGTCCTGTAGTCGAAATCAGGAACTGCTGTAAGAGGTTCTAGCGTTAAAAAATGACCGGGCGTAAGAACGTTCAAATCGTTAGGATCCGAGCTCAATGGACACAAAGGCCGCGAATTTAAAATTGATTCGATCTGAGCGAAGAGTGTGGTAAGCTCTTCAAACGTTAAGACCTGATCGCCAACAATACGGTACAAATGACTCTTTGCGGCTTTGATTTGGATTTCCCACACCCCTCCAAAGTGGGGAGCAGAAGGTACGTTACGTTTAAAATCTATTTTTTCCGCATGAGAGGCTTGTTCGATACATGACGCTAGTTGTGAACTTGCACCAACGAAATTCGTACCGCAGTCAGAGTGAATAACATTGCAGCGGCCGCGACGAGAAACGAAGCGACGCAATGCCGCGATGAAGCCGTCAGTCGATAAAGTAGAAACCACCTCAAGGTGCACTGCTTTTGTACTCAAGCATACGAATAAACACAAGTACGCTTTATCGATTTTAGCACCACGATGAAGCCCGAGCTTAATTCGAAAAGGCCCTCCTAGATCGACACCTACGACAGAGAAAGGTTTTGCCTGATTGACACGAAAGGCCGGAAGGTCGCTCATAAAGGGTTGCAAAGGTTTCGGTTTAAGACGGTAGCATCTTATGCATCTTGAAAGATGATGACGTACAGCATGCTTTGCCGCAAGTATCCAAAACTGTTGTAAGATCAGATAGTTGGTTGTGTTCAGACCGGGATGAAAATTGTTTCGATGAATAGATTCGATTACAGCGGATGTAAGAACACTCTTTTTGGGCAATAATGCGGGATACTTCTGTTCGAAGTCAAGATCGGAGTGCGCTAGGCGCCCGCCTACTCTGAGTATACCCTGCTCGTCCAAAAACGGGTTTAGTTTACGAAAACTACGAGGTAACTGTATCTTTGATTGTAATTTGGATATGACATCCGAAAAACAACGTTGTTGGAAATGTTTCACGATAATTAGTAACGCACGATGACGCTCAGCGTCCGTTACGAAAAGATTATCTGATCGCGGAACAGTGTTACGCATGTTATTACAAAACCTGCGAACGTAAGCGATAATGCGACAGATTTTATCTAAAGAAGAATATTTTTCGAATAGTCGATCAATTATAGACGTGTGATTAACGCTTTCGATTTGATCCGAAACGAGAACCGTGGTGCGACGCTGCTCAGAGAGCACCGCATTGTCATCGTTTGAACGATTTTTCGATGTATCGATTGGCCACTCAGACTGTGGTTGAGACAACCATTCTGGGCCCGCCCACCATAGGGCATTGTTTAGCAAATCGTGAGGCAATTGCCCACGCGAACAAACATCTGCAGGATTTGTGACAGATGGTACGTGCCTCCAGCACTCGGTCGGTACGATATCTTGAATGTGACTTACGCGGTTTGCAACGAATGTCACCCAGCGAGAAGAAGGAGCTCGCAACCAGGATAAGGTAACGGTGGAATCACACCACAGATAAGTGTCATGGACAGGAATCCGCAGCGTGTCCTTGACAAATTTGATAAGGTCTGTAAGCAAAACTGCACCACACAGCTCTAAGCGAGGTAACGATTGACGTTTTAAAGGAGCTACACGAGCCTTTGCACATACGAGAAAGACGCGAACGGAGCCGTCAGACTCGATAACACGCAGGTATATAACGGCGCCATATGCTGCTTCGGAGCTGTCACAAAATCCATGCAGTTGATATGATTGAGCGCTATCGGTAGCGTATTTACGTGGAATTTTAAGATTCCTAACTTGAGGAAGCTGTTCAGAGAACTTTTCCCATTGAGAGATAATTTCCGGTGGGGGCTTATCGTCCCATGAAAGACCTAGAATCCAAAGCTTTTGAATAAAGCATTTAGCTTGAATTGTTAAAGGAGATAGAAAACCCAGAGGATCGAAAATTCTGGCAACCTCACTCAGAATCGTTCGCTTGGTGCACGGTTGATTAGATGGATTTACGGTAAAGACGAACGAATCCGAAGCAGGCTCCCACTTAAGGCCCAGAACCTTGATAGTTGTGTCTTCAGTTTCGGTAAAAGTGATTGCTTCTGAAAGACACGCCTCCGCGGGAAGATCGCTAAGTAGCTCGGGTCGGTTACTCACCCACTTTCGGAGCTCAAACGAGCCAAGACCGAAAAGAGCGATGAGTTGAGTTTTGATTTCTCTGGCGTCCTTCAGCGATGAGCTTCCGGATATGACGTCATCAACGTATATGTCGGAAGTTAAAACGGTTTTGGCCTTTGGGTACTTGTGACCCTCATCGTTGGCCAGTTGCTGAATAGAGCGGCACGCCAGGAATGGAGCGGAAGACACTCCGTACGTTACGGTATTTAATACGTACTCTTGAAGAGGCTCATCTGGGTGAGCTCGCCAGAGAATACGTTGATAATCACGATGTTGAGGAGCTAGGTTGATTTGACGGTACATTTGGCGCACGTCTGCCATGAAGACAATTGCGTGCTCACGGAAATGAAGAAGGATCTCTACGATATTTGATTGTAGCTTCGGTCCCGTCAGCAGCGAGTCGTTTAGCGATTTGGAAGTTGCATCTTTAGCCGAGGCGTCGAATACAACGCGAAGCTTCGTTGTAGCGCTGTCGGGACGTAGCACACAATGGTGCGGTATATAATACTTGCCTTGACCCATTTGCTTGGCAGGTACCAGAGTCATGTGACCACTGTCGATATAGTCAGTCATGAACTCCACGTATTGTTGGTTTAAATTGTGATCGCGATACAGACGCCTTTCAATGGCATGAAAGCGTCGTAAGGCTATCTCTCGAGAACCTTCAAAGACTGGCTCCTCGTCGTCCTTGAAGGGGAGACAAACTACATATCTACCTGTCTCGTCACGGTAGTGATTACTGAGAAAACTATTTTCACAGCGTTGCTCTTCTGGGGTCAATCGGGAAGATTGTGGAACGTTATCGATTTCCCAGAAACGTTGAACAATTTTGTTTAAACTATCGTCTACGGTAGAAGGGGCTACTCCTAGTAGACTGGACGATGCGAGTCTGGACTTCCCAAGAAGAAGCCAGCCGAAGACTGAGTTGAAAGCTCGCGGTTGAGAGGCGTTACCCTTCAGACGTTGTTCGAGAAGTGACTCAGCAAAGACGTCGGCACCTAACAAGACGTCGATTGGACCAGGGATGTCAAAACCAGGATCAGCTAGCGGTAGTGTTTTGACCTCCTCCCATCCTTTCGTATTTAGCCTTGCTATCGGTTGATCTCCGCAAATGCTCGGTATGACGAGCATTCCCAGACGAAACTTTACGTTACAGTTGGTGCCAATGTCGCATGTAACAAAGCCACTGACTGAGGCAGGGCTGCCCCCTAACCCATAAACGTTGATATTACCAGTTATAGGTTTTAGATTTAATCGTTGAGCGGCGTGAGCCGTGAGAAAATTGTTTTGACTGCCGGTGTCAAATAACGCGCGAAATGTATGAAATTCACCAGAAGCATCACGAATCTGGACTAGAGCTGTTGCCAGTAACACGGTTGTGGTTACGGTTGGATCAGACTGAGTCAACGAATCCTTAGCCACTAAGGTCGCCGAGCTTGCCGCCGACTCCTTATGTAGCAACGTGTGGTGTTTACGTCTACATTGTCGACATGAAAACATTGATGTGCACTCTCGCACTGAATGGGATGCGTTAAGACAATTGTAGCACCATTTCTTTTCAGTGGCCACAGCCATGCGCTCATCTATTGATTTTGCCAAAAAATCACTACAGGCCGAGATGTGATGTTCATTACGACAGTAGGCACATTTACGAATCGGAGTGCTCGAATTATGAGCAGGTTTCGCTTGTTGTTTATCACCAACATTTTTATGAGTAGTGACGGTGGGAGCGACAAGCGAATGCGTGACGTTATGTCGCTTGAACTTCTGTGAAGTTCCCGGTGTGTCCTTTGAAACGTTAGCGGTTTTATTGGTAACATTCGAAAAGTGCGTGTCGCGAATTAATGCTTCACCTTTAGAGTGTAAGAATGCCCTTAAATGGTTATACTGTGGAAGCTCAATATCGGTATGTTTTTCCTCAAACTCGCGTCTTAATTTGGTATCGAGTTTGGCCAGAACATTATAACAAAGAACAAAATCCCATTTATCGGTAGGTAATTTTAAAGTTTTTAAAATTGTTAAGTTCTCATCGATCGTGTCTAAGGCGCGTCGAAAATCTTGAGCGTTCGAAGTCTTTAAACTAACGTCCAAGATATCACGCCAGCACGTAAACGCTAATTCGCGTTTATCTTCATAACGGGACTTGAGAGCCTCGTACGCACTTAAATAATGTTCACTTGCAACAGGAAAAGTTCTAATGAACGATAAAGCATCACCACTTAAAACTGACACGAGATAGTGAAATTTCTCAATATTACATAAGGAGGTAGAATCATGTATCAACGCGTTATAAGTTGCAATGAACTCAGGCCATTCCTTGATAGCACCGGAAAAAGTTGGCAACGAAATTTTTGGTAACCGCATATTTCCACTGTGCGAACCGGTCAATGAATTATGTTTCGAAGTGTCAGCTTGTTGAGATGAACGTTGTTCAAATTTTCGTTGAATTGCCAACACTTGAAAATACAATTCGTCAAATCGATCCTGAAGTTCATCGTCCTCCTCATCGGCATCATCCTTAAGAAGGTCCAAAATAATAAAATGGGAGTCATGAAAACTATCAGCAGTCGTTTTTATTTCATGACAATATGAAAGAAATAACCCTACTTGTGATTCATCGGTATTGGCTAAGGTACCTACTTCCAAAGCCTTCGTTAAGCGATTATATGCTATAGTTCGTTTACGTCGCAAACTGGGCAAATTATTAATAGTGTACGTATTTTCGATACCCTTTTTAATAGTAGGTTTAGATTTACGCCTTGATAGTAAAGACATAATTAATATCAAAACAATAAAAACTGATAGCAACAAATATTCGGATTCGATAAAAAGTTTAGTTGCGAACGTCTTCAGCGAGACCGCGTTCACAAGAATCGACGAGAATCACTGGGGCGGTATTACACGACAACAGGTAATATTGTCACCTCGGTCACCTGAGTTTTAAATTGAAATAAATTAAATTGATAAGGATGAATTAAATGAGCGTTAGGAACACTAAAAACGGTTTGCGATATTCGTTAATGTACGGTAAATAAAAAAAATAAAAATCAGTTTTTTGTAAAAACAAAAAACTATGATTTTTAACCTAAAACGGTAATAATGAAAATGTGAACGCACCAAAATTCGTTGAAAATATGATACGATAAACGATACAACGTCACGATAAAAAATATTTCGTAATTTGAAACGAAATAAATTTTCGATAAATAAATATCAAGAGGAAACGTTGAACGGTTGGAAAAAAGTAGTCGAGTTATAACGAACTATCAACATAAAATTATGAGAAGGTGGATTTGCAATATTGTATTATTGCGAACGGTAAAACGGTAGATAATTTTATGCTAATAAGTATAAAACGACAAAAGAATTTATTTTCAACAAATATTCTAGAAACTGATGGAAGCCATCTTAAATCGATAATCGGTAGGTAAGGTACTCAACAAAACAAAATGGAACAAAGACTTGTTTTCCGATTAGTAATTGAAACAAAATGTTATGTTTATTCGTTTTAGCTGTACTAGTAAGTATAATAAGCGTGGAATACGGTAAATGAAGTAGCAATTACTAAATCGAATTGGTATTTGGCGGCAGACTGAAGGTAGGTATCCAAAGTTCCCGGGTTTCGGCACCAAAAAATGTGGCTAAATTGACTCGATAAATAGCACTTGTACACTGTCAATCACCACATTGGATCGAATGCTGGGAGCATTCGCCGTTAATATGCGTTACAGACGATTTAGACAATAGAAACAATGCACAGATCACTTACCATGTAGGCAGGCTTCGAGCACGATTCCTCACGAATAGTTCTTCCTTTAGACACCTGGCCGGCCAGCCACACACGATTATAAAGTTCCAAAAAAACTGTTGAGCACTTGAAGTTTGATTAGGATAATTGAGTAAAAAAGATGTAATGTTTGGTGCGCGCGCGCCTTCGATTCAACGTCCAGACTCAGAATCGTTTACTGGTTCTGCCACCAGCCTATGGCGCTGTATTCCAAGACGCCGGTAGGATAGTACATGCGCCGGCGGTAATCCGGGCGCTCCATTGGCTAAATCGCCTGCAGCACGACGAATCATGATGATTGACAAGTGCGTCGATAACGCGCGCGAAATTCGAATTGAAAAGTAAACGAAGTTTACGTTGAAAACGGAACACACTGTTTCAAATAATAAAATGTGGAATTATCTTCCCTCAGCGGTGTTCCCGGATAGGTTCGACATTGGAGCCTTTAAGAAAAGAGCCTATATGCCAAAAAGTCGGCAACGCATCAGTGACCTTCTAAACGGTCGTTGGTGTCTATGGACTGCGGTGATTGCTTACCATCAGGCAACCCGCATGCTCGTTTGCCTACTATTCCATAAAAAAAAATACGTTCGCTTTTTATTTTAGGTCATTTTACATACGCCCTTACTATATTACGAGTACTATCGAAAGTATTTTATTGAAATTAAACTTCAGATCATGCATAACTATTTTACGAGTGGGTATATTAATAAAATTGTCATAAGTCGTAACCCTTGCTAGGGATTCGTATACTCGGGAGCTTAGATATCGAGGCTATTTAGGGAGATTATATCGTATAGTTTTTATTACCGTAAAATAGGGTAAATGGAAAATGGTAAAGGGGGAAAACTGGAAAGTTATAAAATTTCACGTTCATTATTTCATTTTTTATTTGAATCTAGTTTACTAGTTTATATGCACGTGCATATGGAATTTCTTCGTGTTTCATTGGTCTTAAGATATTTATTGTGATATTTTAAAACTCCTTAATGAATAGGAATTAATTTAAAATACCAGATATGATTTTTTCGGGTGCCCTTTGTTTCGCTTAAAATTTTTGTCTCTAATTTTACTTCGCCGAACCTTATTGGCCTAAACTTGTTATGCACAATTATTGTCTCGCCTAATTGATGTTTTTGCACAATAATAATTTAGCCTAATAATTATTAGATGCAATTTTTGAGTCTCTATTATTAGATGTTCTAAAATCGTTTGGCTTTTAAATTTTTACACGTAACGATATCCTCGTATAAATTTGTTTGAGACAATTATTACTTACTATTATAATCACTTCTTATAATTATAACTAATTGAATCATTATATTAGTAAATTTAATTATTACTATTAGTACCTTCTCACCGGCATGGGTACTGTGACATGTCTATCACAGCAGTGCCGGAGATAAGGACAGTCCAGTCTGTCGTCAATCATTTTCAGAATGATGTTAGTAATGCACTACTAATAATAATTCCAAAAATTCTTCATAAGTGACAGATCCGACTTAGAGCACCCCGACTCCACGTGGCTCAAGTTTGCCCTATACTAGAGTGTTATTCCTTCGCGCGGAACCAGAAGCTCGCGAAGGAGGTCCTGAGAAAATGAGGGCACGAGGTCGAGTGCACGAAAGAATCGAAGGGCCGACGGAGCGAGTCTTCTGGTGGAGCCACCCAAAAATACTTGCATGCTGCATGCTTGCTTGCTTGCTGCATGCTTGCTGCATGCTTGCTTGCATGCTGCATGCTTGCTTGCGTGCTGCTTGCTTGCTTGCATGCTGCTTGCTTGCTTGCATGCTGCTTGCTTGCTTGCATGCTGCACGTTTTAGTTCACATGCCTAATATAACTTTCTTTTACTTCTCGACATTTTTCAAACACAAATCCATCAATGTTTAATTAAAGTCCCCCCTATTAGATTTAAATACTTTGTAATAATTATCAGAAATTATTATAACAGAAATAATTAGGTGTTACACTTTTGTGCTTAATTACTTTGTACGAAATATTAATTAGTATTTGTGAATATTAGAAATAATCAATTATTAGGCCTAATGACTTATTTGGGAAGTAAACATACGGCGATAAAAACTTAGGGCAATCAAAAATAGGCTAAACTAAATTAGAATTCATAAAAATGTACGAAAAAATGTTGTACTAAAAGTTTGTGCACCAAACTACATTAGGAGTACAAAAAATTAGGGGAAACAATAGAGACCCGATTTTTTCACACTTTAGGTGCGTGATTTTTATTTATTTTTTCAGATGAATTCTTAACTGGAACATGTCACCAAGTTTAATAAATTTGTAATATAAATGAATTTACTTGTCAACATCTAATTATCAACCCAATAGGTAGATTAGATTAGAGAGAAATGGAGAGCCATTGCAAAAGCAGCAACCTTCGCCCAGGGGACGGGCAGCACAGAAGGCCATCACCATCTGCACAACCACTCTGATAAGAGTGAACGACTGAGAAAAAGAGGTAGACTAACTGTGGACAAAGGTCAATGCCAATACTGGTCATTTCAGTCTCATCTACAGAATTAAGTTGAAATCCGCGAGACATGATCGAGTAAGAAACGCCTTTCGCATTAAATATGACTAAAACAAGTACCTATCAGAAAACGTCTGATTTTTCTAAAAGGTCGAAATCGTGAGCTGGTTGGCAATAAATTCTTAACTCGTTCGTAACTGTAGCAGTCGCAAAACAAAGACAAATTATTTGACGATTACCGTTCACATGAGAGTACAATACCAGAGAATAGTTTCATTTGAGAAATAACTTCTGTAACTTGAGATCTTTCTTTCATATCGATAATTATCGATTCTCGATTAGTATTATATTTATCATAGTAAATCATAATTAGTTAATCGTTCATTATTACCCGGAAATCAAAGGTCCGTGCTACATAAGTGGCGTCTTTATTTTCAACAAAAGACTTATTGTGCTACTTGTTTTAATAAATTCATGTTTCCAGTGAAAACGCGTTATATTTCTTTGCAACACAGTAACATTCGAAAAAGTTGAAATATGACGATATTTTTTGTAATGACACCATCCCTCACTGCCCTGGCCATTTCTCATCAGGAATGGTCTATCACTCATCGTTTTTATTGGAGTGTGGAATGTTGCCAAAAAGATCATTTCCGTAACATTGCGACTTTTATTAAGATGGGGTTCTTCAAGGACAAATAAATATTCGTATATATATATTAAGTACACAGTCAGAAATTCCATATTCTTAGCTCGTTTGTTTTATAACCGTATGAGTTAAGTAGATAGTAAATAGATTAATTTATTGACTTTAGCGGAAACACCTCTATATGAAAAATGCATGTTAATTTAAAATAAGTCCGTAATT
The DNA here is from genome assembly GCA_018467065.1 of Ephestia elutella. Classification (NCBI taxonomy): domain Eukaryota; kingdom Metazoa; phylum Arthropoda; class Insecta; order Lepidoptera; family Pyralidae; genus Ephestia; species Ephestia elutella. Next base: position 8,059,857 of record CM031569.1, read on the forward strand.
CGTTTTATTTAAGTTATTAAACGGATAGACTGTATTAAATAGAGGTAATATTGAAGTAGCCTGATCCAAACGACAAAATTTGAGTTTGAAATTGTACCTACTCCTGAAATTTGCCATCAAGAAATAAGCCATAAACCACATAGATGCCATGCGAGATAAGGTCTCCCCTACTACGCCCACGGCACGAACATTTGTTCCGCCTTATCACCCGGTCGCAGTTTTTTCGCAAACATTAGAAAATAATCGATTACACAAATCGATTATTGAGAAGATTGTAAGGGTTCATTAACCTGTATCTTTGATAAAATAATTCGGTGAAGTACCTTCTTAGCTCGTTACACTGGCTCGTACATCGTTCAAGCTTCTCAATGTACATTCTCAAGCACAATCTGGCTATGATTAGGAAATAAAAGACAACTCAGTTCGCCTAACATGCGTGAGATAAGAACTCTTATATTCTCTCACTATCAGGTTCATGATGCCTAAAGTTATGATTAGGAATGTTATTATTATTATAACGATGGACGTAAATAAAACAAATGGAGGCTCAGCTCGTGGTACAACTGCCAAATGACCATAAATTAAAACTCCTAACCATACATTTCATACAAAAACAATGCATCAACATCACAAAACCCGCAGCACGCCGGAAAAATGCAGAGCTCTCATATCGTCGCTTGAAAACCGTCCTTACTTCCTACATTTAAGGGTTCTCCAACCCAACGAGATTACGGCAAATAAATGAGGGCATCACACAGGGATATTACCGAATATGTTTCCACCCTTTACCAGAGTGGTCGTTAGAGCTACGAGGGTCTTTTATCAACAGTGATAATGTGAAGGAACTTCTGCGCTTCTACCACCGCACCATTTACATTGATGATTGTTCCACGAGTAAGTTTTTACGACGGGATTTCATGATTGCCTTCCTTTTACTGAGATCGATGCTACTAGCTCAGTCGTTCAATGTTTATGTATCGATGAGTGGTAGGTTTGGGGAAATTTCGGCATGGTGATTATTAATATATTAATGATTCAATCACGGCGGTTTAGATAACAATTGTTTTAAAATAGGCACCTTATTGCTAGTGAATTCTTTTGAATTTACTTTATTAATTAACATTCAAAAAATGATTTATCTAACCTTATTGCTATCGCTTTACAAATACAAATTGCTTACATGCATATTTTAATTATTTTTATTCAAAAACTTTATTGCACAAATTACAAAAATTATGCTTCTCTATTTTAAGTAATTTTATTCATCTATTTGGAATAAAAGAATTACTTCTTTAAAAATTTACAAGATTGTCTAGTGGTAATACAATAAGGAGAATCCGAACTGAGCTTTTCTCGTTGCAGCTCCAAATTGTAATAGAATAAAAAGCTTTCGTATTAAAGTAGTAGATTAGTTTCGTCTGGGGAATGAGCCGAGTAAAAAACTCAGTTGGAGGTTTAAACTCTTCCTTATAACTACAACTAGGGATAAAAATCCTTACATTCTACGCTAGCGAGCTCTGAGAAAAGTATTGTAGCTATTTCATTAATTTTTATAAAAAAAAAAGTTTAGTAAACCATCTAAAACTTTCGTGTATGCAAGATGCCTTTTTTACCAAAAATTTGGTGCTTACATGCATTACCTACTTATATGCATTTTATTAAATTCACTACAAAAAAATCTGAAGTGCGAGTTGGACTCGCAAACCGAGGGTTTCGTACAAATGTTCATGGGTACTATGAACCATCACATGAAATCTGTCTAACTATCAAGTCCCCTTTTTAGGAAAAAGGATCTTTTCACCGCTTTTACCTATTGAGTTAAAAGGAATCCTAAAAAGAACCAATATTTAAATTTCTATAAATTCAAAGTCACAAAGTATTATGATAACGTTGTAAGATTTAACAAACTAAACATTAGGTGTACATTGTACAGTCAAGAGTCAAAAGTGGAGTCATACCTTAAATATCATATTGCCTTGCAGGCGCGCAGTCCTTCATTGTGTGCGTTACGTCCATATTACGGACGTATAATTACAATAAGAACACTACTCACACTAAGCTAATTACCATATTACCCACCCACACCAAGACACAACTCTGCTGCATGCTAGTGCTTCGTGCTCATACTGCCTACGTGCATAGATGGCAATCTATCAAATTTACGGGGTACTAAGTAGTGAATTCTGACTCAGAAATAATAATACACTAATACACTACCTATAGTTTATTATAAAGCAAACCAATAGTGGTGAGTACGGTGACACGCACGCAACCAATTGATAATTTCGTCACAAGCTAATGCATCTGCTGGTCTAATCGGTAGTCGGATGGACTGCAGTTGATACAGGTCAAAGTTCGAGTCACATCCAGATATTTTATTTTTCATATTAAACTCAATTCATAAGCCAAGAGTATTTTTATATAATGTAATTGATATGCTTTTATATATTTGTTATGAAATAAAAATTCTCAAAAATCATGACAACTATTTATTCATGTAAATAGGTATAGTATACTTATGTAAAATTTATTATTATAAACTACACTAACAAATTCAAAATTTATGTTTAATCACTTCCCTATCTAATTACAGAATAAATAAGAACTTAAAAATAAGCATTCTGTAGTAAGTTACTTATAAGAATCTGTTCATTTATTTTATATATTATTACTAAATTATACTTTCGCTTTTTGTTAGTAAATATTGAGGTTATAGCTTAAGTATTCGTTTTCATCATGAAAAGAAGATTGAAACTAAACCTCAACATCTAACAATTTAACAATTTATCTCCTATTACGAAACATATACAAAAACAAGTAATAAGTAAGTATAAAAATAATTCAAATAATGTTTATACTTTTATAAAACCAGATTTGATACAATAGAAAGAGGACAGTTGGAATATACCTACTTAAGGAATGAACTCACTGATTAAATTTAAACACAAATAATTAACTCACTATTTTGTAAAGTTGCGTTGTTGTCTTTTCTACACATATTTCAATCACAAAAAAACTGTCCTAAACATCCATACAATGAGAAACTAATTCTTCCTTGCTCACCTTCTATGCACCATCAGGCCCCATAGATTTTCTATGGAGTTGAGGTTAGAAGACCGCGCTGGCCAAGGATGACATTTATTTCTGGAAGCGAAATAAATTATCCAGTTTTTTTATGCACGCCACCAGCTTGATATGCACGACGAACAGTAGATAGGCATCGAAACATCAAATAAATCAGCATAACGCCTGGTAGGTAAAATCATCGCCTTCATATTCTTCCAACATTATTGTTGCTGCTGCTCAGAGATAATAGCCGGTCTTCTACTTTGCGGCAAGGCTACCCTGCAGCAAGTCGCTACACCCAACGTGTTGTCCACTAAAAAAATATAATAATATATAATTAGGTATTTAGTTTATATTTAATTTCAAAACTATCACTTATGCAAAGCAAAATCACGAAGAAAAATATATCAATACAATACATTAATATTATGATATCATTTTATGTTTGAATTAATCACAAAATATTACACATTTACACACACATATTTCAAATCACAACTATTTATTTGTTTAAAAATACTCACACTTAATCCAGTTCCTTTCATTAGAAATTGAGACTATTTTGCAACCACTATCATGCAAAGTAAATCCGAATAGTCTCCATAATACCTACTTATAATGGCCTATATTGGCAAGTGTTGGTAAAGTAATATTCCACAAATACTTAGATAACTATCACTAACAAATGCGTTCAACTAAAACGAGAACTCGGTTGAAGTGATAAATTTGCGTCTGTCTTTTTTTTCATTCACCGTCAAATATTCATTTTCATAGCTGGTCCATACTGACCACCCATACGAAGTAACGATACCATAAAGTTAGAGCAAGGATTTTATAGACATACTATGAACGTTCCGTACCATTCATAGTATGTCTATGAAATCCATAAAAGTATGAAGCGCTCGCCGACTCGCCGCGCCAGCCTACCTACTTCTATGGAAACATCGTATTCGGTCGGTTGACATTGCACAGACACATAGGCGTTTTACAAATAACACACAATCATAAGGTCTTAAGTGCAAACACTTCTATAATCAATTAGTATGAGAAATTCTGACTCCACTTCTGGAGATGTCTGTACATTCCATCTTATGAATTGAACAATTCAGAAGCATTTAGTAGCTGCATACAAATGAATATTTACAATTCACGCCCACACACAGGAACAAATAACCCCGTGTCACTCATAAAGCCGTGTGGTGTGGCATCCCAAAAAAACATGTTGACTCACACCAAAATCCTTTCATATAAAGACACAACCGGGCCCTTTCACCTTAAACTAGAAATGTAACATAAAACTGGAGGTAAATTGTTTCTGTTACAATGGCAGGACTGAAATCGGACTAAAGAACCCTTTGGTAAAAAATATGGAGAATATACAAGGATCACATAAAGTTATAATTTTTTTTGGCAAATGTTAGTGTAAAGCAGAAATTGCGAAAAATCCTATACGTCATTTATCTAGGTATGTACTAACTTTTTTCGTAGTGGGAACGAGATCTATATTCTACTATGAACTTTAGTTTCACTCCATTAACTTTGTCACTGGAAAATTCGAATTTTATTACACTCTACAATATACCACATCACCACCACCACTTTACTACTCTCTGTTTGGTTTAATGGTTGACTGGTAGATCATAGAATATGTTCCACAATTTGTACATATTTTTTGTAATTTGTGCAATAATCTTTTTAAATAAGTATAATCATAGCTACAAGTACAACTAGTTTAGGCTTTTACTTCTGTGAACGTGATCAAATTATTATGTTTGCATTGATGACCGCTCAAATCTTATTCAGCTAGGCCTTCGACTCTCACAACTCTTGGCTCTGTCTACCCCGTAAGAGATAAAGACGTAAATACTGTAGTATCTGTAAATCATAAATTAAGTGACAATCTGCATCCACTTTATTTTTGGCCGACCCTACGTAAAATGGAAAATGCCTTCGGCTTCCGGCGCTCATTGTCTGGCTCGGCGCGTTCGTGCAACCCTTCGGAAAAACGGATAACAATGGTGTGATTTATTTGATTAAAAGTATTGATTCAATTTTACACCTCCTTTTGGAAGTTGGTAATTTGTAATGCAATGGATATTTTGATAAGATCTGATAAACCATTTGAAAAAGCAGTAAACTTTTAGAAAATGATTTCTATGATAGGATGACCTATCAAAGAATAAAGTGATAGTCGATTTGATTGATTGATTAGTCTGTACTAATTCAATTAGTTGTTTGAATGCAAAAATATATTAACTGCAAGTCGTATTCTAAAAGTTATAGCTTTGTATAGTTATATGTATTATGTGATGATGACCAATATTGACCATATTCATGAATTCCTGATCCCATCACATAATATTTACTTAAACTTAAAAAAGGAATCAACATCGATTGGCTCACTTTTTTCAAAATTTCATTAATATTAAATAATCCCTTGCTGATGAAGTCTAGCAGTACATTTTCCCATCGGTGAAGAAGGGTTATTATTATTACTGACTTACAACCTATGTGAACAAATTGTTCTATCATTTTCTGACTCATAACGGCTCTCCAGTGATCTCAATACAACAACAAAGCAATTGACATCGCCAGTTTATTCAATCTACTCGTGACGATCACTGATTGTTGACGTTGGTTCTAGAACGTGTTCGGTTTTTAAATAATGACTTTAAAAATATTTTCTTATTTGTTACTGGCCGGTATATGCTTGGTAAAATGTGACCATTTAATTTTGGGTGATCCAATTAACAAAACATTAATTAATCACACTATAGCAGAGTACAGTGGCTATCCGTTCATAAAGAGAACTAAAGACGTATTCTACGTTAATCAAGAGGGAAAAGTTATCAATGTAAGTAAAATACAGTTACTATAAAAATAAGAAAGTATGTATTTTTTAACTAATAAGAATATTGTAATATATACCGGAACCGGACGTAGATTAGATACTAGTGAATATACTTACTTACATAGATACCTACATTAATTAACAAGTCAATTTTATTTTCTACTAGCTTTTGCCCGCGGCTTCGCCCGCGTGAATTTCCCACGGGAACAGTGCTTTTTCCCGGGTTAAAAAGTAGCCTATGTGCTATTCCAGGTCATTATCTACCTCTGTACCAAATTTCATCGAAATCCGTCCAGTAGATTTTGCGTGATTGAGTAACAAACATCCTCACAAACTCACAAACTCACAAATTCACAAACTCACAAATTCACATCCAAACTTTCGCATTTATAATATTAGTATTGATATAATATGTCCGGCCTGAATCGTAACTGATGTACCTAAAAGTACCCAAAACGCTTGCAGCATTTCGGCGCGAAGGTCTAGGAAATGATAAAATAAATGTATTTGCAATGATATTAAAATCATTCAATATCTAAATCCTATAATAGTATAATGGTATAGTGTTAGTGGTATGGTAACATGTGTTAATTTAGGATAAATTACCTTAATTTTATAGCTTTCTGTCTGACCCAATATCTGACAAGTCCACACGTCAAAATTGCATTGTCTTGAATCTAATTTGACATTTATGGCCAAGTAGGAAACCCATGTCAATCCCTCTGCCTCAAAGTGAGGTTTTTAATAATTCAGAAGCCTGGTGGAATGCTGGGTAACCATTCCCAGTAGCTATTGTTAATTCATGCAGTCCGGTTGTTGGGTAAAAGTATGGTCTGTTCAATTAATTTATTTATTGTCATATTTGATTGGGATTTTAGTTATCTTAACTAAGTTATCTAAACTAATATTATAAATGTGAAACTGAGTTAGTTTGTTTGTTTGTTACCTTCATGCTTTATCTACTGAACCAATCTTCCTAAAATTTCGCATACACATAGTTCGAAGTACTGAGAAAAACATGGGGTACCTTTCCGTTGAAAGGTGTTGGTTTCCGTGAGAAATTTACTAGATTTTGCACGCGGGCAAAGCAACGGGCAATATCTAGTAAGATATAAATTATAAATACCAAGACTCTTGTGAATTGTTAACAATCAATGTTTGAATTTATGTTATTTTAAAGATCAGAAGCAATTTATTGTCTCAGCCGGCCATCCACATTAATTTTAGAATCTTATAGTAATCAATCGCGAAGTTAGTTAATAAGCAAACGCTTGCGAATTAAGATAATCGTAACTTTTCAAATGAATTCAAACGTAACCTACTTTTGAATTCACTCATTACACTCACAGGTTACACACACTAAGTTATTGGGTCAGAGTAAAGACAACACTTTTATTTTCAGACAATACTGGTCTACGACAATCTGCACTCACAGGCGACAGCCAAAGTGACTGCTGGGGGCATCGGCTACTCATACGTCAACATTCGCCTGGATAGCGAACGAGGGAAAGGACTACAATATGATATAGGAATATATTCTTAGCTACAATAAAAATAGAGCTTATTTCTTTATAATGCCAACTTATGACTTGTTTTCATGAACTGTTTTAATATTTCCCTACTCTAAGGTAACATTATGTTTGGATACTTGTAGGTATCTACTGTACGTACAGTAGTAAACAGTTGCTCTAATCAATTCCCAATTTTAGGTTAACTGATATAATTTCTTTCTAGAATTGATGTAACCAAATAATCTACGTCACTTAGATAAATTCAATCTGGCGTGATGTATATGAGCTTGTTTTCTTATTGGCTAATAAGAAAACAAGCTTATATACATCACTTACAAACCATGTACACAGCAGCGTATACAAGAACGCTGAAAATCAAAACAAACAGAATTCCTGTCGCTATATCCAGACGCATGAAATATTCCATTCCCTTATCACCTCGCGTCACTATAGCCTTCTTATATTTCATGAGAAAGGGCAAATTATATCAGCGCAGCCAGCGGAGTGGGTTGTGACAGTGGAGCGAAATTGGAGGAGACAACATGCTTTTAGCGGCGCGCCTCAGCCCGGATAGTGCTGGATCGCAGCTCCTGGGAGGCTCAAGTGTTGAGAGTTTGGTTATATACGCTTTTATAGTTACTCATTCTTTAAAAATCCTACTAATATTATATTCCATTATTATCTTGCGTCACTATAGCCTTCTTATAGTTCATGAGAAAGGGCAAATCATATCAGCGCAGCCAGCGGAGTGGGTTGTGACAGTGGAGCGAAATTGGAGGAAACAACATGCTTTTAGCGGCGCGCCTCAGCCCGGATAGTGCTGGATCGCAGCTCCTGGGAGGCTCAAGTGTTGAGAGTTTGGTTTTATAAGCTTTTATAGTTACTAATTCTTTACTAATCCTACTAGTATTATAAATGCAAAAGTTTAGACATGTGTATGTTGCAAAATCTATTGGATGGATTTTAAGTGAAATAAAATAAGGTTGAATAAAATTTGGAGGTGTACGCAGCTCCACCGTCGTCCTCCACCCATCAGGGAAAGTACGTCTTGTGTGCTTTTCATACAAACTTTGACCCCCCATATCTGCCTCGAAATTTCATCAAAATTGGTCCCGCGATTTATCCGTGAAAACGTTACAGTCAGACCGACAGCCAGACAGACTTTTGTATTTATAATTCTAGGGCACCTTTTATCACAAAATTCTTACGGGAACTGAGGCGCAGCTAGTATTAACCGTAAGTATTTATTTTCATGTGTGACTAAATATTTTTTTGTTTATTTAATAGCGAAAAATATTATTTACTTATGATTTTGATTGATTCTATAAATTGATAAATCGCAATTACTTTTAATTAAATATTGAACTTTATTCACTCTTTACAATAACAACTATATTTTGTACCTATACAATAACAAATAACAAAGTATAAATAAGTTATATACTCTTGACTTACCCCACAACCCTTGTGTCTCTTCGCCAGTAACTATTATGAAGCGTTGTTTCCGAGGAGCTACTTCCAAACTTCTGGTAATACAATTAAGTAGTTATCTTTGCTCCTCGCTAAACAGGCCTTGTCTATGTAACAATGTCTTCAGGAACATTGCTGGTTAAATCCTGCTAGACAAACATGAACTATTCTGTAGGTTGGATTGCACCGTCTTATTTTGACAGTAACTTTAGGCACAATATGAGTTGCATAAGTTGTCAAATAGTATTTAAGAAATCAGCGTTACTGTTAATTTTAACTTTGACACTAATCTTTACAATAACTTCAATTTTGGTGCAACTATATAATATACATGACGTTAGACTATTTTGACTTTTTTTATGAAATAGTATTTGACAGCAAAAGCAAGCAATAAGCACACTAACCTTCTAATCTTCTAAACGCCCACTATACAAAGACTGTTTGAAACCAAGACTGTCTAGTATGCGATGTGCCTATATCACTGTATGTGACTGTCTAGTAAGAAAGTAATCGCTGAAACAAAATCTCGTTCCAAATTCTGCCAAAGAAGATTGATGCGCAGTAGCAAGCCACGTCGACAGTCAGCCATTGCTGTCCAGACCATTTGTCATCGTCCACTGTCGCGAGCGGCTGGCAATTAGCCAGTGACCAGCCGGATATCCGGACATCAATCTGTACGGATCGATAGCTGATATTTATTCACGACTGCCTAAAAAAGAGTGCATGCTTTCAGGTAAGAATTTATGTGACTTTTCTGTACTTAAAAGGGATTGATTGATTGCAAACTTAAAGGTCAATTTATTGACATCAAAGTGTTATATTTTATCTACTCTATTGTAAAATCTAGAACCGAATCCAAATCTTACCTGCGTTCTTTGTTTCTAAAAATTACTATAACAACTACGTCCTTGGAAGATTGAAAAGTGGCACTGAAATGATAACCGTTCGTCGATTGTATGAATGTCAGTTATATCATCTATATGACTTAATCATAATTGATAGGAAATACCGGCTTTTGGTTGATATTTTATGCAAACCATAATATAAGCACGTCGCAAAACAAAGACAGGGTTGAACGCAGTAATTGTGTGAGGGCTGCATTTATCCATCAGCTGGCTCGTACCCTGACAGGGCTGGGGAATTTGATGTGCCAATCAAGAACGAGAATTGATTTTTAATTATTGTGGATGTCTAGAACTTCCTGGTACCAATTATAAATTCGAAGGCATAACACTCTACTCACCGAATCCTAAATCAGGGGGGGTCAGAATTCTCTGCGGCTGACTGCATATGGATGGATAGGTCTTTGTTACCTTAAGAATTATACTGAACAGGTTTATCAAACTCACCGCCATCATCTCAGCCACTAAGAGGCAAGTCTACGCACAGGTAGCTTAGGGCCAGTAGAGCAAGATTCTTCTTCATCAAACCTTTCCATCCTTCCTTTCCGTTTGAATATGACCTGCGCCCTCTTTTATCATCAAAACTTAAACATTAGGTGGTTCTCCTATAACTAGGTCGGCAAACTAGAGATCTTTTATCTTAGTTCCATTGGTGCTTTTACGAATCTTAAAGAGACACGTCGAGTTAAACCTTCACATAAGCTAAGTTTTTTATGGCCCATAATTGGAAGCCTTTCCGAATTCCGAAAACCAAATACTAATTGAAAAAAATCTAGTAATTATAAGGCAACCCTACGCATAGACGGAATAACACACGGATAATAGCTGCATACGAATCGATCGCCGGATATCCGGCCTGGTAAGCACTAATTGCCCGGTAGCCGACGCCGAGTGACGGCTCGATTAGCCTAGTATTGATTCGCTTTTCAAGGATTTGGAGGACCGTACTCGTCGATGGAAATGCATCTAGTTTTCATTTCTGGTTGAAACAGAATAAAGTATACTCCTTAATGCATCCTTTGATAACACTTGTCCTTGATATTTTAAAACCTGTGTGAGATTTGGGTACACTCACCTAGGGACAAAATAGTAAAAATAATACTTCTCAACTAGCTACTAATCTATGAAGTAAATCGTATCAAGGATTTACAGTTCATCATGCCACCCTTCAATATTTCTTGTAAAAAATAAAAAAAATAACTTCCTTTGCTTATCAGAATATTTTTTTTCCTTGTTTTTGTACAAAATCTTACGTGACGTCATTATCACGAAATACGAGCCATAGTTGTGATAGTAATGGTCTTGTTTATACAGCATCCGACACCGAATTGAGGGAACAAACGTCGTCTATAAAATATACGTATTTTGGAGGGTAGGTAGTTAGATAACGTTTCACTGATTGCTGATAAATCATATGATAAAAAAATATTAGGCAGAAAAATCTAGATTTTTGGCGAGTTTATGTGAATAAGATGTTATCAATCGCATAATTAATGTGTTTATACCTATATTTATAAATTTATTTTTTACCCGCCTTGGCAAAGCCAAAAGAGTTTCAAAGACTTTAATATTTATTTACACAACTGTTGCATAATGGTTGATATTAAAACACGAATGTGATTATGCCTTTTTTTCCGTTCAGAGTAAATTTCCATTTTTTTTTTAAATCTAAGTACATTTAAAAGACTAATTCATTAATCAAACTAATACAGTTAGGTACCTTATCAATCCTCTTCTTATCTCCTCGACAGGCACTCATCTCTGAGACGTCTGGAGACACTTCGAGCCCCCCCTTGTCATCTTATATCGAATTTTCGAGCTCGGTAATTCCATTTTGCAGGATTAAAAAGGGTCGCTCTGAATAGATCGAATTATGTGCTATTTTCATGGTATTAGAGGTTCGGCATTTCAATGATCCGATCTTTGCATATTTTGTAATAAACAGGAAACATACCTACATGTAAGGTGAGCCAAATACTTCAATACTTTAGAAATAGACTAAATAGAGTGAATAGGCTGCTTCTGGGTAAGCTCGCCACATCGTAGACCTCATTTCTGTCCTCGGACAAGATTGTGGTCAAAAGCAAACCCATCTTTAATTAAAAAAATAATAATAATAATAATATATGTTAAAAAAATTAGATAAATCGATTTAATGTTAGGATTATAATTGTCAGAAAGTCATGTTTCTATAAATATATTAATTTTGCTCACTTTCCGAATATTCTATTTTTTAGGCTTAGAACTTGATTGCATATGAAAAGGAATACCTTTTCCAAAAAATGGACGTATATATTCTATTCTCCACGGCCCCGTCCCAATGCACAAATCATATTTTTCTTTTGGTATGCTCCAGTTATTAAAGTCACGCTTACGTTGAAAAACTTCTAAGCGATCGAACGTATTAATTACCCAGTCCCTTTGCTGACGAACCATAACTTATTCCACTATTTCCTTCGAATTCGGGGAAAAATTCAATTTCGTATATGAGAGATTGATAGAGCCTACAGAGGGATTTAGATATATTTGCGTTCGTACTCGTAATACAATTTAAAGTTTTGGAGCCCACATGAGCCTCCGTCTGGTTGCCATGGCAACACCCTTAGCGGATTGCTCGAATTTTCAGCACCGCACCCACTATATAGCTAGCAACTCCCAGTCTGCTTGATTAACATTGGTCATCGAAATACAACTAGTAATATCTCGATGACATTGGTGGATTTTTTTGTAGTCTCAAATTGGACATAGCTTTATCACAATCAGCTTTCCATGATCCCAGCAGTGAGCTGCTGGGTATACCTAAGACTCCTGTCTAATCTAAACTTCTCTATTATAGCTTAGTGAATCTTACTAACTTCTTCTTCTTCTTGTAGTGCCTCTCCATTACTGGAGGTTGGCCGTCAGTTTCGCAAACTCTTCTCTGTTCGCCGCTATGCGAAACAGCTCCTCAACCCTGATGACTCCGGTCCACTCGCGAATGTTCTTCAGCCATGATTTTTTGCGTCTTCCAGCACGTCTCTTGCCTTTTATTTTGCCCATCATAATAAGTTGAAGCAGCTGATATCTGTCGTGTCGTAACATCTTACTAACGGTAGCAGTCGAAACTCGCTCGAGGAAAGACCGTCGACTATAACAAGTCACACTATGGCCTGAACCTTCTCTATTAAAGCTTAGTGACTCTTACTAACAGTAGCAGTCAAAACTCGAGAAAAGAAGAAGTTCGTCGGCTAAACAAGTCACACTATGGCCTGAACCTTCTCTATTAAAGCTTAGTGACTCTTACTAACGGTAGTTGTCAAAACTCGAGGAAAGAAGAAGTTCGTCGACCAAAACAAGTCACACTATGGTCTGAACCTTCTCTATTAAAGCTTAGTGACTCTTACTAACGGTAGCAGTCAAAACTCGAGGAAAGAAGAAGTTCGTCGACTAAACAAGTCACACTATGGCCTGAACCTTCTCTATTAAAGCTTAGTGACTCTTACTAACGGTAGCAGTCAAAACTCGAGGAAAGAAGAAGTTCGTCGACCAAAACAAGTCACACTATGGTCTGAACCTTCTCTATTAAAGCTTAGTGACTCTTACTAACGGTAGCAGTCAAAACTCGAGGAAAGAAGAAGTTCGTCGACCAAAACAAGTCACACTATGGTCTGAACCTTCTCTATTAAAGCTTAGTGACTCTTACTAACGGTAGCAGTCAAAACTAGAGGAAAGAAGAAGTTCGTCGGCTAAACAAGTCACACTATGGCCTAAACCTTCTCTATTAAAGCTTAGTGACTCTTACTAACGGTAGCAGTCAAAACTCGAGGAAAGAAGAAGTTCGTTGGCTAAACAAGTCACACTATGGCCTAAACCTTCTCTATTAAAGCTTAGTGACTCTTACTAACGGTAGCAGTCAAAACTCGAGGAAAGAAGTTCGTTGACTAAAACAAGTCACACTATGGCCTGAACCTTCTCTATTAAAGTTTAGTGACTCTTACTAACGGTAGTTGTCAAAACTCGAGGAAAGAAGAAGTTCGTTGACTAAAACAAGTCACACTATGGCCTGAACCTTCTCTATTAAAGCTTAGTGACTCTTACTAACGGTAGTTGTCAAAACTCGAGGAAAGAAGAAGTTCGTCGACTAAAACAAGTCACACTATGGTCTGAACCTTCTCTATTAAAACTTAGTGACTCTTACTAACGGTAGCAGTCAAAACTCGAGGAAATAAGAAGTTCGTCGACTAAAAGAAGTCACACTATGGCCTGGTTTGCTGATATTTGCTTTAATAGATTTGTTACCACGCCACGAAACAGAAACACAAAATTATTAAATACTTTGTATCTTTGTTACCTAATAAGTACTATCAAAACTAATCACGAAAAGTACATTTATAAGGTATTCTAACACAATATAATTTACCTTTATATGTCTTTAACCAATTTTTTTCAAAAGATGAGTGGGTGCGAGATCACATTTTCGGTAAATGCAAGCTGTATGGCTGAAAGAAACGATTTTCCGAGAAGGTGAATATCATTAGCTATCCCATGCTCGGATTCTATTAGCGAACCCACAGACAGAAAGGCGGACTGAATATGTATAAGAACAATGAAACTGTTAATTCATTACAGATAAATGAAATCCTGAATCAAATGTATGGTTCCTTGCCGAAATTGCTTATCTATTAGTTGATATATTTTTATTGATTTTTATTAGATATCTAAATAAAATTATTCTTACACACACTTATTTCATAAAAAATCTTTCTTTGTTTATTTTTATATCAGAATTTCTAATTATGTCATTAGGTACCTATAAATAGTTTTTGTATATTCATATAAACAAGTCTTAGTTAATAATTAATTACGTACTATACCAATGATTGCCTAATGTCGAACCGACTAATTTCATTGTAACCGTTGACGTCCCAAGCTTCTGCGGGTGCCAACATAAACTTAGCATATTACTGGGTGCCAATTACTTCTTATTGACGTGAATCAATATGCATACTTCCTAATTTGAGTTCATTATCATGACGTAAGTATATAAATAATTACAAAAATAATTTCTTTATAAGAGCAATAATTTCACCATTTGTAGGTACCACCTAGGTGAAATTGTACCAGAAATTAAACCTAATTTAATTTGGACATTGTTTTTTTGTCTTCTAACGCCAGGATAATTTTCATAGAAAAAAAAAATAATTCGGAAAAAAAAAAAATCTTCTAACTTTATAGTTTACTAGCTTTTGCCTACGGCTTCGCCTGCGTGAATTTACCACGGGAACAGTGCTTTTTCCCGGGATTAAAGGTATCTTATTTCCTTCTCTTCTGACTATTTGTATGCGAAATTTCAGGAATATTGTTTCAGTAGATAAATCGTGAAGAGGTAACAAACAAACAAATAAATAAACAAACCAACAAACTCACTTTCGCATTTATATTATTATATATAATTTATATATAGTAAGGATATAAATTACCTACTACATTGGACAAGGGAATTCCAAGAAACGTTATAAACAAAACACGCAATGTCCCGTGTTTACATTAAAGTTTTAAACATAAAAAATACCAAATTAAACTCCGCATTGGTTGCTAATTTAAGCTGATTTACTCTGTCATATACTGAAAATACTTTACCTTCAGAAATAAATCTTCGGTCAACACGAATCAATGAATTATTCGCGATGTCTCGAACGCCTACTGAAATGGTTCTCTCCGGCATTCTCCCAATTACATTTGTTAGGGAAGTGATTCTGCGAGGGTGATCGTTACAGGCCTCTTGTTACAGATTCCAATATTATGAATAAGAATGTTTCGGAGAAGTTTTTTTTTACTAAGTTTCGCCACCCCTTTTTCTGTCTACCTTTCTAGTCTTAATACTATATTTGTTTACTGTAACTGCTGTCAATAGGTACTTAGTTCAAAGTTTAATAAAAAGTTAAAGGTTAAAAAATAACGAATAAGAGTGTAAAGTGAGCCTAAAGTTGAATCGAATAAATAGGATTTCCATGTTCAAAAATTTTACCAACAATGAGAAATTCTAAATTTCAAATCTATTCCATGTTCACTTTAAAATAAAGCGGAACAACATTTTACTCGCAAAGTCCGATACCGAACGAAATACATCACTGCAAAAAGATTGCGACAAACGTATCTACGTTTATTCACCCCCTATATTTACAGAGGGATTTTGTGATTTTACCCCGGATTTCCCGAACACTATCTGTGACGCCGACTGTTTATTTTATTTTCACTGCCTTGGAAAGGCTCTGTTCTAGTTTTGGAAAATGTCTGGTAGGATTGAAGCTGGTTTTTGGCAAATGGAAGTGATCCCAAAAATATAAAGTACTTATACCTCCTTAAAAGTGATAATTTTAGTTCATAGCAACTAAATAATTCTTCAAACTAAATGATTTGTGATATTTAATAGAAATGCAAAGGATATGTTCAAAAATCCATTCAATAAAACAGCTTTAAAAGTTAAAAGGCTTTAATATTATTGGCAAAACATTATCTTTTATAGGAATCAGCAGTCCAGGCTGGCTGTCCCCGGCTTACGGCCGAACCCGTCGGGAAATAGACTCGACCGAATCTATTGTTTTCTTCCTGTTTTGATTCAAAACGCGACAGAATTTGTTCGAGTTGACCAACAGTTTAAGTTTTGAAGGAATTCCAATTTTAAAATTTTGTAGCAAATCGAGTTGAAATCTATTTTTAAAATGAACTTGTTGTACTATCTGGTATCCATTTTAATTTGAAGACTAATAGAATGGGCGATATAGATATAAGTATATGTCCAACGTTGGAGTCGAATGGAGGAGGCCTACATCCATAAATTGGATAAATAAGGGCCGATGATGATGATGATATGTACGTACAGTCAAGCTTCATAAGTGCAGTCATACCTTGAAGACCTTATTCATCATCATCATCAGCCTGTAGAAGTCCACTGCTGGACATAGGCCTCTCCCAAAGTGCGCCATTGCCGCCGGTTTTGCATTTTTGTGCATGAGTCATTTTGGGAGGTAATGCCATAATCGCCACGCTTGGCCTGCGGGTTGGCGATCGCAGTGCTAAAAAGTTTGCATCACTAGCTAATTTCCTTTTTAGCTATTGTTCAGAATGGTTAAACCGCCATTCTCAGTAACTGAGATGATCTGCTGAGTCGGCTCTTACGAAACCCACAGGAAGAAATGGGACCTTATTGCCTAGCCTTAACGATCATAATGCCTTGTAGATTCTGACTGCACTTTTGACTCTTGACTGTACCAATATGAAAAAATATTTCTCCACTCTTCAATGGAGAGAAGAGATATAGATATTTTTTCATATGGCGAGTGGAGAAACTTAAACTTTTGCTTGAAATTGAGATACGTAGGTATCTGATTTAATGGAACATGACTCATAACTAGTCATCAGTTTTATGTGATTTGAGTTAATTAGTTTAGTTCTCATTACGGAACGCATTATGTTCTGATTTACTTCACACTCATTATCCTTCACAACAAAAACAATCAGAGAATACAAAGTCCAAACACGTATTTTTCTAGAATATATTTTTATAAAGCTTGCATGAAATATAACAGTAAAGTCCGTTTATTCATAATTGTCCTATTATGTAATCAATCTTACCATGTCTTTTCATAATTTTACGACACTATAAATTAAAATAGACTTTTTAGGAAATTACTTTCGTGGTTATTAAATATTTTGCTTTGGAATGTTTAGGTTTGAACTAATATATGATTTATTTTCAACAAAATTCAACAAAAAGTACTGTGAAGATTGTTTACATAATAGGACAATTGAGAAAAAATTGAGTTTAGGTAAATAATTCGATTTTTCTTTATACAGGGTTACTGGTAATTAGATGCGAATCTCTCAGGGGGTTGTCGGTAGTGTTATTTGGATTAATTTAAACCTATAATTGGTTATCCAAAAGTTTACCGTTTTCGCGATATTTGATATTTTAATGTTTTTTTCCAATTAAGTTTCAATGTTTTTTTAAGAAAAAAGTATTTGTCAGAATCAGTTTATTTTTACAGTTTATAAAGGGTGATAATGGAGCACTTATTATCAATCATAACATCATAGAAATTCTTAACCAGTTCGGAACAGGAGTACAAAACATAACGAAAATGTGTGTTTTTTTGCAACAAATGCTTTTTTAGAAGCAAATTTTCTCAAAATAATCACTAGTGTTTAATTGTGCAGATTATTAGAAAAACATCAACATTTTATCAGCTTTCTAACGAGGTATAAACAACTCAATGAAATTGTATTATCTCAGAAATTCACGATAAAAATCGAACCGGGTGGACAGTTTTGAGCATACAAATTATGAGTGCGATACATTTTCTTGTCGATGATAGACATCATAATGACAGGAGACTCAATTAGATCATACATAAACCAATCCAAATAACACTACCTACAACCCCTTAAGAGATTCGCATCTAATTACCAGTAACCCTGTATAAAAATATACCACTCCTTCAGATTCTAAAGTGTTATTTGCAATATCACACACATGTATTTTTCCCACTTTTCTTGATACAATTATAAATATCAACCTCTTCTGCCTGCAACAGAATAATTCAGAATTAAATTTACAGTGTGAAACGTAGTTATTAACTCCGTTTCCAAGCAACAAAGAAAGATCACACCCACTCATCTTACTGATATTTGCGTTTGTGTGGTGCAAGGTCATCCGATTAATATAACCTGATGTCGAGAGTTTTGCAATCCACCAATCTGTGACTCTAAATGACAAAGTTCAGGCATAAATTATAAAGATATTTCGTAATTTATTTGACTAATTTGAATAAAGGTGGACTGTAGGACAGTAGTGAGACAAGGTAATCCTACTATCATACTAATACATAGGGCGCACTGTAAGTTTCCGGAACTGGCCACTTACATAAACAATATTTAAAAATTTATTGCAACATTTGAAAATAGAACTCTTTGGCTGTAGAATGCAGTTTGTTTCATCTGACTGTCTTTTGTTTTTACCTTGTGGCGCCATTTAAAAAATTGTGTGTCTGCATCAACATGGATTTAACTCGGGAAAATTTTCGTAGTATGATTTTCTACGATTTTACGTGTAATTTGACAGCTCAACAGAGCATCGCTCGGCTTGAAACAGCTTTTGGCAATGAAGCACCATGCAAGACAACTGTTTATAGCTGGTTTGCAGAATTCAAGCGTGGTCGTATCAATCTCAGTGACGAATCTCGCGATGGTCGGCCGTCCACCGCTGTGACCAACAAAAACATCAATGCTGTGCGCCGTATGATTGAAACAGACAGGCATATGACCTACCATGAAATTCGCGCATCCTTAGAAATAGGCATGAGTCAAATACAATTAATCCTACACAAACATTTGGGTGTGAGAAAGCTGTGCTCGCGGTGGATCCCACACAACTTGACCGAGGCTCAAAAAACGGACCGCGTCACTTGGTGCAGTGCCATGCTTACCAGATTCAACGAAGGTGCGTCAAATTTGGTGTGGGACATAGTAACAGGTAACGAAACATGGATTTATTGCTACGATCCCAAAACAAAGCAGCAATCGAGCGTATGGGTCTTTTAAGATGAGCCGAAACCAACCAAAGTGGCGCGCGTGAAAAGTGCATCTAAGCGGATGATTGCTTCTTTTTTTAATAAAACGGGACACGTGGCTACTGTTGCTTTAGAGAATCGTCGTACAGTGAATAGTGACTGGTACACGGCCATTTGTTTGCCGGAAGTTATTGACGAACTCCGTAAAAATAACCGTAAACGCTGTATCATCCTGCACCACGACAATGCTAGTTCTCACACGGCCAGACAGACAAACGACTTTTTGAAGGCGAAAAATGTAGAACTCATGAGTCATCCTGCATACAGTCCCGACCTGGCACCTTGTGACTTTTTTCTGTTCCCAAAAATTAAGAACCAATTACGCGGTCAACGATTTTCATCACCAGAAGAGGCTGTCGAGGAGTATGAAAAACACGTTTCAGAAAAAGTGCATAGACGCCAAGGGAAATCTCCCTTGGCGTCTATGCACTTTTTTCTGTTCCCAAAAATTAAGAACCAATTACGCGGTCAACGATTTTCATCACCAGAAGAGGCTGTCGAGGAGTATGAAAAACACGTTTCAGAAAAAGTGCATAGACGCCAAGGGAGATTATTTTGAAAAACAATAAATTAATTTTGTACCTTTAATAGTATTTTTTCATATTCATTCCGGAAACTTATAGTGCGCCCTACCGGGAATAGCACATAGGGTACTTTTTATCCCGAAACCCCGGGGCGCGGTTAGTAAATAATATTTA
Organism: Ephestia elutella; assembly: GCA_018467065.1. NCBI lineage: Eukaryota > Metazoa > Arthropoda > Insecta > Lepidoptera > Pyralidae > Ephestia > Ephestia elutella. The sequence continues at coordinate 8,079,963 of CM031569.1, forward strand.
TTACATTAATAAAAAAATATTAGTTACAATTACAACTAAGAAGCATGGGTGCGATTAAAAACGAAGCGGGAACGCCGTTAATTCGCACAATTATAAGAAAGTTTCGCGTTCAAAAATTGCAGTTGTCAGATTGTTTGCGAAGAAAGTGTGAATTTCTGAGTGACGTGAAGATTAATCATTCTGTCTGGAAACACTGCGGCCGAGGAACAATGCGGATGTCAACGGAATGACGGCAGTGTAATGAGGACTTAAGAGATTCTTTGTTGAGCTTCGAATGGTATTGCAGCCATAATTATGGACCTGATCAAGTTTTACATATATAGATTTGCACCTTGGGCTTGTCATTTATACCTCTATTTTACTATATAGTGTAGTCATTTTCGCATGCACTAAATGGTAATTTTAAAATAGCTACAACTGTCCAACTAATAGGCAAAAAAAACATATACCTACCTACAACAGGATATATCTACCTATTCCATATTTATTGTGCTTAGCTGTAGCTTTTTCCCGGGGCTTCGCCCGCGGGAATTTCCCACAGGAACAGTCATGGAACAGTGCTTTTCCCCGGGATGAAAGGTACCATGTCGTTCTCAGTACTTCTAACTATGCACGGAAAAAAAAGATTTTGCGATTATTTTCCTTCAAGATTATACACATTCTTGGAAATATTGGCTCATTTCAAGAGAGTTTTATTTTCAGTCAAAATTTGTTTCTTACGTAAAGATATTGGTTCTCTTAACTGAACGAGGCCAAAATAATTTATACTAAGATTACATATCTTCGGTCAAGAAACCAAAGTTTCTTGTTCCGAAGAAATTACACTTCATTTCATTAAAGAGATCTAAAAATCTTGTTTTAATATCTGTTTGTAATTGATACGAGATATTTCGTCTTCTTTAGCAAAAAAATTGCTTTTTTGATAGAAGATAAAAGGCCTCTTAATAAAAAAGATATTTTTTTCCTCCGAGAATACGTTTTTATTTCAATGTCAGGTCGTTGTCTTGAACACTATATTGAAAATGTCTCTAGCTAAAACAAAGTTATATTTATTTCGAAACTTTTTTTTACAAGCAAAATTTCCATGAAATCGGATATATAATCAGCTATTTATTTTATTTTAAGATTTTCCTCTCTTTATTTAATATTATTTTGTTTACATTGATTAAACCATTTAATAACAAATTCGGTCCTGTCTAAATATCAGTCTTCAATAAATAGCACAGACTGCACAGAGTACTATAGATAGCATGTTCGTTCATACATTGTAAAAAATAAACCAGGTATTTCAGCGACTTAATATTATTAAAACAATCATCAGGCATGGCAATATTCCTCAACATGTTTATTTTTATTGTATTAGATGCTTATTTATTTTGTAAGTTCCCTCTCGCTCACACTCCGTCCGCTCCATGTGGTCAGGACGGCCGGGCTAGGAAACCATACTTCCTTATTCAGAGACCATACGCCATACACTAACATAAATCCTACCTACTACCTTACCTAGTACCTACTGAGTCACACTTTTAAAATTCACAAAAAATCTAAAAAAAAAAACCGACAGCCGCCGTTGTAATTTTAACACATCCAGGTTCTCTCTGGCAATCAAGACGAATCCAACGACACCTCCTCAAGATAAAATCCGCCAAGCCATTTAGTCTGTAGGGTGTGCCAAAGAATTATACTTATGTATAATTCTTACATCGTACATAAATATATACACCCGAAAAACATTACCCTCCTTCTTTGCAGTCGGGTAAATAGCACCCAAGAACCTTCTTTCTATTGGGAGTCGGTTAAAAATTATATTCGTTTCTTCGGCCAAAAAAAATGGTTATTAGAAGAAAAAGATTGTTTTCCTTTAAAATAAAACAAATTTTGTAATTAACTAATAATGTTCTTCTTGTAAAATGATGTTGGTCTTATTTCTAGATTTAAAAATTTTTCATTCAAGAGTTTTGAAGTTTTCAATGAATAGTATTCTAGAATAAACCGTTGCAAACCCTTTGTCCTCGTTGGCTAATTATTAGCCAATCAGAAGCTGATACACGATACTCAGTAAATAGTGATGGGAAAAGCCTTTCATTAGTATTCGCCTCGCGATTTTATGGAAGGTCAAGTAATCGTATTATCTTAATCCATTATTTTAAGTAATATCAGGTGTCGTTTTTTTCTACACAACATTATTATTATATATTACCATATTTAATAATATAGGATAAAATAAAATACAATGGATATATAATGACTGCCAATCTTGAAATTGTTTCTGCCATTAATTTGACGATTGTGTGTACCCATTTTCTTTTGTCTTATTTTTTTTAATTAGTCTTGTAAGCGTTATGGATATAACACCTATTAGCTTGTAAGATTTAATTAATAAATAAATAAAAATATATCGGATATATATCGGATTTTTCGAACTGCTTTCCACACACAGCAATACAATCGATACTATCGAAGTTCAATATCGAATGTAGGTACTATCGATAGTATCAATAGTATTGCTACTAAATTGCAACAATAATTTATACTATCGATAGTTTTGTCCCATCGAATTGGGTCATGTTTCAATTTAAACAATTTATTGACTTCTACTAGTCTATAAGATTTCGTGATGATGGACAAATGGTAAGCCCAGGTTATCGTCTCGTCGAACAAACATACACACATATAAATTTCTATTCGAAGTTTGTATGTCTGTTCCCATTAGACTCGGAGACTTTCGTTTCACTCGGTCAATTATTTATGTATATTTAACTAGCTGTAGCCCGTGACTTCGTCTGCGTAGAATCCCCCGGGAAACAAATATTTTCCTGGGATTAAACGTATCCTATACCTATGTTAATCCGGGTGCTAAATTTTATACAAGTCTGTTCAGCCGTTTTTGCGTGATTGAGTAACAAACAACCAAACTTTCGCATTTATAATAATAGTACGATAGGATATTTAGATGTGACAATTGATATCTCTCTTATTGATATCTCAGTTCAACCCCCCCCCCTTCATTAGCACACTATTAGTAGATTTTACTCCTCAGCACCCCAGTCGTCGTTTTGAACCCTTAATAACCACACCCGAAACAGAATTCTGGCTACGCCCGTGATAAGCAGAGTACTGTTTTAATATTCAAAATTCAGGACGGCACTGAATTTGTAATTGATATGGGCGAACGTGGTATTATTAATACAGTTTGTTGTTTTTTTTTTAATTATATCGGTTTGGTCTATTAAATCACGATTAAATCTTAAATCATCAATCGATGTTATCGATTACTTTAGTGGCCCGCCGCGCGCACGGTACATCCCTAACGGTCGTTTACTAACTTGTTGAGTGCTGTGAGTGAACTGCTGTGCGTGCCAAAGTTATAAATTCTTTTGGTAACCTAAGTGGCTACTATGGGGACCAACTTCTCAAATCCTGGCAAATGCCAGATGAAGTTGTAGAATTATTTTCTAGTAAGTATTCTCAAAAATGTATTGTTTTAGCGCTAAGTTTTAGTTCCCTATGTACATACCTACCTACCTAATGGGGCCCTTTCGTTGTTCAACCAGAGTCAACCAGCGTCAACGTTGATTTACAGTTAAGTACGTAACTAATACGTAGGTATTTAGCTACGAAACAAATTTACTTAATTTTATAATAATAAATGCAAAGATGCTTGCGGCCCTCATGTACTGTGGGCCCTCTCCGACCTGCGGTCTTTGGCATATTTCCTGTCTGATATAGTTCGGTCTATACCTACGCCCCTGAGACAAAAGTAGGTAACAGGTGTCAAATCAAAACCTGAAAACCCCAAGCTTTACTATCCTAGGTAAGTGACGTCTCTACTATCCTAGTGGGCAGTTTTTGCAGTTTTTGATGTGGTTGATGAGCATGATGAAGCTTGAACTAACTGCCTACCATTATTCAATTATCTGCAAGGAGCGCCGACAATATGACAGTGAATTTCAAAATGTTATATGTAATTTCGATTTTAGAATTTATTTGACAAATTCAAAATACTTCTATGGACTATTAAAGCCAGTGATTACTTTTATTGTCGGCCGGCGCTACTTTGTTTTTTAATGGATATGCGTTTCAAACCTTAGCAAAGGTAGTGGTATAGCTTAGCCTATTGTAATCTTTAGGTCTTACTTACAGAAAATGAGATTTAGCCTAACCATCTAGTGCTCTAACAGAGGAAAATCTCAAAGAACTTTGCCATTTGATGGGAATTTCTGAAAAAATTTCTGAGTTCCTTGATGGATTGGTAAGTCAAAAGATTTTGTTTTGCAACTATGTCTCCAATTTGCAGGCCTTCATCATAAATTCATTCTTTTTAAAACCTTTCTTAACACTGTTAAAAAGTATACGGGATCTCCTGAACAATTTACCCATAGAAAGGTCGAGTAATTCCACAACACATAAAAAGTATACGGGATCTCCTGAACAATTTACCCATAGAAAGGTCGAGTAATTCCACAACACATCCTACATGCCTGCCTTCGGCCCATTTGGGCCAAATTGCAGAAAATCAAAATTTACTTATTTTCATTCTGTAACTAGTCCCATTTTTTTTGTATGGAAGTTTAAATCTTATCAATGCATGGTACAGTCAGTAAGACAAGACAAATGTTTCTGTTTTTTTCTGAATTGTTACATTTTACTGTGTTTTTGTTCATAGATAAATTTAAAAATCATTTAATTGATTATTTCTACACTAAAACTTTTTTTCTGTTTGTACCATTTATAAACATGGAATGAGTTGCAGAATAAAATTTTAGTTAATTTTGATTTTCAGCAATTAGTTCCAAATAGTAGGACGAGTTGTGGAAGTACTCGAAAGGTCTAGTCCTAATGTCAGAGTTGCTGTACCCACAATCTACTATAAAACCAACTTGTTATGAATTTGCAAGTTCACTTACTTAATATAATATTTTCAGGCTACAACAGACACTGTCTCAAGTAATACTAACAGTATATTGCTTCCTGGAGATGAGGCACAAATGTACAATTTAATCTAAATCTAAGGTCTTAATAAAAAAAAAAATATTTTTTTTTTAGATTAATGAAGATTTTGATTTATTATTCCCTGGTAAAGGAGACGTATATTCAGACAAAATTGGCAACCGTTTTGTAAAAGAGTATTTGAATTGAAGAAATCAGAAATAAAAAGCGATGAATACAAAGAAGACTTATTGAATTCTCTAAGCCGCTTAGATACTGATGGTAAGCAAACACCTAAAATTCTACTGTCTACGAATGAGTATTCTACTACTTATAATTATTATTGACGATTGTCTATATAAATTATATATTTCTTGAAATTATGTAGGCATGCTTATGTTAATCATTAATGTATCTATCACCACTTGTAATGTGGTTTCCCCAGGCAATAGCTGTTACTCTTGTTAATCCCACTCGTATGTCTAAAAAGTAACTTTAATCTTTGCTCAAGACAAATGGAATGAATACAAAAATCTGCTATTCCATACATTTCTCACTTGTAAGGTACCGAGAAATGTATGAAACAGTTGATTTTTTCTCGCGATTTCACAATAAAAGTTTTTCAGTATGATGGTCTGAGCTTGTGGTTTTGAATTCATAACGAGGATGTCATGAACACATTTCATTTCATTTCAGTAGAAATGTTTATTTTATGATATCTAATTGAATTTGGACATTTTCTATTTCAGATGAGAAAATACCATCAGAACTGACTCTGTTGGTTCATTTAATTCCACCAAAAGGACGATCATCACAGAAAAAGAAGTTCTCAACACGGGAATGCTTAGAGAGCATTATGGTCATTGTCGACGTAAGTAAATCTATATCAAAAGGCTCAACTTTGTATGGACCATTGGCGTCTTTCTTTTTCCAGCAGCTACACATGAAATTAATGTCATTTTGTTATGCTATTTTAAATATACATACATGTAAAATAACTTTTGTCCTTATAGTAAGACCGTTTTAATGAGTCTTCGCCTGCGGAGTACAGGGACGCGGGGGTACGACGAAAACGGGGGCCGAGGGGGCTGAGAGAGCCCCCTTTTTCGTCATACCCCGCGTCCCTGTACCCCGTGGGCGAAGACTCATTAAAGCGGTCTTACTATAGTAATATCGGAGCTGAGATATTCGCATTTAAATATTTAAATAATATCATCTATGTATCTACTTCAAATCTATGAAAAAAGTGTTATTTCTTATTATAATACTGTAGAATATTGATAGATATTAGAGACTGTTAAGAAAAACATACATATATGTTATGACGTCCTAATCCCTTACGGGGTAGGCAGAGCCTGAGGATATAAACTTACAGACATTGTTTAGCGTATTGGTACGTACACTTGTTCGTGACTGGCCGATCGCTTCGCGCGTTCGAGACGAGTCGCGCTCACGATTCAAACGGGCGTTCGAAATGTTCATTTACATTGTTTTAACTAAAACACATTTTTCAGAATCCTGGAGATATTAACCAAACTGTAAAAGAAAAAAAACAAAACGCACGGAAACTACGGGAACCTGTACAGCCATACCTTATTTTACTTGGAAATCTTCAGACTTTTAAACAGTTTTACCTAGTGATTGACGAGATCAAATATACATTTAACTCTGCAACATCTGCCTATGATACACTTTTTAAATCATATCAGGTATTTAATGCGAAATATAATAAATCGAGTGAACATTTCATGTTAATTGTTCAGAGATGCATCTACAACATTACAACCGAGTATGACAACCCGGTTCCCTACATTTCTGATGTATTAAATTTGTCATTTTAAAGATAATTATTTGTTAAGTAAAACTAATACTTAATTTTCATAATGATTTGCCCTAAATGTGGTAATTCTTTTAATGATTTTAATAAGTACTCATTCCATTTGAAATTTTATCACAATATTAATGATTATTATATCTGCCCCATAGGCACATGTAATAGATTGTATCACAAAAAATATTCTCTTACAAAAAATATTCTCTTAAAAGTCATATAAAACGGTCCCATAAACAAAACTTAAATAACGATAATACTGTAGCCACTGATAATACTAATTACACCACCCGTTTGTACTGTAAAATTGGAGAATACTTTTTCCACACATTGGGGTAAAATCAAAACTTCAGATAAACTTATATTAAAGTCTGCATTAATGTCATCTCCAGGAAGCAATATACTGTTAGAATCACTTTAGACAGTGTCTGTTGTAGCCTGAAAATATTATATTAAATAAGTGAACTTGCAAATTCATAACAAGTGGTTTTATAGTAGATTGTGGGTACAGCAACTCTGACACTAAAACTAGACCTTTCAAGTACTTCCACAACTCTTCCTACTATTTGGAACTAATTGCTGAAAATCAAAATTAACTAAAATATTATTCTGCAACTCATTCCATGTTTATAAATGGTACAAACAGAAAAAAAAGTTTTAGTGTAGAAATAATCGATTGAATGATTTTTAAATTTATCTATGAACAAAAACACAGTAAAATGTAACAATTCAGAAAAAAAAACAGAAACATGTGTCTTGTCTTACTGACTGTACCATGCATTGATAAGATTTAAACTTCCATACAAAAAAAAATGGGACTAGTTACAGAATGAAAATAAGTAAATTTTGATTTTCTTCAATTCGGCCCAAATGGGCCAAAGGCAGGCATGTAGGATGTGTTGTGGAATTACTCGACCTTTCTCATGGGTAAATTGTTAAGGAGATCCCGTATACTTTTTAACAGTATTATGAAAGTTTTTAAAAAGAATGAATTTATGATGAAGGCCTGCAAATTAGAGACATAGTTGCAAAACAAAATCTTTTGACTTACCAATCCATCAAGGAACTCAGAATTTTTTTTCTTTAAATCTATAGGTACGCACTCCCATCAAAGGGCAAAGTTCTTTGAGATTTTCCTCTGTCAGAGCACTCAGATGGTTAGGCTCAATCTCATTTTCTGTAAGTAAGACCTAAAGATTACAATAGGCTAAGCTATACCGCTACCGTTGCTAAGGTTATCTTATTACCGTTGCATAAATCCCTGGCACTTCTAAAAATAATTTTAATGTATAGTATTTTTCTTTTAATGTCATTATAGAGTTATTAGGCCCAACCATTGCTTTTTTTTGTATTAATCCAACAGAATATACGAAATGTACCTTTGTCACTAGCTGTTAAGTGCCAATTGAAATGTTGTTATAGGTTTCTTAATAAACGGGGCTTAACGACTGTTGTACAACATGGAAAAGTAAAAGGAGAGCGAATAATTACTGAAGTAGAAAGTGAGGATGTATATGGATATGTCAAATGGCTTGTAATTAATGGTATCAAGTATTGTATTGGTGATTGTCTTATTTATGATTATGAAGATGCAGTTCCAAAATTTTGTAAAATTTCCCAAATATTGGTAGCAAGGGAAGTTTCATCACAATTGTATTTTTATTGTTCTTTTTTCAATACAAGTAACTTTTGTGAACATTTCAAATCATTTATGGTTGAAGAGACAGATACCTGGGAATTATTGACTTTAAAAGATTGTTTTAGTACTGTGCCTAAACAAGTGCGTACCATTTTAGAGAATAGTTACATAAGCTGTATTGAGTAATATACTTACAGATCTATGTGTCCCAGTATGATAATGCCGTAATATTGTTGCCCTGAAGATATATACCGTAACATAGTTATAAGCAAGCGATTCAATGCTATATTACTAGAAACATAATTATAATACTGTTCAAGTTTAGTGATATAAATATATTACTAGATTAAGTTCAGTAATATAATTATATAACTAAACTTGAGCCGTCTTATAATTATATTTCAGTAATCTTACTAGGAATATAATTATAAGACTGCTAGGAATATCATTATTTCCGACTAATAAACTTATAAAATAAAAAAATGTGGTTTTTATTGAAACAAAACAAACTCTTCCTTAAAGGTAATCTGAATTTCCATTCAAACTACGGAGATTCAAACTCTCGAATCGAAATATCACTAGTATTCATCGAAGTAAACAAACATTGAATCAAAATAATTATTGTCTTGACCCAGAATATCGTAGTATTCTATATTATCAAAACAAAATAATTTTGTTTTCTGGCAAAAAAATCAAGATTTTGGCAAGTTTTCATTCAAGTTACTACGACAATTTACTGTAATTTAAGATGCATTCAGTTTGAGAATTCTCATCTATTAATTTAAAACAACTAGGGTATTATATTGAGAGAGATAAATCTTGGGATATAATAGCAACGTGCTTTAGAATGATATCTTTATTGTTTTATTTAAATGATTTTAATATTTTGAATCAAGTTCTGAATATTTAGGCCAAACTCTTCATTTTTTCATTGTGACATGATATTTTCTTAAATTAAGCATGTCAATTTCCAATGAACAGACCTCATTATCATATGAAGAACAGTAAATTTCAGTAAAAACTTATTATTTAAATGAAAACTTACGATTCATTGTAAATATATTTTAAAAATTCTGCCGGAAACAAAATGTCTTAAATTAATAAGATGTTAGTTTGATTTTAAGAATATGGTTATCTTAAATTAAGTAAACGCTGCAGCTCTATATAAGTAAATGACATTTATTTGACACAAACTAATTATAATGGCTTCAATGAAAATTACTCGTTATCTTATAACAAAACAACACTTTCTTAAAATAATCACCTTTGATCTCATTGGAATAAATGAATATTAGTTTATCTCAAGGTAATTATTCCAAGAACACGGAATTTTGAGATTAAGAGGATTCATGATTTCGGATATATATGAATTAATATTTTCTTGGTATAATCCATTTTTCTTTAGTTGAAGAAATCCTTTTTTACCGTGTGTGTATGCGAAATTTCAGGGAAGATTAGTCGGAAAGCGTGCAGAGGTAACAAACAAACAAAGTCACTTTCGCATTTATAATATTAGTTAGGATATTTGAAAGAGTTTTATGTGGTCTAGTTATGAATGGTCTAACTTATTTATATCTAGAAAAGAAATAAAAACATTTGATCATCACGCTGAATGATTTTACATTCTTCCTGTCAAATACAAAGCCCTACAACCTACAAATGATTATAGTTATAACAAGGACAATTGTTAATGCAGTCTATTGTCTAGAATCTAAACAAACAGTGATAGTGATCGCAACTCCTAAACATCATTAGAATGTTAGTACTACACTGGAACCCCAGTTACGGTTGGACGTAGTGATATAAGAAATATATATAAATAAAATACGTTTATTTCAGGTTACATACAACGACCCGAAATAAACAAAACTTATTATTTGGGCTGTCCATATTTACTAACTAAATTAAATATAAGTATTATATACTCCTAGGTACCTACAGTATATAAATATAAGTACCTTTAGGGAAAAAGAATCCACTTGATCTATAGTTAATTTTTCTTAGTCCCAAAATATTATTTGAATGGAATGCTGTACATACAAATACAACTTACTATTTGTTTTAATTATTATTTTGTGGATATACCTATAAATTTCATAAAATCTGTCAAATATTTCTTTCTAACAATAAATATTACAGATTTTTTTCGACATCCATCTTTTGTGTCCTCAAAGAACAAAAATAAAGTGAATGAAAAAATTCACACATTTCATGAAAAAATTGATGAAGTGGTTAGAGTGCCCAATAAAATTAGGTATACGTGAGTATTAATTTGGCAGCAACCGCAATAAGTGACTTATTTATTGCATATTCCTCAGTGACCGCAAAAATTGATAATTTCAAATTTGACAGCCCACCAGCGTGTTCATATTGCTTAATGTCAACGACTGGTAGGTGATTACAATATGACGCGACGGACGTAGCCAGAAAGGCAAAAACCAAAAAGGTTATCATTCATTACTCACTCTGCGCCACAGAGTACCTTTTATTATACTGAAATAGAGACCTCTCTTGGCGACTAAAATAAGCAATAGGCTCAGTGCTGCCTCCTGAATATGAGGTTTGGTACTAATATTATGGTATACATAATCACTCCTATAGTAAGTACGTATATGTCATATTATATAGTTTTTGGTTTCGATTTTTTGTGGAAACTGGGATTTTATCGCTTTGAGTTATTCTTAATATGTACATTTTTTAATTTTAAAAAGGTTACAATGTGATCGAAAGTTACAATAGTATAAAACGTATGCAGTACAATAAAATTTACACAAAAAATAACTCAAAGTTGAAAGATTGAAATGAATAAAAAATAATATAATTTAAGCAATACATATTTATTTTTTTCTTTTAAAACATTTATTACAATATTTTTTTGCTTTGAATTGAAATACATCATCTTCATCATCTGGGTCTCTCTTTCCGACTAGGATTTTATTTATATTCTTACAATAATTAAATATAAAAAACTTTGTCGTTGATTCTAATAAGTATTCAATTACTTTTTCTTTGTGTATTTTACAATTTAGAAAATCAAAATCTACATGGATTAAAATAATTGTTTTAACATATTCACTAATGTAGTGTATTGTCAGGTTTTGTTTTATTAAATCATAGATTATATCTTGTATTGCAGAAATACATTTCAAGAGAGACTCTGTTGGATTGCACAGCCACTGCTGACCTGTGTACTCTCTATATTTTATATAGCCACTGGATTTACTTTCAATCATGTCTTTGTGACACGTTGCACAAGCTTTAAATATATTTTTTTACATTACGCCCAAAATATCCAGTGACGTATTCTAATGGTCCTCGTATACGAGGATCATTTTTGTCTTTTATATTTGTTATTTTCACCTCAGGAATTTCCTCTAGAGTACAGGCTGGCGCAGCTGTGCAATCAACTTCATCCAGAGTGATGAATGATTCTAAGTTCTCACACATATCTTTCTCACAATTTGCTCCAGGTGCATGGGCACTGGACATATTATTTATCATTAATGTCGTAAATGCACTTGTAAACCTATCTGGTGTAGGATTTGTATTTCGGCACCCATGACTTCTTATAGCCCCAAAGAAGTTCTCAATGGGGTCCTGATTAAGGTGCCGCATCCAAATTGAAGATATATTGTAATTTTTTTAAATTATTTAATAAAACTATAATACCATCCAACGTCCATGCCCAATTATTAATTGTTGGCACATATTCTATATTTCCTGTGCCTTTGTTAATATAATTCATATTGTTTAGGCGATTTTTTGCCTCATGCCAAAACTTTATATGGCACGAGTTTAATTTTGCCGGACCTAATAAAGGTTTAGCATGCATTTTTTCTTTTTTCGCATAGCTGCCGTTGACCGAGTCGAACAAATTGTCGAAGAAAAGCAGCACATCTGCAGTTTCTTTACAATCCTCTTTTAGAATATTATTTTCTGAAAAAGAAAAACACTTAAGTTATGATTTTATACAAGAGCACATTCTACCTATATGGATTGTTAATCAAACACCTCAATGCGTTGCAATCGTGTGCGGTGTGAGAGGTGGGGGATGGCGAGCTAGTTACTAGTGCTCGGGAGCCGTATGCCAGTATCAATCCTTGCACAACTGTACTGTATGTCTTATTAAACTGTGATTAATGAAATTGTCTGGGTGAAATGGCCCCAGCATGGGAAGACCGTTCACCCGTCTGGTGCTTGCATTGGCTTCCCCAATTAGTAAATAGATAAAATATAAACAGTGATAAGAGGCAATACAGCCTATTAAAATATTTCTCAACATAACCTACCTGCGAGGTATCCCATATTTGAAGCAACAGTCCGGCTGAAAACTTGAGTGGCATATTTCACCTTCATCTTGTGAATTTTACCTGGTATAACATGACTGTCTGTTAATTTCGGGATTAATCTAATACCTTTATATCCCGGATTTGCTTCATGTAACTCACTTACATGATCCCACTTTGCTATATAAGTCTTCTCACATTTCTCATCTTTATATTGCAAATTTTTTGTTAGCAAATTATTTCTTACACATTTCATCAAATGTGGGGGTCATACAATGGCACAATTTCTTTTTCATTTACAATAAATACATTGTCTTTTGGTTCCTGTCCATTCTTCAAAAAAATCCTCGTGCCTCTTGTATTAACATTTTAATGGCTGCTCTATTGTTAGAACCCTGATCACACACAGTGGCCACCACAGTAAACCCAGCTTCATTTAATTCATTTATCACTGTTTTTATTTGGCTAGCCAATTCGGCGCCTTTTGTGGCTGCCTGAGCAAATGTATATGACAACACTTGCTTATAATTTCTTGTAAGCCCCCTTACCATAAAAACTTGAGCATGGTCAGCAAATTCGGGCTTTGTGTCAGTTCCATCTGTTACAAATCCAATAACTTTATTTTGGCCTTCCCTGTATGCCAAATTAGCCTGAAGAGATATTTCATCAAATAATAATATGCATAGTTTGTCTTCTGGTTTCATTTTTTTGATATTTGTTTCAGTTGACTAAAAGTCTTTTTATTTATACCAGGAGATATATTTGCTCTGCATAATAATTTAGATAGAGTTTGTGGAGCCGGTAAAACTAATATCTTCCTTAAGAAGCGGTAACTCTTAGGGCTTTGCTTCCAAATTGATAGAGCTGTTATTTTTTCATTAAAAGTAAAGCGCCGACCCTTGTCCTTTTTCATGACTTCTCTTAATTGCATCATAATCAGTCTTTTTCCAGGAATAGGTACTTTTTCAATTACACTTAAAAATGCAGGATTAGCCGTAATTTTCTTAGCTGCTTTTAAGCTTGCAGATTTGATTTGTACAGCTTTACGGCATTTACTAAGTTTACTTCTTAATGCTTTCACCTCCTTATATAGCTGACGTTCAGCAAGTGTTTTTATTGACGCCTTTACATTGCCTTTTCCTAAAAATAATAGGATTTTAAAAATTTGGTATAAATATTATTAAGGTTCTAAAAATGGAGGTTAATCTAAATGTCTATACTAGTGTTTGCCCGCAGAATGCTATGAGCTATCCAGAATCCCCAAATTACCACAGGCCATGTGGGTGGCTAGTCATCTAGTTAGAAATAAAATGCAACAAATTATTTTTAAATGTACGTACCTCTTTTTGTAACTAATCTATTTCCACCTTCCCCTATTGTAGAAATAGTAAGTTCCATTTGTGGTTCCGTACTAACTTCAATTGGGAAGTTCTCACCAATTTTATTAGTTTCGACCACATCTATCATAGCAGAAGCAGGGGCTAAAAAAAATATGTCCATTAGCTACCTATACAAAATATATTTAAGTCAAATTGTATGTGTTAATCCATGGGAAAATGTGCCTAAATAAAATGCAACAAATTATTTTTATATTTACATACCTCTTTTTATAACTAATCTATTTCCACCTTCCCCTATTGTAGAAGTAGTAAATTCCATTTGTTGTTCCGCACTAACTTCAATTGGGAAGTTTTCACCAATTTTATTAGTTTCGACCACATCTATCATAGCAGGAGCAGGGGCTAAAAAAATGTGTCCATTAGCTACCTATACAAAATATATTTAAGTCAAATTGTAATATGTGTTAATCCATGGGAAAAGGTGCCTTATGGTCATTGGCGCTTAAGTTGTTCAGAAATATAAATCGTACAAGTTTACTTAGCAATAGAATAATTATAATAAGCAGAATGACGTAAGTGCCAATGCCCATAAGGGACCTTTTGTCATGGACTGTCACATATGTGTCATTTTCAACCGACTTCCCAAAAAAGGAGGAGGTTATATGTTTCGATGTATGTTTTTTTTTATGTATGTTCGCCGATTTCTCCGCCAATTGTAGACTGATTTCCAAAATTGTTTTTTTATTTAAAAGGGTGTATTCCCAAGTTGGTCCCATTTTAACCACGTCAGAATCTGTTCGGTAATTTAAAAGATACCTAACAAAATATTAAAATATCAACATTGCATTACAGAGCAAATGGCCGCGACTGCGTGGCCTTCCTTATTTTAAGCTAAGCTCAAGATTTTCTGTGTATGTCCCCAACATAGAAATAGTGATTAGCGACTATAAAAGTTGGATCATGAATCCTTAGGCAGATAATTTGTTGCAATAACATATAAAGTGCTAGCTCCTAGACTAGACTTCACCTCATTCAGTAGGTAGCATGCTAATACATTTTTCTTTATTGTTATTTCATGATTTTAAGTTTTATGATGGAAGTCGGTTCATTTTTTTGAAAAAAAGTTTTATACTATGTATACATACCATTATTCTCTTTCTCTGCATCTTCATATGCATGAAAATCATACTGAAGAGCTGCAATCAAAGTAAAAAAGACAAAATCAGCTGCTGACATTTTATATAGCTTAATCACAAATGAAATAGAAAAAAATTAAAAAAAGAATTTTCTGTTTGTCATAAACAATCTATTTCTTCATATCTGAAATTAATACTAGTTGAAAAATATCACTTGTTTTATCTTCCTATGTCAGTTTATATCGCTGCTTTACAACAATACAACATAGTTTCATGTAGTTTTAACTATTATTGACTTAATGTGAGCCAGGCGCAGTAATGTATGGATTAAAAATATGTGCACCAATCATACTGTTTTTTTAATGTAGTAGTTTATAATAATAGAAGGATAAAATAGGTAGTACTTCTACACACCTGCTGATGTTGATGGTAATGGTTCAGGAGTATTCTGGGTCGACATCAATGGCCTTCTTCCAATGCTTGGAAATCTTGAAACGTTCATAAAACCTGAAATATTTATAAACCAATTTACACAATATCCATATTAGTAAATTAATCATCGCAGCCTGAAGAAGATCACATTTTGATTGAATTTTCATATGATATTCACATTTTTTTCTTATCGAGTGTATTTTATCCATCATCATATTTCTGTATCATCTGTTTACAAACCACTGCATTGTATGTAAGTATAAAAACCATATAAAAACCATTTGTTTTAAATTAAAAAATTTAAAATTCCATTAATTGAATGAAAGGTATAATACTAAAACTTACACATTTCATATAATATTTACCTGGTAAGTTCAAGGTAGGCAATGCAATATTGCTGATCCTGTTGCTACGGCAAAGGTATTTTTCTTCAAAATGTGCACGGCAAATACGGCGTTGTTCATATATGAACTTGTTGTCCAAACTAATGATGCCACCGCCAATAGCAAGTACCCATTTATTGAAGCGTTCCCTCTCAATTTCTGGATTTGGAAAGGTGTGGAGTGTCTTGTGTGACCCTAAAAATTTACATCATTATTAATTCAATTTCAACTGACCCTATTAGTGTATACTAGGTTGAATTATATACAGGTATAAAACATTGATAGCATTAATATGTATAGGTATTACAATACAAACAAAACAACAAATCAGACATATTTTGCTAGCCCCAAAGTTGATTTTGGGCTGGCTTTACAGTAGAGTCCCATTGTCTGAAAAAGACTACGGTTCAAAGGCGAGGTCTTTACCATTGCGCCACGGAGGCCAATATAATTATATCATGAAGAGGATAGGAGTACATGCATATACACGCTTAGGTTAAAATATAACTTACTTCCAGACTCCCAACATCCAGGAACACAGCATATTTTACGGGACATCTGCATAATGCCACTAAAAGAGTCTCTTTCTCGGACGGAACTATAAATAACACACGAGTCTATTTCTCCAACACTGAAGCCACCAAAAGCACAATTCGTAACTTATCGGAGGAGAAACTCTCAACTCAACGATTAAGCCAACGAAATGGTAATGATAAACTCAAGATTTACACCAAAAACACCAAAAACGCACTAAAAGCACGAAAAAGGACGAATTTGTGTGAAAAAATCTTGTTTGAAACTTTGAAAGTAAACTTATGCGACAGTGTTGCCACTCGCATAAATATAATATATGCTAAAAATTAAAAATACAATAAAATACATGGAAAGAACTTTTAAATTATTATAATTACTTGTTTATTAGATATGTAGTGTTATGCTAAACCACTATCGATAGCAGATTTTAAATAAATTAGACTGATAAATTTCAAATAAAATAAAATCTTAGAAAGTAAAACTACTATAATGGGAGAATAATTAGAAGAATAGAACATTACACCGTGATACAACGCGACCATATTTGAAAGGCACATACAGCCTTGAACATGAAATTTAAATAACTATATTTTAATTTAGTATCATAATTACGCTTGGATCGCCATCTATATTGTTAGGCAGTAGTTACTACATTATAATACTACCATTTTGAAAAGTATATTAACTGCATAAATTTGATGTGTGTTTTGTATCTATTTAATTTAGTAGTCTTTTATGTCAAGAATTGCCTAAACATTTGTATTGAGATTGTAGCCCCTGCTCTGCGCTTGCGACTCGGCGAACCAAGTAGCATTATGTGCGAAATCGGATAATATGCGTGTGGTGCTTTTTCTAGTGTTTTCTTTGTGTTTGAGTGTGAGTTTGAGCTACGATATGATTGTTGGGGACACAGTGCACAAGAAAATGGTGTTTCACCAAAGGGTGAAGGATTTCGCAATACCCTTCAAGAAAAGGATAAAGACCCTCACGTATAGCGACCCGGAGAAACGAATTATTAAGGTGCATTTTCATTTTTATTTCCACTTTACTATGTAGATTTGTTGTTATTTTTTAGATTTTTAAATTTACAATAAAAATCGCGACTATAAAATACGTAATGAGACAAACTGAGCCACGCGGGTGCAATTTCTAAATCGGGATAAAAAGTACCCTACGTGCTACATCCAGTATTTTTTATAGAAATCTGTCTATTAGATTTTGCGTAACAATTACCTATAAACATCCTATATAATATTAGGTAAAGTGGGATTGCGGACCGAGAGGACGACGACATTTAAGATAATCTAAGAATACCTTACTCATGTTTTTTTTAACGATAAGTTACTATCGATAAGTACCTACTTTAAAAAAAATTACTTATTCGATAGGAAATCATTTTTTGAAGACAGTAATATAAAATCACGTCTTATATCCTTACTTCCTTTTTTGATAAGTTTAAAGCTTTTAGGTTATTTAAATGTATGTTGTTATTAAAAAAAATATACATTTTATAAACAAATTGTCATCTGCCAATATAGTGGTAACGTGGTAAATATTTGTTTGTTATTGAACGGAGCGGAATTTACTGTGATTAACGTTAATAATATACTATACATACTGTATGTAGCTATATATAGATATACTTTATCTTCCCGACTCCTAAACGAGATTGAAGTTACAGGCAAAAGTCTCTCAATATTTAGGTACTGTCCAATGCAAAAAAAAAACATAAATCTGCTATCAGATCTAAAAATTATCATGTTGAAAAAAAAACTAACTCTAGGGCGTTATTAAATTAGATTGTTCTTTTATCGATTTACCGACTTTTTTATTTTCTCATTTTATTTTCAACGACTTATACCTAACAATGCGGTATGATATCACAGATCACGGACTTTAAATACATTTATCATAAGAATGAGTATAAAGATTACCTTGAGTTTCTGCAAACAATAATATTACGCAAATTAATATTATTATTTTCTTTTTTTCAGGGTATAGCCACAATAGATAACGATTTTTCACATGCCAGCGCGAACGTTACGGAAGGTGGAGTAGGTTTCTCATACATGACAGTCAGAATGAAGAGTCAAAGAAGTCATCCCCTTAACTTCGAAGTAGAAATATATGTATAGAATAGAAAAAAAACATACACCAAGCTCACCAGTTGTTAGAGTAATCAAAAGAAAGAAGCTACCACATTTTTATGCTACGAGTAAGACTGATCCTTGAATCCTAACATCCTAGCAAACATTAAAATGCTTAGTGGTAAACAACGTCATAGCAATTAACTTCACAAAGTCGTAAATGCTGTTTACGTACGAATATATAATAGGACCAGCTTGACAAGAGTCTGGAGATATCCTGTCTAATTCGTACGAACGAATTAGTTTGAAACCGGTTTAATTGGATTGTAATTATAGGCAGTAAGAATTATTGTGGCATTATATTAAAATAATTTTGAGTAGTAGCTGCTTGGAATTGACGTCGCGTGCGACTATCTAATGATTTTATGTTTGACTTTTTAATGTAATTTTGCCTAAATTATAAATTTTGTTGCAGCTACGAGTACGTATTACGATTCTACTGTATTTTTTAATTGAAAATTCAACGTTTCTTAATTGAAGAATGTTATATTTTTATGAATGAGAAGTATGTTACATGCGAAAAATTAATTACAGATATTCAAATTTAGTCATAGGGTTACCAAATATACATTTCGCAATGATGTGCCAATAAATTGCTAAACTGAATATTTAGTAGAAATAAAATTAATAGTTATTGGTTCATAGTTAAGTAATACCACCTGTGTTGAAGCTATTTGTTGAAAAGTGTACCTACATACTTTAGCGAATCTCATTTTTAGTTATGATTTAGTCATTTGTGTATAGGTATAAATTCAAATATTTCTTCTTTTACCAATCTGGATCTGGTTTCAATATATACGTATATTTTTTTTTCTAGCTATTTGTGTCTCACTACTGGGCAAAGGCCTCCCCCAACTTCCTCCACGTATCTCTATAACAATTAATAAATAAAAAAATAGTTAAGAATGTTAATGCATAGCATACCTATGCATAATTGAAGAATAACTTTGTCAAATATACGATAGGTAATAAGAAACCAAAAACTGTACTTTTAAAATTATCCACAATTTAACATTATTAAATTGTGATAGAACTCAATATTTTCCTGTTATTTGTTTTACTTTGTAAAATTTAAGAATACAGCAAAATCAAGAATAAAAGATAAATGTACCTACCTAATGCGCTGTTTTACTTAATTAATTTAAATATTAATGACAATCATTATTATATTGTAGGCAATGTTTACATTATATTATCGAGTAGATAGCAATCTGATGAAAATTGGATCGGATGAAAAAGGGACGCTTATTGTTATTATTAATTAATCTACTTAGCCAAAAGTAGGTTGTCAATAACACTTACTACTATACTTTACCTATCTGAAACAGAATAAGTTGTTTTAAAATCAAACTATAAACCGTTTTCGTAACAATGTTCACTTGTAAAAACTATCGCAGACTTGAATAAATATACAAAGCCACCCCTCATCCATTTTCCTTATTCTCACCCGTTGCTCAAAGAAGCTTCTCGAATATTTCCACCGTGGTGTAATTTCACGCCTGTCAGTATTTTGAGACAAAGTCCTATGCTGAAACGTTGTCAGATCTCCCTACAACTTTGTTGCATTTTTCATGAAAGGTGGTTTGTGTTTACTTGCATTTCTTATCATATAGATCAGTCTTATAAGTAGGTATTTTGTAATTTCAAAAATAAGAGACATTTATTTTTCTTATAAAAACTTATTTTCTAAAAGACGGAAACTTACCTATGGTACATTTATTCATAATTGTCCTATTATGTAAACAATCTTCACAGTACTTTTATTGAATTTTGTTGAAAATAAATTAAATATTAGTTCAAACCTAAACATTCTAAAGAATAACATTTATTAACCACGAAAGTAATTTCCTAAAAAGTCAATTTTAATTTATATTGTTGTAAAATCATAAGATGACATGGTAAGATTGTTTACGTAATAGGTCAATTATGAATAAATGGACTTTATATGTTATCTGGGTCTCTATTAAGTCCGAAGTTCAATTAGGTACTCGAATTCACAAATTTGTCCGCAGTTTAGGGTGTGGAGTATGCGTTTCTGTCTTTCGTTCCCAGGACATAAGTTTTAATACTTACAACATTTATCTCTTTCATTAGGACGAAATAGTTGATCGAAATGAACATTATTATGATTTTAAATTTAGAAGTGTCCATGAAATGTTAGTAAACTCAATACCTAAAAGACACGACAAAAAACCTAATAACAGAAGTTTCACGTTATGTGACTATGAAAACAAATTGCTTTTATTTCGCACTGGCCAGCGATAAATCAAAGAACAAAAACTAAGATTAAACAAAAGAAAGGCAGATGTGGACGGGATGCTTACAACGTGGTTTTGAGGTTTTTGCGAATCGCACTGCCCCAAATCTCTGGGGCCTATAAATCAAAGTGACCGAACGATACACGCACGTACCACATACGTTCCTAACACAAATGTACACGACACACGTTATATTGTTCGATATTTTAAACATATACCTATAGTTATTATGTATATGGACATTCGTATTATCCTTGAAGTAATAATTACCTCAAAGAGGTCGTCTTAACTAATTTATTACAAAAATTATCATGACAAAGAATGACTTCTGGTCTTTTATTCAAACCTTTTGGAAAATAATTTGAGGAATTGTTTTTAGAAGATGAACGCTTTTAACTAAAGGAATAGGTGTAACCTACAGTAATTATAACATTAGTCGTCATTCAGGTGTTGGTTGGTATGGTATCCTTTTAAATTGGTAAATATAAAGTTTAAAAAATGTTAAGGCCCCATTATCCATACTCAGTTAATCCATAAACCACTTAAATTTTGTGAATTTTGACTCGGAATTTTCAGTCCACAAACTCCAAATCCTGATGACTTATTTAATATTCAAGCAGTATCTTGCTTAGTTATGGCGGTTGGAACTAAAATAACTCGCATAAAACAAAGTGTTGGTTATTACATTAATAACGGAGCCACACAAAATAACTAGAGAGCAAAAAAAACACCAGTAGAAACAAAATAAAAAGTCTCACGATGGCAAAGTTTTAATAAATACTAGAGGCACGACCTGGGGCCCTATTTTTGAAAGTATGACTCACCAAAAAAGCGGGAGCCGAATGATTTTTCATTCGATATCAATTATTCCGTATTTTTGAATTGCCTATGTCGAATAATTCGCAACGAGTGGTCTAGACCACTCGTTTTCGTATGATTTGGTAGTCGAACATTTTTTACGTCAAAATCTTGAATGACATAGACAACCGGATACGAATATAGATGGAGTCAATTGGAGTCTATTAGAATTATCATTTTTGCGTTCCGTTTAACCGAACATTTTTTTACGATTCGTTACCGATTCAGTTTTCGTTGCGTAGAATGAAGAAAAAATTGTTTCTCGCATTATTTTCATATCACTGGCAACATTGCTAGACGAGTGATTTCAAAAATACGGCTTTTATGTTTTTAGTGACATAATAGGACGAGTGCGACATAATAGTCTATTCGTTTTGGACGGTATGTCATACTTTCAAAAATAGGGCCCCTGGTTCTCACAGGCATGTTTTATACCAATAAACTGTCCGCAAAAAAATCACAAATAAAAATAAAAGTGTAAGCTTGAAATGCAGTACTATGACAGTCGCGTCACATGTCGCGTCAGCGTCATACCTTTAACGTTTGTAGAACAGTTTATTCTGTACTTTCTTTATTTTGAGCGGCGAACCCTTCCCTTTTGTTTATCCCCCAGGCATTGCAACTTTGGACGCGAATACGGCAGACACATTCCGAAATGTAAGTATTTCTGTTTTGACACATTTGATGTATTAGTAGATTTTTGTCATAAAAAAGGTCTACTTTTTTGTGTTATTTGGCGGATGTAATATAATAATGAAGATGCATAATGATGAAGATGCATGAGGCCTAGCAAATGGAAAGCGGTCACCACAGCTCATAGAAGTCTGCAACACCAGGGTTGTCATGAGCATGTTGCCGACCAAGAGTTTAGTTGAGCATTGGGGAACATTGGGGGGGTCCCCACTGCTCAACTTATTCGCAGTTGAGCACTTAAGTTGAGCAGTGGGAAAAAGTGGCTTTATCAAGTTTGATTTATACCTAGTAGACTTTACTTGAACCACTTTATTTAAATACTAGCTTTTGCCCGCGGCTTCGTCCGCGTGAATTTCCCACAGGAGCAGTGCTTTTTCCCGGGATGAAAAATAGCCCATTTCCTTCTCAGTATTTCTAACTATGTGAAATTTCAGGAAGATTGGTTCAGTAGATAAAGCGTAAGGTCATCAAACAAACAAATAAATAAAAAAAACAAACTCCCTTTCGCATAAATAATATTATAAAGTTAGGATTAGAATGATAGCCATTATTAATGAAAAACGCTAATTTAGCGTACGGTCATGAATTCCCACGGGAGCAAAGCCACAGGACATATCTGGTATAATTCTCAGTTTTATGTTGGCGTTATACTTAAGTGCATAGACTTATCTAGGTCGTACAATATCTCTATGTAAGGAAAGGACGTATTGCAAAGGTCATCTGTTAGCATAGTTACCCATGCTAATAACTCCTATTTAACATTCCGCAGTCTTGAGCAATGTCTTAGAATATTTAAATTACTTAGTGTAGGTGTAGATACTACTACTTTTGTCTCTTACTTTTTTAGTTATATTCATACAAAGATAGTTCAAAACGAAAGTTTAAATTTTCTAAAATATTCTATTATGACCGATATCATTTACATTGCAATCCCTGCAATCGCAGGAAAAAGAAAAAAAATCTATTGTTTGGTTTGAATATCGAATGTTTCAAACGTTCAGGAATTTCCAATATTGCGCATCGTGCAGGCATTTTTACCAAAGCTACATTGAAATTAACTTTACTTTTATCTTTAATACCATGGAGTATTATACCATATATACCATATATACTTTGGGCTTACTTAATCTGTGTGATTTGTACGGACAAATCACACAGATTGAGTTATCCAACTAAATACGGATGTATTTATTATTTACTAGCCGCACCCAGGGGTTACGCTCCCGTGGAAATTTCGGGATAAGAAGTACCCTATGAGCTATATTTCCGATATTTTTCTTCCCTTATACCAAATTTTATCGAAATCCGACCAAGTAGATTTTGCGTGATTGAGTAACAAACATCCTCACAAACTCACAGATTCACAAACTCACATCCAAACTTTCGCATTTATAATATGAGTAGGAAGTAGGATTTTCCTGATGTGGCTCTTATATGTATAATTTTACATATTTACCTATTTGACTTTTTTTGTTAGAGCCAGCGTAGATAGTTCAAGATAATATAAATAGGTTAGAAGATAATATAAATAAGCTAAAAACTAAGACGTAAAATTTGAAATATTTTCTCGCTATTCTCATGGAAAAAACTTAGCTAATTTCAGCACAGCTTCCAAAATTGTAGGTCTTCAAATGTAATATAGAATATTAACCATAATAGGTACATGTACTTAAAAGTAACTAATCCTACCAATATTATAAATGCAAATGTTTGAATGTGAGTTTGTGAGGATGTTTGTGACTCAATCACGTAAAAACTACTGGTCGGATTTCGATAAAATTTGGTATAAGGGAAGAAAAATACCGGAAATATAGCTCATAGGGTATTTCTTATCCCAAAATTTCCACAGGAGCGAAGCCCCTGGGTGCGGCTAGAAAATAATAAATACATCCGTATTTAGTTGGATAACTCAATCTGTGTGATTTGTCCGTACAAATCACACAGATTAAGTAAGCCCAAAGTAAGTTCGGGACTTATGTTATGGGATACTAACTCAACATACTATATTTTATAACAAACTAGCTTTCGCCCGCTGCTTCGCCCGCGTGAATTTCCCACGGGAACAGTGCTTTTTCCCGGGATGAAAGGTACCCTATGTCCTTCTACGTACTTCCAGCTATGTGTATGTGAAATTCCAGGAATATTGGTTCAGTACGCATAAAGCGTGAAGAGGTAACAAACAAACAAACTCACTTTCGCATTTATAATATTAGTTAGGATTAGGATACATATATTATATAAATAAACATCCAAGACCCAGGCCAATCTGAAAAAGATAATTTTCCATCTTGACCCGACCGGGGATCGAACCCGGGACTTCCGGCGTGATGACCGTTGGGCCACGGAGGTCATCATCTATACTAATCCGACAAAGGTACAAAGGATATTAATAAAAGATATTTGTCTATACTTTCCTATAATCCCACAAATCCCACCATTAAATATTGCCACCACGTGTCACTAACAGACCCCCGTTCGTCCTGCACCTAAGAAAACAGTTTTAATCGTTCTCAAATTGTTGACACGACGGCTACGGATTTTGTTGGGAAGCTAATTGCCTGAAACCACAGTATACGACCAGAAGGTAATCTTCATTGATCACATACACACGGAGGCTTATCTTAGTCATAATTATAATTAACTCTTAGCTATCCTACTTAGAGATCTTCATGCATATGATAAAAAAATATATGAAAATGTATTGATCGGTGCTCTAAGTAGAATTTTGCTTCGTAGGCTTCTTGATTTTAAGCAAATTATTTTAGGCATATTATTTTATTTTAGGTAATTTTCTTCATAGGTATTTTTCTCTGTACACATAAATTTTCAGCATTTTGCTTCATAGTCATTTAGATTTTTGGACAATATGATCAGGAAGGGAAGGGTTTGTCCATCTCGTTATATAGAAGCCATTAAAATCTGTGCATGAGATGAATACCTCCATTAACCTTCACTTAATGCTCTCTCTCTCTCTCTCTCTCAGCCGAAAGACGTCCACTGCTGGACAAAGGCCTCCCCCAAGGATTTCCATAACGACCGGTCCTGCGCTGCCCGCATCCATGCGCATCCCGCGACCTTCACCTTCACTTAATGCTACCGAACATAAAAATCACTTATACATTCATAAACTAATGTTATAAAATAGGAAAGTACTTGATAAGAACTCAGTTTAACTGATCCTTTTATGTACTGCGTTGAGATAACATTCTGCCTATTTATTTCTCTTATAAAGGCCATCCATCAATCAGGATCTGTCGCAAGTAGCAGAGACTGATTTGCTCGTTTGTTTCGCCACTAAGCTGAGGCTTTGGCTCTGATAGATGTTTGATTGAACCTCTGCCTACTCTGTGAGGGCCTAATTAGTTTTTGTTTGAGGAATTCCGGACATACGAGTTAATGGACGGTTTCGGTTCACGCTTGTAAAGTTGTTCAATGTATTCGATACCTGGTTGGTTCACATGTAGGTATTCTAGGCGTTATGCTATTCTTACTTTACTACGTGCTTTTTTTGATTCATATACATACAATCTATCTATACTAGTCTATAGGTAGGTATGTACTGATAAAAAAAAATATAGCTGAAGAATTTTTATGGTTTGTTTCTTTAATCACGCTAATCTCTGCTACTACCTACTGGTCCGATTTGCAAAAAATATTTCTGTGTATTGATGGTTACATTTATGAGACTATCCGAAATCACAACCCACGGCAGCAATGCCGCGAGGTACAGCTAGTATACATATAAAATACAACAATCAGAGTAACAAACATGTTAAAAAGATAAGGATGGATAGATTTTTCACGCAAAGCCCAGAACGTTAACCAGTTAAACAACAGGTAATATCATATAAGTAAAATCCATTTATTCTTACCAGTCCTATCATGTGAACAATCTTAACAGTACTTTTTATTGAATTTTGTTAAAAAAACAAATATTAGTTCAAACCTAAACATTCTAAAGTAAAACATTTATTAACCACGAAAGTAATTTCCTAAAAAGTCTATTTTAATTTATATTGTTGTAAAATCATAAAAAGACATGGTAAGATTGTTTACATGATAGGACTGGTAAGAATAAATGGAGTTTAGGAAGGGCTGCGAGGCGCTTCCTACTTTTATGGGTAATATGGACCGTTCTGATTCTGACGACCAATTTGAAAAAGGTACAATAATTATTACCTACCTTATGCAAAATTGCATGGTGAAAATGACAAAAAACTTTTCCATTGATAAAATTAACTAGAGGAGGATCACAAAATCAGTGATCAGTGAGCTCGGTTAAGTAGTACTTATATCACAAGGGATGGAAGTCACAAGAAGTTCGGGCCTCGGGACTTTATTTAGCGAGTCTTTGAGTACGTCAATAAAATGGCACAGAAGGTGGTTTACTGCCATGGGGAATCCCTGAGACAGCAAACATCGGCTCAGAGTTGCGTCATAAAATAGATACCTACCGTATAGTGTCAGCTTATATTGGCTACGTACGACACACAATGTTTATGAATGAAGGGTATGTTTAATGGAGAAATAAAAATAAAGTAATTTTTAATAAAAATGTCCCAATAAATTTATTTATTTTTTAATAGGGTATAAGTAATAAGGTTCAAAATTTATATCTTAATTTATTTATAAATACTTATTCACAAATGCTAAAGTTTGTGGGGTTGGATGTTTATTAGTCCTTCAAGTTTGATAAATCTTCAGAAAGGATGAAATTTGCTACATGAAAGAATAGGATCAGAATCAGAATACCTATATAATAATAGTCCATTACGTCTCAAAGCTACAAACTACTAGCATTTCGGAACGACCACTGCTGAGAAGAAATGCCATGCTAGGGTACATACAACATATATTCAATAACTGTGGGAATTTTCCAATTTCCACAGGAATAGATTTTCTGGACGCCGCTGCGAGCGTATTAAATATTTATCAAAAATTGTGTATTTTACTTAATTATAAAAAAAAAATACATCTGAACCTGCAGATCTTGATAAATATTTACGCAAAAACGTTTTCCCATCGCCTTTGCAGATCAAACTAAAACCTTTGATATCGGATCCGGATCCGGACCTCGTCAGAAAAGTAAAGGTTTCCGTATTTACTTGCAGTCATTCACCCTTTGGATCCAGATCGATGGATGGCAATGGGGTCGCTTGTAAAACAGATACGTGACGGTAGTTTAACTTGGGGTGCTCGTTTTATAGAGAGCAGTCGACGAGTTTTTCGTACAGAGTATAAAATTTTAAAAAAATCTATGTGTATGTTCAGAGACGACCTTAAAAAAACAAAGAAAAGTTATTTTTACGGTAATTAAAACCATATAGCATTAGGCAAGTTGAGTGCCACTAGAGTTGGTGGTTACCTAATAAAAGGAGAGGAAAAGAGGAAGGCTTATTTTCACGTTTATGTATTATCGACGTATAAAATCTAATCTATACCTAACGTACCGCGTATCATTCAGGAACATTTTATCAAATCTTGCTATGTCTGTGTCCCAAGTTGCTCTGTTAACAAAGCTTAACAAGGTCCTAACTAAGCATTCCTCACCAAATTATCTGCGAACATTTATGAGGCGAATAACAATAATTCACAGCAATCAGTAGTACAATCACGGAGCTCGAACAGACTTGACGAAGGCTTTTCGGGAAGAAAAGGGAAAGTGGGGGAAGTACGTACGTCCCGTACATACAAACGATGGTAAATGGCAAAGAGAATTATAACTGAAGAACTCCTTTGGGGTGGACGTTTGGCTAAAATGCTGACGTGTGTTTCGACTTCGTTAAATTATTCAGGATAAGTAGGTCATTTCATTTTCGAGTGCAAGAAATATTTGCTTCTAAAGTAGGTACCTTTAGAGCTATTCGAGACTTAACTATCACTAGACCAGGATTTTTCTTAATTAATGCAGTAATAAATATCCAATAATCTACTATCAGAAACTATACTCGTATTTTTGTCTGAAACAAGATTTTCTGACGATTCATCAATCATTTCCTTGAAAAATAAACAACATAACAAATATGGGTCAAGTTTCCTGTCCGAAGGAAAATGCGAAAAAATACAGAGACGGTTAAAAAGATGTTTTTGTTTTGTTTCGGCCCTTAGATTATGAGAGATAAGGGGAACATATTTTATAACTATATCATTCGCGCAACCCGGCATCTTTTGGGTTTCGCACCCATTGACCACTAGAAACTCATCGTTAAGTGTCATCGGTTAAAATTGATATACTTGAAATGATGAAGAAGGTATTTGCTGAGGGCTCAATAGATAGAGTGTAACTTAGCACTCTCTAAATTGAAGAAAATTCATTAGGTAGTTTATGAGTTTCTGTCGTCCAGGCATTAAATATCTGCCACAATTACTTAAAAACTTATATAACCTAACGCCATAAACAGATTACTTACTATATTCGACTAGCTTATTATGTTTTTACCAATAATTTTAAAGAAACTGTTATTAAAAATAAAAATTGCGTTCTCTTTGGCAGGTTAATCTACAAAAATATGAAAACTCATGTCCAATATGCCCATGTTGCATCATCAAGCATTTTTATAGTGGCCTATATTTGAAGTTTACATCTTTTACTTACTTTTAATTTTACTTTTTAAAGGTACCTTAAAACTAGGCAAATATAAAAACATTTTAAACGAAGATTGTCTGTCGAGCTAACAGTTTTTATTATCATTTTTCATTGTTCAAACTATTATTTTTAGTCTTGTAGCGTAGTGAAATAGATCTACCAAAGGCGAGTGGGTGCGAGATTCTTCTTTCGTGTACCACCATCAATCATCATAACGAGTCTTCGCTGGAGCATTTCACACGTTTTTCCTTAAGGATGATGATACTTGTATCAGCACAACGTGTTCTTAGGAGTTTTCTTTGAAATAAAGTTATGTTTTCAGAAGATATAAGCTTGATGGTTTGTTTATATGGTTCATTTGACAAAATGTGCGTGTTTCTTCAAAATATTTGTAAGACATGTTTACAAACTTTTAATAAAGCTATTAATTTAATATATTATTGAAAAAAATTTAGTTGCCTTTTAATAATACCTAATGAATATTCTTGTAAACTAAAACGAACTTCGTTATGGTCCACTTTAATACACATTTAAGTGACTATAGAAAAATGAATTGTCATAACTTAATAAAAAAATAAATATAAGAATTTAATGGTATGAACACGTGCCTTATAAAAAATAAGAATAACATTTTTATAACATAAAAAACCCGCAGCGAGATGTTTACAAAACAACAAAAACCTCATATGACTGGCAGCACAAATGGAAATCAAAGGCGTTCCTAATCAAAAGTGACACTCTCATAATTACTTGCATAGCGTTTTGTATGGGAATAGAAACCCTCCGAGCATAGAGTTAGCTCGATTCGTCTACATTAGAGCGCATTATAGGTACCTTACCTACTGGTAGTACGCGACATACTGCGAACGCTGTTTGTGATAAATGATGATGGATGCGATGCGAAGAATTAATTTTATCATCTGTAAATGTTGAAAAACATATTTATGAAAATAAATTCTACGTAATATATGTGTCCTTATATACATCTATAATAATTATAATCAATAAGAAACAAACTGCAATCACATTATATTATCTTAAAAAGATGTAAATGAAAATGTAGATACGTATTTATTTTAATATAAATATTTAAAAAATATAAAAATAAATATTTTTAACTACCTACTACTAAATAAGTAAAATTGCATTAATTTCATCTACAATTAGTGGTGTTAATATTAACACCACTGTACCATACCATACCACTAATACGAGGCATGCCTTTTAACCCTTAATTAATCTGTTAGGTCCCAGGGACTCCGCACGATTTTCAAAGTGTTTTAAAAATTTTATTATTTCACTTATAAGTTCATGCGTCTCAGTACCTTCCTCCAGGAGCGTGCGGCGTGCGGGGGCGGAAGGACGTGCGTGTGCGCTCATTTATTGGTGAGTTATTACGTCCATGGAGTCCACGGGACTCCACCAGAGCGTTTGTGTAACTTTTTCACAAATTCCATAACTTCGTATTTTTGTAGTTTTATGATACAATTTCTTCTTTTTAGGCTACAAAATGGCGTTCAGGAGACAAATAGTGAATTAAGATCAACCAGATGCTGAATCAATTATAATGGGATGGCTAAACGACGAAGATTTGGAGTCTGACCATGAATCTGAACCGTCGGAAGTGCCTCAAAATATGCCTGCGGAATTGCTCTCCGAGTCCGAAGATGGGTGCATGCCTTCGGATTACGACACAAATTCGGAGTATTCAGCTGGTTCCGATGATAAAATATCACGGTTTCCGGTGAGAACACTGCATATTATTATGGAAAAAACTGATTCAAGTGGTTACGTTGGTGGTGCTGCACGTTTTTTATTTTTATATAAAACACTTACCTTTTTTTTGTAATTTCTAAAATTTCACTATATTGTTATTATTATTAATAAATGAAAAGTTAAAATATACTTTAGTTTATATTTTTTATGGTAGCCAGAAGTTAGCACTACTTTTTGTTAGTCAAATTTAGAAGATAATTTTGTTTCTGTTGTTAAAAACTTAAATGATTATAAATATCAAAATCTGATGTGAAAGTCTGATAGTGTATTAATTGATACTCAAATAAATACCTAATTTTGCTACTATTTGTAAATGTTGTTTTATTTAAACTAAAAAATTGTTGGTGGAGTCCCTTGGACTCCACCAGATAAATTAGAGTATATTTAGGCACCAGATTAACTGAGGGTTAAGTTCTGTCGTTTTAATATTTGGCGCCAATTTGAATTTTGAACAGTCCAATAATCAAAAATGTTTGAGTTTTCAAAATGAAAACAATTGAAAAAAATGAAATTAATGCAATTGTTTAGTCACGGTGTCGATTTGAATCTGTCTGGTCACGTTCGAATATTAATCTCACTAAGGGCTAATTTTTCAATCATCAAATAAATGTTATCTGACGGATAATGTGTAACGCGACTAAATTGTAGGGTCATGTCATGCCTACAGTGCAACTGACGCAGTGCTTTCAACTTATTTTAGTTATTCTATAATTTAACTAGTTGATAACATTTATTCGATGATTTAAAAATTAGCCCTAAGAAAAATGTATGTGGAATAATTTTCTATAAATTCCGAAGAAGACTAATATGGCTTCATTGTTTTGAAGAGCTGATATCTGTGTTCTATGATGAAGCCCCATGTCTGCGGACTGTCGAACGCTGGTATTTACAATTCCAGTATGGATAGACTATTCATAGTGATAAATCCCGTGAATGACGTTCAAAATCCGCCTTCACTGAAGACAACATCGTTGCTGTGGGACAACTAATTACTGAAGATCGTCATGTGATTTATCGGGACATAGAGGCGTTATTTGGTATCTCGGGGACAATCATTCAAAAGATCTTGCATGAGGAGTTTGGTGTGAGAAAGCTAGTTTACCTTTGTATCCCGAATTTGCTTTCCGACGATCCTATGGCGGCTCACGTCACAAGGTGTAAGAAAACTCTTCAAAGGTTCAACCGAAGAGAGTCAAATCACGTCTACTATATCATCAGTGGTGACGAATCTTAAATCTATGCTGACAATCCTGATTCCAAATAGCAATCAACGATCAAGGTCTTCCAAGATGAGCCAAAGCCGACAGAAATTGTTCGCTCTAAAAGCTCTTCTAAGAAGGTAGTGGCTACGTTTCGTGGCAAAAACCGATCATGTGGCGATGATTGCCCTTTACGAACGTAGAACGGTTAATGCAGAGTAGTAAACCATAGTTTGCTTACCACATGTCATCGCGGATTTTCAGAAATCGAATGTAAAGCGACGCATCATCTTACATCATGACAACGTAAGCTCCCACACCGCTCGTCAAATGATTCCATATTTAAAGAAGAAAAACGTAGAAATTTCTAACCATCCTCTATACAGTGCTGGCCTAAGCCCTAACGATTTCTTTGCAATGCTTAAAATTATGAAAACTCTTCGTGGTCAAAAATTTCAGTCCG
Organism: Ephestia elutella; assembly: GCA_018467065.1. Classification (NCBI taxonomy): domain Eukaryota; kingdom Metazoa; phylum Arthropoda; class Insecta; order Lepidoptera; family Pyralidae; genus Ephestia; species Ephestia elutella. Next base: position 8,112,453 of record CM031569.1, read on the forward strand.
GTGAAGAAGCGCTTTTTAATTAGCCATTTTGAAGACCCCACTTTAGAGTGGAATAAATGTTTAAATAAATAGTTCGAGCGAATGTAAAATAGTATTTAACTACGTGGCGAATACCTAAAAAAACAATAAAAAGTACCATAAGGTTATACTTGCTTTTTTTTCTTTAAACGACAGAACTTAAAAGGCATGCCTCGTAGTAGATGGAATTATCGCAATTTTTCACACATGCTCATATTAAGATATGTAAGTACATATCTTATTATGAGCATGTTTAATTTTAGTACAATAATACGCTCCATAGACAGATAGTAACTCTATGGCTCCGAGACATTTGATCCTAGCGTGAGGTGAGAATATTAGAATCTATTAGAATTATTTTAATACCCTCCAAAAGGAACAAAAGTTTAAAACGGAGCAGCGTGAAACGGAGCGGCAAATGCCGGAATATTATTTATGAGTACAATTTGGAACACGGAAATCTTGTTTATTTTTGCTTTTTGTGTTTAATAGGCTATTTGTAGTCTATTTATAATATCTGGTTTTAGGACGGCGAGTTTGTCAGGTGTTGAAAGATGTTTTATGGACTGACGTAGGAGTATGACTTTTTTTTATTATCTCGGAAGTCAATACAACAAAAGTCAACACAACTTTTTTTGTGACCATTACATATTTCTTTTTTATCAATCGCATAAAAATGTAAGTATACCTAACTCTTTTGAAATCGTAAACTTTCGAAACCTGATGCCTATTTAATTCGTAAATAACCACTTAATAGACTATCATTATGTAAAACTAGTAGTCTACAGATTATATAAACCATTTTCGGTCATTTAAATAAGTAGGTAGTTAATTTTAATAACCGGTCAAGCCTATACTTACCTATATAGATATAGGTATGAATATAATTTCAAGAGAATAAAGCAATTAGGCAATACAAATTAAATAAACACAGTACCAATTTTCCAATTTTATTTCAGTAAGTAAACAATGTCCAATTAGCTGTAATTTGAGTTCGCTGAAAATTGCAGTCGCCTCTGGGGAAATTTTTCATTGAAATAGGACCGGACAAAAAAGCCAGCGCATTAATCAACCTAGGAGAGTGAAATTAGACTCGCGTGGACAGGCCTCGCTCATATTTTTGTAATTGTTTGGTTAAAAAGAGTCTTGTTTTAAAAATATCCGTTAAGTTCATATTTTTACTAAGGTAGGTGCGTCAAACTACGCCTAGCTAACATACCACAGCAAAATGTAAAAATAAGGGATAACCGACGGTTAAGGTGAAGTGTGCTTCATAATGTCTCGTATTCAAGGGGGTGAAGCAGCGCGCGGGAGGGTGTAGCGCGGGGGGACGGCCTTCGGCGGCACTGCCACCGCCGGCTTATTCTGGGTGATCGCGCCCGCCGCCGGCCGGCCTATTCTCTAAAATATATCCTAGGAACTTTATTTAGCAAATATATAGCAAATAGAGGCTTTCGATGACCAACTGTATGAATCATACAAGTAGGCTGTGATATAAGTATGGATTTCGCAAAATGTCCAATTCACAAAATGTCCAATTAGATAATAGGGGCTTTCGATGACCGACTGTATGGTATGAATCATATAGGTAGGCTGTGATATAAGTGTGGATTTCGCAAAAGGTCCAATTCGCAAAATGTCCAATTCACAAAATGTCCAATTAGCAAATAGGGGGTTTCGATGACCGACTGTATGAATCATATAGGTAGGTAGGCTATTAATTCGCAAAATGTCAAATTCGCAAAATGTCCAAATCGCAAAATGTGCAACACTCAAAATGTCCAGTTCGCAGAATGTCCAATTCGTAGAACGTCCAATTCGCAAAATATACATTTTGCGAATTGGACCTTTTGCGATATCCATTCTTATATCACTGCCTACCTATATGATTCATCCAATTCGCAAAGGGTCCAGCGGTCGCAAAATGTTCAATTTGCAATATGTTCAGTTCGCAAAATGTCCAATTCACAGAATGCCCAATTCGCAAAATGTCCAATAAGCAAAATGTCCCAATTTGCAAAATATACAATTCGCAAAATGTCCAAAACGAAAAATGTCGAAAACGCAAAATGTCCAGTTCGCAGAATGTCCAACTCGCAGAATGTTCATTTTGCGAATTGGGACATTTTGCTTATTGGACATTTTGCGAATTGGGCATTCTGTGAATTGGACATTTGCGAACTGAACATTTTGCGTGTTGGACATTTTGTGATTTGGACATTTTGCGATTTGGACATTTTGCGAATTGGACATTTTGCGAAATGAACATTTTGCGAATTGGGCATTCTGTGAATTGTACATTCTGCGAGCTGAACATTTTGAAAACTGAACATTTTGCGACCGCTGGACCTTTTGCGAATTGGATGAATCATATAGGTAGGCTGTGACATAAGTATGGATTTCGCAAAAGGTCCAATTCGCAAAAATGCGAAATGGACATTCTGCGAACTGGATATTATGCGAATTGGACATTTTGCGAATTGGGCATTCTGTGAATTGGACATTCTGCGAACTGAACATTTTGAAAATTTAACATTTTGCGACCGCTGGACCTTTTGCGAATTGGATGAATCATATAGGTAGGCTGTGACATAATTATGGATTTCGCAAAAGGTCCAATTCGCAAAAATGCGAAATGGACATTCTGCGAACTGGATATTTTGCGAATTGGACATTTTGCGAATTGGGCATTCTGTGAATTGGACATTCTGCGAACTGAACATTTTGAAAATTTTACATTTTGCGACCGCTGGATCTTTTGCGAATTGGGCATTCTGTCTCACTCAACATATCTTTATTGCGATAACTGTTATAGATATCACCATATAACAATCTTTATAAATACCTAAATAATATTTTATTACTCAGAAGCTCTTAGAGCTTCGAGCAACAAGGACTTCCGCGCGCGGTGAGTCCGTGTTGCTCTATGTCTCAGAGGCATCCCACGAGCTTGTCGAGATTCTACTAACTCGGGAAGAATGTGATCTTTCTTCGAGCAACAAGGACTTCCGCGCGCGGCAAGTATGTGTTGCTCTATGTCTCAGAGGCAGAGGCATCCCACATTGTGCCACGAGCTTGTCGAGATTCTACTAACTCGTGAAGAATGTGAACTTTATAAAAATTTACGAGTTTGCTCTCCATTTTATTCTTCCAGAAGTACGCACACTGTAAGTACGTACTAGTAAGCACACGTAAAAACAATTTTGGTTTACGTAAATAGTAAATAGACTGCGCGCCGGGCGTTGACAACAAGATGTACACGACTGCTCGATTCGAGGCGCAGCGGCCGACTGACTGAGGAGGGGGCGGCTGTTTACCGTGTTCGCACGCCAAAATCAACGCGATATTTGATAAATATACATTTTATAAGATCTAAACTATTGTTTTATAAAAAACTACTTCCAAGAGTAATTTAATCATAATATAATGAAGCCATTGACAAACTTTCATAAAAAATACTGGTATATATTTTGAATAAAACTGATTCTCCGAACCCACTTTCGTTTTCAAATCGCAGATTTTGAGGAACTTTGAGATTTTTTTCTATCGAGGCAATTTATATGAATCGTGTTTCGATTTCCACCAATAACTGATAAATATACTTAACTTTCAGTATCATGCAAAACTTTTAGCAAATACGTAGTTTTTGGAAGCAAAATAATGGTTTATCCTGCACATAAAACGCATCAAAAATCTGATTTGGATGGTATTTCACCTTAAACGGTGATGTCGAGTTCGGTTAGGATAATCGGCCGTTTTGAAGCGGTAACCATTGGTTAGCGTATGGTGAACACCAGAAATGATTTAATCGGTTGTTTAAGGGCCCGTACTAGGTCAGATTGCTTCACATGATCGTCTGTAATATCTACATTAATGTGAAACTGAATGTAAAATTAAGATATAGCAAACTTCAGGACTAGCACGAGGGATTATGTTACTCAAAAACACGATTGCATAAAATTTTTTCGATAGAAAAAAATTGCGAAGTTGCCTCCAAATCACCTGTAATTAACACTTTAAACTGCTATTATTCAAGCAATACATTAAAATAAAGATTGAAAATTTTTGTATAAAGTACTCTATAGATAAGGCAGGGATTATGTTACTTACTTTTTTAAATATCTTTTTATAAAGCTTTTAAAAAAATAATACGTATAATTGCCCGCATGCTTTAACCATCCGCCTCTGAGCCGCCGCGCCGCCCGCGCCCCGCCAGCATTTTATTTAGAACGCGGATTGGATGCGTGCGGGCGAACTGGGTAGCGGGTAGCGGGGGAAAATCTTAGTTGTCATTGGCCTAGTGCGGTGATAAACAGTTGTTTAAAAAGTCGATGAACTTCGCCCGAAGAATTTTGCTTGTTTTTTTAAATATAAAATAAGAAGGCAAAATAATAGAGTCGTATATTAAAAGATTATTTATTAATGTAACTATTCATATAATCTTTCTTTAATTTGAATAACAAATCACAAAGAAAATTTCGAGTATTAAAACCACTGGTTTTGGCGGACTTAAACACCTCTGTAGGTAAGTGGTCAAAAATATTAGTGGTATTTTAGGAATTAATATTTTACATTTTGTTAGGCAATGGCGACGTGGAATAAAAATACTCGTGCACATATTTTGTCTACTAGCAGTTAAATTAACTTCTTTAGACTGACTGTATATAATGTAGAAAAAATATCTACTTGGAAATAATATCATTCTAGTCTACTTTAGTAAAACTTTATGATTTCTAAGTACTTATTTTATTATACCAATTAATTAATAATATATTAGAAACACACCCATAAACCACAGATCATAATTACAGCCATTATAGTTTTACACTGGTTTAATACCACAATAAAATAAATTAATTGGTAGCCTATTATCGAATATTATAGGTCGATAGTCGATTTATTATTTGTTATAGAACAGTTTTAGCAATCTGCGATAGAAAACTATTTCAAACCAATATATAGTATATATTTTTTAATAGTAACCCCAAAGCGTCCAACAAAGACTTTATTTTTCATACAATGAAAAAAGGCTTTTTATCAAGTACGCCAAGGAAAGTCGTATAACAGTTAGGATACAGGCAGGGCCAGTAATACTGTCGCATACAAAAGGGGACTAGTTTTATAACCCCGGCACCCTCGCTGCAGTAAGTCCGCGTTGATTCCTTCGTATTGCAGTATACGACACACTGACAGATAATTTTTTTTGTAAAAAACTCGCCAAAATTTTTTACCCACACTTATTTTTAATTTTTTTGTTAAGACTGTGTTAGTGGCCTACAACTCTCATTTAAAAATAAAAAAGATCATTCCTAAAGTCCCCCGCTCCCACCGCATCTCTTTGTCTGTATGTGATGAACTCAAAACTACCTAACGCGGGATTCTCATGTGGTGTTCATCAATAGACAAGTGTGATTAATTCATTCATGAAATTACAGTATGTTGCATAACGTGTGTTGTTTCTAAACGATGTTTTATAACGACTTATATAGCTAAGTATGTTTAATTGCTTGCCGTGTGTGTGTATGCACGAGTGGTGCAACACCACAGTACTTAATCTAAATACTTCATACTAGCTTGTGCCCGCGACTTCGTCCGCACGTAATTTACTATTGTTTATATCTCCGGTTCTCAACGGCGTAGGTACCAAGATGAAATCTACGCCAGATTTTAAGTTAGACCTTAAACAATACAACAGTGAAAACCGCATCAAATTTGTTCCAGTAGTTTTTGCGTGATGCGCGTACAAACATACAGACAGACGGAAAGACAGACAGACAAAAATTAAAAAAAAATTGTTTTGGCTTCTAAATATTTAAAGTACCTATTGGCCCTGTAAAGACCACTCGTAGTTTTTTTTCTGAAATAAGTATCTCCTATGTACAGACACAGACTAGTAACAGTTTTATGATATGTATTGATAATGTTGATTGATGAAAAGGTGTAATAAGGCACTTTTTGGTTTACTGTCGACGAAAGTGTAAGTACTAAATGTAAGTATTATTTTACAACTGATTTTATTGATATTTCATCTGAATTTTCTGCATATTCTGTGCCAATAGAATGCACGGGCGTCTTGAGACGTCTCCCCCTGCAGGTAGTTGCAGCTTTACGAGCGGCCGCCCCTGCCCGCTGCACGCACGGGGCGCCCCGCCACAGACAGAAACAATACACCTTAGGGCCTTTACTTTTGTTTTCCGATTTCAGGATTTTTTTTCGGATTCTAAGAATTATCTTGAACTAGGAATTTAAAAAAATATCCCCACGGTTATGATAATTGATTAGTTAGATCCAGGATTTAGTCAAATGGATCTCTTATAATATTACTAAATAATAGGCCTAAATAGAAGCCTTTAACTAATAGAAGTACCTACCCACAGTTATGTGAAATTCAAACAAAATCGATAAATTTTCGAATTATTACATGATTTAGAACGAAGGTAGATATAGGTAAGTAGGTACTAAGAATTATAGAAATTAGTTGGTAATTTGTAAGTCGTTTAGTACATGCCAATGATAAAACAAAATTGAGCCAATTCGTGGTTCATAAAAAATGTAACAATGCAACAACTCTTAACGGCATATAATCGAGCTATTATAATAAACAGATTATATGACGATGATTTATGATCTGACGCTTTTAGCGATAAAAATAAAAAGATCGGTCCAATTATGCATCATTTAGGAGAGCTCATGCATATAAATCAATATAATCACAGTGTAGATTTTAATAACAGACCAAGGGCCGACCAAGACGTGCATAGCACAAATAAAGTACTTATAAAAGTGACACTCTAATACCAAACAATACAGTGTTTATTATATCTGTCAACATTTTCATACAAGAAAAATATGTACTGAGGTACTTCAGGAACATATTGAATATCACCATAATATTATGTCACAGGAAGATAAAAAAAACCGGCCAAGTGAGAGTCAAACTCGCGCACCGAGGGTTCCGTACAGGCAAGCATCTCACATTATAGTTCTAACTAAAAGACCATCTACTTTCAAAAACAAACTTAACTTTGCAGTTCGATCCCTAAGATTCATACTGAATCCTGTGCAAAAATAATTTTGTAAAACTTTTTTTCAGACTTTCAACAACATATTTACAACTTTCAGATTTATTCCTGTATAAATACTGTTAGACCTTACATTTTGCCAAATTTCATAATTTTAGGTCAACGGGAAGTACCCCATAGGTTTTGATTGCTGTCTAAAATCGCAAAATATGCGAAAATTCGCAACATTTACGGTAATATCTCTTGATCGCGTTGAGGTATATTTTGATTATTTTTTTGCAGAAAGACACCGTGGATCCGAGTATTCGCTATTAATTTCAACTTGATACCTTTAAGCCTTCCTCAGAAAAAAAAGTTTGACAGACAGACGGACAACAAATTGATCTTTTAGGGGTTCCGTTTTTACCTTTTGAGGTACGGAACCCTAAAAAAATATGCCTCAATGTAAGCTTAAACAAAATTGCTTATTTGGATAAAAATGTGGACTTCTTTGAGGGATTCTTCTATGCTTTAGATATATTCCTCATAGCGACACCGATCGCGCCATTCATATGCATCCAATCAACGCCATTGAAGACTACCTATTACCTTTATGGCTAGAAATGCATTAAAATATAAGAAACTGTTGTTAGGACGGTGCCGTTAGCGTAAATTATCTTGCGAAACAGTCACAAAATTACATAGATAGGTAACTAATAGCTACGAAATTGGAATTTATATGGCTTTCGAGCGTAATACTGTGTTGGCGTTTCTCTTAATTCTAAGTTGGTGGTAATACTTACATCACAATAAAAATAATACCTACCTATGTAAAGTTCCTCGTTGCTACGAAGGACCAGGTAAACCAGGTTGTAGGTAGGTACACCCTTAGACTTATAATACTTAGGTATGCTTATTATAGTAAATAGGTACTTATATTGAAACCAGAACTATAACCGAATCTATGATTCTCAACCTAATAGTGGTAGGCATAGTGCGTTTTATGTAATCGTTCGATAAGTAAAATCATTCAAAACTTTTTTTATTTATAATTTTTACAACGCAACTTTAATTTCGTTTATCTGAGAACATAACATTCTGACCTCTCCACTTATCCGATTTATTTTATTGTCCCGCCATTTATCTTCCGCTAACAAAGTCGCAATTTCACGTCTCTTTGTTCCAGGCCTGGCCAACATTTCCAAAATGCCATAGACAGTAGAACAAAGCTGCATAAACATGACGACAATGCTTGATGCAAAGCGAGACTGCGAAAACGTGGCTATTCCCACGCGGCGGGTAAAATTTCAAGTAAAACAGTTCTGCTTGTTCCTACTACCCATAGAATAATGTCTATTATTGAATAAAAAGATTTAACCAGATTTAACGAATAAAGAGTTAAGCGCGCTGGGAACGGACACGCGATGCCGCGGATTTAAAATTCCATTTCCTGGCATTGCGAAAAGTTCAAATTGTTACCGGGTAAATTAATTGGATTCCCGGGCTTGTTATATAGTACTATCATTTAAGTGCTGCATTTTTATTTTTAAACTCAGTACCACTGTTTAGACAAGTACCTATTCTGAAAATAATGACTAACGATCAATAAACGTTCAGTAAGCACAAAATTATGTTTTTAAACATCCATGTCCTTTCAATTTTTGTTTACCCATTAGACATAGTGACAGCTTATTTTACTGTATCTACTTCCTTCTTCTAGATAATTGAAAATTCACAATTAAATCAGTAGACAGAGACTAATTCAGTCGTTTTCGTAGACGAACCAATTTTTATTGTCCATTTGGATCATAACTAGATAAAGCGCCATCTACTGACAAAGTACGAGTACATCTACTTCCATTTTCTGAGGTTACTACAAAAGCTTATCGGAGCTATGCTTTTACTAGACACAAAAGCCATATTTTCTTAGGGTTTTTTTTCTCTCATTTTCAACAGAGAGCGCTACAACCTACAACATAAATGATCGTAGTTACTGCTACGAGATTTCTACGTTCTCTTTCCTACGGATACCCTTTTAACTAGGTATATACTCATGTGCTACGGAGGTACGATAGCATAGTTGTTACGATACTTTAAGGAATGTGAAGGACTATGAAACATCATTGTGGATTCCAAGCTTTATTTAGCGAGTAGACGAACTACCTCATATTATTTCGTCTGCTTTGTATAATTTTAAATTTGGTAATTCAGAAACTCATGTTGATGTATCCGATGGATACGGGGTAGATTTTTGTATGCGATATTCCTAAGACATGTTTTATTTTAGTTAGTTTTGTTTTATGTTAGTGGTTATTGGATACGCGGATGACTTGGCCGTGCTGGGTGAAAAACGCGAAGAGGTATCGGAGGCTGCTTTAGCACTGGAAAGGGAAGCTAAAAAGGTAGGGCTGAGGATCAACCACAACAAAACAGAGTACCTTCACATGAAACGGTACAAGGATGTTCGATCAAACCGTTCGAATCTGCATGTGGAAGGAACTGTGTACAAAGGGGTGTCAACATTCAAGTATCTTGGATGTACAGTCACTGACACGAACACACGTGAAGAGGAGATAAACAACCGCATCCAAAACGCCCTACGATGCAGCTCCGCACTACACAAGGTTCTGACGTCCAAGCTTCTAAGCAGAAAGACAAAGCTGCTTATTTACAAGACAGTTATAAGACCGATATTGTCATATGGTTGTGAGGCTTGGACGCTCACACTCAAAGAAGAGAACCAACTTTTAGTAGCGGAGCGTAGAATCTACCGGAAAATCCTCGGCCCTGTCAAGAAGCCAGACGGAAGTTGGAGAGTCCGGAAAAATTCTGAAATAGAGGAGCTGGTGAAAGAGCCGAACATACTGGGCGTGATAAAATCACAGCGACTGCGCTGGCTTGCTCATATCGAGAGAATGAAGGAGGATCGTGGCGTCAAATCAGCCTACATGGGAAAAGTGTCAGGCAGGCGCCCAGTCGGGCGCCCTAGATATCGCTGGAGAGACACTGTGGAGGCTGATCTGCGTGAGCTGGGAGCGGTCAACTGGCAAGCCACCGCGCAGAATAGGAGTCTATGGCGCTCTCTCGTTTCGGAGGCCAAGATCCACTTTGGGGTCACTGAGCCAGCGGAGTAAGTAAGTAAGTATTAGCAGCCGCATTTAGTAAGGCGGATTCAGACTACTAACTTTATCTTTATGTTACAATTACCACGAAAATATGATTGAAAAGTTAGTAACATTTATTTCACTTATGCAATTAAAATACAAGGCGCCTCTAATTTACAATTCCTGTATAAGGTTCCTAAGTTGTAAGTACCAATGTTATTATAGGTAAGACCAAAATGTACACTTAGTTGGCAAATAAATGAATATGAATATGAACCTTCCTTAATACGAGAGTTGCTTTAGAAAGAATAAACAAGAACTATATATGTAGTAAGACGAAAAATAAAGTAATACCATCCATGGAAAATTGAATAAAACAACAATGCTACTTTTTAAAATGTTTACTAATACCAAATCATCTTAAACACACATCAAAACAGACATATGCACAATCTCACTTAACTAAAAGTATTTTCTATTTGTTTTTTTGGAAAACAATTTAAGAATTTGTTATTTCCCATTAATAATAATACTATATTGAAAAAAAAACATAAATATGTACAAGTTCATTTACGGCCCTTGATTTGCCGATAAGGCTTCCATAGCGCAGTGGCGCCCCCATTATCTATAAGTATGACGTCATATTTAAAGGAAAAACTAAAAGTTTCGTAATTATTTGTAAAGCGGAAATTATATAAGTAATAATAGTACATCAATTTACATCAAACTAAATATAATCTGAATATTATCTTATTATTAACTGAAAAAAATAATTCAACCATTCAACAAAAGGTTTACTATCAATGGCTATCGGTGCTTGTTTAATTTAATTTACATTTTTTATTTAGAATCGCTTGATAAAACTTATTTTTAAAATGAAGATGGGCCACAGAGCGTATAGAATCGCCTTAATAAAATAAGTACAAATTTATATTATCTAATAAAAACAATGACATGCCTGTCTGCTGATGGCACAATACATGTTTCAAGAAACACAATGTTCGTTATTGCAATGAAACATAACAATATTACTAATAATTGCAGACTGTTACTTTGTACATTATTACTTCAAGTAAATCACAACTAGAGATAGAACTGTTTTAATGCTTCGAAGCTTTATGGCATAATTAAATAGTTAAATGCTTCATGTTGTAATATTTATAATAGATTTGTACAAAATTTCTTCTAAAAACTTTTTCTAGAAAAACTTCCTTCCATAATGAAATCAAATAAAAAAAAATGGGAATACAAATCTGATACCTACGTAGAAGGGAGTAATCTTTAGTGTCAAATTAATTTATTAACAAAAAACTACCACTTTATTCAATATACATTTTTTAAAAGATATAGTGCTGGTTGTAAACTTTTGAAAGGTACTTTTGAAATCATAATAATTCCTTTACACGTATTTAGTGTTAAATTAACGTATTAACAACAAACTGCTTCTTTATCCATTCTATAAAAATTACTAAAAATGTAACATGTTACATTTAAAGTAATTTGTTAGTATAATTGTTTATATTGTAGTAAACAGTTTTCATTTTTATTTTCTTCATTTTACTGCTGGTTGTTGACTTTAGTAGACTTTTGAAAATAAATTAATACAATAATTCTTTTTTATACGACCGCCCAAAAAAGGAGTGTTATGTTTCAGGGTTCATGTTTGTATGTATGCGAGTTTCTTTTTTCCATCATAATTCCTAAAAGCATTTACATATAAAGATGTGTGAGGTATTCTTGATTTCCGTACGTTATCTCGGGTAACATAGGTTAATCGAGAACCACAGTCAGGTTTTTTTATTTTTATTTTTTTATAAGTCTGGCTTATAAATTCAATGACGTTTGTAATCTCCTTACTCTAAATGTAGACTTTTAACTTCGTAAAGTTAGATGTCAAAATCTAAATCGGGCAGATTTAATTATAAAAATACTCTTAACAATATTTTGTTAACACTACTTGTGATTTTGAATATAGCAGGCATCTCAAATTAATGCGTTAACATTATGCGCGAGAGACCATCGATTTAAGTACTTATTTATGACATTATTCATGGACGGAGTGTTAACAACTTCGAAGAATTACAATAATGTCGATGGCAATAGAGATGGATTAAATAATTTAAGCGTGTAATGAATACATCTGACATGATTGAGTCTATTTCTTTAAGAATTCATTGACGACTAAAACTTTGAGATTATAACATGAAAAGCACCTAAAATGTATTATAAAAATTTAGTATAAATTGTAGTCTAAACTTATGTTGTAAACATTTTTTATATATAAAAAAACTATGCAATAGACATTTTATAGAAGTAACGTTATAATCCTTCTAGATTTATTAATTAATCTCAATATCAGATCTCATATTTTGTAAAATATATGCATAATACATTTCACCTTGAGATTTTTATAATAAAATATTAATTAGACATAACATTTCTATTGCACTTAACGTTACTTAATGATGATATTGTTATAATAATTGCTTTTAACAATATAATATGTAAGCTATATACATAACACTTACAAATTTTAATTTACAAAAAATACGATGCTGTTTAAAAACAACAGTTGAGATTTAAGGCACTGAGTTCTAAGTGTTGTTTTATTAGACCATAAATGGTCCTCAAACTTGCTAAACATGAGATAGAATATTCCAGAGATTCTAAAGAGATTTTTTTGAACTCCGTTATTTGTGTCCAATTATTGGCGTTAAGTATAACGTTATTGTAAACATTCTGGTAATGTTTAAATATGTGCTTAATTCTCTAGACTGTATATAATATATGATTAATATAATAGCAAAGTTAACAATAATTTAATCTCTTCTAACTTAATTATTAATAAGCAATTAACAGTTTATAGTACCACAATGGGCGAACATTGTACATAATTAAGGCACTTGGGATGCACAAATATTTTTTATCTATAAATATTAAACACTAAAATATGTAAATACTATAAATATATCCCTAAATGATGTAATTAATTCCATACACCCATTGACCGATTTTCAATGATCATAAGGAAGACGCACGATTTTAATTTGATTGAAATATAGCTCTCAAAATTATATTAGTCTTTGGTTTTAATGTTAAATAAATTTATTGCCGAAAATATATTTGTTAGGTCAATAAGTATATGAATAGACAACCTAGATTAGAGTCCATATCAGTCCAATAAAAAGTTTATGCAATATTATTTTTATTGATAATTTCAAAAATATCAATAGTACTTACTTGACACTGGCATGAGAATACCGGAATCTTGATAATTTCTGCATACAACGTAGCTTCCATAACATTATTTTCTTTTTGTACTGAATAATTTAAGTATTAATTCTCACTGATTTATTAAAAAACGAGCTTTCTAACTCGAAGATCTTGCATAAAATAGAGACTCGTAAACTTCAAAATTAAATCTGAGTAAAAAGTACTTACTCATATAGGTAGATATATTTTTATACTTGTGAGAATTTGCTTGCAAGATAGTTTTCTTATAGATTTAAAACATGATTTCATTTGCACGGCGCTAAAGGTGAAAACGAATAAACTGAAAAATTTCTAAAAGTAGATATTAAAACAGATAAGTAAAACAAAAAAAAAAAGAATTAAAAATAACTGAAACACATTTAGCACCGTGCGTATCCAGGGGCCTAACAACTCGTGCTAAACACAACACGATCAAGCGACAACATAAATTACAATAGTAAATAAAGTCGATGGCGTGTGCCATAAATAGGTTAATTTCTCATGTTATAAACATAACAGGCATATAAATGTTAATAGTTAGACTATTATAATACATAGTATATGTTAACGTGAAAGGCCCAGCATAGCTACATGGTGGTCGATGGTCCGATGTATATGTTACGGCGCAGGGCCTGGCGGGGATCGGCCGGCTCCGGTTAATTCTCGACGCCGTTAGCACTCACCTAGCCGGGTTAACGAGAAGAGAGAAAACAGAATGTTAGTATCGATCATAATGTCATGGTCGGACACGAGTGCCACAATCGCGAGACGACTACGCTCATGTTGGCTGCCGTAAGCCTATTCATATACGCTCTTGGACGCTTATCAGAAATGCGAGTGAATTCTGTTTTTAGAGGGAGAACACCCTAAATATTCTCTGTCGCTCAAATGGACATATTTTCATTAGATTATAGCGTTATTGCAATTTTCGCTTTTCCGACTGTACACTAGAAAAATACTATACCTAATTATATTTGATCAATTTCCGAATATAATGAGAAAGATAAATCATTTCTGATAAAGTCCAAAACTTGCTGTCAATAACAGTAAGTTTCTATGTGAACGTTTATGAATAAAACGAAAAAGAAAAGGAACTGATTTGAAATGAAGTTGAAGGTAGCTGAATTTAGAATTGCAGGGACCGGCACGACATGCAGCTTAACAAGCGTAAACCGTTAACTCGGATTGATATGACTAGTGTACGGTATTTATCATAAAAATAGAAAAATCTGATAAATCAAGTATTAAGGGGAGGCTATCAGGCATTCGCGCCGCGACATTGTGTTCTGTATGGCCCGGTTAATGAATTATTGTAACGGGTACTTACTTCATTAGTTTACGCAGTTAATGGTTGAAAAATGTTAAAATAATTTAGTATGATAATGATAATCTACAATATAGGATTAAATGCCCAATAGTTCCCAAACGAACGATACTCGACACATTACGTTCTATAAAATATGCGTCGAAGATCGCTCAAACAAACAAGCAGAATATTTTTATCACTTATGTATAACCATAGCACCCAGATGCAAGTATGTAAGTTATTTAACACATTGCTTAAAAATTTAATAATAAACTTGTATATGGTAGCATTCTCTTAGAGTTTGTTAATATTATGTGATAACATAGTTCAACGTCATTACATATTTGCATGTTAGTGACTCATATAATATAAATACATAATTACAGATAATCTGCAAGTTGTGACAATAGCTGTTATGATAGTGCACTTAAAATTATTATTATGTCAACAAACGGGAACTTGGCCTTGTGGAGTTGCATGTTAGTCGTGTGAGGCTACAATTGACCAAATGACAAACGTCATCAACTGTATCGACTTATCAATGAAACAAATAAACCCAAATTAACTTTAACCACGCACAACGAATAATTCAAATAAAAAAAAACTCATAATTTCAGACAAATTTATTGCATGTATATCTTCTGAAAATGCATTTATTTACAATCAACAACGGACACAATATTTTACAAAACATCATCGTTTATAATAACTCATTTCATAAAATTACGAATATAGCATTCTGGACTATAATAAAATTGGATAAAAAGAAGCGTGAGAATACGTAACGGGCACGTAAGTGCCGTATTCAATCCACAAGGACACAAGTGCAAATTATCTTAATACTAACAACTTTCAAATAAGAAAGTAATATAATACTTACCTAAGACAAAATAGAAACAACTAGTTTAAAAAATCATATAAAAATCTTAAATTGACTAAGAAAAAGTTGTGATGATAATGAAATGAGAAGTCAAAGGAAGGGCATTTTGAATAATACTGGATTGATGGCACAAGTTCTGAAAATGCTCATCCCTTTGACTAATACTGGGCGAAACTCCGGAAAGAAGGACCTCACAACCCGACTATAGCACCTCCGTGGACTTTATTTGGCAAATATGATACTAAACATTAAAAATCTCAGTAACAAGGACTAATTTTATCTATTGGACGAAAATTTGAGAAAGCTATCCTTCTTTCCATAAATAAAGTAATATAATTTGTAAATGATACCCGAAAAGAACAGAATGACTGTTCGGAGGCACATGTTGTGATTTCTTAAGTAGGAACAGCAATATTGGAAATATTTAAAATTTTCTAATAAGTAAAATCTAAACATAAAAAATATTCGAGAATACGTTTCTTCATAATAATGCCGCGGATCACAACATGTAACAGATCTAAAAATCTATCATAAAAAGAAATATAAAAATCACAGTTTTCAAATTATGCAGTGTCGCTTCAGATGCAGTATGAAGTAGCGATGGACAACGTTACGTCCTTCCACTTAATACTCGAGATACAGCTAATAAGTACACAATTAAATAAATATTAAATAAATCAAAATATAGAGACACAGAGAGACAAATAAGCAGAGGCACCCACGCATACTACAGACGAATATGGTTGCTCTAGGAAATGAAAATAAATTGAAAGTAATACCTATTCATTTCCAAAAATATAGCTATGACTCAAAACTATTATGCTCAAATAAAAATTATATGAATAGTATATTTGAGATTCATTGATGACGTAAGTTTCAGGTCATAGGCGTTGGCATACAAAAAAATGTGAATAGTTCCTGGAAAGACCGTTTAATTGAACAAAATCTGTATTCACCACAAAGTCTTTTTTGTATGCCTAAATTTCACACAACATATCAAGTCTACAGTGCAAGCAAACTTATTCATCTTATGCATGCGTGCGCGCGCGCTTCTCACCTTGTGAACAAAATGGCGGCGTGAGAGCAATATGGCGAATTAAGGCGCCGGCAAAGCAGTGCGCTGGTAAGGGTGCTCCCGCACTTGCGTGAGCCGACCCGCCCTCCTCACCACACCTAACGGCATACTCATATTAATCTGTGTCTTGGACAGAACATGTTTAAACCTCCAATCAACACTGAGTGGCACCCAGTCTCAAACATAAAATAAAACACTGGCTTTCAAAACAATAAAATTAAAGCTGTTCACTAGTGAGAAGATCGATTTTAACTGTGGCCCTGGGACTACATACTGCTTAAATGCTGCAAATATGTTTAATCTCATTAAACCAATAAAAGCTCTTACTTTTCTGCGCTTACAATATCAAATACCTAGTTATTTGTTACTGCCATCATCGTCAATTTAATATAATACTACGAAAAGTAAAATTCGGCAGTAACACTAACTTCTATATTACGCTAAGGCCTAAAGATACCTATGATATTGCTTTGGAAATAATATCAAAATAAAATATTTACCCTCGAACAGAAAGTCCGGTCAAGGTACAGGTAATGTCTGGCTTTAATTTCATTTTAAATAAATTGACTCTACAGTGTTAACTGTGGTTTAATAAACCTACAAAATAATAATATATGAATATATTTTTCATAAAGCTCACTCTTTTCTAACCTATCTAAGATCTTTTAAAGATAAAAATAAAACTTATCCTATGGTATGTTTATAAACATAATATGGCTAATAAATTAATAAATTATGTCAAAATTGTAACAATAACACAAAAAATACGCTTTTCTAAAAATATTATTGTTACAATACTTAAAACATTTTTATAACCGCCTAGAATGTTCAGCAAATTTGATCGTTAAGTGTATTTCTTATTAATTTTGTAAGTGTTGTTAATTATAGTTATGTGTAAGTTTGTTGTTTTTTTTTAATTAAATTCAAATTGTATTTGGTCCCTTTTGCTTGTAATCGCTGAATAGAAGGTGAATAGTTTCTATGTTCAGAGATTTTGATGTTAATAAAAGAATATAATCGTTATTCACATTATGGTGTGCTGACTGAAAATCTAGACAGAAATAGGTATGACAACGAGCATGCAGGTGGAATTTCAAAATTTGTCACCTAAGTAATGCAATTTTGATATTTATGAAACTTTAATCTACTACAAAAATGTTAATTTATTAGTTATGTTACAAGCAAGGGTTATAACAAGAACTATAAGACGATGGATCTATTTTCGAAAAAAGTCTGTGACGACGAAGGTAAACAAATATGTATGTATATATATAAAAATCTATGTCTTTGTATACGAAAATCGGTAACTTAAGGAGTCATATTGGCAGTTTAATTAATATTAAACTAAATATTTTATATTTTAAACAATAATGCTTAACTGCCATCAAACCTAATACGAGGCAACGATGATAAAATATATGTAAATAATATTATGCATGATTAAATTATTAAATAAATATTATGATATCTGTATGTAATAAATTATATCTTTGATTGTTCGAAAACAAAATATACTTTATGGAACTGTACAAACAGTTGTAGAAGAAAAAAAAACAATTTTCGTAAAAAAATTAAGATAAGTTCGTAGGTACACATGATTGATTCATTAATCTAATCGTACTTAAAACAATACATCTTAATCTAGTAATATGATGGCTTTATTATGACTGTATATATGCGTCCTGTAAAATGTAAGAAGCGTATTCAAGTATCAAGGACGGTTATAGTGATGCGGCGGATACGGCGAGTGTTGGAGTCTGTCGTATCTTAATGTTGGCTGAGGAGATTGCGGCCATTGTCAAAAGCCAGCAAGTAGATACCTCGACGCTGCAAACCCCATTAAAATATTTATTTCACACACAGCAAAAATAAACTTTACACCATGTGTTAAAATAATTACATTAGTCTTGTTAGTGTCGCAATCACGCGTCCGATATTTCTTTTTCATTTGTCGAGATTGTGTCACTGCCTTACGATGTCGTTAAATGTTTAATTCATATTTATTTTAGAGCGCCTGAAGTAAATTTTGAAGGCAAGAGAAGCTAAGTTTAGTTTAAAATAACAACTGATGTGAACGTAAATGAGACATGCATTTCGAACGAAGTAGGTATTAGGCCTAAATATCAGAACATGCTGTTATGTTGCTTTCAGATGAAATTCAAAGTATACGGTTATTTTTTAAGTCTCATCAACCTATTTCATTAAATTTGTTAAAAAATTACGTTCTAAGTTTAAAATGACTTACAAATTGAGTCTACATACCGTAGATATACCCGGTACCGTGTGTATATAGTTAGTAAGTATAATCTAGGTTCGATGTTTGATAACACCTTGGCTTCTTGGTTATTAACCTACAAAAAAGTAGGTCATTAGCTACTCTCAGGGCTCTGTAATACTGCAATCTCGTTCGTGATAAAACTTGCATTGTATAATTTAATTCACACGTCCAATTGGATTTTGCATTAGAGATGTTATCAAGTATCGATCCTTTGAGATCAACGGGCGAACAACCCACCCGTATGGTCGGCGGCGGCGTACTCGGCCGTCAGCAGTGGGTTGGCGGCGGCCGTCAGCGCGGCGTAGTTGGCGTACTCAGCGTATGGAGACGCGTAGATGAGTTGGTGGGCAGGTTCGCCGGGTGACAGCAGCCCGGCCGCGGCGCCCGCGCCGCCGCCGTTGAGCAGCCCCGCCTGCGTGCCGGGCGCCGCCGACATGCGCGGGGACAGGATCAGCGGCGCACCGAGTGGCGCAGGCGTGCGGATGGCCACACCGCCTACGCCACCGCCGGGCGCCAGCAAACGCTGCGTCTCGGCAGCCGCGGCGGCTACCCTCCGCCATTCCTCTTCAGCTGTGAATCCCCCTTCATTGTATCAATTTTTTGATGCACATTCATAAACCTTCCCATTAATACCTTCTAATGATAACCTAAACCCCAATAGTGGATGAAGGGATGATTTAGATACCGATCTACATAATACAGTTAGGAACATCGGAAAAATATAAAATAACGTCTTAATGAATGGAACACACAAACAAATACTATCCCATGTTAATGTAAAACATGTGCCAACCCAAGAAATGACATAATGCCTCATGCACCTGTAATTACGCAGGCGGACTTGCTCATCGAACCAAAACATCATTATATTTAGGTCAGTGGAGGAAAACGTCTAGACAGTGCGACATTAACATTTCCGTTAATTCGAACATTTATAAGAAGTACCAAAATAGTTACGGAATCACAAATTTGTTATAGGATACTACGGATTTACTCCCAATAAATTTTGCAGTGTAAAATTTATTGTGGTAAAAGAAAACATCGTAAGGAAACATGGATACTAAACTTGTGCTATAGGAAAACATCGTAAAGAAACTCGCTTGATTTGCGGGTGTCGATAGCAGAAGGTAGAGAAAATAGCTCCATTAAATTAAAAGGAAATTGTTGAGAACATTCACACAAAACCGACGATAGTCAATTTAATGAGGGAAAGAGAAATAACATCAGTAATAACAAGTGGGAGTAATGAAATCACCCCATGTTAATAATTAACAACCGTAACATGCCGCAAATCCATTGAGTTAGTCATCTTGCCGACGTCACACTGACTCATCACCATAAACGATACGTTGGTATAGTGTTTAACACAAAAAGAACCATTGTAAAAACACGTTGAAGTTTTGTATATGCAATCATGATCATTATGATTTTTCCGTAATTTATACAAATGTCCTTGAGCTAATTAGAAATCACAAAACCCCGATCTTGGTTAATGTTTGTCACATGTAATAAATAATTTAGTTAAATAATACTGCAATGGATTGGAATAAATCTACTGTAAACAAGAAAATGGCTATAATGAGACTCGCGTTCGTAAATTTTACTTTAATTCAATTAGTTTTGGGTAGGGCAGTTTTGTACAGAAACCACGCTGGGCCATAATGAAAATATCTGAATACATGTGAATAAAACATGAACCAAGATTGACTAAATCAATCTTAAAATGTTAGTAGACCTTACTATAATTGGTTAGTGACAAAACATGAATGCGACCATACTTATGAGGCACTGACCGTTGACTGGCATGGCAGCCTTCGCGCTTGAATCACGATATGTGCCATTTATAATGGCCAGTTCCATCAACTGACGCTTTTTCAGCTCGTCCTCACCATCCGCTTGCTGAAATTTTAAAAATATACCTAATAAATAATATCCTATTTCTATTATATAAATATTTGCTCATCAATAAGTCAGTTTAAATTGAGGATTTTTTGTAATATAAAAAATCTTTAAATTTAGTACATGTAACACAAATTTAATACCTAATGAGTTTTAAAGAACAAAAATATTTGTAGGTC
This sequence comes from Ephestia elutella, assembly GCA_018467065.1. Classification (NCBI taxonomy): domain Eukaryota; kingdom Metazoa; phylum Arthropoda; class Insecta; order Lepidoptera; family Pyralidae; genus Ephestia; species Ephestia elutella. The sequence goes on from CM031569.1 coordinate 8,133,445, forward strand.
TTAAAATAGCATACGAAGCAGTAGTATATGACTTACCTCCTGGAAAAATAGAGGTTAAGCAAGTTACAAAAATGTTGAGCATTTAGTCACTATAAATAATCTTCATACTGATGCTTTAAAATTTAACATGAAAGTCACACTTACAGGTATAAGAAGACGTTTAACTTCATCCACTGCCCTGGCGAGTTTTATCTTAGCTCTGTTATCTGTGTCTTCTACTGTCAGTAGGACGTGCAAGTCATCGGCCAGATGCTCCCAATTCGGCTTACCCCTGTTCGCATCTTCCTGAAATGTGTTCAATAAATAAACCTATCAAATCTGTTGGATCCGGCACAATACAACGTTTCTAATTAGCGCAGACTAATTAAATCTATTGACGTCAATGTGGGTGTAACATCTGTTTGACTTTTAATATTGAAATGATTTTTATTTTGATAATACGAATAATCCCAGATATCTACAAAGGAAGAATATAAAATACGAAGAATATACCCTGTATCCGCATGTTTTACTTGAAGCTGCATGAAACGAAAAATAAAACAATTTCAATTTCAGTCACAAAGAAAATGTTGCAATTAAACTATAATCAAATTGTACCTTTTTCTTGTCCCTCATAGATCCTTTGCCTCGGACCATTATTTTACATCCTGTTTCTTGTTCCAACTGTTTCGCTGTCATGCCTCTGGGTCCTAAAATCCTTCCCACGAAGTTGAACTATAACGAAAGAATAATTTACTGGTTAGATTTATCGACCAATTTGACAACACATAACAAGTAGTCGTGCCAGCGCTGTCATTTTCATGGAAATTAGTGTCTTTATGAAATATTTGTCAAGTTTTATGTTTATGACTGAAAATATGAAGACGTCATGTGATGTTTAGTAACGTGAATTATGTTTGGCTAATAAATATAGTCAAAGCCAAATACTAGATACTTGATTCTAACGGGTATGACGTAAAGCCTACACGAATAACCAAGATGCAATTAAATTTTTGGGATGAAGTTGTTTGACGAAATAAATCGTAATTATTGACTGACTGATATGCTTTGGGTAAACATTTGGGAGGTGATAAAATTATTATAATGATACCTCTTTGTATTTTACACGTTTTATCTCCTATTTTATGTAGCACCATTTTGTCGGGTATTTCAATGCAATGAAAAACATCACTGGATTCTAAGGAATGGCCTTAATTCAAATCAGAAGACGCGCACAACAACACGTAATCGCATTAGCTGGGAGATTAATTACTCGGTTCGCTACACATAAACCATATTTCCTGTGCACGTACATGTACACACGTTATGTTTAACCTCAATTCCTAAGCTTCAAAGCATCAGTCAGCCCGATCTATATGAACTGTGAACCAGTATCATTCCATCGTCTTCGAAGCTTAGAAATGGACCAGTTGGCATTGAGCCAGTTGCAGACTTTTAACAATTCTTTTTTAAGGGACTTTGGAATCGAGGAAACGTGCGTTAGAATGCTCTAACTAATAAATAATATGTAAAAATTGAGGCTAGAAATTAGTCACATGTGTCACGCTTAATTGTTTCGCGTGACAGCGTGTAAATTGCTTGGCGAAGGTATTGGATGTGACTGAAAGGTGTGCTCGAACGGAGATACCATGACGTCAATACCAAAAATTTTGTGTAAAGTAAAATATCAACCACCAGTAATAGATTTTATTTCCAAAAAATAAAATTCGGGAATGTAAATTATGTACCTAGTGTACAATTCCCTTCTACTTAAGACTTGGCCAATACAGGTGTATGAGTGAGCAGTATCCATACTATCCATACTAATATTATAAATGCGAAAGTTTGGATGTGAGTTTGTGAATTTGTGAGTTTGTGAGTTTGTGAGGATGTTTGTTACTCAATCACGCAAAATCTACTGGACGGATTTCGATGAAATTTGGTACAGAGGTAGATAATGACCTGGAATAGCACATAGGCTACTTTTTATCCCGGGAAAAAGGACTGTTCCCGTGGGAAATTCACGCGGGCGAAGCCGCGGGCAAAAGCTAGTATGTATATATGTGGCAGTGTCATTATCGCGGACAACCACATATCCACAAGGTTTTCTATAGCAAATCACATCGTGTCTCCGAGTAATAGATTCATTACTAGCGTAACAAAGTAACTATACATAATGCGGCCCAGTGAGAAATAGGAGACGCGGAAATAACTCCTAACGAGTCCCAGACAGCATTCATTACCCGATGCGGTCCAGCGACTGTGACGGTGATAGACGACGAATTGTAAATCAACGTGTAACAATCGGATCACAATCCGACGCCCTGATCCATATCTCATGGGATTGAAATAAATCAATCAGGTAGGTACTATAATTTGCAGTCATCTTCTGAAGTCAAGAGAAATTAATGAAAATGATGAAAAAAGTATGATATAAAAATATAATCAGACACAATTAAAAGAACTTTATAAATCGATAATTTGATAAGATTATAGAATTTGAATTTTGGCACATAAAAATTTATCCCGAATTAACTAAGCAACATTAACAACTTTCACACAGTTGAAAAATGAAAATGCGTTTATTTATTTCACTACAAAGTGTTCAAAGACACATTGTTAGGACTTTCTAGTTATATTTCCATTTAGAATCTTAATATATATGGATGACTTCGTTGTTTCATCATCATTACAAGAAAGAGCCCTTTACAGCTATTTATACGAGCGCGGTTTCCCAGCATCATAAAATCGTAGCTGTAATTCCAAAACGTATTCTAAGCGGAGGGCAGTCCTCCGCTACTTAGTGGTTTGCCGCAAAACGACTAGCCTGTGAAGACTTTCTTTACATTCCAACCACTAAAAGTCGCCCTGCACAACTATTTCGAATAGCTCGTAAAAACCCCGCAATTTTCGTTTGAAATTTTGTTTCTTTTACATCAATATTCTGGACATTGATGTCTATTTATTTATTCTATTTATGCTGATCTGGAAAACTAGTCATTTGTGGCTAAATTTATTAATTTATTTTATTTAAAACTTTATAGCACAAAATTTCAGAAATTATGTACAAATGGTGGCTTAATCAAGCAGTTAAAAATACAAATAATTCACGTGAACAGAATTCAGATAAATAGGTACTAATCTTTACAAATTACAATTTATTAAGGGAATATGTACTACTTGATGATTGGCGATCTACTGCAGTTTGTTTGTAACTTTTCATATTACGGTGTATTATTGTGTGTATTATATTATTATCATAGCTATACAAACAAATATGAGAAATGAAAGTGTATGTCAAAGGAAATGATTAACTTATGATTCAGTTAAGAATAAACACTTGTGTAATGTAGATACAATTATTCACTTAAAAGTTGATCTGTGTTAAAATAAAATTGAAATATTATCATACATCGAGTACAAGCATGTGATCGAAGTATTCAGAGATTTGAAGTTCATCGAAAAATGTATTGTTATTTAATTTTGTATCTTGAATATCAATCCAGCTTCACGTGCCGTTATTTGCTTTATTCATTTTGCTTTCAAAGTGTCAACATCCGTCAGGTAAATAAACACAAGACAAATGAGGTGTCCACTTTTAGTCGTCTTCGGAGATCTTTGAACTTTTCGATGTTATTTTTATCTTTTAGCCCCTGATTATCCTAAAATACAAGGATAATAATTAAAATAAAAGTGCGTTACATTTTTACACGACTGGCCAATAAAGGAGTGTTATGTTTTCAGGGTTCATGTATGTAAGTATGTATGTAAGTTTCTTTATTCCACCATAAGTCCTGAATGGCTTAAACAGATTTTGATGTGAGAGGTGTTGTTAGATTCTTTGCATTCCCCCGAGTGACATAGGCTATGTAAGCTGTCAGTCGTGTTTTTTATTTTTCAATAATTAGCTTATTTATGTAATTTTTTTAGCAGTTATAACGTTAATAGATTAGTCAGTCAACTAAAATATGTATAATTGTAGTAAGCTTTAAATAAATCATTCTAAAATTCGAGAATTTAGGTACCTATTATTATAATTTACCTACCTAGGTATATTACGTGTCCAGTTATGACGTGTGTGGCTTTGACACAGAACGTTTCTCAGGAATTCTAAATACATGGGTTGAATAATAACAATCCAGACGAAATATTCCGCGTAGACAATAGTCGTAGTATAATCCTAGTGGCCGGCCGGACGTTCAGTGTGACATGTCGAAATGGCGCGCCACTTGGCCGGCTGCCCGCAGTGCATTTCCTTCGTTAGATACATTTTTTTGACAGAAATAATTTGTTTTTCTCGTATTTTTTTCCTCAGCCTTTCGTATATTTAGACAGTGAGACATAACGTCTATCAACAAGTTTTGTTATGACATCATTTCTAAATAATTTATTTGTTTAATTCGTGCTGTACGCGATATTATTTTTTGTTTGATTAGGTACTTATATTTGATTACAATAAAACTGGTACTTACAATAAAATATTTTAAATAAAATTGAAATAAAGACAAAACAACACATTGACACATTGACAAACACAAACGCATCATCGTAATAATTCATCTAAAACTTCGTAACACTTATTCGTATTATGATAATATTACTAATAATAAAATTCTCTATTTCATTATTATTCTAAATTATTTTTTGTAAACTAATTAGTGTTGAAAACTACCAAATACTAGAAGAGAATGATATTTTTTATTCTATTAGGTGATTGCTCATTTTGTGTTAAAGATAAATGTAAAATTGTCATATGTATTTCGTTTTATAGTCATATTTTTTTAAAATAGTTAATTGTCCATTACCATAGTCTGCACAAGCCCTGAAGTCGTATTTTAATTTACTAACCAATCATCTGAGAGTCCTATGACAGTATAATTCCAACCTGTTATTATAGATTACCTACTTCTTATTTTGTTACGGTCATTTATGAATTTGCATGGAATTATCAATGCACATAAATATACGATAAGCAAGCATTCTCGATTAATTGCACAGTATACACTCATAAATTGAATTCATTATTAGAAACATTTTGATCAGTTAAAGAGAATGATTACCTGGTGATGTGACTAAAAATTACAAGCTACAGTATTTAATTACAGAACTTATCATGTAATTTAAAATATGTTGTCAATCTCATTTTCAAATAAATAAAATACTTAATAGGAGTTATTCAGTGCGTGGCATTATTCTATGCACTTTTCATACACACGCCACATTATGGGCACGTTCAATTGAAATACTAATCAAATTAGCCACACTTCTCGACCATTGTACTGTAACCCAGTTACAATTTAGTGTTGAATAAATCTGTATCTAGGATAATTTTCCTCTTGTATTGTATATATGGAAATCCTTGGGGGAGGCCTTTGTCCAGCAGTGGACGTCTTTCGGCTGAGAGAGAGAGCGAGAGAGAGATTGTATATATGTATATTATTATTATCCGTGTGAATCAAGATCGTCAAAGTTACACATAATAATTAAAATACGTAGTGTACCTATCAGTAAATGATTTTTAGTAATTCCAGTAATTTAGGAGCAACTACTGCCGTAAGATTGCATCAAAAATAGTTTTCATTACTAGGAGTCATAAAACACAGCCATTAGGCATTTAAAAACGTCTGTAAACGGCAAGAAAATTAACGTAATCGATTACAAAATTGAACATCGATTTGTTTGAGACAAAGACGAGGAAATTGTTTACGTTGGAACAATCGTTTCTATGTGGGAATTTGTCTGTAGGCGCATCTACAATACTGACCATTGACCAATCGCAACACAGCAAGCAGCACATTACGCCTTAGCTAAATATATGTTTAGATTACTGCGTTCTGACTTATCTGATCTTCTGTGTAATAAATTAATTGATAATGAAGTACAGTTTGAACATTTATCATTTAAATAATTTGTAGTTCTATATGCTCTGTAACACGTAGTAAATATTCAAAGTGATACGAAAATTATCATCTAAATACAGATATGAGTTTGATCAGTTTTGTAAGTCTAATGTAACTGAAACATAATGAAAGTACCAAATTGGTTTGTTCAATAAATACATATATATGAGTAAAGTAAACCAATGCCAAATTAGATGCCGATTTTGAAGCCAATAATATAAATATAAAGGAAATTATTATGAATGAACAATTACCAATATAATAACATTCTGTAGTAACATCTATTCATTTTGGCTAGTGTTAAAATTTTAGGTGAGGTCGTTTACATGAATTTACATAAATTTACATTAGATAATGTAGACGCATTAAATATTATTAATAAGAAAACCAAGTTTTGTAAACTATCACAATATTTAACCATCTCATAAAAATAAGTTAGACAAATGACAATAGAAACAGCAAAAGTAGGTACGATCATTATAATTTTAAAACTAATATGAAGTCAAAAACCGCAGCAATAGCGTGGGAAATACGTACGTAATGTGATGTAAATATACTTTTTTCCAATTTACAATAATTCCTTTACTACCGAACCATGGCATAACAGAGAAAATTATATACCTACTTTTGAAATAGCTAAACAATGAACCTATTGGTTTGATCAACACAAAGTCACCTTTCATGTGCCAAACCCCGGAAATATTTGTTATGTGACATTGCACTCTGATGCACAATCGTAATGGCTAGAAATATGCACTTTGTGCATCTAAATGGTAGTGGTTTTGTGGGATAATTAGGTGGTGGGTTGTACCACGTAGTTGTAACAACCACAAAGACCTTAGTTGCAGGTTAGGAACTAACGGTTAAAATATGAAACGCATTTTTTTTTTCTAAACTATATTATGCTAAATGCACCAATAGCATAATCCCCTAGTATTGTAAGAGTCAGATTATTTGGAAAATAGCGCAGAGAAAGAAATGTTTTAATTTCTAAGTTCTAACATAAAAAGGGAAATATGTATTTTTTTATATTTGTTTAACTTAGTTTACTAATATTATAGTGTACAAAATTACTGTTAATATTAAAACAGTTACTTAGATCATAATGATTATTGTATGCGTAAATTGGTGGTGAAATAAATTAGTGGTAGCCACTAAATTTATTACATGCTCAGGGCAATGTAACATACATTAAAATTGTTGTTTCCAAATCGACCGTTTTAAAGATTGCCTGTAGTGATAAAACATAAACACTTTAAGCCTTATTAATACTACTTTTGATAGGGGTTCAAAACATGTGCAACACTTAGTTATTTTAATACCAGATGCTTATTGCCGGTTACTGAATGCAATATGATTGTTTAGAGATGCGGATGAAAAGCTTTTGTTTAACTTGTTAATAAATCAGTCAGGCTTTCTAAAATCGAAGACAACCCCAGTGTTAAGATTGAAATCGTCTGGAATGAACTACGTATAATTTAAAAAGCAAATATTTCTGCAAAAGACGAAATGTATGATTCAGAGTGTTGTTTACTTTATCCTAAAAATATATTTTTTCACTAGCTTTTGCCCGCGGCTTCGCCCGCGTGAATTTCCCACGGGAACAGTGCTTTTTCCCGGGATAAAAAGTAGCCTATGTGCTATTCCAGGTCATTATCTACCTCTGTACCAAATTTCATCGAAATCCGTCCAGTAGATTTTGCGTGATTGAGTAACAAACATCCTCACAAACTCACAAACTCACAAACTCACAAATTCACAAACTCACAAACTCACATCCAAACTTTCGCATTTATAATATTAGTATGGATTAAATAAAACACGTTGCGTCGTATCAACACACTACTACTACTAGTACTACACTAGGTACTAATATAGATTCATATGTTCAAACAGTGAAAAAAGAAATGAGAAAAGCATTAATATCGTTTTTGTGACTAGCTCAATAGTTACTAGTTAGTGCATTGAACTCAACTAATTGGATTTTTTGTTAGTATCTTTATTGCCTGTTGAACTTTAGTGTTTGCTGAAATCTTTAGCGTTTCCTCAATGTCAGATGCTAAATTCGGGTCACTAAACAATGTCAAATTGATGATTTATACCATAACAAATGCAACATATCCTCTACACTATAAGTAACCTCTCAACGAATATCTATACATATAATAAAACAGTAAAAATATTTTGTCTGTACATTTAGTATTTTTGACTAAAATGGATAGAGGGACACTTAAAAAGAATAATAGAAAGCAAAAAAAAATTTTTGGAATTTCTTGTCTGTCTGTATGTATGTACGCGTTTTACGCAAAAACTACTGGACGGATTTGAATAAAACTTTTTTTGTTGTATAGCTATAAAGTCTGGGCAACATATAGGCTATAATTGATTTTGAAAACTGGAACACCTGATGAAGAACCATAACAGAACAGCTAAACTATAAGAAATATGGAAATGGTGCCTTAACAAAAGTCGTTCAACCTGATGAGCATTTTCTGCTGACGTATAAAAATTGAAGATCTGGAACATCTGATGAAGAACTGCAAGAAACCAGCTACACTATAACATATATGGAAATGGCGCCTTAGTAAAAGTCGTTCAACCTGATGAGCATTTTCTGCTGACGTATAAAAATTGAAGATATGGAACATCTGATAAAAAGCTCCAAGAGACCAGCTACACTATAACATATTATATGGAAATGGCGCCTTAGCAAAACTTGATTAATCTGATGAACATTTTCTGTAGACGTATAAAAATCGAAAATCCGAAATATCTGAAACAGTTTGGAACACAAAGATTTTTCCTCTTACCAAAACTCACGCGGGCGAAGCCGCGGGCGACAGCTAGTTAGTAATAAATTTTACTTAATTAGGTTACACTACCAGTGATTTATTAGAAGCCCTTAGGGCAGCAGAACTCGCTGGATTTCTAACTAAAATATTAGGTTCATGAGGTCAGATTTATAGATATTCAAAAAGATAATGATGTTTATTGAAATTATAATTTTGAATAAATATACTATTGCTATAATCAACTGATCATTCTAGTATCCAGAGTTATTTTTAAAATTGTTGGTTCTTTAGACGCAATAAACATGGAAGCCCATATTGATATGGACGTAAAACCAAGCTCATATTCCGAGATGAACTATTGACCGACACTGATTGCCCGTCATTAGGCTCTGTACCTGCATCATCTGCAGTAGGCATGTAATTGCAATATACTGACTGTGTAGAAAACAAAACCTGTCAATAGGGTATTTGACAAGGTGTAATTTTTCAACATATTTTTGAATAAATGGAAAGATCATGTACAAGTTTTATAACAAACTGTTTTTATTTTTTTTATTTTCAATTTAATTACCCAATTATCTCAAATTGAAAATTAATAGTAACGGAATATGCCGACCAGTTACCGAACACTTCCGATTAGCCAGGTGACGTCACACGTATTCTCCCTACGCGGTGCGCCTCTCCCCGCCGGCGCGCAGGCCCGCGCGGGTGTGGAGCTCGGGTTTGTTTCGTGAACTGACAAGAAGTGTTCGGATTTTTTCGGGGCATCGGATTTTTTGCTACTTTTGATTTGGTATAACTTGATAATTAGGCCCAAATTTAAAAAAAATAAAAACAGTTTATTATTATACTTTTACATGATCTTTCCAAAAATAAAATAAAAAAAACATTGTCAAATACCCTATTCCACTCCAATGGTTATGATTCTAGTTGCCAATTCATCATTTTCTTGGATTTTTGTTTGATGATGATGTTCTTATCAAACATGCAACAAAAAACAAATGCTTTAGGCTTCTCAGACTTTCTTTAGTCTTTTTAGACTTTTGTCTTGATTGTCAATTTGACATAGCTCTAATTGGGAGATAGACAAGATTGATAATATAGGTACACCCGTTTCTTATTTTTTCCGTTATTCTGTATAAGTTCGGAATAAGATGCCATACTTCCGGTTATACTTATAGAACAATTAGGTGCCGAAGCTTGCTATGCAAAAGGCTACATATCTAAACGTTCATTGATTTCGCGATGTAGGCGGGCGGGTACAATCCCATATTGCAATTGATTGATGGTTTAATTCGAACGTAATTGTCGTACTCGATTGGTCACGACGTGCGATACAGCCGCGGGCTGGTTGTTCGGAGATATAGTCAAGTCTATAGGTTACTAGACATTTAAGTATAATTAATTTATATTTTAATATTTAGTATCTCAAACACTGGGTCTAGGTGGGCTTCACCCAAAAAGAAATCTAATTCATGTGGCTGCAACGAAAAATAAACTGAATTGTAATTTTTAAAATTACATTACGTCACAAAATCCATAATTTCTTAGTATCAGGATGCCCAGGGGTACTTATAACAAAAGGAAAGAGAATATTTATTTTGTAATCTTTAGAAAGAGTATTTTTCAATCAGTCACACGCCACAAACAAAAATTCTACGAATTAAACACACAATTTTTTGCCTGGGTGTATAGATATTTATTACTTGACAACATTATTATAATCTTAGATGATCAATAAATACAGCAAACAATAATCACCATTATAGTAACAATGAATTTACTCACTAAATCATGTATCTATTTAATCTAATGATTTAATACGGCAAGTTCAATTCACACAAGGCAAGAAATGCGAGTTGACTAGCATGTAAATATGGTAAAACACATACAGTTTCTTTAAGAAAAAAGTTAACCATAAACATAAATTAACAAGTAGTCTTCCTGAAAATATGACAGATCATTTTGTTTATTTACATTCATTATGCTTTATTCAAGTACCTAGCTATTAATTAGATCATCATTTGATTTTCAGTATTACTTCGACTTTATGGTTGACCTAATTTCAAATCTTTTGCACTACACAGACATGAAAATGTTGAACTCACTCAATTGAAATTTATGACTATGGAACTTGTCAACCGCTACCTAGTTTGTAAGAATAGACACGAATTGTACCTACCTACTTTATGAGAATATAATGACGCTATTATTAATGTTTTTTTTATAATTGTTAGGTGCCTGTATGTGCATTGTACAGTACTTACTGAAACAAGAAAAAATGTAAAACATCATTATTATTTGTATAAATTTTCGTCAAGTGTTAAATAATGATCATGTTTATCAAAAAGTGATCTTTAAAATAGTAACTACATTTAGTTTTTTTTTTAATTCAAAACAAAGTTAATCTATACATATAATAAGACAGTAAAAATATTTTGTCTGTACATTTTGTATTTTTGACTGAAATGGATAGAGGGCCACTTTAAAAGATAAATTGAAATAAAATTTTATTATTTTATTTTTTGTCTGTCTGTCTGTATGTATGATCACGCTAATCTCCGAAAGTACTGAACCGATTTGAATGATTTTTTTTTTGTTGTATAGCTATTAAGCCTGGGCAACATTTAGGCTATGATTTATTTTGAAAACTGGAACACCTGATGAAGAACCAAAACAGAACAGTTAAACTAAAAGAAATATGGAAATGGTGCCTTAACAAAAGTCGTTCAACCTGATGAGCATTTTTTGCTGACATATAAAAATTGAAGATCTGGAACATCTGATGAAGAACTGCAAGAGACCAGCTACACTATAACATATATGGAAATGACGCCTTATTAAAAGTCGTTCAACCTGATGAGCATTTTCTGCTGACGTATAAAAACTGAAGATCTGGAACATCTGATGAAGAACTGCAAGAGACCAGCTATACTATAACATATATGGAAATGGCGCCTTATTAAAAGTCGTTCAACCTAATGAGCATCTTCTGCTGACGTATAAAAATTGAAGATCTGGAACATCTGATAAATAACTCCAAGAGACCAGCTACATTATACCATATTTTTCACAAAGATTTTTAATCTAAGTGAAACTCACGCGGGCGAAGCCGCGGGCAACAGCTTGAGTAAGTCGTATGTAGTCAAGACTTCATACAATGTCATATAAGATGTGCCAAATTTAGCGTAATGGCTGACTAATAGAAAGTGATGCAGACTAGTTCACTGGCTAAAGGTACAAAATTAGAATAATTTAATTTAGGTTTTGAAGGCCTATTTTACGCATATTCCATAAAGACAAATATAAACCTAAATTCTTAACCTAAAATTCTTACTAAGTATTAAAAACTATTTTGCAAACGATAAAGATAAGTAACAGACGGTAGCAAATAGGTACATTGTAAATAATCCTGCAGATAAAATGACTAAGAGTTGTAACAAGAAATGTTAGAACATTAGACTTCGGAGCGGGTCGCGACCCGTGACCTGCAGCGGAGCGCGACCAATCGGCCGGCCTCATTACCGCACCCAGACTAAATGCACTTATCAGTACTGGCTCTTGTGTATATACCCTCATTCAATCTAGTATCAATGATAACATCTAAAGTCATCAACGATTTTTAAAGATGAAAGTGCAGTAGGCAAAATTTGATTTTGAATGATGACCTTAGCTTAAATCGTTTACCCTTGCTATTATAAAGGCGCATTCATGATCTAATGATATGGTCAAATATGTATAATTTTTTTATTTGTTTTAGTTTAAGTTTTTATAATAAGTACTTACCTACTTATATTGTCAGTCAAGTAAATATATAGTTATAAATTTTTGCTTCTCTTTTTACCACCAAAATATCACTTCTCCCAGTGTTAGTGAACGATTTCCCCGCGTATGTGATCTGTGACCTTTCAGTCGGCAGGACCAGTCCAATAAACCTCATTACAGCGGCGCGGGCGCCGCAGGCGGCGGCGTGTGCATTGACAATACTGCCAATGGTGATAACTATATAGATATATAGAGAAAACAGATATACATACTATTCAATAAGAAAAAGGGTTTATAGTAAGACTTATGATTCACAGACATAAGAAAGTATTTCCTTTTCGTTTTTGGGCGAATTACTAAATATAATTTTAAATTCTAAAGAAAATTCCAAGATTTTTGTTAGTCGTAGTAGTTAGAGTTTTGTTGGTAGTAGTAGATTATTTAGATAGGTTGACCAAACATACATATACAGTAGCTACGATTGTATAACTACTCTAAGTAGTCTAATACACCTACGAACGTTTCATTTCTATCATATCTAGCTAGATACAGAAAGTAAATAGAGCGGAAAAGCTTTATGACTCAAACAAGATAATATGGTAACGCAGTGTAACGTAATATAAGAACAAAATGTACCTAAAGATGTTAACAAAATAAAGGCCTGAAACCGCGCATGATAATTTAAAAAATCAAAATACTTTAATTAACATCTAGATGGGTAAATGCATTGAAGAAATGTGGTAAACCAAAGAACATACATTACATGACCACCCCTGAATACAAATCAGGCAATCGTTTAAAAATATGAATGATGCCAATAAAAATAGAGTCAATTTTGACAGCATTTTATGTACTTATATAATTAAGATTCAATTTAATATTTCTACAGCTGTAATAAAAAAAAGCTATTTACATAATGCTTTGTAGATTGACAATGTTCAATTTAATATGTACACATGTTATTACTATAAATGTATTCACTATTCGTACTCGCGAGCGCGTTTACAAGAACAATATAGTCAGGTTTTTAAACGCATAAATAATGGTAATGAGCATTCATAACAAAATCCCAGAACATAAATAAAAATGTCAATACTAAATTGTATTTCGGTTGATGAAAAATCAAATTAAAATGCTAATTTCGGTGATAGAAGTCAATAATAGATCATTCTTTAGCTAGTAGCATTTATTTTATTCAATATGGAGACGAATTATATCGATAACAATGTTGAACATATCAATAAATATAGACAAGTTAGCAACAGAAGCCAAGATGAAACATCTAAAATTCACGCGTCAAACAGCCTAAACAGCTGCTGCACCTACTCCATTTGTTTAATCTTTTTGGAAAACATTCGCGAGCTTTTACTAATGTTTGCACAGGAGAATGATATAGCACATACTGGTCAGACCAGACATGTTATTGCTCAAACATTCTGGGGCCTACTGAAACTCTGTTTAGCGTTTATCTTTAATAAAATCCAGTATTAGACACTTTATAGCACTGATTAAAGTCAGACAAATTAGATATCGTTATATTGCAATGTTGAAAGGGCACTTAGTCAAAATCTATGTGTGCATAAGAATCACGACAATCCTAGTTAAGAACTGTGGTACAGATTACTAAATAGTTACTTCACTATGGGCTGTTGTGTCTTGTTCATCTAACTTAATCAGAAGTTTTATAGTTCAAATATACTAGTAATATGTTTTACGCAATTTTTTTCTCTAACAACTCTAAGATTAATGATGCCGTGTAGTAGAGTCACCATATACGCTTTACGCAGTAAATTTTAAAAATATCGTATGCATACAATATAAAGGAAAACAGCAATGTTGTGGCAATGCTATTCGTAGCTAACATAAATATGAATAGGAATTTTTCGCTGGACATTATACTCTATTAGTCTGTACCATATTTAGCCGTAATTATGTCAACATCAATACAAATCTGAATCAGTGTATAGAATTATAACAACACTATACCATTACTGGTATAAAAAATGAATGCTCTTAAATACATGATGTCAAGCAAGCACCTCGTGACGTATAAAAAGTTGAAGCAACGGTGTCTACGGATATGGCTGGATTTAATAACGCCTCTATCCTTATATGGCGAGAATGTATTCCAAAAGTTCAACCTATGTGAGTGACGAGGCAGCATGTTGTGACATTCGTTATTTTCAGTCCATCAGAAAGGCGTCTTGACGCTTCTATTTAAATTATTTCAATTATGACCCATATGACAAAATTAAACACATTTTTGGCTACAAAAATGTTCATTGATGTAAATTACTATTTTATAGTATTTATTACAAACAAATGAAGTAGAGAAGATTTATGTGAACTCATGTAAGTATTTGCACATGTTTTATTACATACTGTTGCATAGATGCTTAACCGCAATTAACAGAGATCAAAGACAGTGCCGGCTATTTGCATATAAATGGGTCAATTAGATCATCACTCCATAGTTCAAATACTTTGGATGCAGCATCTATGACTTTACCTGGACTGTGATAAAACGAATGATTAAATTTAAAAACCTCTTTTGACCAATCATGTTATCTAGTTATTATAATATTTTAAAGAAATAAAACTTTGTTGCATTAACAACTTTCTTAGACAATCTAAATAGAGTTATAAGAAAAAATACATTTAATTTATTTAAGGTAAGTCATTAAGACCAGACCTGGCTTGGCCAAATGGAAAACTAAAAGCGCAAGTTGAATGCAGTGCAACTATGAATTATACATATACTTATAGTGCATATCCACTACCATGTGTGCTAGTCGTCGGACATGTCAGCATATCATTGGCTGCATCTGAAATGCGGATGCAAGTCAATTCCGCATTAGACCGTATTTTTCTACATTTCATTACAGAAATAGGAATGAATTCTAAGAACGTCAACTTGAAAATTATGCAACATCTTGCGTGGAAAGTTCATTAGGTATTTTTGCTTTCAATAATCACAAATTGGATATTTGAGGATGGATTCTGAGAATCTTCTTCTTATCGAACGTGTTATTACTAACACTGGTGTCAGATTTTTTATTCTAGTCGCCTAAAGGCATCTGACATGACTTTTACAACTACCGCCATCAATGGCAGTAGCCGTATACACACAAGTAAACTAAACACTAAACAGTCAGCCAATGTGCAGGTGCAGGTTTCCTCACGATGTTTTCCTTCACCGGAAGCAGGTGGGTGGTCTATGAGAAAACTATCATACCATACTACCATTCTGAGAATAAAATATTATAACAGAAACACAGATAAAAGATCAAAAATCCATCCAATCCAAATCTTTAAAACTGCGCACTATCCCAAAAACAAAAGATAAATTTACCCAGTCGTAAAGTGTAACGTTAAAGTCGCAGAAGTAAAACATTCCAAGATATTAGTCACACTGCTCGAGTTGTTTCGACAGTATGTTCGACACACAAAACACATATCGTTAGGTATTTCAGGAATAGTTACCGTCGTTTACATTACCCATAGTTTTTGTTAGAAATAAAACTGCAAAGGAAATGTTTGTTTTGCAATGAAGGAATGTTCTCATGGTTATTTAATTCAAAAATAGTATCTAAAAACCCATTCACTAGTTATGTTAAAAATTTATGAAAATAGATTATGTGGAACTATCATGGAAAAGGTTCTTATGAAAATGAAAGAAGTCACCAGTAATCAAAAGGTTTATAATGGGAAACTACATGTTTATTATAATGATTCTTAGAAATTGATCAACAAAGTCGTTAGGGAACAATTTCAGTTTGAGTGACTAACGCGTCGGAGCGACTTCTCCGATCGACTATCAATAACATCAAGCGGTCAATTCATCTTAAGATTAACGTGCACATTGTTAGATTCCTCACAATTATCCAAGTGATCTATCGGCAAATATTGTAAGAAATATGAATTTGCTAAACCTCACTTACTCGTATAATCGGAAAAGACAAAACTTTATTCTAAGGTACATTTTTTTCTAGTTTAATGAACCAAAGTCGGGTGCCTAAATTCTAAAACTGCCTCATCTGCTTTGAAATGAACTGGTTCCAAATATCTTAATGATAATTGAGGTTACTATGGCATAATAAATAATAGTTATCCCATATCTAGACTATAGGCAACCGCTTAAAGATTGATCTATAAAACAAAAAAAAAATAATAATTGAAAAAATAATAATAATTATGTACTGTACACGTCTATTTATTGCTGTGATTATCAAAACGAGGTCTCATTAATAACAGAAAACAATAAGATGATTGCATTTACAACTTGTAAGTATAATAACATAAAACTTATTGATATTATACCTAGTTTCATATCGTAAACGGCACGCGTTTGTTGTTGTACAAAATTAGCATTTATTTCGCAATATATCTACGTTTCCTGGAAAATATAAGGACTCAATTGATTCTTATATTTGGTAATCATAGCAGTCCAATTAGAAGATTTATTTTTATATAATCCCTTGGGAGCGGTGCCTCAGAGCATAACTAAAATATTGTGAAGTAAATATTAAAAAAAAAACTATTGTAGATATAATATTTTCTTTACGAAATAAGTTTTATAGAAAATTTTCGTTTTTGGCACATGCTCGCTTGCTCTCATAGTCAATTTGAGATCAATTACAATCTTCTTAATGAGCTTAATAGTGTCCGAGATATTAAAATCTCCGGAGAATATGTCGGTCATTGACTCTACTACCAAATAAAGATTGACAAAAAACTGATTGCTTTATACAGATTGTGACTAAATAAAGCAAGAGATTTATGATACATTGTCGATACAAATTTCTATCAGCGACAACGTGGTGTTAGAAATGAATAGTGCTATTCAATAGTAACATATGAATCATCAGTTCATTGAACCCCAATCCTGAAATACGCTCTCAAGTTCATACATTTGCAAATGAAGTCAAAACAAAGTGTGGTAAGTGAATAGAAGCTATCACTGAAGTTTACGGGCTTGAACTAGCAGCAAGTACCACTCCAAAGGTGCGTTAGCCCTGACATAAGTCACCAAATGCAGCAAGCTGCCAACCTTGTTTTTCTATCTACATGACTAGCTACGCTCATGCTACAATAAAACCTACAGCTTGTGACATTTATCTCATTCAAACTGCAATAAAAAGTTATTTCCATTATTTAAGGCGAAACATAAAGCAGTGTTGCCAGATGGGGGATATTCCCCCCAAATTTGGGTTTTTTTGATAATCGATGGGGGGATTTATAAATCTTCGTTTCATACAAATAGTATCATTTTGGGGGGAAGAAAAAATGGTTTTGGGGGAAAATTTTAATAATCTTCATACATTTTGGGAAAATTTGGGGGGATTTCGTTGAAATCTTGGGGGGAAACCTAGACAGTCATCTGGCAACACTGGCGATTTATTACGTTAGTTCAGTACGAGTATCATCAACTTAACATCGTGTTCTAACATTACATCATGTTTTTATATAATGAAATCCAACAGTTCTAGTCAAATTTTATTGGATAAATTTCTAGTTAACAGTTTTAGATAGACTTTCGCTAAACTATGAAGATGTACTCCAATATAAATGGATATATAATATTTATTCAAGCATACATGAAAATGACAACGTTGGAATTCAATTTATTAACGACAAGTAATACAGTCGCTGATGCTAGTTACGAGTTTTGCAAATTACATGTATTTATGTTAAGTGTATTTCGAAATGTCAGGTAGGCTTAGGTACATTATTAAATTCAATTCACACTTACAAAACTCGCAACTCGTTTATTTTTGAAGAGATCAATAAAAAGAGTACTCACATCTGGATGTTCTTTTACTGGCACGTATACTTTTTCTGTTAATGTAGTGACCATGCCTTCTGGTTCTGGTAAGACGAGGGGTTCTTTCTTGACTCCATTTATTTGGAATAAACTCGCTCGAACTTTGGCTATTTCTGTAAAGAAAGAAAATATGCACATTAACAAACGAGTAAACATCTGCTTCTATAAATTTCGGACATGAAACATGTCAAATTACTGAGGATAAATTTAGAAAACCGCCCAAACGTTTGCACGATGTAGATAAAAATTAATGTACCGGTGATTTCACTTTCAATACAGACGTAAATGTTCTAGTCCATTAATATTAACATGTTGTAAATTTTATAATTATATGATATTGTTTGTTTCTTCGTCGTAAAAGTCGTAATGGTCCGAACGATCATTTCATATGTCCACTACAACAGATATTACTATGTTTAAAAATTTAAAAATCTATGCACAAAGTGTTTACTCAATTCAGTTTTTTCCTTTCGATAGTTAACAAGTAGGTTATAATAAAGTCAAAATCATAATTAGATATACAAAACATTTCCCTTCAAAGACCAGAACTTCAAATTGTTATGACATCATAACAATCATTGATTGATTATGAGCTGCACCTCTGACAATATGACGCACTGTTACCTACTGACCTCCCTTGTGCTGATGCAATGGTCCTAAACGATTATATCCATGACAGAATTGTTGTGACAATGTAAAAGACAATAGGATAGATCAAGGCACACATTATGGTAAAATTTTATTTCAACCACTTTCTTTTTATGAAGGTTGAAATAATTAAAAGAGATTTACATGATCTACCAAAGTGTCGAATGAAGCGCATCAACTTTCTTTGCAGTTAAGTTATATGGTGCGTCATTTAAAAAAATTGAAATACATTTTAACGTCTTCGTCAGCCTTTTATCTGGAGGATCGATTTCCCCTCAAAAATAAAGTCGTTGCGCAAACTTGGGGTCTCACATTATGTTCCTTATCCAGATAAGCTGAGTGCATGACTCAGCTAACTACGTAATCAGTGACCATCTGTTTTTGATATCCTCATAAAAATCGTACCAGTTCTTGATGATTTTACCGCTCAATTGGTTAAAACCATTTAAATTTACGATCCAGGATATACGATTTACATTTTAGTTTGTAAGTGTCATTACGGCGACCTATTTGTCCGTAGCTCAGTGCGTCACACTCATAGTCAGTTCAGTACTAAAGAGATGGTTTTACGCTAATTAGTCCATAAACTAAATACCGGTATTCTAAAGCGAGACTCTTCAATAATTTGAAATATACATTACGTTTTGGATGAGCTCGAAAGTATCTACTTTGTTTAAGTAATTACATACAAAAATAGAGTATATGCATTGAATAAATAAAATATTTTAGAAGATGTTTTTGTAAATGACTGTTTGTTGCCTAAATAAAGATAAATAAATAAATAAAATAGACAAAATTTGAAGCATGACAAACTGGTGAATTAGATAATGATGGTACATCATTTATGGAATACCTGCGAACGCATGTTCAGAATATTTTCATGTAAGTGTTGCAAAACATAATTATGACATTGCATAATAAAAAAGTCCCCTAATGGGTATTTAAGTTAGGCAAATAAATAGCTGTATCTGGTCAGAGCCCAGTTCCCCATAGAAACGCTGTCAAAGCTAGTGGTGCACTTCAGCGAGCAGAAGCTGTGGTCCCTGACTCTCACCTCTCAGCCTAGTATCTGTATCAGATCTACATTGTAAAGGTGAATGAATCAATTCACCCAGTCAGTACACGCCAGCCCTAGTGATATTTTTTCAAAGATTCATATCGACTTTGTCCTCAGCAGTTATGTTCGTGTAATTTTTAATTTTTCAATGATCAGTAAATCTGTTGATAATCAATTTTAATGTTTTTAACCTCTCACGGTATCAAACGTACACGTTATCCGGCTGGCCAGCAAGCTCGGCTGGCGACAATGTCTCGCTTTCACGCCTTATAGGGCGAGTCAGTAAACAGCCCATTTGCTCGCCACAGGGTCCAAAACATTTAAAGGACAGAAGTGTAGGCCATTCTATCTTTAAAATGGCTGCTGAACTCACCTCCTTAGGAAAGCTATCCATGTGATAAATAAGATCTGTTTCCCACAACAAGTTCAATTATTACACTGACACTAAAAATATAGTATGAACTAATTTAAACTAATTTAAAGCATGAGAATTTCTTCTTAAAGATCATGAGATCGATTCCTAAATATCAACGAAAATTTAATTTCTTTTAAATCACTCCTACAAACTCCCTAGTCCTAAAATTACTGATTTTATCGAGTTTGTTCACAGGCTACTATCCGCTTATAATTCTTTGTCCAAAAACTCATTCCAATATTTTAAATTCAGAATAAAATCTCGTCTAAGTTTTGCGTGCACACATACTAATACTGTATGTAAGTAGATGTGGAGGTCCATCCGTAATCTATTTTATTTGGTGCCTGCGTGATCGCATCGGATTGTGCATTTAATTGCCACCTTCGCGTGCATACTGATGCAGCCCAGCAGGATGGACTAGTCGGAATATCTTGCGGCATTCTTGAACTGTGTCAATTAATTTTATTTTGACTTGGTTGACCTGAATGCATGAGAACATAAAATTTCAGTGAGTACCCTTTCTGTTTCTACTTTATCTTCATTTTTCATAAATTTAAATTAATTGTTTACAATTGTTCCACAAGATCACTGAATGTGAAAAATAAAAAATATTTTTATTCCAGAATTCATTATTCGATCTCGATCTATTTGTGGACGAACGAAGGTGTGTCTAGTTTTAAATTAAATAACAATTGAATCACTCCACTGATTTAAAATCCAAACTTGAATTGTTAGTTTTTTTTCAAATCCGAGTATGATTGACACTTGCGTCCAATCATTGTTTGTTAAACAATTATGCTTTTTTATTATAATCAACTTGTCAATCCTTCAATAGTAATAGCATTTATCAAATTGATGGAGAAGCCTATGGTCAGCGTTACAAGGTCGCGTCAAGAGCGTTTGAAAAATCCTTTGAGTCTTGTCACAACAGACTTTGATGGGTGTCGAAACACTTGTTAAGACACCTTAACAATACAGACTTCAAACCTTTCCGGCAAAAACAAAAGCCTCAACAATTAGATACAATGTTTTGACGCAGGTGACCTGAGAGGCTGTCCGTCTGTCAGTCCAAATACGTAGCACTTTGATTAATGTATTCCGTTTGACATGAACCAGTTCTTAGAAGTGTCAATGTGAGAGGTCATCTCCTTGCGTAATACACCAAACATTATGTACCTTTGAACACAAAAAAGAATAACAGATAGGACCCATCTTACTATGTGCCATGAAAGGATATACAATACCAATAAGACACACATCAAGTCATGTTGGAAAATAGTAAGGAGACTGACCTAGGATATATATATTTTATTAGGATATATATTTCAGGCCTTCAGGCCACATTAATATCGCTGAAACTTGGTAGACCTTAGACTAAATAGAGAATAAATATTATCACTTGCTTTGGCTGTGTAGATAAGCTATGAAATTTCCTACGCCTCAGCTGGCAAAATATGTTTGACACTATGTTTTTATTGACCATCCTGTAAACACATATTTTAAAGGAATAAATGATTATGATTATAAGTATTAAAGAAAAGTGAAGTACCTTTGAGTGATAGACACATAGGACGATGTACCACTTTCTGTATTCACAGTATTTTGAGCTACGAGATGAAGATCGGTTTGCTTTTGCATAATTAAATTAACTTAAACAAGGTTATTATTTCAAAACCGTTTACGACATAATGTTTAAAAATGTACCTTTTAGGAATTCAATAAATATCAAATATAAATATGCCTAATAATTATATTATTGGTAAATAACAGGTTATACTATGAGAGTTTAATTATCATGGAGAGCATTCATTGGAATATATGGATGATTTCACAGTATTAATTTATAAAAGGTTCTAGTAGCATCATTCGAAGTAGAACTTGGCACATAATAATAGTAATGATGATACCCTATGATCTAGTCATGAACAACCGCATAATGCAGTGGTATTAGCTGACGAGGATTAATTTTAACATTTACTCTGGTTACTCTAACCACAATCTCAGGTTATACTAAGATGAAGCTTGAGAATCTTACTTTTTATATTCAGAATAAAGTGTTAACTACACTAAATAATTTGCAAAACTAAATAAGAAATAGGATTATCCTACTAAACCTACTAATATTATAAATGTGAAAGTTTGGATGTGATCGAGTTTGTGACTTTGTGAGTTTGTGAGGACGTTTGTTACTCAATCACGCAAAAACTAATGGACGGAATTCGATGAAATTTAGTAAATGGATAGAAAAATACCGGGAAAAGCACATAGGGTACTTTATATCCCGAAATTTCCACGGGTGCGAAGCCCCGGGGCGCGGCTAGTACTTTATATTTAAGAAAATAATACCGTTTTACAAAACTTGTTGGCCACATCATATTATATCATATGAACTCTTATCGTTTTGATTTAAAATATTAATAATTTTTGATTTTCTTTTGGTTAATACATAAACAAATTTGACGGAAACATTTTTGAAAGAAATTGTATTTTTACATTAAACTTTCTACCTTTACTCGAAAGGTTTCGGGTACAAAGTATGTATAAAAATTATACGCCAAGGAAGTTAAATTGACCTCATTCCATTCTCGTTTGTCAGTTTCTCGATCTTCTTTATACTACCACCTTACAGCATCTCATTTGATTTCACTTTTTAATAAGCAACTGCAACTGGTTTGAAATATAAGAACCTCTGTTATAAAATAATTTCATCAAAATTTATATAAGCTACTTATAACTTCATATAAACTTTTATTTTTAAAGAAAACTACAATAAATAATCCAATAAATACTTGACGAATATAATGCGTATAAAAACAAAATGTGTTCAATATTTCTACCCCCAAGGGAAAAAGGCGTTATAATATGTATTGTTCATTATCTAAAGAGAGATGAAAATTGTAATTGCTTAGCATATCATCGTGAATCATAATTGTATCTACATACAATTTTCTCTCCAGGGCATTACTACATTGATATATGCTTACCAGTTTCAGATAATGCAATCTCTCTACCATTGTCATCTTTAACAATGGTAGTACAGTCAGGTGCATGCCAAGTTACCCTGCTTTTGCCATGGACCTTTATGTGGCGGTAATAACGGTTTGCAACGACTTTTGATAAGTTGATGTGTTGTGTAAACTGTACTAGTTGAGTCCGTAATCCCTACGTCCTATACATTCTAATACACTGTCATGACACAGGCTAGTACTTCAAAATCAAGATAACATCACCCGGAATCGAGACCTTCTAGCTACTACGTGATTGTTTTTATGTCCAACATCGGAGCGCTCATTTGCTTACAACTTCTTTATTGAATTCATCAAAGATTTAGATAATCCAAAAAAAATAATTGACAATTTACGATATTTGCGAAGCCTTTTTTAACAACATTTGGTTAAATCTGCACAATGAGGAATAATCTACTTCAAGGGAATTCACAGAAAAGCTAGTATTCTTCCGCGGAACGGTAGGTACATCTTGAGAAATATTATCTACTAGAGATGTATGTAACGAACTGGCCCATTTTCAAGGTTTTTCTTTATAGGTACCATTTACAATCGAACTGTATAGATGAGTTTACTAATAACAGTTAATAAGCGATAAATAGACGCAACTGTAGACGCGGCGTCAAAATCACTCTCGTTTTCAGGTTCACGATGTAGAAACTGTTAATTTCTTTCATTGCAAAGTGTGATAACGTATATTTTGTAACTTAACGACGCAACTACTGTAATAACTTGGAAAGCGGACGTGTTGTGTCTAGACGGTGAAATTATATCGCGCATTTATTAACTTCTATCTGGATTAATGTGTAAAACTAATAATTAGTGTTACTAGGGCTATTTTAGCCAACTTGAGTTAGCTAAAATTAAACATGAGAACGCAGGAATCGTTTCGAATCAAACACTTAAATTTAAAGCCGGAGTCACAGAAGTATGGCGAATACTAGAAAACGAACAAGAGCATAGCTCTTAAACAAGGTGCGGTTATAATAATCTTACTTAAGAGATTGTGTTTTGTATAAGTTTACAATATAATACACAGTAAAGTCAAAGTTATCGGCAGTGATCGATTAGATGATGCATTTTATTCGCTTCGAATGCAGACAATACAAATGAGGGTGAGTTTAGAACAATGTGGACGACAGGGAATATTCTCACGGTGATTTCTGATGCGTAAACGGATCGACACGGTCAGTTAGCGACTGCTTCACTTGCGTCGGCGATACAAAACCAAATCACGCAACATATAGCAGTAAACACAAAAAAGTTAACAATAACACTCGATTTAATTTGAATTGTACATAAATAAACAGAATAATGAAATTCGTACAGGCTAATGAAACCTCTGTATAAAAAGTATCAGCAACGCTTCAGCAACGTTATTGTTTTACAGCGTTTGTACCAATCAGACAAATACCAATGATCATAAAATATGCATAATGATTAAAAATGCTGTAAATTACCAACAGCATTGAAATAAAAGAATTAAGATTTTTGTGGGACGTAAATTTTGGTTTTTATCGATTACAATTTAAAAAAAAACTAGAAACAAAGCGCTGATACATCCGGTGAGTAAAATTGTGAGGGAACTTTGCTGCATTGTCCGTAAACGAGCAGTCATTTGTACAGCGATACAGCTTGACAAATCAAATTATTAAAGAAACAACCGTCCTTATTATCGGGGCAGTAATATTAATTCAATTATATTATACTTTTTTGTAACGTTTTATGAATAAGAAAATTTATATTTAAAAGTCCAGTATAACTTGAAAGAAATGCAAATCCTGGAAGGTTCTCTTAATTTTTCATAAATTGCAGACTTGAAAGAAATTCGTAGTTATTGGCAGTCATCGTCAATTTATTATGGTTAACACAAAATACGAAAATGTTATTACAACTCGTCGCCAAATTTTCGTAATTCTAAAAAACGCCTCTTTTAGCAATATAAACATTTTCTTGGAAAACTTAATAACTGATATTATCACATCAACCTACATAAATTCCGTCCGTATATCAACCGCATAATGGAAGTCTTGCATCAGGTCTATGCAGGATTACTTGATATACAGACGACTGTACAAAGTATAAATGAAAATATAATAAATAAAGAAAAAAATATAGAAAAATAACAATTTATTGGTTACAGATTATTCGTTATCAGAAAATCGACCTATGTTAAACACAATCAAATAAACACGAAGTGTTATTGAAGCAGTTGGTAAGCACCTCAAAAGGTGACAATAAGAATTACGAAGCATTAAGGTGAAGGGGAGTAAACTTGGGGATCGTACTATAATGTCCGCACAAACCAGTACATGCACTTAAACTGTTTTCACAAAGTACATGTGTTTGAATAGTAGCTGTTTGAACAAACGGTCACTTTCAGTCAATAGAAGAAACTTCCTGCCTCCACAGTGAAGTACCACAGGTCTTTACAAAAAGACGCATGAATTATGCATAAAGTTGTAAACTATTGCAACGGATGCACAGCTGGTGATAAGTCTTTTTGTAATCATCGAAATGTTAGTCATTAATTGACTTTCTTGTGATTGCTTCAACATTTTTATGTGAAAACGTAAAAAAAATTACTGCTCCTACTGACCCAGGCTGTTACATGCCGCAAACTGAGAACGCTGGTATCCATGATCACTTATGGATATAGCTGCTTGATCAAAAATATCAATATGTATTTACAAATTATATTCAAGGTTTCAATAGGCATATGTTTTTGCTAAGTGTCTTTGAGTAAATTTATTGAATTCAATTTTTTGTCGTATTCATTATAAACTTTGCAAGCTTCATCTCAACTTTAAGTTGATGTCTAATTCCAACTATTATTCATTACAATAGCGTGGGATGTATGACAATAATTCTTCCGAGAACATTACGTGACTCAATCTTCAATGAACCACTACTCAAAGGATACAACTCCATTCAGATCTCACAGCATTGCAAAATTTTTCCCATACATCACTGTCGCCGGCAAAACTGAAATCTTGCAAAACCTTAAAATGGAAACCAGTCGCAAATGTCAGCAAACCTGACAATTGTGATTGAAACCCGTTTATAGCGATATCTCAATCTATGCATGATCAAAGGGTTAACTGATTATGATCGTAGAATACTGATGAGATTGATTTATTCTTGCGAAAGTCATGAGGAATCACATATTTTATATCATTCACTTAACATATCTATAGATAGGTTCAGTCATCTCTATCACTCATAGAATATAATAATGATAATTCTAGGTCTACATTCATGGATTAGGTAGGTATTTATAGATGGATCGGGCCGGATAAAATATGGAATGACCGTTTGTAAGAGTAAGTAAAAAGTAGCACCGGCAAATTAAACGCTAAACAGGTATAAACAAATTGTGCTCCTTTTAAGTATTTGGAGTATGGTAAAGTATCATCGAGTAACATACAGTTTACTCACTGTCCACCAATACACGACAAATAAACATAGTTTGCTTTAAACAAATTTATTTTTGAAAATACGTCATGTTTGCGTTCAAACAAGAAGCCATGTAGGTTTCAATTTATTTATGCAACGCAACGTGTCGTACAATTCACTCAAGACTGTTGTTCGAAATTGTTATCAATTTTCCAATAACTGGTCTCCGGGAACAGCTACTTTTACGGCCAGTTTCACAAAAGTTAACGGCACCTTAAGTGTATTGTGAAGTTTTGCGTATTGCCTGAGAACACGGTATAAAATCGACTCCATGTACATTATGATACATATGACAGAACCCCGGTCCAGTAGCTAACTGTATCTTATTTGAAAAAACAACATTTGTACTAGTGTTTATATAGTGGTAACGATTGCTCGATTAATTCTCAGCTTTTTAAGTAACCTATTGTTGCATTGCAAAAAGCTAAATTAATCATCATTAGCCATCATGTTTCGTACCAGCAGCTCATTCACATATTTGTGAGAATTGTAGTGCTGTTTCAAAATATGCTGTAACTAATTTTAATAGAATAGAGTTATGCCTTCTGTCTAACACTTGCTCTCAGCGAAATGTGTTTTCATACAGGCTGGACTTAGATTTACGGTGCAATTCCGTCGAATTTACGCGTGTTCAACTCGAGTAAATAAGCGTACCAGTTGAGAGCTTCTGTATGTGTCGAATTTTGTAACAAACCATTGGTCGTTACATTTACCCAGTTTTCAGAATGCGAACCACGTTCTACACTATTTATTCTCTGAACTGTCCGCAGTTGACGGTTCTTTTATTATAGCTATAAAGCGATGGAGCAAGCCAGGGATTTTAGCTGATTTATCGCCTAATATTTGTTTTTCACGGTTTACTTGCCAGTCTGTAAATAGGGCAGGTTTACTGTTAGGAAACTATGGTTTTCTGTCGTGCTAAGCCAAATGTGACTCAGGCATTAAACACAGCTATTATAAATCATTATTATAAACACTGGTATGTATGATAGCGTGTTGTTTGCAACTTTTACGCACCATTATGCTTGTTCAATAGGTAATAGAAACTTTATGGTCGTCAGAGTTCCTGTTATAAAGCGACGAAAAAATTGGTGTCAGGTTAGGAGGAAGGCGTAAAATAATATTTTCTCATCTACATACAGCTAGTAAATTTTAATCATAAATTGAGAAAACGGAAGCTTGAGGTCTTTGAGTCACAATAAAGTTTTTTGATATTAGTAGGAATGTTATAGAAGATCAACACAATATATTATCTCTGAATATTCAATAAATGTTGCAAGTAAGTGTTTAACATTAGATAACAAAGACATGTTTATCATTAAGTATATATAGAAATATACAAAAAAATATATAAGTTCGATAGAGATGCAGATAACAAATCATAATGATAAATAATCACAATAAAATCGATGACAAGGCATACTGTCAATACGTCAACAGATATTCAATCACCGCCTACCGCAGTGAGTTAGTCTGTAAGAGGGCGTTTCTAAAACTTGGTAATGTTGCTGTGCCATAGAATAGAAGCACAGGATTGTAATTACAATCATTGAACCTGTTTAAATGTAATGCTGGATACTGTATGAAACACGTTTGCGTTGCTAAATCGAATACTTGTATTGAACTAATACAAAGTATTAACTCCATAAACGCAATTAATCATATTATTTAGGCAAAATAGTCTGATAACGTGGTTGGTAACTACTCAGTCGCCATTTGATAACTGTTTTCGTTGATGAATTGATATCCATATCATAAGTTTATAACAGCCCGTTGTGCCTATTGTTTTTTTTACTCGAATATGTCTAGCAATATTTATGTCGCAAATTAGGAGTGGTACTACTAGTACTTTGAAATCCTATTAGACCCACCAACCATGTAATGAGTGAAACCAACAGTCTAAATGGTAAAAATCATTCAACTATTAAAAAGTCAAAACCTATAATATCAGAGTCAATGATAAAAATCGTGATACGAGTATTATCAAAATTTTGTACAACACTATAAAAATCTGAACGCTAAAAATAAAGACGTTATTTTGCTTGCTGTGGGAGTGTCCTAATTTTAGAAGCTATCGACTTCCGTGGGAGGTTATCCAATAGGGCAGCAGTAGATCCAAGATAGCTGATGATAAAACAAATCGTAAAAATATCGATGATAAACGATCCATTCACGTATTTATTGGAACAATAACAATCTTATCAGACCTAGCAGCATATCAGTTGGCCAATGGAACAGAATTTAATTTGCAGCGACCAATAAGTTAACTACATCGGTAACTAAACAGAAGTCAATGTTCAATATAAATATGAGTGGTGATAAGATTAATAACAGGATAGATTATAAAAACTGGGTAAAACAGTTATAATAAATGTAAATACATGTTATTACTATTATAACAGATTGTTTACTATATATAGTATATGCTTTACAAATATTTTAGTTATATGTAATTTTCTGCAACATGCAATAAATTGCTCTTATATAGCAATTTTGTATTTTATTAAGTTATGCAAATTAACTACTGGTGCAGTGCAGACGAAAATTTTGACAATTAAAGTAGAAGATTGAGTTATAATATGGGACATGTTTAAACTTCTTTCTTAAAAGTTGGTACCTACTTAGAATGTCTGTACTTTACCCTAGGGGTTACTAGGTTTGAACTTCTAGACAAAAAAGTCAACCGTTTATCTGGTCAGCGCGAGCGCAACAAACATTTGTCGACGTGAGCCAATTCGGCGACAGTTGGCACCGAACAGAATGCCTGTCAGTCTCGACATTCATAACGCATTCTGATGTAGTTAACAACCCTTGGTTCCGTTTTCGCAACTGCTTTAGTTACTTGTCGCAAGAGGATGTTCTTAAGGTATTTTATTATTTATGGTATTTACTACTACATCGTGAGGAAACCTGTACACTAGTGAGTATGCGGCTGCTGTCGCTAGATGGCGATCAAGTGTCGCTGACGGCATCGCTGCTGACACACTTGAAAATAAACAAAATAATATACTAGCAGCTTCCCTTAGTTTTACATGAGTTCAATAAACTTGCTAAAGAAAACCATATCGAAATTTGATGTCAGATTTGAAATTTTAGTACCTATACTTACTGAAAAAATCACAGAGCTACAATTGTCCAAGGAGGTAAAATATCTGGGAGTCACACTAGATAAAGAACTGACTTGGAATACTCATGTTAATAATATAATAACTAAGGCCACAAGGGTATTTGGTATGTGCAGAAACACCTATGGCAAAACATGGGGCCTCAAACCGTACATTGTACGTTGGCTGTATGAAATGATGATTAGACCAATCTTGACCTATGGAGCACTAGTGTGGTGGCCGAAGGTCGAACAGGTGACGTGTATGAATGCCCTTAGGAAACTGCAACGAATAGCCTGTTGTGCAATCTTGGGGGCGTTTTCCATGACACCTACAGCGGCCTTGGAGGTAATACTCGGACTGCCACCGCTACACTTGCACATCAAAGGCGAAGCCTGTAAAGCACTCTATAGACTATCTGTATCTAAATTGTGGAACAGGCATGCGCCAAGGACTAGATATCTACTACTGGAGGTACCACAGAATCTCGAAAGGATGTTACACATGGGCAGTGATAAGATTCTCCCGAGGTATAACTTCAAAAGAAACTATAAGACATATATCCCAAAGGGATGAATGGAAAGGAGAATTTAAACCTCAAGAAAAAGACTGCCTAATCTGGTACACGGATGGATCTAAAACCAACCAAGGAACAGGAGTAGGCATTTTTTCGACGGACAGACAACTGTATCAGAGCATGCGACGATTCTCGACCGTCTTTCAGGCGGAAGTGTATGCAATCACTGTCTGTGCCAAATTGAACCTAGAGGAAGGACAAGAAAATCGCACGATTTACATCCTTAGCGACAGCCAATCTGCACTTGCTGCCCTCGACTCCAGTAGGGTTGGCTCTGGACTGGTCTCTGACTGCATAATGTCCCTAAATAATTTAGGTAGGCGCAACAGACTTAGGCTGGTTTGGGTGCCGGGTCACATTGGGGTTGAGGGGAATGAGAATGCGGATGAGTTGGCAAGGAAGGGTTCAAATGAGTCTTTAATAGGGCCTGAACCCTTTGTAGGGCTGTCATATGGGATGGTAACTACGGCAATTAATGCATATGTCAAAGATAGACACAGTTACGAATGGAATGCACAGGATGGACTTACACATTCAAAGGCAATGCTTGGTGAAGACAACACCAGGTGGCTCAAAGAAATCTGAATACAGACAAGAATTCTGATTGAGGCCTTGACTGGACACTTTGAAAATCGCAGTCACCTCTACAAATTAAAACTTGTCAACAGCCCTCTGTGCAGGGCTTGTGCGGAAGCAGAGGAGTCCATGAAGCACATTTTTTGTTATTGTGACTCGTTGGCAAACAAGCGACTGGACCTCCTGGGATCAGCGTATCCAGACCTGGAGGACTATAGGCACTTCGCAACAGGTGATATTCTGAAGGTCATGCAGTCCTTCTTCAGAATTCCCGACGCGGGTGAGTAAGGCATTGGGGTAAGTACAAAAAAACCCAAGGTTTGAAGTACTTCCGGACCTCGGACCCCGCGTGTTAAGATAAGATAAGATACTGAAAAAATAGGCATACCCTAGAGGTCATCGTATGAGTCCAATGCATAAAAACATTACATTATGAAAAAACAGTAAGATGGGTAATTGTGTTTAAGATATAATGTTAAGTTTTTCAAACAGTATTCTCATGTTCATTGTTTACGTATATGTCCACCTACGTGCAGGTGCACTAAATCACATTATTCCTACTAAACCTACTTATATTGATGGGTTACAAAATGTAATTTTTATTACAAACTTTAATGATGCTGACGTTATGCCACAGATGGATTTACTGTTCAAGGTTTTACGTCAATGGTTGCAATAAGTATAATTAAAAATGTATTAGAGCTGGCATTCGTTTAATAACTGCCATAAACAAAGATCTATACCTTAATATTAAAAATTCTGTAAATAAAAATTCATTTAAACAGAATTTAATCATGGTGTTTATATCGCAGGATGTCCCAGTATACTCGTAATTTAAAAAAAACTACAAATCAGTCTTATTCAACCAATAACTTAATGACTGCTAATAAGCCAACATCCTGTTAATTTGAGTGAATTATTGCTCTTATGAAATTAATTAGATAATTATCATGCTGATCATCACAGAAAACACTGAAAACTAAAAAGGTTATTAAATATTTATTTTTAGAGTTTTTTGTCTATTCAAGAAAAAGAATTTGATGATAATTCAAAACGCGTAAAAAAATTCCCTCAATAAGCAATGAGATTGTTCAGTGATGCAAATAAATTATGCATACTTACATTTTACATTTAATATATTTTTAAGCACAGTAACGAAAACAAGATTATGCATGGAGATCAAATGAATCATCGGCACATGTATCGACATGTTCATGTTCAGGTGACTAATGCTTAGAAATACAAATCTACCTCACCCGGTATGAAGCAATAAAATAAATATGTGCAAAATTAACTCTATCCGTATCCCAAATTTTATTCAAAAAGCTTTTTCATTATTGAAAATGGTATTATAATTGTGATTGACACAAATTAAATTACAATAATATTTGATCAATCAAAATTGGACTTTTAACAGATTAAAAATCAAAATGACACTAATAATGTTAATACAACTTGACAACCGAGAAAAATAGAAACAAGCTTTATTAATGAGCGGATAAGAAAAAAAATTGCAATTACTGAATCAAAATGCATTATGTGCTACACCGCTGTAGATTTCATTTGCAATTCATAACACGTAACCTAAGAGTTACACCACAGGACAATATAAGGATGTATGGTAGTGCCTTTACATTGTCCTAGATACTAAGCAGGTAAGTCAGATTAATTTTAATATATTAGATATTACCATAATCGTATACATACAGTAATGTTGTAAAGAGGTGTAAGTTTCCATAACGAATAATGCATTTGCATCAAACATTTTGTTATTGTTTACATTTATTACCATTTGTAAAAGAAAACAGAGTGGGCTAACTGCATTATAACGTTATTCTATAAGTTATCAGCGTCATCCCACTTACATATTTACAGCCATCACGTAACAGGATATAAGTATGGCTTACCTGGAA
Source organism: Ephestia elutella (assembly GCA_018467065.1). NCBI lineage: Eukaryota > Metazoa > Arthropoda > Insecta > Lepidoptera > Pyralidae > Ephestia > Ephestia elutella. Next base: position 8,166,456 of record CM031569.1, read on the forward strand.
ACAAAATAAATGGTTATTATAAAACATTTTACGAACAAATTCTGTATTATTAAAATAGTTATCAACGTCAATATGCATGTTCATAATAAACTGACCACTTAAATTAGAATAAAAGATCAAACCAATTTTTTTTTAAAGATAGGTGGAAATCCTTGGGGGAGGCCTTTGTCCAGCAGTGGACGTCTTTCGGGTGAGAGAGAGAGACATCATCTTAATTAGTAACTAAAAGAAATGCATAGTAAACTCATGAGCGTATTTTAATCATATCTAAAGAGAAAATATTTATCCTATTTATGTTTTCCCTGAAAATCAATTGCTCAATTTTTATTTCGACGAATATGCAATGTCTGTACACATTGAAGTAATGAAAAATGACTTAAAATACCTTGTAGGCCTTGATTGCCGCGGAATTTCAGTTTACAGGTGCAAATGTTAGTTTTATTTTTATATCAGCAGTAAAAAATGTGATATTTACCATTGCATATTTTATGAATTGAAATAACAACAAATTGCAGATCATTTTAGTGTAGTTTTCTGATAAATTGACAAAGTCAGACAAAGTGCAGGGGTCGTAAAATATTAACCGAACTATAACAAAGTTTCGACACAAGTTCCAGACATTTTATTGATTTAACCTGACACTAATAAATAACAAATGTTTACAATTTGCTTTCCAATAGTCGCAACAATGTGTAACGAAGATGATATTTGGTTTAGTTTGCACATAAATGATGCAACATGCTTTTGAGAATTAGTATTTGTCTGACAATATTTTAAGTGTCTGAGATTTCACTGCTTCCGTTATGAAATGTTTGCGTAACGACTCTTAATAAAATAGAATGGTCAACGACATAACAAGAAGTCAAAATCTCAACGCTACATATATGGATGTGAACGAATGGCAAGCAGCAAAAACAATATTTTTCTTTCTTGCCGTAGTCAAAACATTCCATGATCACGGACGTAATTTACGTCTATGTGCTCATGATTTTGCAATAAAGAATTATGTACGAAATCCAGAATCAAAGAGACTTACTACTACAACAGGTCTGTTTAAGGCCTAAAGCTTTGATTTTAAAGATAAATTATAGTCCCGTATACAAAATTATCTATTAATCTTATATTGTGAAATCTATAAAGTTTAAATGGATCATATTAAAAACCATTTATGTACTTCAATCCAATCCATGATGTGCATACCGAACCAATTACTACATATTTTCCCTAAGAAGGCAGAATGATTTGCTGTTATTAAATACGACTGTCTCAATTACTCCATTTTAAGAAAACCAGGTATCTTTTACGACATGCAATTTTTATAAACATAAGAAGGCCAATAACTTCTATCATGTACCGTTTTCAAATATTGCAAATTTATTGATTTATGGTTAGGAAATTGAAATTAAACAATATTAAACATGTTGCACTCAAGGCAGGTATGACTGGAGCTCTCTTATTTCAGAAGCCAAAGATACACTTTATGGTCGCTTAGGCAGTGGAAGAACATAGTCCAGTACAAGATTATTATTCTAAGCAATCACTACAGTCTAAGCTAATGTAATTTTTGGCGCAGTGTCCAGGGTTGAAGATGTGTTAACGAACAGCTTGAAATGCTGCGGTTAATCGTTTTGTTTGTGACGAGCATTCCCGCTGACGTGACGTTTCGTCACTCAAATGAAATCTTTAAAACGCATGCCAAGAACCAGTAACTGCGTTTGTTCCATTCGAACAAATATCATCGGTTGAATAAGGACCAGCTGTCAACGACGAGAGAAGTAGTTATTTTAGAGAAGAAGTACGCGCGTAAGAATTCATTGTACGCCAATATTACTATTTGCCTCTAACATATACATTTGTTATTTGCTTAAAATTAAAATACTTAACGTAACATTGAACGCACAAACCTAATCATTTACCCGATTTAATTGAACATCGTCGCAGTAATGATCTATTCAACTGGAATTGAACTTTTCGGCCTATACAAGATTCGGGTCCCTATAGAAATAGATCGTTTAATTAAAACGAGCGTTGATCGATATAAAACTCTATTTATTTTGGCATTTAACAGGGTGCACGTACGATGAAGAAGTTGGCGGTAGTCCCAATAGTTATCATAACTCAAGCGGACACTTCTATGAAATAATTTCATGACACGATTAATATGATTTCAAATGATATAGGCTGAATAATAATGCAATCTAAGCATTAAAATGAAATAAATTTAAAATCTGTGATGTATTGATGATATAAGAGCAATTTAAATTCAATTGCAAATGAAATGTGAATATACATTACTATGTTAAAGGTGAGTTACGGATATGATTTTACATTGTTAATTTCATAAACAACGTCAGCCTCTTACAAGGCGTCAAAAACCCAAGCTGTCACGTCACCTACCGGCGGTACTAAAGGCGCTTTATACTAAGGGTCAAAGAATCAGACCACCCACGTTGGGCATAGCGCCAACTAATTGAGAATCGACTATTGTCCAACAGGGAAGTTCAAAGGTTCTTCGATTAAATGTCAATCAATGTAGTTTTTTGTCAAATCCATCAGAGAATGACGAAATTCATCAGCAGGTTTTCATTGTAATAATCTAGTTTTTTAAATACGGTTTCACGTACCATTTTTTAGGTTCAGTAATTAGTTAAAGCATTATGTGCGTTTTTACCTGCGCAAGATATCATAATTAACGGTAAATTTAAATATTAGGTGACCATAATAATATGACATTGGTAACAAAAAATATATTATTATATATTATTATGGCTGTTATTGTTTCGTTTTGTTAAACCCAGCGCATAATATCAATAGTGTTTCTAAATCCTCTAAAAAACTAGTAAGATTTTGATGCAATTTAAAAAGTCCGTCAAGTCCGTCTTTAACCACAAATGACCATTTGATAACTAAAGACCAGTTCCAGTATTGTTGATGCAAAAAACAAACGTACAGTAGCAGGATCGGGCTTTCGCTTGGAAAACACGTTTGGTCACTCTTGCAACGTACCACAATGACATCAATTTAAAAGAGAGAAATTGAATGAACATATTGAAAATGAACAATAAATTCTGTTTTGCATCAAATTAAAATTAAACAAAAAGAACATAGACTAAAATTTTGATTCTTCACTTGATCTGAACAACATTTGTGAAAATTTTAGTGATAAAATAAGTAGAATTCTTGCTGATTATGTCATAGTCATAGCACTAAACATAAAATAGCTAAAACCATTCCATATTTATTGTTAAATGAAGCATACATGAAACTTGAGTAGGTACTTAAGAAACCGTAATTAAAATAACCGGGGCTTAGTACACCACTTCAGTTTGTTCGCAAGAATATCCATTACGTATTCGGTTATTTAAGAGGTCAAGTCAAGATGAAACAGACCGACTATAATGAGATTAGGGGTTATATGATTATTAAATGTTAAAATCTTATTAGGTATAGTCAATAAAAGTTAAATGGCGATTTATTCTAGAAACATGATATTATGACTAGGGTTAAGACTCGGTTAATAAATATAGGTTACATACTGCAAAAAGACAAAATATTTGATTTGTATCACAATTGAAAAACTATGGATGATCGTTAAAATCTTAAAATTCATATTTTGTTAAGAAAATCTAATCAAATAGTAAAAACCTATAATCTAATGAACATAAAGCCTAAGCCGATAAACCAAAAATAAAAAAATTAAAAGCAATTATATAACCTAATGATTTATAAATGTATTATAGACAATCATAACATCATCCCACACGGATATTAAAATTTCATTACGAAATCAAAGTATAGCATAACGACACTTCCTAAGCACTGGATAAGTGGGCACCACCTACACCACGTACAAGACAATCTCAACATCGAAGGTGAATCGCCCGCCCACTGCTCTAAGCAAAGCAGTCATCAAGCAACACAAAGGTAGCCATTCGCCGCTCTTTGCCAAGCCGCCCATGATGACGAATATGGTCATTCATACAGCGTAGGTGTAACTCTAACCCGGCCTCTACCCTTATACGGTACTATGAAATATACCCATTAGAATAAGACGCAAACAAGTTCAAACAACTTTAGTTTTAAATCTAATCCTACTAGGAAATTTTGCGAACGTTCAGGAAGAGACACCTTTCAGTGTTACAATGAATCATGATCATCTTTCTAAGTTTGTTGTATGTTAGTTTTCATTCAAATTCGTATGGTAATAAGTACAATATTATTTTTATAGGATTTGATAATGATAACATTTACTGGTCAAATAATGTGACACAAGAGTTAGCAACAGTTAAGTTAATGTTCTGTTTAAGAAGTGTACGAAAATCTCATAGCTAGATGTAAACTCTTCAATACAACTTATCAACATAAATAAACATAGACGTCACCGCAAGTAACTATATATTCCACAACATATAGCCCATTGTGTAATAAACCCTGTGACAAATAGGTATTATAGCTGACAGAAATATGAATTGTACCGTGAAATCATATTTAGATACGGAGTTATCTATTGATACCTACGATCATTATACTTATGAATGAAGCGAAGAAAAAATACATCAAATATCATATTCAAATGATAAACTTAGTTGTATTGCATGCGAATATATATTAATTTTCCGGTCTTAAGTAATAAATTTTATTGATATAATCATATTTTATTGATATAATCAAGTAGGTATTAAAAATTTGGTTTAAATATCAAGCCAAGAGCATTGTTCAGGATCGATTGCTATTTGCAAGGCCATATATGTATAGTCATGTCACAGATGTTGACACTACTCCAACGTTAAACAGGTCACAGTAGTTGATGTTTTAAATTTTGAATGACCATTTGAATCGCTTGTTTGTAAGCACTCGTGTTTGTTAAATCAACTATCTTTGGACTGTGGGTTATAATGTAAACTGTAACCTTACCGCGCCTATAACGTGACAAGATCCGATTCTATTCTGATAAATAATTCACGCGTGATATTCAGTTTTAGTACGTCATTAGCATAGACTTCGGAAAATGATTTTATGTAGATATACATGTATTTAATATTATCTGCATCGACTAAATTACTTACAAAAACGACTTATTCTAATACTTTAGTCTGATGACTAAAGTATTAGAATAAGTCGTTTTTCATCACACTTCAATGATGATTCATCACACTTCAATATGTTGGTACATATAATATAACGTCGTATTTAAACAAGTAATAAGCGTTGATAATTAGGTTTTAGAGCCTGAAAGTTTTTTAAAAATAAAAAATAAATGCCATGTTAATTTGGCAATTCGTTAACCAAACAGAGATGAACCTAATAGCCAATGGCAGACTACGACGATGCAAGTAAATTACAGTTGTTTAGTACTTACAAAGAGCGGTTGATCATTGAGACTAACACCTACCACGCTTCTGAAACACGAGATGTCTGCAACCACTCCGGCTGCCGACACACTTAGCGGTATAAACAATCGATCTCTTAAAATAGATTTTATTACGAAAGCAATTGAATTCAATGTCGATGCAGCCGATATTACAATGCTCTTTGTAACACTCGCTAGTTCTAATATCAATCTTAAAATCATTGTGCTTAGGTTCAACATTATAAAATGTGAAAACTAAGGGATAAAACTTGGCGTAGGACTTGTGGTTGGAGTTACATTAGAAACGGAACAATAATTTTAAGTTATTTCGTTAAGAGCTAATTTAAGACTTGATTGCTTGTGAATCTTTTACAAATCAACACTGAATCATTGTCATATCAAACGAAATAATTGAAAAACCAATAAATTTTCAAAAGTTACACAGGATATGATAATTTTAATTCACTTAAGTAGGTACTTCAGTGAATTAAAATTATTGCAGGCATTGCATTGACTGCAGGTAGGTACATGCATTATCCGAAAATCAATCTCTTTTACTACATCTTATAATAATTTTATTATATATTTTTTTTTTATTATTAAATTTTTTTTTAATTCCTTCTTAAGTCCGCCATTGTATATTTACCTTCCTATTTATGTTACTATGAATTATGTGTCTTTAGTACAATAAAGATACTACAAACAAACAAACAAACAATTAAAAAAAAACTAAACTATTTTTTACAAGAACCTTTTCCGTGAAATATTAGTTTTATTGTAGGAAATGACCTGTTTTTGTTCTATTTTCTCAGCCACAAATGTCACGATGGAAACGATCGGAGTCGCCATTAATATCCGGTTTATGAATAACATCAGCCTTATGTTCTATATCACAAAAGTTAGTTGTTTTTACGATGTTCATGAGCAAACATCAAAATAATGAACATACACATTATAAAATACGCTTTCGTAAATACATTTTACTACCGTTTTATGAAAGCTGGTTTAATGAACTGCGTGAAGATTGCTAACTGCATGTTGTTTTACAAACAATGATCAGTACATGTATTTTTTCTCCTTTCAATTGTGTCTTTTCAACTAAGAACAACAGGTATCATTGTGTTGTTAATGTTGTTATTCATAGAGTATTAAAGGTATTTACCGTATTCGTTTATTAAATTAAATATTTAAATGTTATTTCCTTGTGCTTAGCTATAAAGGATCAATATACATGCACAACTCTTTTGCGCATTAAGATGACTTTGAGAACCTTTTGTCTTTCCAAAATTCACATTTTTGTTATTCAAATAATATTAACATGTCCACTGCCTATATAGTTATAGTCAGACTTTACAAAACAACGGTGACAAGTACCTGTAGATACTTTGTGTTTAAAAAAAGGCTGCTAATAAAGATTTGCATCGGCAAGTAAGTATGTACATACTTATTGACAGGTCCATTCAATGCAACCCACGAAACATATCTTAGGCCATTGTGAAATCCAATTAGGAACACGTAAAAACGTTATCGTTAAAATTCTTTCTAACAATGGACAGTACGTTAGTGGTTAGAGTACTAGTAGCAAATGTAGAACGACAACAGGAAACAAGAGAAACTGTTAAGACTACGCATCACATGGGACGAACAAAAAAAGGAAAAAAGCAACTAGCGGTCATCCTTTTGTCTCGAGAAGTTGTAACATTGTGCAATGTGACAATTGTTTCCAGGGCCAGGACCGTTACTCTTAAGTTAGCTTGTTCTATATTGGAATCATATAAGAACTTAAATATTTTATGTAAAACCCTGAAAAATTTAAATAATTTAACAAATACTTGTTATTAGATAGGGCCAACATAGGCAAAAGTTGCAATATTTGCAATACCTAAGGGAGAAAAGTTATGAGCTCAAATTTAATATTTCAAAGACGTTGTGGAAAATTGACCTGAGCTAAGTAGTCTCTAATAGCCTCTAATCTCATTTCCATTTTAAATACATTACGTATTTTTTACTGGATTAACCTGTTTTCCTATTCCATCGGACACGTTCCTTCAGATACTGGGTCACTTGTTATTGTTATGCACGTGTTTGTCGTGACGTGCTGTCAATTTTAGACGTAAACTTCAAGACTTATTGTTATAATAATCTAGCTAGAATAAAGTAAAGACTATAAAATATATCAATAGCTGTGAGTCAGGAGTTCCACTCTTATGAGAATTCTGACTATTCAACTAATATGATCTTGTCTTGGTTGTGCCAAGATCCATCTATAGCAATCATAATATTAGAACTTTTAATGAAAATAACGTTTTTATACGCACTATTTTTGGAATACCTATTTATTTTGTTGCAAACTTATATACTTACATTAAACCGTCATTAAACCAAGGAAAAGAAAGAACTAAAATCATAATACCTATACAAGAACCTTGAGTTTGTTATAACCAATTTTAACCATTAATCAAAATTCTTATCATTCAACAGTGCAATAAAATACCTGAAAACAATGACATTAAGAACCTACCTATGTGACAGAACGTTTATCGAATGTTAAAATTTGTATGAGTAATGGCATTCCGTAATCCATTAAGAGGATCTAATACAAAAAAGAACCTAACACTTTTTTTAACGGTTGGAGATTACCTCATTCTTTGTGGCGCTCCCCAGTAATGACGTCACAGAAGGTACTCGATTCAATAGAGTATTATTAAACAGGAATATCCCGAACAAATATCAACCTGCATCAGGTAAACCCCTATTGGGGCACCTGTTTCTGACATTTGACAAGGGTCAGCAGGATCGATATATTTTTTATCAGCATACTAAGCATTTAATTTGCTGATTATGACAGTTTAAACTTTGAAAGTTGAAATGACAATATTGGATAAAGTACGCAGTAACCTGTAAACTGTTTAATAATAAGATATTTTTAAGGTACTGGATTTAGTAAAATGGCATTGATCACACTTAAGATTATTGCGTGATATTTCGAAACCTTCGGTAACGCAAAATAAACAAGCTTAAGTGACCCAACTTATAAGACGAAGTCACTGTTTGTTTACACAATTATTAATCTTTTTAGCATCAAAAAGATGATGTCATATAAACGTTCGCCACCTTATTCGATAAGTATCTGAAGGATGAAATTCAACTTAGCGATTAACATAATCAAGTAATTACTACAGAAACTGTTAAAATCTAAATTTACGTTCTACTAAAGTTAAGACAGAAAATAAATAGAAATCTTGTAGTTATCGTGTGTATAACTCATAATTGCAAAACTCGTAAAATTTTCTGCAAATTTAGATTATTTTAATTTGGATAAATTGGAAAAAATTAACATAAAAAATTTCATTAAGGGAATTGTGTTTATGTTGAAATTAAATTTATAATAGCAATTCGTTCCGTTAATATACATACACATCTACATTTTACTACTTGCTAGACTAGACATACATGCTAACTAATATGGTCTATATTGCTAAAGAAACCTGACCCCCTGAGAATAGGCTTCTGAAAGAAAGGGGGTTAGGCTAGGTTTCTCTGCATCTGACTGTACGTTGACCGTTCAAAAACTGCATCGCATTATTGTTGTGGCGACGGACGGCAACAACCTGATTGTACCGTTACACGAACAGCGCAGAACTGACCTAGTGCCTGGAAAGCTATCTCAGGGACAAGCGTTTCCGTTTCACGAACCAGATAAGGCGATCAATCTTATTAACAATGCTTGAATAAAATTTGAGGTCAAAGAAAAATTATCTAATAAAACGCCTGGAACTGTCAACCAGATGCTTGCGATAATATCAAAGACGAAGCACGGGGCTGATGTCATACTGCAAATTATAGCACAAATTGTTATATCTTTAGGTCTATACAAGTCAGTTATGTGCAAAAAAGCAAGCCAGTCATTCATATAGCATCACTCTCTTAATGAACATTAATTTGGTGCAAGTAGATCTGATTCAATTGATATCATCTGTAGATGGCATTGACCTTTGCCGAAACAATTTGAATAGGTTGGTTGGAAGCTCAGTGAATAAATTTCAACGTGTTATGAGGTAAATGAAATGTCCTAGTTTTGTAAAAGTGTTTTCACTCTATTACTCATGTTTTTTTTTTAACTTGTAGAATTTCTCTTAAGTTCAATTCATCATCTTAATTTTTTATCCAAGTCAAAGTAGATAAAATTAGCTTTTGAAAGCATACCTTCCGGTCTTAATTTACTCGTTATCTGTTATATCTAAGTAGGTATAACAAACACTGCCGAACTTTAAAAAGACAGTGTTATATCAGGCAGTTTCTGATGCGTGAATAAGGAGAGTAGTATATTTATAGTTGCATGCGGGGTCGATGGTCCCTGCTTCTCCCACGCGGCGCGGCGCCTGCGGGTTGCGATGGATCTAGGAACCAGACACACGAATTCAGTATTCAGATTTAATTCAAAAGTCCCAATTAAATGCCGCTTAAAATTTATTCACTTAAAGCACTATCATAAGTAGAATTCATGAAACTTACATCCTTTTAAGCCAAATCATACTAACTGACTATAGCCTCTGACACACATAGAACTTCTTGCTAAGTGAATGAAATTATTTAAAGACGGTGTTTAAAATTATCTGCATTCTCTAAAATACTTTGATTTATATTCACGTGTAAACTCCGGAGTCTCAAAAGCAGGCAAGTTGGCTTGTTAATGCAACGACATTCGTGCATTACCTATTAAGGCGACTGTGTCGGCACTTTACGCCCCATAGTCCAAAATCCTTACATCACACATGTGAAGTGATGTGGACATCCAGTGTGAGTCATGTCATAAAATATTAACTAAAGGGCTTTGCAATTGAATTTTGCGAAGATCTAGGTAGCTCCTAAAAACTTTTAATAAATCTGTGTTTAAATTTCCAAAGCCGAAAAATTTTAAAAATGCTATTTTCATATTCGCCAACTATTTGCAACACAAAAATAACATAACTTAGACAAATGACATTGGACTCTTCTATTTAAATAACATTAAATAGAAGAGTCCAATGTCATTTGCGGCGTCTCATTCATAATCTTGGTGACGAATATAAAAATAACGATTGTCTACGTCTACGACCATAGTGAAAAATGAAACAGGTGATGGTTGAGACGAATTGTGTGTGTAGACGAGATGTAGGATGACAAACAAGGGGTTATTCACCGATAATAGGAAGATGAACTAAACATCTAGCTTGGGCATATGATGAACTCGCCTTTACACGACGATGATAAGTCCAGGTAAGATTGAAAATAAAATTTAAATCTTCAAAGAAAGAGTACATCGAACAGTGAATATTTGCTTATTCTCTTGCAAAACATCTCCGGACACAACAAAAATAAAGTTACACTAACTAATTACTCCTTGGACAGTGGCCCAATAGATAAACACCTAAACCCAGCCAAAAATACACAAGATGGCGTCGAGTTCATAATAAAACAATTTAATGGGCCAGCGCGCTTTCCGCGGTGACGAAATCTGCGCCGACGCATTCTGGTTACGCAATCTGAAACGCGATCTGTGCAAGAGAAAACTTTTAAGGTCGAAATAATTATACTACATCTGCAGACTGAATCAGTAAACAGATGGTCTAATCTAATAAATCAATCAAATCTGACTTACAAAATTTACGGATTTGAAGCATAATTGGGCAAACAGCGTGTTTTGGTTCTCATTTCAGACTGTATTCGAAAACTGCATTAAGGGCATTGCGCTCAGTATGCTTTTGAAGGCACCAGTGGGTTCAATCAATGTAGGACGAGAACGAACATAGTTTCATGGCAAATATAAATAATGTCAAATCAGACACATATTTACTGATATTGATACATAACACATTACGGCATGTTTCTAGGTGCGTACGCAGGTAAGGGTGACGAACAACAAACAAATCTGGGCGATTGTTTACGCGTGAGTGCCGGCCGGGCGGGCGCGGCGGAAGCACTGCGGAACCGCGCGTCATTGGCTCGCATCTCCAAGCATCAAGCTCTGTCACCATCGCGTTTTGTTCATTGCATATATCATCCGTTTGCTATTCTTCATTTTTAAGATAACCATCTGGTTGTCCTATTGTATCTGCTAATTTTGTGCTTAATTTAGTATCTTCTTGAACCACTAAGTCTACTACTAAATCATGAGCCTGGTAAGAAATGATAATTACGTGTGTAGAACATTACGTGTGGTGTGGTGACATTATTTTCACCATAGTTGCAATTTTTTTTAAATGGCTAATATGTGTCTTTGTGTAAAGATATTAGGCGTGCCCTTCCTGTCTTGTACTTTTTATGGCTCTGGCTACTCCACCTCACATTGTTTTAAAATTTAATGAGCGTATACATGTGCCCATATTTCTGTTACGCATTCTTTATTCAAAGGAATTGATGCGTATAGATAGTTGACAATTGAGATATTTTTTTGTACCTATTTATGTGTTTCATGAAATATGCTTATATTTCATCATTCATCATCATTAAAAAAAAAATGCTTTTGTTTTAAATATTCAATACAACAAGACTAACTTGAGAACTTACAAATATTTTGTTGTCAATGTCCGATATCTTTACTCGTTCTCTTACCTGTAACAAAAAATATTAAAATATTTTAGAAACGCTAATCTTTTTCTCTGAAAATGTATTTGATGACTAGTGTAGTAACTAGCATCACATAAAGTACCTACTTAGTTTTAAACGCCATTTTCCTGAATACAGATTCAAAGAACAGACGCCTCCAGATGTTTTATAAATAGCCACAAACATATCATCAAAAATAAAACCAATGAATTTGTTTTAAGTCCTATATGCCAGAGGTTAACAGTCAAAAATCAACCCTAATATCTTACAGACAAGGTTGCAACTTACTCCGATATTTTTTTATTTAATCTTAAAAAGACATCCATTTCATCACTTTGATAAAATGGTGCGCTTTATGAAATCCCATTCGGATGAATTATAAATAGGTAATAGACTAGTATAGCAATGTGTATCTGTTCAAGGGTTTCCGTTTCCATTCTGCAAGCGGACAAGTTAAAAGTAGCCTGGGCAGGCTACTTTTAACCGGGAGTCAAACTACAAAATTATTTTCCAAAAGCTAAACCACTGTTTAGCCAAAATATAGAAGATCCGTTCCAAAATTAAACTCTTATCATATTAATAATTAAAATGACGTTCAAAAATTAATAAAACTATCAGCGAAACTAGCAGTACCCGTAGCTTATAATGAAGGGGACATTATCGTTAGCAATGTTCAATAAAGTGTTACCGTTAATGAAAGAAATGCTGGAGTGGTCGATGCAATACCATGCGGGCTGCTGCAAATTCTGTATACAATTAGTTTTTTTTGGGATTCTCTTTAGTTATTATTATTATTTCTTTATTCGTTTCTATCATATTCAAAAAAACAATCACGAACTCAAATTGCTCTTGCACATCGAAATGTGAATACGGATTAGAGAAAAATATTTGAGGAATTCGTATTATATAAATGACCCAATTAGATGAATTGGCCAAGATCCAGAGATCAACACTGGATGCAGTTCCTCTATGTTACTATGTAATTTGACATACTTTGCTGTATTTACGCCTGCGTTTAAATATGAACATAGAAACTTAATTAACTCATACAATATGTGATAACTTAGCAATTTTATTGTTTACAGCTTATGTAGTTTTTAATGAGGTAGGTAGTACATTACCATTAGTTTAAATAATGTAAGAATTAAGACCCAATCTGACCTAAAACTAACAAACACACAATATGACCTTCTTGTCATTGGAACAGGTTTGTTCGTATACTCAAGTAATATTTAAATCGTCCTAACCTATTTAAAATGTCCATTAAGGATTTTTCAGCCGCGCAATCTATCTAGCTGAGTTAACAGAGAATCGAATCTGTATGCTGCATGTGTTTCGCATATCTCATATCTACATCTAACAAACTTTTGAGGTCAAACCTTACTTTTATTTATTCTGGAGTATTGCGCGTTGTTCGTTCACATATGTTTACTAAAAATCAGGAGCACGGCACTGCTTGATTATTATCACAACAAAATGTCTACTCTTGCCCAAAAATAGATTTCTACGAAATTACAAAAACAAACTCTGCAGGAGATCGAAAGAAACACAGATAGGTACACTCATGAATTTGAAAGGATTTTTTCACATAAAGGAATTACTTGAATCTTTCATATTATACTAACAATTATACTAGATAATTAAATTAACAGACTGTATGTGGGCGAATGAGAGAACTCTATGAAGTGTCAACCAAGATAGAAGGTGACAGATATATCTTTAAAAGGCGAGTATGAGTGAGATGATATTAATCTATCAGTTCCGAAAATAAAGATAGATACTACTAAAGCAGCTGACTTCTCGTTGGTGAGTCACGATTATGGTGACATTTGGCCACTTATATCTAGAACAGACATTTATAAATTCGATGTGTGCATTTAACATCACGATTTCCGGTTAGATCTAAGGTTTTAGGATAATAAAATGGATTTGGGCCAGTAAAAAAAAACCTTGACATTTAATCCTCCTAATAATGATTGAAAAATATGTAATGTCCAACTGGTAAATATTAAAACATGTTTAATTTAGGTTAAATCATATAGGTCTAATGGATAAGAACGCGATGACTTTAGATAAATCGGATGCAACGGTGCAAGCATTACACAATACATGAATGAAACGGTAAATACTGTGCGTTCACTAAATTGCTTTAACGCGAAATGAATGAGACCCTTAAGCCGCCTATACACACGAATGGAGTCAGCCTGCTGGCGCCTGCGCATCCCACACATGTGGCGCAACAGAGGCACTTTCGACATTGGCTGTTTGTATAGCTTGTTAGTAATGACTTGCCTATCGATTATAGAAAGCGAATCTTGGGAGTCTATGAGAAAAACTGTACCCATATTTATCGTTGATGTCATAACCTTTTTTAGTAAGTACCGTCTTACTTTGGTTAACGTCATCATACTAATACGCCGGTGGCACGTTTGGTATTCGCGATTTGCTTCCTAAAATAAAGTAATCTGTTGAGCTTCGAGCTATAAAACTGTCAGTGAGAGAAACCAGTCGAGATGTCGCCGTGCAGGCGCCACCTACATGCTACAGTAGAAAGTTGAAGAACTAGACCGGCCTAGTTTGGTTATATTACGGAATATCTTGGAATCACACGGTCTGTTTTGATTTTTCACTCTATACCACTCTGAAGATGTCAAATTATACGTTAACGTATAGGTATGAACAAACAAACCAATATTATTTTGCACAAAAACAACAAATTGATAATTTTTCGAGCATGTGTACAAAATTATAGATAACCTGAGAGGCCAACTTTATTAAAGATCAAAGTCTTTACGTTATAAACTCGTCAATCTAGACCCTCGGGTCTAGATTGACGAGTTTATGGGTCTCGACCCATTTATAGGGATCCGAAAAAGATTGTCACGAATATTTTTCAACTACTTAGTTACAATTAAAACAATTATAATTAAGGCAATTTATAATTAAGACAATTTTTTTTAAGTCTATGATTCAACTGCCATAGAGCCAGCGAATCGAAGATGTAGTGTGTAGGTCAAATGACACAAACTTAGATATTCTTGAAGTAATTTATAATGCCATTGGAGATTACAGAAACCTAAAAACCTTATTTATAAATAGTAATCATAATTAATAACGATAATCACTGCTTACATTATTAGTAAACAAAGCTTCCCTGCCGCGATTGTCTGAACGCGATGAACTTGAATATCTTACAAATAGTCTTTCATGCTGTTTTCCATAAAGACTCACGGAATCAGACTAAAGGAATGACTCACGAGAAAGGAGTAGGTATGAATCAAGTGGGCGAAGTCGAAAAACAAATGCTAGTATTGTTACTTTAGTAAACAACGAATTAAACAACAAATCAGCACTCGTGCATGCAATGTGTGTAACTGCATCATGATTGGTACAGCGTGAAGGCCGGATAATTTTTATCTTATTTGCGATGTGTGGCACAACAATAGGGATACAAAAAACTATATTTTTGTACATTAAAATGTAATTTAAGTGATTCTTATTGCAGATTACATAACTCATATATATTTATAAATGAAAAATCAAACTAAAAAAATCTTGGGGTCATTTTTGAAAGTTCTGCAAATAATAAAACATCATTTTCATGATACTATTGCTTTGTACTTCTGAGTAACCTGTACAAGGTACTCGTAAACCACACCGTATATCATTTATATCATTAAAGCAATAGTCACTACTCTACTGAATGAGATTATTAGGGACTATGTAGATTACAGCTATTTGTTACCATTAGTTTTATCTACAGAGACGAAACAACATAATCTTACTTTGCTCGGGGCGATTTTCCAAATTACTCCGTACGTTATAAAACAAATGTCAAACACGGATTTGTATTGCGATTAGTAACAGCAATCAATGTTTTATTTAATACCCTATCAAGGTTAAAATATTTTGTTCCAAATTTTGCCTGTACTTTTTCGAATGTAATATTTGTTGCAATATCGATAATATAATTTGCAATATTTTTTTGGTAATCATGTGTAAGTACTTAGGACAGTGAAAACTTTATTCTATTTTTTTTTTAGTAATGCATCGGTGCAGCTTTCAGAACAAAAGTTCTTCAATCAATCAATAAATTTAAGAACTTCGTTCTTGTCGGTGGAGTAATTTCCATGTATTCCTGTCTTCTGCCATCGATTTGACCTCTATATACGACACGACCTCTACCTTCTCTTTAATTTCGTCTATAAATGCCCTTCTTGGCTTTCCTCTCCCTCTCATCGCTTCTATTTTTCCTTCAATCAGGTATTTCATGAAGTTGTCGTGAGGAAAGAGGAAAGATGTTTGGCCACCTTATACAAAAGTTCTTAAACTTCTTAAATTCAATAAAAACATAAATTTCAACTACCACTCAAGAAAGTAATTGTACAGTATCAAAAGCCAGAATACCTACGCCTACAAATGTACTTATAGGCAAAGTTTTTAGTTCTAACAAGACGATTTATTCGCCTATTGTGCTTTGTAGGTCAACAATTTTCCATCGTGTGTTTACTCTGACCACCAACGCTTTGTGATCGCTAATGCAATGAACTAGTACGTGCTTGTTTTGCTCACATAAGATCATTACTGTTTTACGAAGCTTTAGCTTGAATATTTTTAAATAATATTGCTATTGATTAGGGTCAGGTTTTTAAATAATCTTATGTTTATACCTTAGGTGATGAATAAATAAATAATGACTGCAAAAGAAATTACAATAATACATTTTGCGTTAAAGCATACAATTTATTTGCCATTTTGACTCGAGATGATGATGATTAAACATAAACTGATAGCCGATACATCGTTACTTGGAAATACATCCTGAGTTTTTAAGAATAAGCCGTTATTCAAGAAAGTTGGGTCGTTTTATATTTTTTAGCTAGCCCAAGGCGGTAACAGCGTGTAGTTCACACAACACTCCCACAAAATTCCTTCTTTGGTTGAGATAAGCAGAAGACATCCGCCGCATTGTGTGAAGATCAGCATACAGGGAAGTTTCAAACTCAAAATTATCACCAGATAAAAATGTTTTGCAATCCATATGAGTCCCACAAGGATCTATTTTAGGTCCAACTTTCACTTGACCTATGTGTGGCACTGGTAAGCAAAGAACAATACCGTAGGCGTAGTGAGGGCCACAATTAAACTAGGCAAGTCCACCCAGCAAGTCACCTTCGTCAACTGTAGGCAGCAAGCTCCCACGCTTTTGACTCCGGCCTTTTTGTTTAGACGTTGTTTAACAACCAGCCTCATGTTGAGCTCAATTGCAGTCACTGAATATTCACGTATGCTAAATGCATTTGCGAGAGTGCTTACAAAGCTAAATTACGTTATTTGTTGAAGCATAATTCGAGATAAACTTGCCAGCTGTCACTTTGAGGTATAGTAGTCGATACTAAAATACCTTGTTCATTTAGCATAACTTGATTTCCTTGTGTTTACTTAGTTATAATCTTTTCTGTTTGTTCTGCATTGGAAATATCTAAAGTGAGCTGGTTATTTCCAATATGAATAATATTTTTTTCAACTTCGAGCATATAAATAATAGAAATGTTGACCTGTGTGGGAGTTGGTGTGATATTACGGAACCGAAACCAAAACGCAGCATTAGAATTGTTTGTTGGCGTTTGGCGCGTAGGCCTGTCCCAGTCCCACCCACAGGACAGGTTCACTCGACATTCTGAAGCGATCGATTTTCATTTCAAATTACAGTGCTTATGCGCCCACGCGCCCTTCCCGGGCACATTCTTTATGCGTTCAAGTACACTGAGCAATGGTCACCCCACTTTCATTTACATTCCAGCGGTGACAATCAACGCTTATGTAAAGAGTGTAATAGGCTGTTCACAGGAATATTGAGATGTTATTATAAAGACAATGGTCCTTAAGTAATAAAAGTTAGGTAAAATAACTGATCAAATTCTGAAAAAAAAAACATAAATATTCCCAGAATTCCACAATGTCAATGATAAACATACAAAATAATGAGTACTTCGATTTATCGGAAATTATGAAAGAGAGTTTACCCCAAATGAAAAACGGCTAGTCCAAGAGAAAGAAGAGGTGTTTGCCGTTTTCACAGTCTAAAAAGAATTCACATTAACAGAACGATCACGTTGTTTAAGATGAAGGTGTAGTAGCAATGTCGTGGGAACACATAAATAATGGTTGTCTCGTACGTGCAATCCAGTTTTCTAGCGATGCAGTGTAGCCTTATCGAGGTTGGCGCGATAATGACGCGCGTATCAATATTTACTTTCTGAAGTATCTTCTAAAGACACGACTGAAAGTTTGCTTGTTAAAAAAGGAATAATCATTTAACCGCCTTTGACCAGATCCGGCAGTAGTTGGATTAGTAATAATATGTTACATCTGTAATATCGATGACTGTTTTGAATAGCTTTAATTATACAACCCACAGCGTGTTACAACGTGTCGCAGCGACTGGAACAGCCTTGGCTCCTACACCTCCACGCTACCCACGACTACCCTCATTTGGTCATCAACGTGGGCGCAAAGCCTAATCACAAGCTAAACAACTTTATAATGACCCTACTAAGAACCCAACTAAGACTCACTTTTGCTGCAGGGTTGCGGAATCGTCGACTTCAAAGGTAGGTGGCACCTACGCATCAAAAAGTAATAATTTGAATATTATTATTTATTATAAGTAATTTGATTTCGTTTAAACAGGTTTACTGAGGCCATGGAATGGATTAAATAAGCTGTTGCTGCAGTTGTGTGAGACTACTACTTACACGAATTTTAATCATTATAAGAACCTGACAAGACTTTTATGAAGACAAGACAGAGTAATCATTAGATATGCTTAAAAGTGTGGGCTTCCAATTGTCAAAATCATAATATTCGAATTAACGTTTATAAAAAATAGTTAAAGTAAGTACAAGCCAATCAAAGACTTCCATGGTTCTTAATCTGTTATTACCTGTATTAATTTATTAAAGGGCGGTAACTTAAGAATATGTTCATGTCAGATAAGTGAAAAAGGGCTATTAAACTCATATTTTTATCTCTTATCAGAGCTTAATCAGTAACTGAAGTATGTTTGACATTCTCCCGCCTGATAAGGTTATCAAGAAATCTGATATTATACGCTATTGTTCATATCTGCAATCGTTTAACTTCTAAACGATAGTTCATTGATGTGTCTTTATCTTGTAGGACAATAATCGAATCATGTTTTATCGATTTAACATGTTGTGATTGATGAATTTGTATGTTTACTTTTATTAATGCATTGTTATCTATTGACGCTCACGACTCTTCTTGGAATGCAAACATCCAAACGATCTCAATATAATGCAGACATGTACAGACAAATCGCCTAGTTTGATTGTTCCATATGACAATTAAATGTCAGTAAACATTACAAGTTAATATAAATCTTCATTTGAATAAATCTTCCCATACGGCCTGGTGGTGGTAGCCCCACTGCTCATCTCTACCAGTGGGGTCACAAGGACTTTAAAGTACTGATATGTCCATTATAGTGGTTCAGTAGAGCTATTTCATTGATTATTCACAGCACGACGTTAAAACTCATATTTCAGCTTACATCGATTTTAATTTAATCCCTTTACGAATAAATTCAAAATTGAGCTCCCATTTTGGCATCGTTTCAACGTACGAAAACAATTCGTTGAGGTATTTTGTGAGTTGGAAAGACGAAATCATTGAATGCTTAAAGGCAGATTACATTTTCATTCTTATGCTTAAGCCAGTGTTCAAAATAGCCACCAGTAATTTCTTGGTTCGGTGTAATATGATACGCCACGCCTGTCGGCTGTCAGCCTGCCGTCGATATTTTCGTCAAGTTTTCACAACTTCTTGCTGGCTGACGACGTGTCAAAAACTAAGAAATAACAGATAACGTTAATAGTGAAAACGAGTAATCTACTGTGTGTTACAAATATTGTGGTTCTAGCTAAGTCTGAAGTTCACATGATTTCTGAGCTGTAGATGCAATCAAAACCAAATTAAAGAAACGCACCAACTCTCAACTCGAGAGCTCTTGCTTTTTAAGGCAAATGTTAAACCAACAAGTTTCAGAGAATGATGAAAGCAGAAATATTTCCAGCGTAGTGTGTTTATTGCATTCACGCAATATAGTGATAATATTTATTATTAAAATATTGACACCAGTTGATTTTTCGAAATTTTATAATATTTATATCGATCGTGTTGGCAATTTTGAATTCATTGAGAGTACCGAGACCAATCATATTAGATTCGTGTGCTGGTGACACATTTCATAAGTGCTCATTTAAATGCGAGTAAACATTCGACAATATGAGACCAACGCGGACATAAGAACATATGGTGCGTTGATGCCGCTTGAACACTTAAACAAGTGTTCTCTGCTATTCACTAGAATAGTCTAATAGAAGTCAAAAATTCTGTTGCGTTACAAATCAAATGAATCTTTGAAAGAACAAGAATGAATTTATGCTAGTCCATAAATGCTACTAGGCATAGATTTTTTTTAAAACCTTTGAGACATGTTCCATTCCAGACATTTAATGCAAATGAGCTTAGGTGCAAGCCCAAATTTTTCTTTATAGCAGATTTTCTTGAGCATCCGAAACTGATAACTTTGCAGTTGAACACCAGTGTAATGTTAATAGGTTTGCGATTGTGACACATGTGAAGTATTGGTCGCATAGACCTTGCTACACTAGGATACGTGACTAGAGTCGTCAATGAATTTTTAATTTGTTCACTGTCTTTTCAATGTATATGACAAAATGCAAACAACAGATGGTCATATTTTGAAAACTTAAACTAAGTATTTACACAATATCATTTTAAAGTTTCTCGGACCATTATTCATTTTCGACATGTTAAATCGGCCAATAAGAATGATTCTTCTGTAATTTCTTCAAGCAGTACTAGGATGGTTTTTAACATAGTAGTGCTTAAGATGAAATATGGTTTTCTTGTACTTTTACTGTAGACAGTCCATCGCAAGTTATCTGTGTTTGTTTATATATTTCATCTCTGCAAATTGCTTTCTGATATTTCGTGTTTGACCCATTAAGTTAGATTAGACCAAATTTAGTTTGTTTGAGACCTGGTTAAAAATTTTCATTAATGGTTCAGTCAGTTACAGTTTAGCCAATCTTTGTACAACGATTTAGATTCTTTTATAAGAGTACCTAGGTCTCTTTGCTCTCGTAAATAATTATTGTTTCCATTTGATCAGTCAGTTACAGTTTAGCCAATCTTTGTACAACGATTTAGATTCTTTTATAAGAGTACCTAGGTCTCTTTGCTCTCGTAAATAATGATTGTTTCCATTTGATATCTATTAATACAACCAATTTGGATATATCTTGATTTTTTATAGTTATGGTAGTATGACCCAGGAAAATTTACAAATACCTTAAATATGTTAGATAAGTAATACCTACTTCATTACATCATACATAATCAATATTTAATTATTATTCTTATGTACCTAAGTAGATAGGTAGTCGAGTTTTGCGTAGATTTTCTAAATCGATTCAGTGTATGTGCACGGTGCGGTGACAAGTCAGTCCAGTACTGTCGGTAGGCATTCAGTAGCTAAGATAGATAAGGGCTACATAGTATCCGCGGACTGGTTAGCGGCAATATAATGAGGCTACGGCAAGGAGCCGCTTGCTCGCGCGGCGTTCTGCGTACAAATATCGAATGGCTCTTGCGCCGTGGACGTACGGTACCTACCTACTCCGACAGGCGACATTCCACCAACCCGCGCGGAATGCACGACAACGGCCCTTGCGAACAGGTTACCTCCAGAGCTCAATATTCTCCGCCACCGATGACCTCAATACTAAATCATAACCTCAAAACTTTACTTTGCTAATTAAGAGAGATTTATCTGCAACAGCTGCGACGGCGAAATGTGAACACAAAACTCGTTTACGACCATTTCACCGATCTCTGTCGTCGGAGACAATCTAACGACCGCTGACCGCAAATCGTAATCCGAGAGACATTCTGTTTTGTTTCAGTTTTGAGGGATCGCGTTACAAACTCCACTGGACCATAACTCGGCGAGGCGAAGACAAAAATAAACTTAATATCGTGTGCGTTGTAGCATTTGCCGACGCATCCGATGTATGATCATTTTGGTGACAAAATTCAGCAAGTTCTTTGCCTGTCCTCTTGCCCGCCGCTGTATTATAAATACTCCCACACTATTTTAACCTACCTTCGTCCAGAAGTCGTTCCATGTGCATGAAAACATTCGGGAACGCAGCCAGTTGCTTCCTGTCTTTGAGCAACTGAGCTAAGTAGTCCGCTATACTTTGCGTCGAAGGATTGGTATTATCACACATTTTGAATACTATTTGTACAACTTAATACACGTAAAATGTTTGTTCCAACACGTTCAAATAAGAAATTGTACTTTAGTTACTGGTTATTGTTATTTTTTGTGAGACTATGTTAGAAAAGTTAAATTCACTTCCACACACATCGACGTTTCGATCACCACTAAATGACGAAGTTGACCGAAGTGAAGTTGTGGGCGAATATAACGTTGCGCCTGCGCTCTCGTCAGATGGATTTTTTGTAAGCGCGTGCGACTTCTATCCTCAGTGTAGGCGTAATAATAAACTGTAGTCGTCTCGCTCAAACCCGCGTATATAGTTTCGTTATCGCGCTCACACGATTGACGTACGGGCGGTAGTGCGATTGCACCGCCACCTAGTAAAGTTAGACATAACCAAACACTACATTAATAAAAAACATTCATTATTATCATTATTGTAATATTATGTAAAATTAATGTTTCTGTACCCAACAACGTACATAATGGGTTATATAATGCTAATTTGATATGAAATAAACTACAATTGTATTATTACTTGCATGTTATTTTGGTATATATAAGTTCTTAGATGTCTATTTAAGAGATGATGATGATCTAATTAAGAGATATTAGGTAAAACAACATATCATATATATAGAAATTACTAAAAACAATTTTTTTAGTAATTTCTATCCAAAAAGTATGCAAGTCTTTTTTTTATTTGAACAAAATACAAAATGCACAAAGCAGGTAAAAAAATAATTCAAGAATTAATTCATAAACTCAATTAGCTTTAAATACAGCACGTTAGTTCTTTATAGTCCTACGTTGAAATTTTATCTTTCTTTAGGTTAGGTTCTAAGTGATATAGATTTATCTATAGGTACCTGTGAAAAGTGCTGCCCCTGCACAGAATAAACAGTGGAAGGTTGTTGACACTGAAAGAAGAAATATCCACGACATGAAGAAGAATGTATCTACTTAGTAAATGAAATGGGTTAGATAAAAATAGGCTAGGTGCAAAGAGCCACAGGAGGAACTCAAATTTCTACACGGTAGGTAATGAAGTTAAGAACCTCAATTTTTTTGAATCCATAAAATATTGCCGTCTTACATTCTAACTAAACAAAAAATTTTATAATCATTTCAGGCGCAGAACCCATACAAAATCATTACATCATTTCAATCCTTTCCACCCCAAAATGCTGAGAACAGGCCTCTCTTCTCTTAGGCCATTCCGTCTCATTCATACATGTTACATATTTTATTTTTTAAATAGCTATAGCACGTTTCCTGCCACATGCCTCTCCACTCTCTTTCCATGAATTCCTGTCCCTGGTCTTATCCATCCACTCTCTGCTAAATATCCTAAGTTGGTTCGTCCGATCTAGTCTTGGGTCTCCCTCGCTTTCTGTACCCATCAGTTGGAACCCAGGATACACATTTTTTCACAATACAATTATTTTATTTAAAAAAAACTGTAACATGTTTCAGCGCTTCACTAGTTTGAAGTCCGTTCACTCCTGGTGGCAAATAGCCAAATGCAAACATCCGCTTTAAAAATGACCAAACATTAAAAATATTACATTTAAAAATGCGTTTCTGTAGTTTTTTGTTATAAAAGATTTTCGCATTTTCCGTTTTTTCGCAAATCTTCTAATTAACAGTAAAGATCAAGGAGAATAAATTATTATCTATTGCAGGCTTCTTAAAATTCGATTGCCTTTATTGTGTTTTTCAGATAGCATTATTTCTATGAATCTCTCAAATTTTAAAATGTTTAGTATTAAATGAAAACGCAAATATATTAAACTTTAGTTCTATCAAACATCATTAATTAACTAATCTACGGCGTACTATATACAATTTATTTGCGATAAAACTGTAGCGTACCAGCATTCGTTTTTAACTGAACAACATTCGATCAATTAAAAACACCCAAGTTAGTTTCGTTTTATCAATTTCGTTAAGAGGATAAATGGATAATTGACCCCTATCCGAAGCTCTTGGATCTATCGAATTAAATGGATTACACAGTTCCACGTTCCACATTTAGTCTGAATCGGTCATTAGGTATTGTTCAGCTAGCTTCAGATCCAGATTATTAAAGTGATCTTTCTTTTCGTATTTGTTAGTGGTCTGGCCTGGGTTTTGAATCTGTTTTAGCTAATCAAAAATAGCACCCCAGTGAGAAGCCCGGAATAATATTCACCTTTGTAAGGGCCATGCTCTTCATGATTTTCTCACGAATTTTAGCTTTCCGAAAACATCACTAAAAAATAAACTTCCTCTGTTCTTTTGATAGTCATCATGCTACCTTGTACCAAATGACGAATCATTTGTCTCGTGATTTTTTTACTGTTTATGTGTGCTTGTACCTACTTCATTTTATCATCTGTCAATTTAGTTTGTGAACTCTAGGGTGGATGGATTGTGTGCCTAGGATTCCTTTTAATCTTTTTCGATCTTAATTATTCATCGTTTTCTATACGTTGATATCGAAGCTGGAAGTTTTATTATATGTAGATATTGTTAAAATTCATTAACTCAGATGACAACGCTTTTCATTTATATTTGTTTTTTCTTATTATCTGTTAAATTAAATTTTATAACCTATTGATACATAGAACAATAATGTTTTTCTTTGATCTATACATTTGTCAGAAATATGACATCATGACACTATTAGACCTTGGAGCTCGACATTGAAATTATAGAATAAGATGATTTGTAGGTAGGATAATATTAATAAATGATTAGTAATAATTTCATTAATCAACGGTACTTCTCATTTTAATAAAACATCTAAAGGTCTCTTGCTAACATTTAAAACTGTACCATTATTTAGCAAAAAAATATTAAATACAATTTAAAAATTTATTATACCTACTTAATAATTTTATCAAGGGCGAAAAATTTCATATGTACGCTAATAAAATGAAGTGGTTTCCGAAGTTTACTGATAATGGCAAGATATAAAGGGCAACGCCTAGCAATACAATTGTCCCATAGAAAGGTGATAGATTCACGCTCTCTTCGTAATTGGTCATGACAGAAAGTACGAATTAAGTGTTAATACTCCAGCAGCAGGTAATTTGTCATTGTGTGCTGCCGTCTCTTGAATCACGTTTGAGAATCGGAACACCTACTTTCTAAGTATAAATAGTTCCTAAGTACGTACTTACTCAGGAATTTATTTATACCTATATGCGTATGTCAGATTATCTTCTTACTACTTCCCTGCATAAAGCTAGATTTCTGTTTCATGCCATTATTAGATCACGCATGATAGCTAAGGGTAGAAAAACGTAGTTGCCGAAAAGAAGGTAAGAGTTCTTAACTTTTACAAACACCATTTTATAAATAAACAAATTTTCCTGCTGTAACAGCAGATAAGTAGTTTGAATATAGGAAACAAATAACCAAAAATTTTGCGGTTTACTAAGCGCTCTGTTTCAACTTCAACACATTAGTTTGAAAAAGTTTCTCATTAGCCAACGAGCAAGTTTTGCTCGCACTCTGAAATGCAAGTTATTTAAAATTGTCATATGACGACATTTTTCACCAATAAACAACTCCTGCTTCCATAAAAGCGAGGTGATTAGACGACCAGACCGACTATGGAAGCTCGATTGATTCTAATTTATAAAACGCTATGTATACGAAAATTTGTAGTTTGTTTCAACAAATTCAGACCCAACGATTCTAGAAGGTAAATTTACATAGAAACCCCAATTAAATTTGAATTTATTTTATTGTTGTTGTTGCAGCTTGAATTTAAAAAAAATACTTATGTCAATAAATTAAATGAAGGCATTATTACTCAATTTATTATTATTTAGCTACTCGTAGTCTGCCATCAATAGGTTGTGAAGATTACTAATCACGACAACGAATAATTAGGTGCAAAAATAAAGTACGCTAATAAGTAATAAGAATAATGTATGACACATACAAATTCTGAGGAAAATTAATTTTCCAAATTTAACGAAACTCGCATAAATAGAGTCGTTAACACTATTAATTACCATGAAGTTTGTAATAAAAACAACAATTATGCTATCGAATATAAAGCCGTGTCCGCAACAATTTTTATGTTCATGTATGTAGGTTGACGTGCCGTGCGCAACTCACGCTTGCCATGTCCGTCGGCCTACGACTTGTGTAGAGAAAAACATTACGTCAGCGACCACCGTGGAAGGATCGTCATTGCTTTGCTTATGGAAGCGACAGAATGATTACTCTTCAAAGATGGAAGAAAGAAAACATGGAGAAATCTTCTAACACATATATTTTATGTAAACATCCCCTTATCTTTTTTTACTACTTCTTATTTAAGAGCTAATATGGTTCCTGCGTTGAATTAAACACATCCTTATAGCAATTTTCCTCACATATTTCATCTTCGTATATACTCAATCAAGTTAATAAAGGGAATGGGTTTTAAACTGGGGATTCTCGCCATAGGCGATGGGCTAGCAACCTGTCACTATATCGGAATCATTTTTCAGCTAAGCATAGCCTTAGAAGCTCTGTCTATCCTGTTAGGGATAAAGACGTGATACTGAATAAACTCGAACCATTCATAAGATATTGGCGGTCATCACATAATCCAAATATTTTGCTTCCATGCGGGGGGATAAACAACATATTGATTATATCATTGATAAAAAAAACTCTGTACCTTATGGCTATTTATAGGTAACATATATTTATTTCATAGATAAAGGCATGACAATACATATGCCATGCCTAGCTAGGCACTTATTCTCAGCTGACGAGATTACCGAGTAATATAAACCAACTGGATTATTAACATTTTGACGTAAACTCATGCAGCCTAGATTCCTAAATAAACAGGAGTTTTAGCTTAACAAGCTTACTGTTACTTTCTTTTAGGTGTATGAATGTATCGGCAAAGAAAAAGATCTTGACAAGACATAAAGATGCGTAAGTTTTTGTTGGTTTTGAATTATAATAGAACGGTAGCTTTAGATAGTGTTTTTGAGGGCAAGTCGTCATCTATCAGCCATCTGGAGGTCTAGCAGACACCAGGGTGAATGGGTCGCCTAAACTTATAAATGCTTATAAATTGTAGAAAAACAACAAAAGCATGTATGTAGTTGTGTTGATGAATGGTTTGATACATGTTGATAATTGTCAAGTTGTCACAGTCACAGTACATTCAACATGCACATTTAAATTTTGTTATATATTTATATTGATACTATGTTATATGCTATTTTTCAGCGTAAATGGTTGAGAATAAATTATTTATCGATCTACAATTAATACTGCTTTTGAAATACCTACACGAACAATAACAATCTATGGTTTAACTGATTGCAGTTATTGTCTTCCAGCTGTTGATGATGAAGATTCCAAGTTTGATGTATACAAGTATAGGCGCAAAGCGGAAAGGTCTAAACTGTCCCTTAATACACTAAACTCTGATATACCTAGGATTTTAAGCCAAAATATAATTTATGAAATAGACGACAACAAAAAGTCTAAGAGATACGCCATATTGCAAGAACCACGAATTGAATTCTCATTCAACAAATTTCGAGCTCTTCTTCTTATATATTCCGATCAATCTTGGAAAATTTTCGTTCTCACAACTCTATTTATAGAATATGTTTTAGATTCTTGCATTTATACATTCTACAAACCCGAGAACAGGAGCTTATGGCTTATACTGTTAATAGTGTGTCTTAACTCAATATACACTTTCGACGTTCTCATTGTATGTGGCTTGAAATTTTCTAGAATTTGGAGAAAGACACTCAATTTGGTCGAACCAAGTACTAGCAAGGTCGTAGTAGAAGTAATTCTCGCCATACCTTATTCTCTATTTTATTTGGTACGAGCCGATACAGCGATATTTGATTTCACTATAATTGCACCAATCATGTCAACTTTACGAGCATACAGAATTTTGGAACTCTTCTATAATAAATCTTCTGAAGCTGGGAGCAACCAATGGACTACATTTTTATTTCAATATCTAATGCTTTTATTACTTTGCGTTCACTCTTGGACCTGTGTGTGGTTTTTATTTTCATACAGACACTTTGATATCCACAAAATACGTTTATCGTGGTCTGCCGCCGCTGTTTATCTACCCACAGAAGAAACATTTGATTGGTATTTTGTGTGCGCTTATTGGTCAATAATGTGTCTTACTACGAATGCTATTGGGGATTTGTACCCAGTTACAACAAGTGAAAGAATCGCAGCTATCGGGGCAATACTAGTGGGTTTTGCTCTAACTACAATCGTATACGTTGGATCGTTGACTTCACAGTTTATAACTGTCACCACAAGACGCGCTAAGTATGTGAGACAGTTAAAAGATCAAAAACTATCTACATCTCATCAAAATGGATGCAGATACTACGAAACGAATAATGAGGTAAATATAATAAAGTATAAAGATTCTAGTGTGCTCTATACTCCATAAGAAAATATATTGATTTACTTTATAACTATTACAGCTACTATGAAGATCTCTGGTATCAAAAGTCTGGTGTATTCAAACCAGAATTGCTTGAACTCTTGCCGTTGCCATTGCAAATGGAAATATGTTACGATTTAAACGCAGTGCCCCTATATAGTTCCTTGATATTCCGAAAACTACCGGAGGCGTTCCTTCGTAGGCTGTCTCTGGCTATGAATCATCAGTTCTACCTACCTGGTGACATTGTTTATAATCATAATCATAACAAGACTATTATGGTAACTGAATATCTTTACCTCCTATGTTATGCATATTCATACGCAGTAGGTAGTGCACAATTCATTTTATATCTGTACTAAAAACTAATACTTTATGATAGCAATTGATAGCAATAGTAAAGTATAAGGGTACGAACTAACATCCTATAGACTTTTGGTTCGAATTTACAGTTATTACTAGTTATTTAGTTTGACACGTGAAACTCATGCCTTTTAAATTTTTCTTATACCATTACAATCAGAATTTATTGTACTTTTCAATATTCATTATTGAAAAGTACAATAAATTCAATAATGAGTAATGAAAAGTACAATAAATTCTGTAGTAGAAAATCTGAAAGAAAATATTTTACTTATCTCTTATAGGTATGCATCACCAGCGGAGTACTTGAATTATTGTCCGATGAAGATGACGAAAGTCCAATGATATCTTTTAGTAAAGGTACCTGTTTCGGCGAAATATCACTTGTATATAATATTCCAGGTAAATTTATTCACACAAAACCTGTAAGTATTATTTGAGAAATTATTGATACTCAATTGAATTTTACATATAAAACATTATAAATTTCAGCTAGGTGCACTGTGAAAGCAGCTACATACGTAGAATGCCAAGTGTTAGAAAAAGCAGAATTCATAAAACTTATGATAACTTACCCTGATCTAGTCGACGGCATACGTCATCAACTACTACAGCGTATTGAGAGAAGTCGACTTCGAAAGAAACAAACAATTAGAAGCTCCCCTCTGTCATTAAACATTTACGTATCGAAAGATCGACCAAAAAGTAGTATTAAATGTTTGAAAGACAAACTGAGATTTATACAAGGTAATATATAACATAACCACAAATTAATAGTTAGAAGTAACTTTGTAAGCATGGCAACTAAAGAGTTAAGTATGCCAGAGCGTACTCTACCTCGATAGCTTAAAATTGCCGTTACATAGTAATCACATATATTCAACGTTTTCAGTTAATGGGGAGGGAAACAGTCGAAATATAGTAAATAACAAAATAATTATTGCAGGTAAAACAGATGTAGACACAACCAAAGATAACGAACTCGATCAAAACTGCTTGGATTTGTACATAATGTCAGAACATGTTAAAAAGAAAACTACATCATTTACTTGTATTAATGACAAAATCCCATGGATCCTTGAATGGGATTGTTATCTTGTAAAATACTGGGAACATGTCATACTTCTTATTGTATTCTATATTTGCATCGTCTATCCCTACTACATAGGAATCAAGAGAAAATTCCCCGACGATGGATTTTTCTTTCAGTCATATATCGTTGTAACCGTAATTTTGATAATAAACGTGCTACTGTCATGTGTAACATCAATAAAAACGAAAAAGAAATATTTAAGAACTGTCAAGAAAATAATTAATCAGAGGATGAAGATGTTGGGTTTTTATTTGGACGTGGTTGCAATAATACCTTTCGAGTACATCGTTACAATACATACACACACAGAAGTTAAATATCATGACAATTACAGGGATCACTTATATTATTTATGTAAAGGTTCAAAATTATGTCTAGTGTGGAGGATATCGAATTTCTTCGAAAAACTAGAGAAGAAATTGCTTTTAAATACGCTGATCATCAAGGTGGCAAAATACTGTGTTTATATCGGTCTCTTGTGTTATTGGTGCGGGGTGATATTGTACATGGAATCCTGTTTCGTTAGTAGATGTTCAGAATCTTCTTGGTACAGCCAAGTCATGACGTGGCAGGATCAGTATACTATAAGAGAAGCAAACAAGTAAGAAATTTAGTGGCCTCAGTTTATCTTATCATGCTTGATTTTCATTCATTATGATTCTATGTCATTCCTGCATATGTTGTTGCTTATAAAGCAAGAAGTATGCACTCTTAATCCTATAATGGTATTACCTCTTACATGATTAATCGGGCAAGATAATTACTCTTTAACACCACCATCGTTGCTAGAGTTTTTTTGCGATCTTTTACAGATTTTTGCATGTGCAGGTATTAGTCCCTGAGCCATGAATTACCTAAGTCATAGTCGTCGTGACATCACGATAAAATGTGTGCACACGGTCAGAAAAGTCATTGCAAAGAAAAATCCACCGGAAGTTTGATAAAATGTATGACCGTTGAAATTTTGGCCGGAAGTGAAAATTTTCTCAAACTTCCAGCCAATTTTTAATGCGATATCTTCTGATTCTCGGTCAGCACAACATCCCCGCTCTTGTGCCAATATTTCATCGTGAAGTTATCGACCATGTATAATCTGTCTGAAAGCAGTAGCCAGCTACAAATTGCAGGCTCATCAGCCAAAAAAAAAAGAAAGCGTTTTTAATGATTCATCAAGTCTCGTGCTGTCTTTGTCTATCTGTTATCTTGGCTAGGCAGTGACAGCGCGACATAGGTGATTTACTACTTTAAATGCATTCGAGAACGTAAAGGTATCAGATTATTGATAAAAAGATAGATAACTCTCACAAAGATTTTACAATAAAAAAAATATTTCACGTCTGTACAACTAATTTTTGTGTCGGATTTACAGAACAAAATACCCATTGATTCCATCAGTGTATTTCGCTACAACGATTTTGCTCTCCGTTGGCTACGGCGACTATGCCCCTGGCGACAAATTTGATATGGGTTTTGTGGCTTTCATCAGCCTGTATGGAGTACTGCTTATAGGATTCAGCATCTCTGAATTTTCAGCCATCGTCACACATTGGTCTAGGTATATATATTTTATATTCAATTACAAAGTCTTACCAAAAACCACTCTTGATTTCAAATTCAAATTAATTCATATTCATTGAAATACTATCAATAACTTACAGAACCAAAACTGCTTTCTTGGAAGTCATTATAACTATTGACAAATTTTTAAGAGAAAATAATATGCATCCAGCAATAAAATCCCGAATAATGGCGTTTTACGATCTGCAATGGCAATACAATTCGGTAAATATGTTTTTTGTGTACGAACTGAAATTTTACAACTCAGTCTAGTCATTAATAAATAATACGAACTTCAACAAAAAACTTTGAAAATGCTAGAGCAAATTACTTACTTTACTGGAAAAGAAATGGCAAGAAGTTCATAATTAAATTAAGTAGGTATGTGTGTGAGTAACTTCCTTTGGGATATTGGCGTAGTGTAGTTTTTCTTTGATATTATGGATACGATTTGATATACGGATCTTTAGTATGGTTAACTCTAGGCAAATTTTTAATTTCAATACTTACAATTTTTGACAATTGTTCAAAAATAGAAGCAAGCATTTGAAATTTTTTCAGGGGGTAGAGCTGACTGAAGAAAATTGGTTGGAAGCAACAGTCATTCCTCAAGAACTTCGAAAGAAAGTGTTACATCAAGCGCGTTTCCGAGCATTGACCTCTATTTGCTTCTTCCAAGTCAAAAACAAGGAATACATTCAAACCCTTACTGAAAGTAAGATTTAATTTTGCAAATCTAGTAGCAAACATAAAAGACATTTCAGTTTAATTGTTCCATGAGATATTTTAATAAATTCAAGAGCACCTGCTCATGTACTTCTGCCAAAATTGCAAGAGACCATTAAAATTTCTGATGTTACACACGTGTATGTTACGTAGTTGTGGGTAACGACAACTACGCATTTTCGCCCGAAAGATTTGAATACAACATATGTGCTTGCAGTAACCCTATTTTACCCTATATAGTTCTTCTTAACACTGATTTGAAAGATACCGTCAATGATAAATATATTGATGGTAAGTATTTATTAATTTGTAGCCGCCGCAGATATTATACTACCACCAGGAGAAATAGTGTACTACGGGGGCACTGTGTCAAGAGAGCTGTATATAATTGAAAAAGGATACTGTTTGCTTACGACTCATGTAAAAGAGAAGAAAATTGAGCGAGTCATAGGTCCTGGAAACCACTTGGGTCTTCTCGTACTCTTGTATGGGGTTCCTGCTATCGGCACCGTAATAACTTTGACTCATTGCAAGGTACGTTTATGATCCGTGCTATTAAAATAATAAAAAATCATGATTGAGTATTTACTCTGAAAATAAATGGCTTTATGAACGGTGTGTATTCTCCTCTGAACATTAGTTAGTACTATTTCCAACAAAAAAAATCTTCTTGATTTTTAAAAACAATCTTTATTAACTGACAGCTGACTTTGTTACAACGAACACATTTTGTTTACCCACCTATGCATGTATCAACTGTTTCATCATTAAGATTCTAGTTATGCATAAAAAAAGAAAGATTTCGACACAAAATCGAAGAAACCTATTCAAAACTGCATGAAATATCGACGTGTAGGAAGACATATTTATCAAATCGACCTCTACAGTACGACCACGCTAAAGGGATTGCATTAATCAAACCCACATAAGTTGAAAGCTTTTTAATGTGATCATCAATGTCTATAACCCTGCATTTATTCGTTTGATTTACTTGCAATTTAACATTTATTATACAAAAATAATAAAAAGTTTGGTCAAAATTACGATTTCGTCCATGCTCCTGTGTGGCGGATATCAGAATTTTATTTGATAGCTTAAGTAATAAATGTCTTATTATTTACTAACAGTACACACCCTAGTATTTTAGCACGAATTTCTTCTTTCAGCTAATAAGCATAAGCCATGCGTCATACACATCGGCACTGAGTTTGTTCCCAGCCATGAAAGAACACGAGAACTTACTGACGCAGGAAGAACTGCGGATGATAGAAACGCAAGCGAAGTCACAGAGGGCTGAGGGATATTTGACTCGGTATGACAAACTCACGGAAAAGCAGATTGTGAGAATTAAGAACCTTTACAAACGATTTTTAAATAGTACGTCCTTCTTCTAATTCTCCTATAGTATTAAGTTAACTCTCTCTCGTCTAACTCGTACTTAGTATGACTTTGTAGACAGTTGTTTTGGTATATGAATAGAATTAGTTTACAGAAGTAAAGTCACATTTTTTTAAGTTGCCTACTAGGTATCTGGCGTCGGGTCGTATCAAGAAGTAAAACAGTTGGCAATGGAGAGAGAAAAATGAAAGAAACTCCACCGACAAGAGCCTCGCTCTTAAATTTGATGATGTATCTAAGCAAGTAGTCGTAGCATAAGCACGGTATGGTATCTAATAAATAACATCACGAAACAACAGCAGTTAAACTGTCACATATCAAATAAACCTCGTGGTAGAGACAGTAGTCTCCTAATTTGATTATTTACGGAACTCCGACCGACGACTCGTTAGAGTGACAATAAATCTGAATGCTTAAGATAATTTGAAACAGGAGAATCTCTCGTTTGCTGGTGAAAACCAAATTCTTACATTATTGGGCGTCTTCAAATTGGCTCTGAAAATAGCATTTAAGATTCACTAAAACCAAAATAAAGAGTCATTAATGAACAAATATGTTATACTTTTACGCGCTGTTGTGGAACTTATGCAGCAGAGTACTCAACTCACCCAATATCATTTCAGCAAGAGCCAATATAATAACAGTTGGGCTATTTCAATCTATTAAAATAATTATTATTTCCAGATTCATTCATCAACGTGTACAATTACTATAATGAAGACTTAAAGGAGAGTTACTTCAAATCCTACGATCAGTTCCACATTATGAGCAATGTAGCTCGGTATTTACTAATGCCTATCGCGATAAAGCCCGATGGTACCTTTCTAAAAATATGGGCTATTTGCAGAGTTGTGGTTGCCATTGTACTGGCGTATTTGATACCGGTAATCATAATGATATACGATAATTGGCTTCTGTTTTGTTATGTTTTAATATATAATGTACTCGCCATCGCATCGGCCAGATTAGGTATATCCGCAACTTAGGCATAAATGGCAATAATAACTGTACTCCTTAGTATTCATATTATAAGCTAACAATAACTTTATCTTTAATTTAGAGTTTCTCCTTAATTACTTCGTAGTATACAAACTTTTACATTTATAACATTAGTAAGATAAATTTCAGGTTGTGCTGTCTTTGGCGCCGATGTGTGGTCAATTTAATGTTTTTTTATTAACATTAGAGATAATATGCTACGTGGATCTTTATTTAATGCTGCACGTAGCTTATTATGGACCTAAGAACCAGCTCATCTACCATCCTTATTTGACAGCGAAAAACTATTTAAAGGTTACCAACGTTTTACATTTTTTAGAAAACTTGTCTTGCCTTAGTCTGTTGTCTCGCCTTTTATGCCTTATGTAAGTAGGCGTTCTTTTACTTTAAAGCTTATTTCCACGACACGATTGAAGTAGCTTATTTTAACTACTTTCAAGGTGTTATTAGTGGCGACACCTTCGTATCGAGCCACACACTCTAATCGGTGGTTAACATAAATAAATTCGTAGGCACCGTGATTCAAATGTCTCTCACTCGTTTATTAAAATTCATAAAAAAGACACCGCACTACTGATAAAGAGTGCGAATTATTGATTTCCTTTCATGGCATTTGTGGAATATACGAATTTAAACAGTTTTGCGGTTACTGTCCTAATCAAATTCGCTCATGATTTTGCTTGCTGCTGAAGCCATAACCAAAACAATTTTCCGAAGAGCGGTATTCTATAAAAACTATTCAGCTTCGAATTACGACAGTACAATACATGAGAAATATTGTTACAGGGACCTTTTACAGTCGACTTCTTGACTTGTCTCCCTTGGTATGCCTTATGGATGATGTTCGTGTCAAAGCATAACGAAGACCATACTGAAGCAGATCACATGATCAATCCCCACGTTTATCACTGTATGTTCAGGATGATCAACGTCTTACAAATATACAAGGTCTATGCTGTGTTTTGGGCGGATTCGGTATCTGCGCTTAAACGAGTAAGGGATTTACATTGTATGTCATAACAATCAGGCAAATGAAGAAATGAACGTTTAATTCAAAATAGAGGAGTATTGGAAGTCTATTCGCCGTAACTGGTGCAAATACAAATTTAATACTGGGGCTCTGACCTCTGTTACAATGTATAGTAATATCAAGGATACTATGTTTATGGAGCATCATCAATAGCGAATCAGAATATTTTCCATTTCAGGCCTATCTCATGAGTGTTGTACAATTTCTGATAGTGACACTATTTTTCCTGAATTTGTACACGTCGATTCTCATCATACTGTCATGCAGATATGTCACTGCGCCGGATGAACACGAGTTTAAAAGAAAATTGTTAAGTTTGTCATTACGTGGACCGTACATGAACACTACTTACCATCCCGGCGGCAACATGATTTGCGCAATAGGTAAGCCCTACATATGAATAAAGATATAGGTACCTACAGGCAGCTGGAGAGAAACCTGACCCACCCCTGACGAATCATATGATTCGGTGAGATAGGGGGTTCAGGTACCTCTATCACGCTCATTTTATAACTTACTATTTCACTCAACACCCCAAAATGAACTGCAGTATTCTCCCGTGCCTGTTTTCCCTAGGTTCTTGGATCGACAAGTCAAAAATTCTGAAAGACAAATACATGATGCCAACAAAAGTGTATCTGTTGGCTTACTATTGGTCGGCGACCAGTTTCAGCGGAGCTGGGTTCGGTGATATCACGGCCCAAGACACCGCCCACATGATCCTTGCCATTTGTATCAACATACATGGAGTTTTGTTCTTTGGGTACGGCTCAATAATTTTCCCCATATACGTACATAGGAATATTAAGTTGTTTTGAATCATACCCTGTTTTTATATAGCTTTTTGTGACAGTCACTTTATCACACATAGTTAGTAGGCGTGTTTTTATTTTAAACATTTTTCGAAAATGTTGAGTTCTTCATTTTCATTCCTATGGAAGAATTCCAGCTACTGTTATTCTAGCTAATTTAGGAAGTAGCGTTTATGTATAAAAATATATTTTTTAAGCTAAGGAATATTCCTAACACTTATATGCAAATTATGATTAAAATTAGATACGTATATGCAAGAATCGCATCATTAAAAGCCATGGCCGATCAAGTAATTACAAAATATCAAGAGAATTTAAAGCACTTAGATATGTTCCTTAACAGAGAGAGTGTATTGTTCACACTTAAGAAAACTGTGCTTGAATATTGGAAATACCAATGGAAGCGAACTGGTGGTTGGTCGGTAAGAATTTTTAACTAAGTACATAATTTTCTCGAGCTGACTTAAACATAATACGAAACAGCCAATCCACATATTTTGACTAAAGTGTATAGTTTGTGAAGTTAGGGCTCATAGAGTTAGGTTGGTAGAGTTAAAAGCTTGGCTCTTCAAGATCGGATAAATTTTTAACAGAGCGAGCCATATAGTCTCCTCTTGGTAACATTTTAGATTATAATGTTTTTGGTGGGATCTACTATTTCTCTTTATTTTATCCCTTTTTCGCCTGAACACATACTGTATGTATTTACGACAGATACTTGTACATACAATATTTATTGTTACTTTACATAATTTATTTAACATAGGTACAATTTCATTTGCATTTTATCGTTGAGACAGAATGCATAATATCATTCATACCACTAGTACGAATAGTCTCACCTATATAAGTAAGCATTGAATTTTCACCTTCCATACTGGTATGTTAACAGAATTGCGCATTCCGCACAATTAGTTTCCTAAGGCCATGACTCACATTTTAATCAATTCTAATCCTTAGCACCAGACCATATTTGGAAAACTGCATGCAAATTTAAACGAAGACGCAGTACTGTTTATGTATGAAAAAACCTTGCGTGAAATACCTCTCTTCGACGGCGTTGAATATTCTTTTTTTAGAGCATTCGCAAAAAAATTGATGGAACGCTATTTTCAAAAGGGCTACATGGTGTTAAGATCCAACGAAGTTACAGAGGCTATGTATATTATTTATAGGGGGAAGGTTCGTTTACATCTTCTAACTTTTGCCCGTTACTTACTTTGATATCTCAGACAGGAGAACCTGGAAAACAAGAACGCCGCGGCGTATCGAAATGAAACCTGCGCCAATATTTACGTTAAACTTTCAGTTCAGCAATGCAACTGTTAAAACCGCATGAATTTTATTCAATAGTCTTTGCGGGTTGCGCATAAAAACATAGAGACAGATAGATAAAAATAAATCTTCTTCTATTGCCGCTATAAAGCTTTTAAACATTTTCTTAAATATTTCTTATAGACCAGTTAGTTTTATAATGTAGGGGTGTTTAGACATCAGGGCATGGCTTCCTCCTTTATAGTTTTTTAATAGTATTCAAATATTTTTAGGTGGACATAGTTACTGAAACCAATGAAGTAGAGGCTTGCATGGGGCCAGGCGGCATATTCGGAAACATAAAAGGAGCAACCAAATATCTGACGCAATCTAATGTTATTGCCTCCAGGAATATAGATTTACTAGTAATCAAGGGTCATGAATTTTATGCGCTTCTAAAGGTTAGTTTAAATCTTACGGCTCTATTACCGTAAATATACATATTAATGATACTTGTAGGAATTATACTTTATTGACAATGCAAATGTTATAAGTCATAGGTACTTTAGATCTCTCATCATCTCAAGAAGGGACCTTTATTCCAATTGTTGAAGGCAATTTTGTTAAATATTAACCGGTTACTTCTGTTAGTAACCAACAATAGAGTTGTATTTTCTGAAATTAACGAACAGTTACAAACCATCTGTACACACATATAGGATACAGTTAATCTGACTTAGTTTAACCATTCTCATCCAACTACAGCAGTTCTTCAATCCAATTAGAGGCATCGCAAAATAGAAGTAGAGGTCGGAACCCGTAGCTCCCTTAAAATTCGCACCCAGTGCGCATTTCTTTCTTCCAATGTTTAAGGTTCCACTCGTCCACTCTTATGGCGACCAATCCAAGTCCCTACCACGCTCTGATTTTCCTGCCTGAGTAGATGAGGAGTTTTGACTTTGAATTTTCTTGTCCGTCAAAATATATCGCTTACACATGCATCGAGTAAATTACATGAGTATGCCAAAAGTTATGCGGATAAGTCCCTCGTAAGCGACCACGAGGAATGTGTGTTCGTGCTGAAAATGTAAACATATCACTTTGCTATCAAACTCTTGTCATTGATTTATTATGATTTTCGTTTTAGAGTTATCCCTCGGTTCTACTAAAAGTAAGAAATTGTGTCGAAGTCGCACCCAAAGATTACGTTCCCTCGTAAGCGACCACGAGGAATGTGTGTTCGTGCTGAAAATGTAAACATATCACTATGCTATCAAACTCCTGTCATTGATTTATTATGATTTTCGTTTTAGAGTTATCCGTCGGTTCTACTAAAAGTAAGAAATTGTGTCGAAGTCGCACCAAAAGATTACGTTTTGCCAAGTATCATAGCTGGTCCGGATCTTCCTAGTTTAGAGGTAAATCTCATTTTAGTTTTAACTAGAAAGAATTTCGGGATTGCTTTATTGCTTTTTTATTTAAGTGCCTTGCTTTTTTTTTTGTTATTACGTAGGATTAAACACACTCGACTTTCTGAGCAATGGTCACGAAGCGAAGTAGATAACTATATTCTTCATCCTGAATTTTTACGCAGTAACTCGAAAAGAAAAATTAGCGCTTGAAAAATATCAATTAGGTCCAAAAGAATAGAAGAAATTTGAATTTGGTGGGTAGAAGAATTTTAAAAGTAGAATATAATATATTGAAGAAGTCCACCAATCAGTCTTTTTGTCTTGCAAATAAATGATTTGATTTGATTCGTCCAAGATTTGTAATTTCGACTATATTATGCGTATTAACAATTTTACAGACTGAATCATATCCTATGACATATGAATCTGGTGAAGACGATGAGGATTATGATTATGGAAACATGGACCCTAATGATGATGTAAGTACTTAATTATTCTATTATGAAATACAGATGATCCTGTGTGGTAGAAACACTCGTCCTTTGTCAATCAGTGGTTCAACCGACCGTCATAAAATAAGATACATAATAGGTAGGTACTCAATGTTATGGCGGCCTGTGGTGTGGCCCTAGAATAGCACCAACCCATCTCTTCCCGTGGGTGTCGTAAGAGGCGACTAAGGGATCTAAAACACCGGAGGATGGGCAGCAGCATCCTTCCGCGTACTATGACATCACACTGCGATCGCCAACCCGCCTGCCAAGCGTGGCGATTACGGCAAAACCCCCCTATGGTTGTTACACCCATAACACGGCCCCTAGTCCCCGGCGGCCAACCCCGACGACCTTTGGCCCTGGCAACATATAACACGTGCACACTGCGGACCGACGAGAAGCTCGCTGAACTGGAGGAAGAATTGAACAGGTTACGATGGGATATTGTAGGATTATGTGAAGTCCGAAGAGAGGGGGAGGACACCATGATCCTCAAGTCCGGAAACCTGCTCTATTTCCGGGAGGGCGACCAACTGTCCCAGGGTGGTGTCGGGTTTATCGTCCACAGGTCCCTCGTCAACAACGTGGTCCAGGTCGAGAGTGTTTCGGCGAGGGTAGCGTACCTTGTACTCAGAATTACCAAACGGTATTCGTTGAAGGTAATACAAGTATACGCACCGCCCTCATATCGCTCCGACGACGAGGTAGAGACTATGTATGAGGATATTTCTAGAGCCATACATAGCTCCCAGGCCCACTATACCGTTGTGATGGGGGACTTTAACGCGAAACTGGGCAAACGAAGCGATGATGAGCTGAGGGTGGGGAATTTTGGATATGGAAGGAGGAATGCACGTGGTCATCTGCTGGCCGGCTTTATGGAGAAGGAGGGCCTCTTTATGATGAACTCCTTCTTCAAAAAGCCAAAACAGCGAAAGTGGACATGGTTGCATCCTAATGGCGTTACAAAAAATGAGATTGACTTCATCTTGTCGACGAAGAGGCACATATTCAATGATGTCTCTGTGATCAATGCCGTAAAAACAGGAAGCGATCACCGATTGGTAAGAGGCACATTGAATCTTAGAATAAAACTCGAAAGGTGTCGACTGATGAAGTCTACGCTCCGACCAGCGTCTATCCAGCTCCAAAACCCCGAGAGCTTTCAGCTCGAATTGCAGAATCGCTTCGAATGCCTGGGAGACTGCGAAAATCTGGACGATTATAATGACAGGTTTGTGCAAATTGTCCAAACAGCTGGGTCTAAGGCTTTCAAAACCCGCCGTTCAAAAGGAACCAAAAAGATCTCGGACTTCACCAACAAACTCATGGAAGAAAGACGAAACTTGGTTCTGCAGTCCTCTGACGATGCTGCTCAGTATCGGCGTCTAAACAGACAGATCTCCAAGTCCTTAACTCGTGATTTACGCCAATTCAATACTGACCGTATTGAAGAGGCGATCAAGCGAAATAAGGGCTCAAAAGTGTTTGCAAGGGATCTGTCTGTTGGTCAAAGCCAACTGACCAAGCTGAAGACTGAGGATGGCAGAATCATTTCGTCGAAGCCAGAGCTGTTGGAAGAGGTTGAGAAGTTCTACGGACAATTATACACCAGCGTACGCACACCTGTCAGTAATCTGGCCAAAGATCCAAGAGCCAGATTGACCCGACACTACACCGAAGATATCCCGGACGTCAGCCTTTATGAGATTAGAATGGCTCTCAAACAGTTAAAAAACAATAAGGCACCGGGTGATGATGGAATCACGGCTGAGCTTCTGAAAGCAGGTGGAACGCCGGTATTAAGAGCTCTTCAGAAGCTATTTGATTCCGTCATACTCGAGGGACAAACGCCTACGGCATGGCACAGAAGTGTGGTGGTACTTTTCTTCAAAAAAGGTGACAAAACCCTATTGAAGAATTATAGGCCTATCTCACTTCTGAGTCATGTCTACAAACTGTTTTCGAGAGTCATTACGAATCGTCTCGCTCGCAGGTTTGACGACTTCCAGCCTCCCGAACAAGCCGGTTTCCGAAAAGGCTTTAGTACCGTAGACCACATACATACGCTGCGGCAGATTATACAGAAGACTGAGGAGTATAATCAGCCATTATGCTTGGCGTTTGTGGACTACGAGAAAGCCTTCGATTCGATCGAGACCTGGGCTGTGCTACAGTCTCTCCAACGGTGCCAAATTGACTATCGATATATCGAAGCGCTGAAGTGTTTGTACGAAAACGCCACCATGTCGGTCCGTCTCCAGGATCAAGGCTCCAAACCTATCCAGTTGCAGCGAGGGGTGAGACAGGGAGACGTGATATCTCCGAAACTGTTCACCGCCGCCCTGGAAGATGTTTTCAAGCTTCTGGACTGGAGCGGACTCGGCATCAATATCAACGGCGAGTACCTCACTCACCTTCGATTCGCTGACGATATCGTAGTCATGGCTGAGACCTTGGAAGACCTAGGCACAATGCTCGATGGCCTCTGTAGAGCCTCTCAACAAGTGGGTCTAAAAATGAACATGGACAAGACGAAAATTAACGACGAGGAGACGGAGGAGATCCGTAGGAGAACTAAAGTAACCGACATAGCCCGCAGAATCGCGAAACTTAAGTGGCAGTGGGCGGGGCACATAGCTCGTAGAACAGATAGCCGTTGGGGCAGAAAAGTTCTCGAGTGGCGACCACGAACCGGAAAACGTAGTGTTGGCAGGCCTCCCACTCGGTGGACCGACGACCTGGTGAAGGTCGCGGGATGCGCATGGATGCGGGCAGCGCAGGACCGGTCGTTATGGAAATCCTTGGGGGAGGCCTTTGTCCAGCAGTGGACGTCTTTCGGCTGAGAGAGAGAGAGAGGATACTCAATGTTATGAAAACAGGAAAGAGCATATCGTAATTGGGAAAGAGCGTTTGGTTTTTTTTATATAAAAGATGGGTTTGCTCTTGACCACAATCTTGCCCGAGGATAGAGATGAGGTAGGTGTAGCAAGCTTATCTAGAAGCAGCCTATTCACTCTGGTTTTGAAGAGAGTCAGGTTGTGTGTGCTCGGGAACACAGACGTTTATGACGATTTTATGTTTATGTGTCGCCAATGCCACTGTTCCCGACTTATATAGCAGATATCAATAATCCGATATATTATAGTTGTTGCCAAATTACAAAATATAAATATGTATAAATTATTTCAGAGCCCACAGCGAAGTACGGCCGAAGTTTCGTCGCATGGCTCCCGGTCTATCATGTCCACTGGAAATACGGACTACATACCAGCATCCATTTTAATTTTTAAACCTCACCGGTAAAATGCTACATACATATACCTTAAGCTCGTAGAACAGATAGCCGTTGGGGCAGAAAAGTTCTCGAGTGGCGACCACGAACCGGAAAACGTAGTGTTAGCAGGCCTCCCACTCGGTGGACCGACGACCTGGTGAAGGTCGCGGGTTGCGCATGGATGCGGGCAGCGCAGGACCGGTCGTTGTGGAAATCCTTGGGGGAGGCCTTTGTCCATCAGTGGACGTCTTTCGGCTGAGAGAGAGAGAGAGAAATACCTTTTTTACAAGCTTTTGTTTCATATCATATTGCCCGGTGTCCGTCTGTCAGTATCTGCCTTAAATCCATACTAATATTATAAATGCGAATGTTTGGATGTGAGTTTGTGAGTTTGTGAATTTGTGAGTTTGTGAGTTTGTGAGGATGTTTGTTACTCAATCACGCAAAATCTACTGGACGGATTTCGATGAAATTTGGCACAGAGGTAGATAATGACCTGGAATAGCACATAGGCTACTTTTTATCCCGGGAAAAAGCACTGTTCCCGTGGGAAATTCACGCGGGCGAAGCCGCGGGCAAAAGCTAGTAAGTTATAAATTATGCATTTGTTTGTAACTTGACTGATAATGAAATATTTACCAAAGGTGCCATGAAGCATAACTGGTATCAATTTAAAGTTGTATAACTCTAAATTAAAACGACGCAATCCCGCCGAGTAAGTATAGTACGTTCAATTTGCGATGACAAAGCCTCAAGACAAAATTTAGTCCATCAGTAATAGCTTGTGCATAATCGTGATTCTTTTAATACATGTTTCAGATGGTTTCGAAGCAGTATTATACCTGATTGCACACTTGTAACGTTTATGGGTAAGACGTCCTTAGTTAATGTTTTCTAAAGTGCAAAAGAAAGTGGAAGAAACGGAATTAGATTCACATCTACCTTTTTAATATCATTTCAGCAATGTACGGTGCATCCAAAATCTTATTTATATTTTTATATACATTACTAGCTTTTTCCCTCGGCTTCGCCCGCGTTAATTTCGTTTACTCACCCATTTTACCCGGTTGGAGGTGGAATTTCCAAAATTACTGAAATCTGCAAAGTTTCAAGGTTCTTCATTCAGTGGTTTCGTTTCTGTGTTGATATACGTCTAGTCAGTCCGCGTACAATTTTGCAGAGAGGTTCTTCTATATATATATAGATATATATAACTTAAAGGTGCCTGACTGACATAGTGATCTATCAACGCACAGCCCAAACCACTGGACGGATCGGGCTGAAATTTGGCATGCAGGTAGATGTTATGACGTAGGCATCCGCTAAGAAAGGATTAACGCGAGCGAAGCCGCGGGCAAAAGCTATTTATGTAGCTGCAAATTATTTACGCTATACATATAGCGTAAAGCATATAGGTCTGTTTGGTCTAATGGTTGACTGGTAGAGAATGCCATATAGTGTTTAGTCCGCTAATTGTACATAATTTTGTAATTTTGTGCATTTATTTTTATTTAGCTAATAGGTCCCACTGCTAGGAAAAGCCCCCTCCTTATCTCTCCAACTACCTCAATCGCTCGCTAGCTGCTGGCAGCGCCTATCAAATGCCGACA
The DNA here is from genome assembly GCA_018467065.1 of Ephestia elutella. NCBI lineage: Eukaryota > Metazoa > Arthropoda > Insecta > Lepidoptera > Pyralidae > Ephestia > Ephestia elutella. The sequence continues at coordinate 8,211,194 of CM031569.1, forward strand.
ATTCGTCAGACCACCTCATTTTGTGCAATAAAGTTTCAAATTTATAAATAGGTTCTTTATATAGCGTAAATGAGTGCCGAAGCCGCTGGCAAAAGCTGAACAGACAAATAAAGGGTGGTCTAATCCTGCCTGTCTTTTTCCACAGATCTCCTCATTATGATACTGTCATACATTGACTTCATGAGTCTCACGTACCAAATGGCGTTTCAGTCAATTCCCTACTTCTTTGAATTCTGCCTCGCCTTTGACATAGTATTTTTATATAAAACATTTCTAGACATGCATACAGGATATATGAACAGATACGGTGAATACGTTTTAAAATCGGATAAAGTAAGAAAGATGTAAGTATTTTTAAATACGCGAGGAACATTGTTTAGATTCTTACTCTACAGATTATACCAACTTAAAATTTAATTCAATAAAACTGTTAACACTACATATTATTTCATAAATCTCTAACCAAGAATATGTAGAACGCTGAAAACGCCCGAAAATAAAATCACTGTAAAATAAAACTGTCAAAGTAAGTCGCCTATTGTCATCATAATCAGCAATTTTAATGTTCCCAGTCCCCATATATCTTCGATAGAGTTATAGGTGCGTCTGCGCCGGTCGCGTTTTACACTAGGAAATTATTGTTTACTGTTTCAATTTATAATGGACGTAATTTAATCTTTTGATTTATTTTGTTTTATAAGATATGATGAATTGGTAAGTGCCTTTCTTGCTTTGGCTCTATATGGGCCAATGGCCTTCTTATCGATGGAGAACTCACCTATTGTTTATTTACAAATTGTATTTAGTGCAATAGTTTAAAGAGTGTAACATATGTAATAATTTCGCAGGTATTTTTCAAAAACATTGCTCAGACGACGCGATGTCCTAGCAAACTTGCCGCTATGCTACTTAGCGTTTGCGCTAACCCTGCGGTATGAAATGCAGGTCGCTTTATTCGCCTACCTGAGGACGCCCCAGCTGTTCCGAATCTCCTACCTATTCACCTTCAGGGCTCATAGGAAGTTAAATATTGGATCTGCTAATCTCATTTTCAAATTAGCGTAAGGCTTTTTTTAAATATTCTTTTAGTTACCTAATTTTAATTTATAGCTGGAAATTTCGGGAAAAAGTACCCTATGTGTTATTCTCGGTATTTTTCTACCCGTGTACCATTTATTGAAATCCGTCTAGATTTTTGTGATTGATTAACGTACATCCTCACAAACATTCAAACTTTCGCATTTACAATATTAGTAGGAAAGTATTAAAATAGTATTTAATTTGTACTTCAGAAATATCGCAATAATGGCATCAATACTGGCTCATGTAAATGCGTGTTTGTTTTTCAAACTATCCTGCCTGACCCCACTACAATGTACCTCGGATAACTGGATGTCAAAACAAGAACTTAATTTAAGACCTAAATACAAAGAAGTGAGTTCATAATTTTAAGTAAATATTTAACTTTAGAGCTAAAACATATTATTTGCAATAAAATGTACAGAAAAGATATGGTAGGTATATAAGTAAAACTACTAAAACTGAACTAAATTAAAAATAAATAAATTAGAAGATATATGATTGACTACCTATTTAACTACCTATTAAAATTATTAAATACACATTAAAATTAGTTTAATCAAAAATACCACCCTGGACAGTACCTGGTTCAAAGGTACCTGTTACTCTGGCAAACTCTGCCAGCGTAACTCTCTGGATAGCTACCTAGGGATATCCTTTGAATCAGGTAACATCCAGAGCGAATATTTAACATTATATTTAACTAATTATAATGGCTTGCTTGTAAATAAGATGAAGAAATCTACGTTAAAATTATATCATGACTTTAGTGAATTAATTTAACAGTTTCATACATTACGTTTTCAGAAAAAGTACTTTTCTATTTATATCGCAGCCCTCTGGTACATTATAAACCTGTTGACTATCACTGGGACTGGAGACGTCTCTTCGCAAAATAATTTCGAAGTTATTGAAACAATCATTATAATCATTATCATCAAATTCTGCACAGGTGAGTAAATATAATGATATAAATATGTACAATAAAACTTTTTTTCTTTTCTCGCTAAACTTCATATAAACAAGCATAAAAGCTTATTGCGCACGAAATGGCCGACGAATAGTAATCACATTTTAGAGTTATTAACTTATAAAATTTATTTATTATTACTTTACTTATATAATTTACAATTTTATTAGATAATTAGTTAGCTTTTATGATTATAATTAGATGTTAGGTTTTTAATTCAATATTACTTTACTAGAGTCATATAATAAACCAGTTAGTTGAATTATAACTCATAATTTTTGCTATTTTCAAAAATGTCGAATAAAGACAAGCTTTTACTAGTCTATATTAGTGATTCAGAAGCGAAATACATTTTTTTATTTCCAGGACTCCTAATATCGGAAATGTCAGCGATGATAACCGCACACTCGTCGTCCCGAATCGCGTACGACTACGTCATCAACGAACTACGGGACGGCCTCAGAGACATGGACCTGAGTCTCCACCAGATGAACAAGATGTGGGACTACGTTAGAGAGCTGTGGAACAGACATCAAGGCAGACAGGTGATGGAATACTATACTGTCTTTGGTGCTGCATCCAACTTGTGTCAAACTTGTCGATCGAGTAAGGAACACTAAACTGCTCTCTATGACGAAAATCGTTGATGTGGCAAAAAAGGCAGATAGGCTAAAGTGGTACTGGGCGTGTCACGTCGGTCGCATGCACCCGGAGAGATGGACTCAAATTTTAACCAACTGGGTTCCAACCGATGGAAGGAGAAAGAGAGGAATGCCAAAGACGAGATGGGACGACGACTTGAGAGCGTTTGACAGAGAATAGAAGGAAAAGGCCAAAAATATAGATACGTGGAAGAAGTTAGGGGAGGCTATTGCCCAGCTGTGGGACACAAATAGCTAGGAAAAAAAAGAATAACTGATATTGGAAAGCTTGTACGGTGGATCCAATGGACACAAACACAAATATCACAAGTTCAGGATACAAATAGAAGAGAGTTAGAGAGGCCGAATCATATGTCTTACAGACCAAACTCATCAGGTTTGGGCTACTGTCAGGATGGTGGTATTGAACAAGCTGTATTGATTTATTTATGCCTCAATAATGACTCCCAAAGGCTAAAAAGGTAATGTTTCAAAATTAGACCAAGAAAACTGAGCTAATTCCTAAGTCACGGCTGAGGCAAGTGTCCATGCAGTTAAATCCAAAACAGTACATCGAATAAATCAAGAAAGAAAACTCTTCTGTTACTGAGTAACTGACAGCCAAGGCACAGCTGAAAAAACTAAGAGAGGATTTCTCAAAATTTAAACGGGAAAAACGGGAATTCACGTGCGTACAAATTCACGTAAAAAAGCTAGTTATATTTTCCTTGTCAGATGCCAGAGTTAGTAACATCGCTACCGTTCCGTCTACAATGCCAAGTGATGCAAGCAGTGTACGGCTGCCACATCAAGGACTCCATAATATTCAGCAAGACTGACGATGACTTTAGGAGAATGCTGTGCATGTGGATGTGTCACTGTGTGTTCTTCCCCGGAAATTATATCGTCCAGTGCGGAGATTCTGACCAATGCATTTATTTTATACATAGAGGAGAGGTAATTCTATTCGCCTTATAAAATTACAAATTATTTGTTGTTATGCATATTACATACACTTGTAGGCCTAATTATGCTTATAAATGCACGGACGCCAGACGGTTTTACATACACTTACACGTATGATAGTTAATAATCTTAAGATCGAGAGATCTGTAAGGATAGTAGCAAGTGGAAATCGCAAGTCTCTGCCTACCTCCACGGGAAAAAGGCGTGATAATATGTATGTATGTAATAATATCACATTACCAAAGGGAATCTTTGAAAATACTAAAGAACTATATACAGTGGTTGCCAGCTAATTAGGGACACTAGTCGATTTTCATACAAACGAGGTTACTTTGAAAAAACCGCGAAAATGGCATTAATATGTATGGAAATCCTGTAACTCAGAAAGCTGAGCTGAGTAGCTCTTAGAATGCTAATCTGATCAGTTGGGTGTGTATCGCGATGCCCTCCATTCTATCCCTGGATGGCCATCATCAGATCACTACTCAGATCAATCCTGGTGTTGAACCAAGGCTTCAAAGTAACCTTATTTGTATGAAAATCGACTGGTGTCACTAATTAGCTGGCCACCACTGTAGTATATATTTTATGAAGAAAAAGTCAGAAAGCTATTTTTTCCCTACAGGTAGAAGTTTTGACTGTACATCAGAACCTGACTGAATCAGTTTATGATGTCCTCGGTCCTGAAGATAGTTTTGGGATTGCACAGGTAATATATAATTTTCAACTATCAGGCACATTTTGACTAGAAAGTGATGAAATTAAATATGTTAAGTTTCTATTTATATTATTTATTAATGCAAGCCTTGGGCAACTGTCAGTGCAGTGAGTTCCTAATTTTAAAGAAATAAATAAAAAAAATTAACCCCCGACCCAAAAAAAGGGATGTTTTAAGTTTGACGTGTCTGTGTATGCCTGTGGCATCGTATATTAAATCAAGATTATGTGGAATGAAACATACAATACTACGTTATACATAATATTAATGGAATAAATTGCCATTGCCTTCTCCAGTTTCAATACCTCTACAGCAATTTTTTCTGTTTGAAATTATAGTTTTTGACTTCGGTTAGCGGTTACCACAGCCTATATACTAAGAAAATTATAATTTTAGGGTCTTTTCGTGGGAGTCTGCCACCATTTTTCATTCAGGGCTCGTACTGTTGTTGACATTGTCTACCTGAAGTTGGACCAATGGAAATATTTGCTGGATTTCTACCCCCAGGCCGCGAAAATAGTGCGGAGAAAAGTGGAAAATGTGTATTTAGCTATATAGTTTTAAAAGTTTATGCTATGGTGATTTTATGCAATAATAAAATTTAAAATATATTTGAAATGTTTATTGTCTTTTATTGACATTATCAAAAAGTACTCGTACAAAACTTTGCTTTAAGTTAACCTATATAACGAATTAAGTGAAAAAAAATGAACCATTTTTCACAGAAATAGGGTTGAAAATTGGAGCTACTCAAAAACATCAACATGTTTTAAAACTATGAATGACCTCAAATAAGTGATAAGAACATATCAACATATTTTAAAACACTTAATTCAAATAGTAAAGTGATACAACTAAATATCAGCAAAATGCAACATGTAACACGTCAGGTACATGCTTTTTTATTATCACAAAATCATTACAAACTAATCAACTAGCGCCTAACTAAACTACGTATCCTTTATTCAAACACATCACGTGAACTAAGGACACTTTTAAAAACAACGGCCAATAAGCATGAACTTAAGAGAAAAGCAAGAGCTTTTAATCAAACACATAACTGCTGTCATCAGAAATATCTTTTTTCTGTGGAACAAAACTATGAAGTCTGAAAAAAGCCATTTAACTGAAAAATGGATACAGTAAAAAGAACAATCCATCCGCTTATCAGTTAAGTCACATATCACTTCTTATACAAAACTTTGGTCCAATCAGTAGTTTGATTAAAAACTTACCATCTTATTCATAAAAAAGCTAACAAACACATTTAACATATTCTAGTTCAGATGTCCCTATCTCTTTTTCCAATATCTGAAATTGAAAGAACGAAACAAAACATATTTTACTTTAAAGTGTTCATTAACTTTTTTTATAAAAAAAGACGGTCAACATCTACACAAAAAAAAAATAACAGTCTCACTAATTCGGCCTTGCCCTCTTTCTGGTAACTCTTTGTGATATCTCTGGGATAATGTCTTGCGTCTCTTCCGGAAAACTGGATTCGCTGTCCACCACAGTGGACGCTTGCGATGCCTCCATATTCTCAATGCTTTGTCTAGTCTCATTTGCCTGCTGTGTGAACCTGGAACTGGGGAAATAAAATTGTTTTAGATGAATACGAACTTGGTTTTTGGCAGTGAAGTTTGTTGCGCCGCCTCTTCTCCACTTGCGCTTAACCTTACCTTGTTAACATTAGCTTTAAGTAATTTTATGACGTCAACTAACTAAAAAACAAGATTATGACGATTTATAAGTGCTATTTTTTAGCCTATTTAAATAAAATCATTTTCACTTCATTTATTTTATACCCTGCTTCTGGACTTTGTTATATTAAGTAATTTTTGACATCTTATGTTAAACATGTTCTATTGTATGTCTACACAATACATGTATATAATAAAATTGTAACTTGTCTATGCTGTACAGTACATAGAAGTTATTTAAATGCCAGGGGTCCTTAGGGCCAATAGAAACTGAATTAATCGAATCTGAATTATTGTCTGTATATTAACATCACACAAAAACTACTGAATTTTTAATGCGGTTTTCTTAGGTGTGTTCTAACCACAGGGTGGGCGGGCGCTTCATAGAAACGGGGCGCCAAATATACCTACTACGTTTTCATAGTCATAGCACAGTTTCATAAGACATACAGTTGTCCATCGGCCTTAATAGTCTAAGCGGTCACGGGAATTTTCGTAACGATCAGGGAAACGGATAGACTTGCTTTTATGGGTTGTAGAGTAGTCCCCTAATGTGAATGATGTCGGTCTGCCGGCTCTCAGTGGTAGCTTCTTCGAGCTATAGGGCCCGGAAGGTGCTTCATTGTTGCGAAAAAAAAACGATCTGAGAAATGGTTAGTTTTAGTACATATTCAAAGTATGGCATCTCCGCATGTGAAACAAGTTGGTCTGCCGGCTGTCAGTGGTTGCATTTCAGAGCTATGAGGCGCGCAAGTCACTGCATAGTTACAAAAAAAAACGATATGAGAAATGGTTAGTTTTAGTACCAATTGGAAGAATGGTGTATCCACAGATGAAACGAGTTGGTCTGCCGGCTGTCAGTGGTTGTATTTCAGAGCTATCATCGTTCACGTAAGTCGCTTATTTAAGGAAAAAGTCTAAAAAAACATTGAAAAGCGGGAAAATAGGCGAATTTTTCTAGTTCATGCCAGCCGCTGTCGTATCTGCATATGTTTGACCCAACCTCAAACTTGCGCCGCGCACCACCGCACTGTGGGGAAAAAATCGCCTCTAGAGAAAAAAAGGTTTTCTTCAGAAAATCTACGTCGATTTTGGTAAAAACTGATTATGTATTTCATTTTTGATCTTAATAAGAAGACTTTTTATTAATACTATTTTTGCTAACATTGCATTCTTTTAATAGGTACTAAAACTGACCATTTCTCTTACCGTTTTTTTTTCGTAACTAAGCAGTGACTTTCGCGCCTCATAGCTCTGAAATGCAACCACTGACAGCCGGCAGACCAACTTGTTTCACATGCGGAGATGCCATACTTTGAATATGTACTAAAACTAACCATTCCCCAGATCGTTTTCTATTTTTTGCAACAATGAAGCTCCTTCTAGCCTTAAAAGCTCAAAGTGGCAACCACTGATAGCCGGCAGACCAACTTGTTTCACATGAGGAGATGCCATATTTTGAATATGTACTAAAACTAACCATTTCTCTGATAATTTTTTGCAACAATGAAGCCCCTTCCAGGCCCTAGGTATAGCTCGAAGTGGCAACCACTGAAGGCCGGCAGACCAACTTGTTTCACCTGTGGAGACACCATTCTTTCAATAAGAACTAAAACTGACCATTTCTTTTACCGTTTTATTTCGTAACTATGCAGTGACTTTCGCGCCTCATAGCTCTGAAATGCAACCACTGACAGCCGGCAGACCAACTCGTTTCACATGCGGAGATACCATACTTTGAACATGTACTAAAACTAACCATTCCTCGGATCGTTTTCTATTTTTTGCAACAATGAAGCTCCTTCTAGCCTTTATAGCTCAAAGTGGCAACCACTGACAACCGGCAGACCAACTTTTTTCACATACGGAGAAGCCATACTTTGAATATATACTAAAACTAACCATTTCTCGGATCGTTTTCTATTTTTTGCAACAATGAAGCTTCTTCTTGTTATAAAACTATTTGGTTTTATGTTTCTTTTTATGGTCTTGTAATGAAAAAGAATTTGTGTTCTGATTGCACTTCAAAATAAAACTGTCAACAAGCAACATGCCTATATTTTTCTCTATTTTATAACAATTCGTTATCAGCACGAAGCTCTTTAAAATTTATAGGCATTTATAGTGATTTTATTTTGTAGTCAACATTGTTTGTGTTTTTTACAAAATAGGAGTGAAAAATTTTGTTCGAGACCAAACAAAAGGGACTCAACATGTCATCAGGAGATCAAGAAACTGGAACTCGTATACATTCATTAGCAGGGATTATGCCACTCAAAGGTAGAGATGGGTATGCTATATGGAAATTTCGAATAAGCATGTATCTGAAACATGAAAATTTATGGAATTGCATACGAGGGTATGCAGAAGGTGACAATACTCCTAAAAATGTGAAAGAAAGAAATGATGAGATTGCTTTGGCTAAAATATGTCTGACCTTAGATGGTCCGGCTATTACACACGTCAGGAGATGTAAGAGTGCTAAGGAAGCATGGAATGCTTTAGCAGCAGCTTATGAGGATAAATCCATGGGACGTAGAATAGCATTAGAGCGAAAGCTGTACAGGTACAATTTAGTCGATTTTAATTGTATGGAAATGTACATAAATGCCGTGATGGCTACAGTTCAAGATTTAGCTGATATTGGAAAAGAGATCGAGGATGCATCTTTAGCAGCTATCCTATTAGGGGGTTTGTCAGCCAGATATGATCCTCTTGTAATGGCACTAGAAAATTCTACGATTCAGATTACAAGTGAAATTGTTAAAGGAAAATTATTAACAGAATTTTCGAGAACATCTGTAACTGAACAAAGCTTACCCGATACTGCCATGAATGTTCAATACAAGAAAAATAAAAAGAGAAAAGACATAATTTGTTTCAACTGCAAGAAACCTGGACATAAGAAACCAGATTGTCCACTGCTGAAGAATAAAACAGTTGAAGAAAAAGGAAAGTCTTTGAATTTATTTAGTGCATTGAACACAGCAAGTGAAGTCAATAAGGATAAGTGGTTCGTAGATTCTGGTGCTACTGCACATATGTCTAGTAGATCTGATTGGATGAAAAATATAAGAGATTTTCCAATCACAGAAGTAGCCATTGCAAATGGTGACATTTTAATGAGTGCCGGAGTAGGTGATGTACCTATTAAGTCAGAACTTGGTAAAGTTAAAAATATTTCAAATGTAGTATTAGTTCCCAACTTAAGTACTAATTTGGTGTCCGTTAAGAAGGCAGTCGAAAACGGATTTACTGTTCTGTTTGATAAAAAAGGTTGTACATTTTTTGATGCTCTTACTTTTTCTTATACAGGTGATGCTGTGTTGCGCGGGTCCTGTTGTGGTGGATTGTACTCTTTGGATTGTACTGTAAGTTTACCCAGACAGTTATCAGCATTCAAAATACAGTGTGATGTATCAAGCTTTCGTTTATGGCACAAACGTCTTGGTCACTTATGCCGTATAGGATTAGATACACTCAAAAATAGTAATGTTGGGATTGAGTACATGAATGTTGATAAGGAGCCCTGCATAGCGTGTATAGAAGGAAAACAGGCTAGGAAACCTTTCAAGCTAATAAAGTACTCCAGAGCAACGTCTAAATTACAATTAATTTTCTCCGACCTCATGGGTCCTTTTCAGGTAGAGTCATTTCAGGGTAATAAATATACTCTAACTTTTATAGATGATTTTACTCGTATGATTTATATTTATTTTATTTCTTCTAAAAGTGAAGTGAAAAATAAATTTTGTGCTTTTAAGAGCATGGTAGAACGTGAGACAGGTTTGCAAGTCAAAACTTTGAGGACAGATAACGGTACTGAGTATGTTAACAAAGAATTTTCCGATTACTTAGAAAAGGAAGGGATCAGACACGAAACTACAGTCGCATTTAGTCCACAACAAAATGGAGTTTCGGAAAGAACAAATAGAAGTATAATGGAAAAGGCACGTTGCATGCTTTCGGATAGTTCTCTGCCCAAAAGTTATTGGCAAGATGCTATACAGGCTGCGGTATATTTAAAAAATAGATGTCCACATGTAAAGCTGAATGGCAAAACGCCATTTGAAGCTTGGTACAGTAAAAAACCTGATTTATCACATTTAAAGGTTTTTGGTTGCAGAACAATGGTAAAGATTCCAGATTTTTATCGAAAAAAGCTTGATCCTAAGGCGCAAGAATATATTTTCGTTGGATACTCAGAAGATCAACGGAGTTATTATTTTCGCAAACCAGATTGTCCAAGAAGGCTAGTTAAAGGTAGAGACGTAGTTTTCTTTGAGGACACCTTCTCAGATTTAAAGTTTCAAGAAAAAGAATCGCATCCTTCGACATCATTTGATGTATCTTTTTTAGATACACCTAACAGCTACAGAAATAATCGAGATTTGTCAGAAGAAAATACTGTGGGTAATGTAGCTGAACCTTCTACTTCGCGACCGGAGTCCGTAGTAGATCAGCTTCCAGGGATCTTGATCAGATATCGGATCCAGGTGTTTCAGATTTTCTTACTGCTGACGATAGTTCTGACGTAGATGATTCAGGAAATCAGACAATAGTGATTCCTGAAGAACGATATCCACTCAGAAATCGACTGGTTAGACGTGATGATGCAAATATCGTCTCTCATACGGGTGATGTCGATGAACCCCAGAGCTTCAAGGAGGCTGTTGAGTCTGGAGATAGTTTTCAGTGGCGATCGGCAATGAAGGCTGAATACGATTCGCTAATTAAAAACAAAACCTGGACGTTAGTAGAAAAACCAAATAAAAGGGTTGTACCTTGCAAGTGGGTGTTTAAAATTAAAAGGGATGCGGATGGGGCAATAGCCAAGTATAAAGCAAGGCTAGTTGCAAAAGGCTTTAATCAAGTTTATGGCATCGACTACAATGAAACTTTTTCACCGGTAGTTAGGAATTCATCTCTGCGTACTCTAATAGCTTTGGCGGCAGAAATGGATTTAAAGATGCGACATTTAGACGTAGACACTGCGTTTCTAAATGGTGATTTGGAAGAAGAAGTATACATGCAGCAACCTGAGGGTTTTTCCGAGCAAGGGGCAGAATGGAAAGTATGTCTGCTCGGAAAATCTATTTACGGTTTGAAACAGGCAGCCCGTGCCTGGAATTTAAAATTACATCAAACCTTATCTTCTATAGGTTTTACACAAACTTCTTCGGAACCTTGTATATATTTAAAAAAGGTTGGTAGTGAAACCATAATGATGGCAGTCTACGTTGATGACATAATTATTTTCTTTAAAGAAATTATGTCATTTGACAAAGTCAAAAGTGACTTAATGAAATATTTTTCTCTAAAAGATTTAGGTGATTTATCGTTTTATTTGGGTTTAAATATTAGAAAATCAGAAAATGGAGAAATATTTCTTAGTCAAAAAACGTATATTGAAAATATACTTGAAAGGTTCGGAATGAGTGAGTGCAAGACGGTTTCAACGCCGTTAGAAAATAACAAACTCCAGAAGAACACAGGTATAAAATCGTCCTATCCTTATCAAAATTTAATAGGATGTTTATTATATCTGGCAAATAGTACTAGGCCGGATATAGCATACGCGACTAGCTATTTAAGCCAGTTTAATAATAGTTTTGATAAGTCTCACTGGTTGGCGGCCAAGAGAGTGTTGCAATATTTGAAGGGTACAAAAAGTTTCTCTATTGTCTACAGGAAAACAGGTAAATATTTTTTTGGTCTTACGGATGCAGACTGGGCGAATTGTATAAGTGACAGGCGGTCATACACTGGGCATTTTTTCATGCTTGCGGGTGGGCCAGTTAGTTGGGAATGTAAGAAACAGCCAACAGTAGCTCTGTCCTCAACCGAAGCAGAGTATATGGCCTTAACGAGTGCCGCAAAGGAAGGTATATTTTTGCGGAGGTTAGTGGGTGACATATGCGGAAAGCTTGATACGGTCATTGTGTACAATGACAGCCAGAGTGCACAGAAAATTGCGCTCAATCCAGTCCACCATAACAGAACCAAGCATATTGATACAAAGTATCATTTTGTCCGAGAAAAAATCTCAGAAGACATAATTAACGTTAAATATTTGTCCACGGACAAAATGAGTGCTGATATACTTACTAAGCCACTTAGGCGTATAGCACATTATAGGTGTGTAAAAGGTATGGGTATAATAAATAGATAGGAGAATATCTATTGTTTTTTTTTTGTTAGTATTATTTATGCGATTATATATTAGTTTGGTTCTGTGAATGTTTAGATTCTTTTCATTAAGGGGGGGAATGTTATAAAACTATTTGGTTTTATGTTTCTTTTTATGGTCTTGTAATGAAAAAGAATTTGTGTTCTGATTGCACTTCAAAATAAAACTGTCAACAAGCAACATGCCTATATTTTTCTCTATTTTATAACACTTCTAGCCTTTATAGCTCAAAGTGGCAACCGCTGACAGCCGGCACACCAACTTGTTTAACATACGGAGATGCCATACTTTGAATATATACTAAAACTAACCATTCCTCGGATCGTTTTCTATTTTTTGCAACAATGAAGCTCCTTCTAGCCTTTATAGCTCAAAGTGGCAACCACTGACAGCCGGCAGACCAACTAGTTTCACATACGGAGATGCCATACTTTGAATATATACTAAAACTAACCATTGCTCGGATCGTTTTCTATTTTTTGCAACAATGAAGCTCCTTCTAGCCTTTATAGCTCAAAGTGGCAACCACTGACAGCCGGCAGACCAACTTTTTACACATACGGAGATGCCATACTTTGAATATATACTAAAACTAACCATTCCTCGGATCGTTTTCTATTTTTTGCAACAATGAAGCTCCTTCTAGCCTTTATAGCTCAAAGTGGCAACTACTGACAGCCGGCAGACCAATTTGTTTCACATACGGAGATGCCATACTTTGAATATATACTAAAACTAACCAATCCTCGGATCGTTTTCTATTTATTGCAACAATGAAGCTCCTTCTAGCCTTTATAGCTCAATGTGGCAACCACTGACAGCCGGCAGACCAACTTTTTTCACATACGGAGATGCCATACTTTGAATATATACTAAAACTAACCATTTCTCTGACTGTTTTTTTTCGCTACAATGAAGCCCCTTTCAGTCCCTATAGCTCAAAGTGGCAACCACTGACAGCCAGCAGACCAACTTGTTTCACATGCGGAGATGCCATATTTTGAATATATGTTTTAAACCTAACCATTTCTCTGATAATTTTTTTTGCAACAATGAAGGCCATTTTCCTCAAGGCAATTTTCCAGGCCCTAGGTATAGCTCGAAGTGGCAAACACTGAAGGCCGGCAGACCAACTTGTTTCACCTGTGGAGACACCATTCTTTCAATAGATACTAAAACTGACCATTTCTCTAACCGTTTTTTTTTCGTAAATATGCAGTGACTTTCGCGCATCATCGCTCTGAAATGCAACCACTGACAGCCGGCAGACCAACTTGTTTCACATGCGGAGATGCCATAGTTTGAATGTGTACTAAAACTAACCATTTCTCAGATATTTTTTTTTTTGCAACAATGAAGGCCATTTCCTCAAGGCAATTTTCTAGGCCCTAGGTATAGCTCGAAGTGGCAAACACTGAAGGCCGGCAGACCAACTTGTTTCACCTGTGGAGACACCATTCTTTCAATAGGTACTAAAACTAACCATTTATTTTACCGTTTTATTTCGTAAATATGCAGTGACTTTCGCGCATCATCGCTCTGAAATGCGACCACTGACAGCCGGCAGACCAACTTGTTTCACATGCGGAGATGCCATACTTTGAACATGTAATAAATGTAACAATTTCTCTGATCATTTTATTTTCGCAACAAGCTCGAAGTGGCAACCACTGAGAGCCGGCAGACCAACTTCGTTTCACCTTTACTTATTCAAAGTATGGCATCTCCGCATGTGAAACGAGTTGGTCTGCCGGCTGTCAGTGGTTGCCACTTTGAGCTATACCTAGGGCCTGGAAGGAGCTTCATTGTTGCAAAAAATAGAAAACGATCTGAGGAATTCTTAGTTTTAGTACATATTCAAAGTATGGTATCATACCATGCCGTCTATCTCTAGCAACAGGTGTGTTTCCTAACGTCTTTAAGAAGGCTATTGTCCATCCTATATATAAGAATGGAGACGGTGAAGATCTCAGCAACTATCGCCCTATTTCCGTTTTCCGTTCTCCCTGCAATATCTAAAATATTAGAGCGAGTTCTCAATTCTCGTCTTACGAAATATTTAAAACAGAAGAAAATCATTTCTGATAACCAGTATGGTTTTCGAGAGGGCAAGTCCACAGAGGATGCCGTATCAGCTTTGGTGGATGACATAGTAAAACATTTAGATGAAAAATCGAAATGTTTAGTTATTTTTCTGGATCTGTCAAAGGCTTTTGACACGGTCTGTATCCCTAGACTAATACGCAAATTAGAAGCAATAGGTATTAGAGGCATTGCACTCGAACTCTTTCGAGATTATCTCACTAACCGAACACAAATCACTAAGATTGGTAACTATGTGAGCGAAGAGGCGTTAATATCATTTGGCGTACCACAAGGTAGTATTCTTGGCCCCACCCTCTTCACCATTTATATTAATGAAATCTGCGAACTAAAAATACCTAACTGTCGCATTCTCTCGTATGCAGACGATACTGCACTTCTTATTCATGGGCAGAAATGGCCTGAAGTCTACACTCACGCAGAAACTGCACTAACGGAAGTAATGACATGCCTTAGAAATAATATATTGACTTTGAACTTAGCTAAAACTAATTATATTGCATTTGGCCTGAGAGCTCCTTCGCGACCCTGTTCCAATAACTTTGTTCTGAAAGCGCATAACTGCCCCAGCCCCACCCCGAACTGTTCTTGTCTTGTCGTCACTAGAGTCACACACACAAAATATCTCGGAATTCACCTTGACCAAGCACTTAATTGGCAACAACATATTAAAACGCTCACTTCCCGTACTAGGAAACTTATTTATATCTTCAAAAATCTGAGATATGCAGCTGACTTCCCAACAATCAAAATGACATATTTAGCTTTGTGTCAGTCTCTTTTGACTTATTGCATTGCAGTCTGGGGTGGCGCTGCCAAGACAACATTACTCCCACTGGAGAGATCACAACGTGCTGTTCTTAAAGTTATGACCCGTAAGCCATATCGCTATCCGACCTTCCAACTTTACTCTGACACTTCTGTCCTAACAGTCAGGCAGCTCTTTGTTCTCCAGATAATTCTCAAAAAACACCGCCTGATCGGGTTCGATCAAAATTTACGCAAGCACAAACGAGTGAAGTACACGGTCTGTCCAACCTTAGCTCACAGAATAATACTGGCCAAACGTAACTTCAGAGTACTTAGTTGCGCTCTTTACAATCAAATAAATAAATCCTTAAATATATATCCCTGCACAAAATATAAATGTAAAACAATTGTCCAAAACTGGTTAAAACGTCTAAACTATGATGAAACAGAATCCCTCCTACCTTAAACAACTGCAAAAAAATAAAATAAGAAAAAGCGCGCCTCATAGCTCTGAAATGCAACCACTGACAGCCGGCAGACCAACTTGTTTCACATGCGGAGATGCCATACTTTGAATATGTACTAAAACTAACCATTTCTCAGATCGTTTTTTTTTCGCAACAATGAAGCACCTTCCAGGCCCTATAGCTCGAAGAAGCTACCTAGCCCGGGAAGTAGTGTCATCCAATGTATGGAACTTGCAAATTTTGGTATCGGAAGAATTCACTTGGCACAGGTGTTATATACATGAAGTTAAGCTAATTTAGCCCGGTAGCCTTCCACCCCCCCCTGGTGGGTAGGTAGGGGGGGCATTCAAAGGTACACGCCGCCGCGCTTTAGTTAAAAAATCATATCAGCTTCTATTTACCTACCACCTCGAGTTTGGTGTCATTTTCTAGTAAATCAGGCATGAGGAATTCATTTTTGAGACATTTAGTATATAGTTTAATAGAAAAAAAGGAAAATATTGATGAAAATATCAAAATCGGTTTGTTATTTTTTTTATTCAACTGTCAATATTTTTGAAAATCCTGAATTTTGTGCAAATAAAAAAATACTATATTAAAGGATATTTATCTAGCTTTTAAAAAATATATACTTTAATATATAAAGTTATCATAGATGTTTCTGAAAAAAATCGGACATGGTACGCGGCGGTGCCTAGGAACTTTTACAGTAGTCTAGTTTCTCATCCTTTGGTTGACATATTAATTTGGTTTTATATGCAAAATATACAGAATATGTACTTTACTTAGTTATTTACTGTCTCTTATGGTCTGATGAATAAATAATAGTATTTTTAGGGTTCCGAAGTAAACATGGAACCCTTATAGTTTCGTCATGTCTGTCCGTTTGGCTGTCCGTCCGTCTATCCGAGACTTAGCTCAGAGACTATTAATGCTATCAAGTTGTAATTTGGTATAGATATACATATTAATTACGCGGATAGAAATGTAGAAAAAAACGTGAAAAAAAAAATTTTTTCGGGCGGTTCCCCTACGGCTAAAGAGGGGATAATTTTTTTTTATCTCGATTATACCATCGTGTGGGGTATCATTTGATAGGTTTTTCAAAAATATTATGAGTGTGTGAACATCATATTTTGATTTAGGGATCCGTTTGTGAAATATTTGACTTTAAAGTGCAAAATTTTGTTAAGAGTCAAGTGTCCCCCCTTTCGAATAGGAAAATAGTTGTCGGTGGATACGGGAAAAAGTCATGATACGTAGTAAAGATAATGAATTTAAAAGGATAGCTATCACTATTATGAAGGCTTTACACTTTAACTAGTAGTAGACGATAAACTTACAAAATCGATTTTAGTATGAAAAATATTTGTAGGAACATATTTCATTGAATATGATGGTATGGTATATATACATTGTATTATAGTCATTAGTTAAATAAAGCTGGGAGTTAATTTGAGTTGATGTATCCACATTTGTACAGAGTAGGCAGGCAGGCACCTTCGGAACTCTACAATGGTGGTCCGCTACGGATTTTATTATATTACCGACATTTTCCACCACAGTGGCATAATTTGGTTCATTTAAATTGAATTTTGACAGCTGCACCTAACACCGCACCGTGGCTTGCACCGAATCAGTTCACGACAAGCGGTAGCAGCAACTGGTGCAATAGTCCACTTTGGTTTCCATTTATTTAATTCCATTTCCTATCCCAAATCCGCAAGTGCGCTGTTTTCTAAAAAGGACTGACAGCTAGAGAATGTTCCGCCGATGGAAGCCAGTTCTCGGCTGCATCTCCTAAGAGCTGTTTACTAGGGTGTGCATGTAGAGTGTGCTGTGCATTGTGGACTCCTACTTGTCAGAAAGGCACGTCGAGTACCCAGGGAAAGACGGATGGCGATGCTGGGAAATGTCATGTGGCGTTCCGCATCCCATGCCCTATGTTTTTATCGTCCTAGATATGCACCGCCAGAAAATGCGAGCATAGTGGTAGGTGGGGTCAATATCGCTATTGGTGGAACTATGAAGTACCTCGCCTGAATGAACCCTAGAACTATGAAGCCTAATCCTGGATGCCAAATGGAAGTTCTCCGATCATTTCAAGAATATGGCTCCGAAACTCTTGAAATCGGCATCTGCGTCGTCCAGAATACTGCCTAATAGGACCCAATACACCCGCGCGACGCCTCTATACTGGTGTCGTACGGTCGATGGCATTATATGGAGTCCCAATATGCGCAGATGACTTAAAAAAGGAGTGCATAATGTTGTTGCGTAGACCCCAAAGGGCTATCTGTACAATACGAGGATATCGCACAGTTTCTGCAGACGCTGATGTATTCTTGTTGGGTCCTTGCCATGGGATCTAGAGGCGAAAATTCTTTCTGGGGCTTTTTATGGCGTGAAGAAAATCGCGCCCTAGGTCACAATAAAGCATAGATATTCAGCAAGACTATAATGCCAAAGAAAGAAGAGGCAGAGCAACAACGAGAAGCTCTGTCGGCCGGGCCGGAGAAGAAGGGCCTATGCCCATCTTATGCCCCCTTGATAATGGCTGGCGATGGACCTGTTAATCGGTCCATCGTCCGCGTTTTTAAGAGGCTATTATTTAAGGCAGTCGGAGTAATTATACTCGATGCAGGGTGACATTTGAAGGTCACTGCCGTGGCTGGAGAGTGTGGAAGATTGGTGGTAACTCCACCGTTCCCACCTCTTCAGTATTGGTATGTAGAGGCACCGGGGTGTTTTTAGTGGGTCCAAGTCCCACATGCCGCTTCACTGCTCGACTGTCGAGAAGTGAAGCGGTATGAGAAGGTATTTTCACATAGCATTTTCACCACATTGACAAAATTTTGCACTTTAAAGTCAAATATTTCACAAACGGATCCCTAAATCAAAATATGATGTTCACACACTCATAATATTTTTGAAAAACCTATCAAATGATACCCCATACGATGGTATAATCGAGATAAAAAAATCATCCCCTCTTTAGCCGTAGGGGAACCGCCCGAAAAAAATTTTTTTTCATGATTTTATTCTACATTTCTATCCACGTAATTAATATGTATATCTATACCAAATAACAACTTGATAGCATTAATAGTCTCTGTGCTAAGTCTCGGACAGACGGACGGACAGCCAAACGGACAGACATGACGAAACTATAAGGGTTCCATGTTTACTTCGGAACCCTAAAAATGCTATTATTTATTCATCAGACCATAAGAGACAGTCAATAACTAAGTAAAGTACATATTCTGTATATTTTGCATATAAAACCAAATTAATATGTCAACAAAAGGATGAGAAACTAGACTACTGTAAAAGTTCCTAGGCACCGCCGCGTACCATGTCCGATTTTTTTCAGAAACATCTATGATAACTTTATATATTAAAGTATATATTTTTTAAAAGCTAGATAAATATCCTTTAATATAGTATTTTTTTACTTGCACAAAATTCAGGATTTTCAAAAATATTGACAGTTGAATAAAAAAAATAACAAACCGATTTTGATATTTTCGTCAATATTTTCCTTTTTTTCTATTAAACTATATACTAAATGTCTCAAAAATGAATTCCTCATGCCTGATTTACTAGAAAATGACACCAAACTCGAGGTGGTAGGTAAATAGAAGCTGATATGATTTTTTAACTAAAGCGCGGCGGCGTGTACCTTTGAATGCCCCCCCTACCTACCCACCAGGGGGGGGTGGATGGCTACCGGGCTAAATTAGCTTAACTTCATGTATATAACACCTGTGCCAAGTGAATTCTTCCGATACCAAAATTTGCACGTCATGACACTACTTCCCGGGCTAACCACTGAGAGCCGGCAGACCGACATCATTCACATTAGGGGACTACTCTACAACCCATAAAAGCAAGTCTATCCATTTCCCTGATCGTTACGAAAATTCCCGTGACCTCTCGGTCTATAATGATGACGGTCACGCCGCCAGCGTGATCCGACACAGCAGTGTCAGGGTTGTCACAAAAGTGCATGTACTTTTTTATTATTTAAAATAGAGGAGACGGGTGCGAGTGGTGTCACGCCTTTTGAATTTTTGTTGATTGTGTTTTCTAATCCAAGATGGCCGACATATTTATATGTAAATGTATACAGTAAAATCTACTCGAATGCCGCGACAGAAAATAGCGTGACCGTCGCGCCAGGATGCTAAGATGACATACATCTGCCTGGCATCCCGTGGCCAATTTTCGGGATGAGGTTTACAAAAATAATATTTTTAGATCCAAGATGACGGACAATTTTTTTTTTCAATTTTGCAATAAGTATGGATATCGTTTAAATTTTTTTTTCCAATTTTACAATATGGGTATCGTTTTATAGGTTTTCGGGGGCGCTGATTACGAAAATAACGTTTATTTTTGGATCCAAGATGGCAAACATATTTTTCAATTTTTTATTTCATTTTACAATATGGATATCATTTTATAGGTTTTCGGGGCGCTGATTACGAAAATAACGTTTATTTTTGGACCCAAGATGGCGGACAATTTTTTTATTTTTTTTTATTTTACAATATGCATATCATTTTATAGGTTTTCGGGGCGCTGATTACGAAAATAACGTTTATTTTAGGACCCAAGATGGCGGACAATTTTTTTATTTTTTTTTATTTTACAATATGGATATCATTTTATAGGTATTCGGGGGCGCTGATTACGAAAATTACTTTTATTTATGGATCCCGGATGGCGGGCATTTTTAAATTTTTTTTTTTTTCAATTTTACAATATGGGTATTGTTTTATGGGTTTTCGGGGGCGCTGATTACGAAAATAACGTTTATTTTTGGATCCAAGATGGCGGACAATTTAAAAAAAATCAATTTTACAAAATGGGTATGGTTTTTTTATGTTTCTGACATACATACGCGGTTCAAAATGTACATGCGAACTTGCGGACATTTGGTCGGATTTGTTTGGAACAATTTTTAAGGAAATTTGTGTTTTCTATTTACATTTTGAACCGCGTATGTACGTCAGAAACGTGTGAAAGTGCCAGAAAAAAAATTGTCCGCCATCTCAGATATCAAAATAAATGTTATTTTCTCCATCAGCGTCCCCAAATAGCTATCAAAAGATACCCATATGATAAATTTAAAAAAAATTGTCCGCCATCTTGGATCTCAAAATAAATGTTATTTTCGTCATCAGAGACCCCAAAACCTATAAAACGATACCCATATCCATACTAATATTATAAATGCGAATGTTTGGATGTGAGTTTGTGAATTTGTGAGTTTGTGAGGATGTTTGTTACTCAATCACGCAAAATCTACTGGACGGATTTCGATGAAATTTGGTACAGAGGTAGATAAAGACCTGGAATAGCACATAGGCTACTTTTTATCCCGGGAAAAAGCACTGTTCCCGTGGGAAATTCACGCGCGCGAAGCCGCGGGCAAAAGCTAGTGTTAAATAAAAAAATATATATTGTCCGCCATCTTGGATCTCAAAATAAACGTTATTTTCGCCATCAGAGACCCCAAAAACCTATAAAACGATAACCATATGTTAATTGTTTTTTTAAATTGTCCGCCATCTTGGATCTCAAAATAAACGTTATTTTCGCCATCAGAGACCCCAAAAACCTATAATACACATATTGTAAAAAAAAAATAGGCCATCTTGGATCCAAAAATAAAAAAGTAGTTACCTAGTCGGTTCCAAGTTGGGTGGAAAATGATACGGAACATATGAGTATGTTCTCTAAATAGCTTTGTTGGATTGGAGGGACTCTGCCTAATCGGCGTCGCTCCGCACAAGTTTTTTCAAAATATACAACCCTTAAATTAGTACCGCACTGCCATACTAAATCGAAATTGAAATTAGTATGGCCGTGCGGTACGCCCCCCTCCGTCCCCCGCCCCTGCACCCCCCACGATTGCTCCGCGTAGAGGCCCTCGATGACCGACTGTATGAACCATATAGGTAGGCTGTGGTCATAGCGTCCGAATACGCACAAGAACGGGGGAGAAGTGCGGGAGGTCCCATATTGCGGGAGGGGCAGGGAGTATCCTTTCTGTACTTAGTACTTATATTAATTCTGTGGTCTAACTTAAAATATAGCGTAGGTTTTATTTAAACACGCTGCTTAAAAACTGAGATATTAATAATAGTAAATTCTGTGCAAAGTCGCGGGAATACATAGAATCACGTTATCCCTTACGGGGTAGACAGAGCCAAGAGACGTGAGACTCACAGGCCACGCTTAGTTGAGTAGTGGGCTTTCAGATGGAATGGAGATTAAGATATAGTGACAGGTTGCTAGCCCATCGCCTGTGAGTGGAGGAATCCCCAGTTTAAAGGCCTTTAAAAAAAGCTTATCCTAATCCTAACTAATATTATGAATGCAAAAGTGAGTTAGTTTATTTGTTTGTTACCTCTTCAGGCTTTATCTACTGAACCAATCTTCCTGAAATTTCTTATACACATAGTTAGAAGTACTGAGAAGGTCATAGAGTACCTTTCATCCTGGGTAAAAGAATTGTTCCCGTGAGAAATTCACACGGGCGAAGCAGCGGGCATAAGCTATTTACCTATATTCTGCACTTTGCAGTTTTTCTAGCTGATCAGCATTAAAGTCTGTTTTGCAGCACGGCCACTTGTCCACGTTGACTAAGTAACGCCTGAGACAGCGGGTGTGGATAGCCAGACTACATGAGGGGCAGTTGTATCCCTGAAATGGACAAAGTATATTATTGTTTCTACTCTAGGCTTTCCACTCCATAAACTTAATTAACCTAATTCATATAGGTGAACTTAACAATAGTAACCTTTAAACACCTGGATGCATAGTAATATCACAGCTTTACAGCATTCATTACAACATTTTTGAGATTTTGCTGTCTAAAAAACTGAGGGTCAAGTCTACTAATTACAAGCGTAAATGTCGTGTCTCGATTGTTTCTCAAGATCCAAAGAAATTGAACTAAAGCGACAAAATCACTGTAAGATTTCTATATTTTATTACGATTTCTTTGGCTTTTGAATTGACTGAGGCACGATATAGTACATTTGTTACTCGTAGAATCAAGGGTCTGCACTTCATTTGTTGTGATACAAACTGTTGTGTAAAACCTTCAAATTTATTATTTAAATTTTTTAAATTCTCATGGGAGCAACGTTCCATGTTATAACTAGTTTTAAACATTTAGAAACATTATTTATAGGCGCTTACTCTGAAAACAATCTGTTTACAAAGACAACACTCCTCAATAGTGTCCGGCATGTTCTGTCGGAGGTAGCCTTCAAATTCGTGGATGGCTCTCACTCCCAGAGCGTAGTTGTTTTCATCTTTCTCCAGGTACCTCATTCTGCACCAAGTGTCCAGGAGTTTCTGTAATTATCATCATAAAATTCTTCCATTACTGGGCATACCTGTTACATGTAGCTGTGGCATGTAGGTTCCTTAGGGAGTGTAGGGGAAGAGAGGATTTCCTGAAATTCCCACAGAAACAAAACTCTGGGCCCATTCTAGTTAGAATAAAGGTAGTTTTAAAATTAACAATAACATTTGGGCTAGCTGTTGTGGTTGTGACACCAGTTATTGTAAGTGTATTTAATTCAAGCTGCACCCTGAGGCTTCACTCCTGTAGGAATTTCGGGATAGTATTTTTGTACCAGTGTACCAAATTTCATCAAAATCTACTCAGTAAAGTCAGTACATTTTGCTTGATACTAACAAACATATTTATTAATAAAATTATTGTTTCTATATTCTCTAACCATACAAGGCCTAATAACTAATGTACTTCGACGAATAGACTGTAGGACTGTATCATTTGCTGACTATGATTAAGAAAAATAATGCATTGAAAACATGAAAGGAAATAACGATTATGATAAGAAATAAAAGACACAAAAGGCACAAAGCTTAACATAGGCACCAGTACAACTTGTTGTTATTAAAAAAAACCATACAAGGCCTGGTTTTCTTAAAATTAAATATTTAAAATTACAATAAGTATGTAAGCTACCTGTGCATCTGTTTTTGTAAATGTACTCTTCATGTTACCAACTAAGTTCAAAGCATGAATACCAGTTATCTGCCTCGCATCTGTTGTCATTACCTGTTCAATAAGGACCCTGAAATTGAAGACAAATTGTGAGTTTAATTTATAACTAGCCGAGCCCCCGGGCTTCCCTCCTGTGGTGATTTCAGGATATAAGTACCCTATGTGCTATTCCCAGTATTCTTCTATACATGTGCCAAATTTCTTCTTAATCCATCCAGTAGATTATGCGTGATTAAGTAATAATCCAACATTTGCATTTATAAAATTTGAGGATTGGCTTATTAAAAAAAAAGGAAACATGGAATTGCTGATGCTATCATTAATATGAATATGCCAGAACTACACCATCACCATTTTTAACACTACCAATTTGATTCTCTTGTAAATATAGCTGCTCAAGCCAAAAAGATTCTGCAAGATTTTTATTTCTGCAAAATTTACTAAAGCAACAATAAATCTTTTATGTAAACAACAAAGTTGAGTATTATGGGCCATATCCTCTACATCCATTAATAATTGAACTTTTTCTTGCCTGAAATACTCCAATTCTGTAGCAGTAAAAAAAGATTGGGCTTTTGTAGCTTCATCATATCCAAGAGATAAGAATATCACCACCTCTTCATTAGTCAACTCATCACTGGTTATCTTTATATTTTGTTTAAATGGCCTGATTCGGTCATTTATCTCTTGTATCATATCTTGAACGGATGATACTGGCTCTCCTGGAAATGTTTGATTCTTATGTATTTGTAAGACCGGTAAAATATATGTGTAGTGACAATAATTCAGAAAATGACTTATTCATCTATACAGTACACGAGGAAGTCCGAGTTAGGGCCTGTTAAGTCCTAGATTTTGAAATCATACCTGAAAACGCTCTAACTGCTTCATCAATCTCCGGAAGGGACATAACGCCGCGACTTGCTATTGAGCGCAAAACGAATCTGTGTACGTTTCCGTAAGTCATTTTGGTAAAGAACTTTTATAAATTATTAACTATTCAGCAGCTAATGATTAAAACTTAGTAATTTGTAATAAGTAAACACAAGATCGGCAAAGTTTTATTTATTACGAAGATTTTTCTAAATAGCTATCTGTCAACTGTCAATGCCATGTCAATGCTGTGCTGTCACTGTAATTTTTGACAAATATCCCTAGATTATTGAATCGCTTCTTTGTATAGATCAAGCCTATTAATTCGCAAATCGTCGTGACTCGTCGGTGCATGTGCATCGCGTGGTGCATCTTTTGACAGTTAAATTCGATAGTCATGAGACATGTAAACTTTTCAATCATTAATCATGCTGTTTTTTTTAAGTAGGTATTTAATTTCGATTATAATAAAATAGAAGATAAATAAAATATTTGAGGCCTGTTTGCATTTTTATTTTGTGTTATGAACTTTATACATTAGTTTAAACTATTTACATGTAACAAATGAACTCCATAATTAAATGAATCTATTGATTATGATATATTTATCCACTGAGGCGCTTTGGGTCACACTTTGATACCCGACGAAAACGCCTTGAAGCGATTGGGGCTCGAATCCGGGCCTCAGCTGATAACGACACTAGTGATGGAAAAAGTGTTATTCATTCAGTAAGAGTTCGTTAGAGTCGAGATCTGTTAATCGAAATAGTTTCTATATGGACAGCCCTATTGCCGAGGAGCAAAAAATTTATGGTCATAGAAAAAAAAGGGCCTCATCGCCTCATCGTGCCGTGAACTTTTGAACAAGTGGTGTTTTTATGTGTGTTTTCTCCTGCTAAATTAACAATGAAGTAAGTGTTTTCTGAATAATACTTTGTTAGAAACTTATTACGTAGACATCGTTTATAGATTCTTTTAACTTTGTTAAAGCAAATCTGTTCAAAATAAGGAATATTTATTTTTCAAAATTTTTCGTGCCCCAGACATGGTCAGTAAATGTGATTATTAAGTATGTAAAATTATTTCTACGATAAAAACTACGTGTCAACTACATTTAGATATGTTATAGAAATAAATTAAAGCATTTATAGATCACTGTTTATTTCAGGAAATATAAGAAAACTTATTAAAGTAAGGCCAATTTAATAGGCCATATTTGACAATATGGTTATCTCTTTTTCACTTTCTTACTCAGAAAGAGACGTAAGCCATCAGATAGCTGATCTCTCTTTCTAAATCAGAAAGTGAAAAAGAGATAGCATATAATGTCAAATGTGACCTATTATAATGGCCCCACTATAATTCTGTATTCAGATGAAATAATGATGATCTATACCGCTGCGGGCTACGAATTGTTGCCCCAAATCGGCCATTAAAAATGTAAAGGTGTGTTGACTTGGGTTGTTTGTTTACATTTCATAATTCGGCGATGCTTAATTAATGGTGTTTGATTGACTTACAACTAAGTTAAAAAAATACTTGAGTTTCGAGTGTAGTAATATGAGGTGATGGAAAACTTGGAATTTCTATATTAGCCTCTATTCAGCTTTTATTAAAACTTATTTTCTATTGTCATAATTAAGTGATCGAAGGTTCGTTATCGCACTTTTTAGGGTAGGTTTCCTTAAATATCTTTAAAATTATAATTGTTTTTTCTTTACCAACGTTAAACTTTTTAGTACCTAGTAGTTTGTTTTTGCGTGTGACTTGTAGTTAAAGGTATTTTTCTCCCGATTAGGATAAAAAAACTTTAGGCGGAACCCTCGATTTGTAAATTCGACTCACTCTTCAAAACACTTGTAGGATTTTATTATCAGCATCCTAAATTGTAACTTATTATACATATCTATCTTTGAATGCAGTTCGAATTTCAAACTTCGCGGGGGGAGCGCGGCTAGTAGGTAAGTATCTAAAAAGATTGCCGCCGTGAAACAACCTTTATCGTGTGGCTTTTGAAGCGCTCCGGACCCGAATCCGTGCCCCATTCGCTGTGATTTATGTGTACTTTGCAAGTTCATTTTGACGAGGTTTCTTTTGTTATTTGGAATAGTGCAATAATTCAACGTGTTCACAATTTAATGTAGTTTCTTGTGTGTTATTAATCTTTCTGTACAATAATCTCATAGTGTTAAGATATGAATATTTGTGAATAGTGACGTAACGAGACGGTTGGAGTCTTCAATTACTTTTAAAAAGGTTTTTACAAATTTTCTTTTCACTTTACATAATGATATTATTATGTAAAGTCAAAGAATATATTGTTTTCCACGTTTATTGTCAATATTTTGCAAAACAATTGAGTAGTTTACACGAAATCTAGGTTTATATATAGGTTGCGCGCTGCCATGTTGGGTTGGAAACTAGAAATTGATAGCCTAATTCTATAAATATATTTAAGTTATTTCTTTTACAGGACAGATATTTTCTTTAACATTAACTGATTACGTGGTTTACGTGCTGTCTAAAATCATATAAAACCTACCATTTTTATTGCTTATATTGGAAAATATAAAACATTTAATGCAAGTGAATAAAATATTTACAAAATTGAAATTGAAACTTAAATAACTTGGATCTAAAACGTGATATTCATTTAACAATGCATCTTCATCTATCGCCTAACTAATATATTTTATGATACTAGTTTTATAATTTTAATTAATTGCCTCTATTTTTTGTACTGACTCTAAAAGTGCAAAACCATAGCGCGCTATTTGCGGTTGGTAATTCCTGCCGATCAGCAGCGCTTTAGAGCCCGGTCATCGCGCGGCGGCAGCGCCTGAGTGGTTATGTGCGAGTGTCGGCTGTGCCAATCTCTAATACATCTATCTTGTCATTTGTTTCTATCTTGTTTATGAATTTTCTGCTCACGCAGAAAACAATAAGATTTGGCTTAAACAATTACTCTAGTAGTAAAGGAATAAATTTGAAACTCAATGCAAATATCACTGACAAAAAAGCAGTGCTGCCAATCGAAAAGAAGCGCTAAAATGGCGCCAAAGGCTAAATTACAAAAACACAACAATTTAAAAATGCGGTTATCGCCTTTAGTCCACGGACGCGTTTGCAATTTTGCATGCAAGCGGCAACGAAACTTCAAAAAACTTGTCTGTTGTATAAGAACGTTCCGCATATGCTGTCTGTGTCTCGCTCAAACTAAGCGACCTTATCAGTACTGTTTCGCACGTAGCATCTCTATTTACTCTAGTCTCAAAATGGTTAAAAAATAATCTCCTTACATTAAATGCTAAAAAAAACAATTACATACATATGTTTTTCTATAACTAAAGCTTCGCAACCATGTAACGACTTTAATATAAAAATTCACTCGTGTAATAGTAGGTAGTTTATCAACTAACCAATGTAACTGTCCAACTATAAGTAAAATGGCACAAGTCAAATATCTAGGTATTGTTTTGGATGAAAGATTATCCTGGTATCCTCAAATTGAGCTCATTTCTTCGAGAATTAGAAAACTTATATGGCTATTTAAGACCTTCAGATATATAGTTCCTAATCCTAAATTATCTACCGATTCCAAATCAAAAAATTTATTAATTAATATATATACATCATTAGTACAGTCTATTATCATTTACTGTGTTTCTGTTTGGGGTGGTACGTATAAAACTCGTTTCCTTGAAGTAGAGAGAGCTCCAAGGGCATTGTTAAAAGTTATGTTCTTTAAAAAACGTCGCTTTCCTACTGAATCACTATACCAAGAATGTAAATTATTATCCGTTCGCAAATTGTACATTATGCAGCTTCTCCTTAAAAAGCACAAATCACTGTCCTATAATTCAGAAAAAGTTAATAAAAGACGAAAGTATTACGTAGTTGAGATACCAATCACTAAAACCAGTTTTGCCAAAATACAATACTATAATCGGTCTTGCTATCTTTACAATAAAATTAATAAACAATTAGATATATATTCAAAATCCTATTATGATCCACCTTAAATGATTGGCTCTTGAAATTAAATTACTCTGACACTGAACAACTTCTAGATACAGAATACAGAATATAGGCATTACTTATTAGGTACTTGATAATAACATTCTCACACATATACATACAACCATACATCTTATTATATACTTTTTTAAATAAAAGTAATTAATTTTATATAGAATTCAAAAACTAAAATGTAATCACTTGTTTCAATCAAGGCACGGTTCAAGAAGAGCGGAGCCTTCTGGCACAGGCATCTTTGATAGCCTAAAAGGAGACTCCAAAACCTAGTTATAAGATCTGAATTTGTAAATGGAAAATAAATATTTTTGATTTTTTGATTTTGATTTTTTGATTTAGTTTGTGGCACTGCGGTAGCTGTGAAATACCTAGCTATTACTAGAGATGGGCGTTTAAACGAAAAGCATTTAACATATACTAATTTTTATTTGTAACACAAAAATAGGTTATTTATAATAAGCAACTATCGTTTATTGCTTTCGTTTAAAATTTTAACACTCGGGCAATTTAATTCGATGGCCTGAGATTCCGAGACCTATCCACCAATCAGAAAAGAGTATGTCGACATTTCGACCAATCACAACACAATCACGCGAGTCCTCCGCTTGCGCGCGCAAACCGCTGACCGGCTGATAAACCTACCATATCAAATATTCTTCGACGTTATACTAATTGCTTTAAATATTCAACGTTAATTTTAATCGTGTTGTTACTTGCTTTTTTCTTATTTGCTTTTTTAAACGTATCGTATCAGTGATGATTTTTCTGCGCATATCCGCGTTTGTTTATTGTGATTTTCGCGTGTTATCGTGATTTCATGTAAATATTTGAAGTATCAAATCTTTTAATTAATTTGCATAAGTTAAGATAATCACAACACATCATTCATAATTATGACCATATTATTATTCAGACAGTCCTAAGCCTGCAAAGTATGAAGGAAAGTTCATAGAAATCGTTCAAAAATTCAAAATGTAAAAATCAACTAAAAACTATCACTAGATTAAATTCTGCTACAAATATGTTAGTAACTTTTTTCAACGAAAATTGTATTATGTTTAAAACTATTATAAGCACACAAGATTTTTTAATTTAACAACTTTTTTCAACGAAAAAAATAATAAGCTATTAAGCAGATAAGCAGGCATTAAGGAAACCTAATTTTTTAAAATAATTTAACGAATAATCTGATTTTTTTTTAAGCCGTTTAGCCCACCTCTAGCTATTACACCGACTCAGGCGATTCGCAAATGTCATGTTTCGCATCGCAAAAACGCATCAAGCCATATAAAAACCTAAAAACCTTTTTTTTTATTGTTTTCGCAGGGGGAAATGTATTTACACACTGAGTGTGAGACTCCTGGGCCGCTAGCCGGCCCAGACTACCCACTAAAACCCCCTGCGGTGCTTCCGCGCCTGCCGTTATTGGGGGCGTCATGGGATCGCGAACATTCTACTACGGATTGGAGCGGGCCTTTCTGCCAAAGCCCGTCTCCTTGTTCGCTCCCAATACATTTCCGCCTGAACTTTTGCGTCCAATTCCCACGGCGTGGTTCCGGCCAGTACGCATGCTGCCGCCCAAGCCACCGTCACGTAGGTCCGAGCTATGCGGTTGGCGACCACTTTTTGTGGCCTCCGCAGCTGGGTCATATTGGCTCTGGAGAGCCTGTCCCACCAAATTGGCACCCCGTATAGCGCCATGCTTCGCGTAACGCCCGCGTAGAGCTTGCGGCACGGGGCGCTAGGCCCTCCAACATTGGGCAGCAGCCGGCTTATGGCCGATGCGGCGCCACCCCCTTTTCCCGAAGGCGATGACCTTGCATTTGTTGAGAGCCACCCTGAGACCCAACAGCCTAACGCGGTTGACCATCAGGTCTGCTGCGACCGCGGCCGACCTGAGGGTACTCTCCAGTTTCTCTCCCCAGACGGCTACCATTGGGTCATCTGCATAGCAGATGACAGTCATCCGGGGGAGCAGAACTCCGCGGATGGCCCAGTCGAAACCGATGTTCCACAGCAGAGGCCCTAATACAGACCCCTGGGGAACACCGCAGGTCATCGCCCTCGTTTTTCTCCCCTCTCTGTCCTCGTAGAGCACCACCCTCTCAGTAAGGTAGTGCCCAACAAGGATTCTGAGGTAGAGGGGCAGTGGAAATTGAGCACCTCTTCTATTGCCTCATATGGGAGGGAACCGAAGGCATTTGCTATGTCCAGCGAAACACCAACGGCCCCTCCCTTCTTGGCCGTTGCCTCCTCCGAGAACGCCCGAAGGGCCCTACCGTGTACTGTGTACCGTGACCTGGTACGGTTTCCTGAATCCGAATTGGCGGTCCGACACGTTGTTGGATCCGACATTTTCAAGATGCTGAATGATCCAGAAAGCCACGATGCGTTCTATAGTAGTCTCAAAGCAGTCGGTGCCATAAATAATATTTGCAACAGGGATTTTTGGATTTTTGTGCATCTCAGATGCAGTTAGTATAGTACTAAAGTACTCTCATATATAAATTAGATATGAGATATTTATTAGATTCTAATGCGTTTTGGATTCAATAGAAATTGGATATAGTGAAGATTTTCGATGTGCAGGATTGAAATGCGATAGCTCAGTTGGAAGAGCAAGGTCGTATAAACGCGGGTTCAATTCAAGTCCTGGCCCTTGATTCTACAAATTACAAACGTAGATGTCGTGCTTCAGTTGTGTCTCAAACGCCAAAGAAATCGTAATAAAACATAGAAGTCTTACAGAGATCTTGTCACTTTATTTCAATTTCTTTGGCTCTTGACACACAATTGAGACACAATATCGACGTTTGTAATTAGTGGAATCGGCCCCCTGCTCGCATGGAATTTTTTCACCATGTCTAATTTAAATATGACTAGTGGTTCGCCGCGAACGTAGACCTCGCGGTTGTTATTTATTAAAAATATGAGAACGTAAATTTACTGAACCAATTAGAATTTTCAGTAAAATACGGGATTCTGTTAAAACAAAAATGTAAGGCGCAACGCATTACATTATTCAGTTATTGCGCGGTTGAGGAGAACAGATTTTCCAACCTTTTTTCTTCATCTATTCTGAGCTACAACAACTTCATTTTTTTAATTTTTTCCAAGCGAATATAATCAAAACCTGGATCAAATATAATATCTGCAGGTTTACAGATTTCAAAACGGTTGTTTTGATTTCGAAAGAGCTACGCATGTACATCCGGCTGCCAACTCTTTTACGCCAATGTCCACTACTACTTTATCCAAATTAAGTGATTTATAATCGAGTATACATTAGGGTGGAGCGCGGATGTATGGGGAATTTTTTTTTTCTTTATTTTGAATTCTAATAGTGAGGGATTTATGTCTTGTCTGAAATTAATACTATATGTTAATTTTGATATAAATTTAACAACATCTTTTGTCTCCGCACCGACTTCAAAGTTTTAAAAATTTAGAAAAATTTGCTTTATCTGTGAGACCTTTTATTGACATGTGTTTGGGTTCAAATTATGTAAATTAACACAAAATAAGTTAATTAAGCATACAATATTATGTTTTAATGAAAAAAGTATAAAAAATTACATTAAAAAAATTAAATTATTTTGCTGTAAAATTACACTTGGTGTCAAATTTCGGCATTTTCTCTCTTTATTCTAATTCAGCCTGTATGGCTCTCAATTGAGATGTTTTAGTGTAATGTTAAGTGGCTACTTCATCTGTGATCTTCACAGCTCATTCAACCGATTGCATGGGACACGGAAGTCACGAGAATAACAGCTGATTCTCGCCACCAAACTGTACTATACTGCCAATTTCTGCAGTCGTAACTTGTATGAAAAATTGTGGCTAGATATAATCGTTTTGCCAATATATTATTTCTATATCATTTAAAATATTGAAATTAATATCTGCCACTACAAAAAATCTTAGGGTTGTTGATGTAGAAATACTGCGTGCCTTCAAACTACGACGAGCATCCAAATCGCGTATTTGCTTCTGCGTGACAAATAACATAGCCAGAAAATATTGTCTTTGTACAAAAAATAGCCATTTTTTGGGTTCTAATATGCTTTCTAAATCTTCTAGAAGGTATCGTGTACATAATTATGTTAAAAAGAGACCGAGAACCATCTTAACTCTGATGGTTTTTCTTTTAATACAGAACCACAATGGAGCATATAGTTTCACAATTAATGTAGCCGAAATGATCAGGCCAAGTGATGATTTTTCCGTCGCTATATAAACCTAACAGTCAATTTTTACTTTTCAGTCAACGGGCATGCGACTATTTAACTGTAGACGTATCGTAAAGCCTAAATCTTCGGGAGAGTTGCCTGAAATTATTGCTGATACGTACAAAGATCTGTGAATATTTCTGGGAGCTTATTTCTTTACAATCAATAACATTTGCTCACGTTTTGGCACTTTCTTATATCTTGGACAATTTTATTGAGTAAAATCTTTGCATTTGCAAGCCAAAATATCAAAAAACATCATACTATCCCGTCGAAAACTTTTCAAGTCTGCAGATGAAATTCATTTGATGGACATGAGCAGTTTTTACATTTTTTATTATGTGCTGATAACAAATAAATATCTCTGGAAAGTATTACTGTTGGTATGAATGCAGTAAGCCATAAATATTTAATTTTTTATGACAAACTTAGCAATTTCCGAAAATATAGGCTGTTTTTTTGACGTTCTTATAGTTAACCTCGTCAACTCTTAAAACTTCATATATCTTTGTAAGTTGGTAAAACATTTGACTTTAACATACAAAAATCATTAATTAATGGACACATTACAGGCACTCCGAGCCTTTTCCATTATAGTACTAAGAATTTATACGATATTTGTCAAAAAAATTGTCAAGCGCGTTTTCAATTATTCATGCGAAAACTGACCCTCCTTTGCACTCCCGTACTCTTCTTTTACGTAGTATTGCACCTTGTTTATTATTTTTTATCGAAAATAGAGGATTTTACCTTTATGAAATTAATATGAATTATACATATATTTGTCATTTTAATAAAATTAAAAATCTACAAACTTGAGTCTAAAATCGACTATTCGTAAAAGTTCAATGACCTTGCGGAGACGGTTACCCTATTTTTTTTTAAATAATATTTTAAATGTGTATGTTTGAGACCAAAAGGCATAAACTTTTCACTATTAGAAATTTAAAATCAGAAAAAAGTAATTTCGCTCCACCCTAGTATACATCTCCGAGCTTCATCTAAGGAGAATATAACTGTTTTTGAAATCATTACAGTAATTTTTCGTCACGTTTCAGGTTTCAGCTGAATATCACGCAAACTGTTTCAAAAATTTTGATATCCTAATCTATACATATAATAAAACAATAAAAATATTTTGTCTGTACATTTAGTATTTTTGACTGAAATGGATAGAGGGACACTTAACAAGCTAATTATTAAAAATAAAAAACACGACTGACAAGTTTTTACACAAAAAGTACATACAATATAAGTTATATACATTTTTGAAATCGCCTTTCAAAGCCCTTCAATTTGATACCCCACTCGATAAGATTGATCAAATTTAATTTTTTTGGTCTGCTATTTATCGCATATATAATCCGCCATTTTGTTTTTATGATGACGTCATATAGCCTATATCACTCGGAGGAATGCAAGGAATCTAAAAATACCTCTCACATCAAAATCTGTTAAGCCGTTCAGGACTTATGGTGGAATAAAGAAACTTACATACATACATACATACATACATGAACCCTGAAAACATAACACTCCTTTTTTGTTCAGTCGTGTAAAAAGAATAATAGAAAGCAAAAATATTTTTTTGGAATTTTTTGTCTGTTTGTCTGTCTGTCAGTCTGTATGTATGTACGCGTTTCACGCAAAAACTACTGGACAGATTTGAATGAAACTTTTTTTGTTGTATAGCTATTAAGCCTAGGAAACATAAAGGCTATAATTGATTTTGAAAACTGGAACACCTGATGAAGAACCATAACAGAACAGCTGAACTATAAGAAATATGGAAATGGTACCTGAGCAAAAGTTAATCAATCTGACGAGCATTTTCTGTTGACGATAAAAATCGAAGATCAGGAACATCTGATGAAGAACTCCAAGAGACCATCTACACTATAACATACATGGAAATGGGTCCTTAGCAAAAGTCGTTCAACCTGATGAGCATTTTCTGCTGACGTATAAAAATTGAAGATCTGGAATATCTGATGAAGAACTCCAAGAGTTCAGCTACTTTATAAGATATGGAAATGGCGCCTTAGTGAAAATCGTTCAACATGATGAGCATTTTCTGCTGAACTACAGTTTGGAACACAAAAATTTTTTTCATCTAAGCTAAACTCACGCAGGCGAAGCCGCGGG
Source organism: Ephestia elutella (assembly GCA_018467065.1). Taxonomy (NCBI): domain Eukaryota; kingdom Metazoa; phylum Arthropoda; class Insecta; order Lepidoptera; family Pyralidae; genus Ephestia; species Ephestia elutella. The sequence goes on from CM031569.1 coordinate 8,246,117, forward strand.
CAACAGCTAGTCCTAACTAATATTACAAACGGGAAAATGAGTTTGTTTGTTTGTTCGTTTATTTGTTTGTTTGTTACCTCTTCACGCTTTATCTACTAAACCAATCTTCCTGAAATTTCGCATACATATAGTTAGAAGTACGGAGAAGGACATAGCTTACCTTTCATCGAAGTCGCGGGCAAAATACTTGCTACACGCATTCCACGAAATTAATTTAACATTTTGATAAGTTTTCGTGGAAAATAAATACATGTACAAAAATGTCACTAGATGTCGCTGATACGAAAATGAACGATTCATGTTTTTATTCAATATATCTGTAATAAAAGATGCGCAAAGAACTTAAAAATTCTAGGAATACTTTCTACACGCATTCCTTATATCAACGAAATTAACTCAACGTTTTGATAATTATCACGGAACATAAATACATGTACAAAAATGTCACTAGATGTCGCTTATACGAAAATGAACGATTCAGGTTTTAACTCAATATCTCTAAAACTGGTGAAACAATTTTGATATACAATAAACATGAAAAAAATAGTGATAATATCTCATGATTTGTGAAGTTTCATCCTAATCTGAATAACGGTTCAAAAGTTATAGAGCAATATTTATTTTCATAAAAATGCGTATTTCTCTAAAACGACTGAACCGATTTTGTTGCGCAACGAACTTAAAAATTCTATGGATAGTTGCTACACGTATTCTTAATATCATCGAAATTAATTCAACGGTTCGAGAGTTATCGCGGAACAAACATACATACATACAAACAATGTGTTTTCGCCCCAACTTGAATTATAGCCCTCGCTCGCTTCGCTCGCTCGGTCAATAAGTCTACTATTATTATAAATTAGCGATGTACCGGCGAGAAATTTCCTAAATTTCTCAGAAATTTCTTGGGTTTTTTCGTTCTCGAGTAATTTCCGTGAAATTTCCAAAAACTTTCTGCTGTTTCTTTGAAAATTTCGGGAACGGCACATCACTAATTATAATAGTCTGTTTTAGTGATGAGCCGCCGAGAAATTGTCTGTAGTCGTTCATTCCTTTGTTTACATACTATGATCTCCTGGCGGGGCCTATTTTGAGGGATGATTGAGGGATAGGTAGGATTCCGCATGAAGAATCCGCACAGCACGTGTGGTACGAAAAAAATAAAAGTAGGTACAATAGGTCCTAGATTATTGAATCGTTTCTTAGTATAGATCAAGCCTGTAATTCCCAAATCGTGACACGTCGGTGCATCGCGTGGTGCATCTTTTGACAGTTAAATTCGATAGTCATGAGACATGTAAACTTTTCAATCATTAATCATGCTGTTTTTTTTTAAGTATTTAATTTCGATTATAATAAAATAGAAGATCAATAAAATATTTGAGGCTTGTTTGAATTTTTTATTTTGTGTTATAAACTTTATACATTAGTTTAAACTATTTACATGAAACAAATGAACTCCAAAATTAAATGAATCTATTGATTATGATATATTTATGTGCGAGTGTCGGCTGTGCCAATCACTAATACATCTATCTTGTCATTTGTTTCTATCTTGTTTATGAATTTTCTGCTCATGCAGAAAACAATAGGATTTGGCTTATACAATTACTCTTGTAGTAAAGGAATAAATTTGAAACTCAATGAGGTAGGTACATATCTTTTACATCGGCTACGTCATCATTTCAAAATGGCGGGAAACGACAACAACTTTCGCGCGCGCGGCGGCCTTCCCGTCTCAGGTTACACGATGAATGATTTCGAACGACGATGTTTATAAACATGATACGCATACTGCTGAGTTCACCGTGAAATAAGCTAGCTCTTTGTTGAATAATATAAACAATAGATACTTCGCAATGTTTACAATCGCTAGCCAAAGTGGGTCGATTGAGTTTTTTTTTCCGGTTTTTTGTATTAATACCAACGAACTAATATACCATAGAACTCTAACAACGCCAAAAAAATGGTTCCACGAAATAGGAACCGAGGTGGGCGGGGCGTAAAATAAAAACCTCACTTCGCCTCAGTTCGCCGTGGCGCAGCGAGTTCAACGGTTGTACTTGTACCTAATGCATAAGTGTCAATTGTACGTATCATCGAGTAATTTCGCAAGTTTAATTAGCAAAAATAGGCCATCGTGTGTCGTAAAGTGGTGTAGAAATTACACAGATATGAAGAACAGCGGAATTACCTTTCTTTCCTTTGCCAAGACTACGTAGTACTTATATTAATTCTGTGCCGAGACTTCAAACGCCAAGCGGCTGGCCGTTTGTTTGAGCGGTAGCCGGCTGCCGCGGTGCGCGGTGTGTTGACCCCGTCCCGTGACCTTGACGCGCCCAATCGTCTACTAGCTTTTTCTATGAGAATGTGTGAGTGTCTTTTTGTATTGAAGTACATTTGTTTGCTTAAATGGAACAAAGATTTGAGCGTTCGTTGTATGAGAGTTACACTTCCATATTTATTTATAATTCAATGATTAATCATAACATATTATAAAACAAAGTCCCCCGCGGCGTCTGTCTGTCTGTCTGTCTGTTCGCGATAAACTCAAAAACTACTGAACGGATTTTCATGCGGTTTTCACTAATATATAGAGTAATTCTTGAGGAAGGTTTTAGTGTATAATTTGTGTAGGTTTTGTGTATATTAGTTGAAATATGACGATAATTGTTAAGGAAGTCGGAAAAAAAATTGCCGCCCGGCAGCTTTCATCGAAAACGCTGTCCAATCCCTTAGAGATGTAACAAAACAATGTATGGAGGAATTGTGTATTTTTAATAGATCTACAAAAAAGTCCGCGATAGCATATATCTAGCTTTTATACTTCAGCCACAATAACTACTTTTATGTTTTAAAAATAATTAAAATCGTTAGATGTTTTTTAACTGGTGATATTAACCACAATTTATTAATCCTTATCTTATCTTATCTTATCTAAATTAAACTAGTCTATCGTCACAAGTACTTAATATACTTAATATTTGGTTTTTACTGCATGTAATTTGGATCAATAGTTTACGAAATACTACGAGTTATACGGCAATCCGCCCCGAAATCACCTATACTATACTCTATTCATCGAATGAACCAAGCAAAGCGCTTTCTCTGTCTGACATTTGTATACAAATAGACAAGGACAGAAAACTACCTAGCTCCGCCCAAAAGCGCTTGCGCCCGGTAAGAAACAGTAGGGCTCGTTCACATTGCGAAAGTTTTGGTGAGAACATATTAAAAAATGCTGTGTACATATTACACAGCATTTTTTATATGTTGCGTTTTTTTCGAAATCCTTCAAATGACTTTCTATGTATGGGGATTTTCTGAAATGAAATTATTTGTATTTTGTGATGATTATCTTTATTTCTTATAAAATAATATTCCTTATAAATCAACATTTTATTCACTTTCACTCTCCGACATATCAGTCATTTCCTACATTTATAATAAATTTTTTGCACTTTTTCGTCTGCCATATTCCAATATACACGCCAAGTCGTCAGGTTAGAAATCAAACGAAATCCGATAAACCAGCCAACACACAATGAGCACAAGACAATAGTCCGAAAAACAAGCCAGGTAAAAGGTCACAATGCAGAATGCAGGAAGTACGCGGAGACGTCTAGACGGTAAGGAGTGCAACGACAGACTAATTTTGATGCGATTTGTGAATGCGGCCTAAGCGTCTTATCTTTTTTTTTTTTATAGCGCTAGCTAGCAAAGGCGCAAGGCGCAGTAATCTCTGAGCGGGCCGGGCGCGTTTTGAGTATTTTAATAGGAGGTAATGACGTAAATATCATACAAAAACCGGCCAAGTACGAGTCTAACTTCCGTACACGCAAAGCATCTCACATTATAAGCTATCACTAAAAGACCTACTAATCTCAAAAACAAACTTAACTTTGCAGTTCGATCCCTAAGACTCATACTGAATTCAGCGCAAAAATAAGTTTGTAACATTTTTTTTAGACTTCCAACAACATATTTACAATTTTCACGACCTCCGTGGCCCAACGGTCATCACGCCGGACTGCCACACCGGAGGTCCCGGGTTTGATCCCCGGTCGGGTCAAGATGGAAAATGATCTTTTTCAGATTGACCCGGGTCTTGGATGTTTATCTATATATGTATTTGTTATAAAATATAGTATCGTTGAGTTACGAGTAGTATCCCATAACACAAGTCTCGAACTTACTTTGGGGCTAACTCAATTTGTGTGATTTGTCCGTATATATTTATGTATTTAATTTTCTGTTTATTTCTGTATAAGTAGTGTTAATACGGTTGATACACGACTTTGCGCGTTCGGTCTAAGCGGGGCGCGGCGCGGGAGTCTAAGCGGCGGCGGGCGGGGCTTATCTATAGTACGCCACGTACTCTCAGTAGCGGATATTAATTCTGTGGTAGCGATTAGCGGAGCGGTTTAGGTGGACGTATTCATGATCCCTTTTTGGTTTGAAAGTAGCACGAACTAAATAAAAATATATACCTTCGCGGCGAATTTCGTAATTTATACCAAGATTCCAGGAAACATCCGAATAAGTTTTATGACACTAGAATGAGTGTGGAAACGTTTGACTACATTCTACAGCACAAGAGCGGATACAGGATTATTTCTAGGGAGGGCACCAGGACAGAGGCGGACTATGCATGTTGGGGGGGCGGGGGTACAACAAATCGACGTCCGCCCTGATACTGTTGCCGCCCGCCTGCCGGGGTCTCACTACGCCACTGCAGAAGGAGCAGATGGGCAAAAAATCAAGAAATAAGTGGCGTAACAAGAAATAATAAACCAGTGGCGTTGTCAAAGATCTTTACATTTCTGTGTTACGCTGCTCGCCGCTCCCGCGCGCCGCTGTCACTCGGAGCGGGAAAGTCGTGAACCGGCTGTTCTACCTTGCTTTTTGCCAATTTTCATAATTTTGATTGCTGCCTGAAATTGCAATATATGCGAAAATTCGCAATATTTACGGTAATATCTCTTGATCGCGTTGACGTATAATTTTAATTATTTTTTTGCTGAAAGATACTGTGGATCCGATTATTCGTTATTAATTTCAACTTGATACCTTTAAGCGTTCATGAGAAAAAAAAGTTTGGCAGACAGACGGACAACAAAGTGATCTTATAAGAGTTCCGTTTTTGCCTTTTGAGGTACGGAACCCTAAAAAACAAATATTGTCCACCCGAGCGAAGCCGGGGTGGGCCGCTAGTACCCAAATAAATATTATATAAAAAATACCTTTAAAGGAAATACTTGTATATTTCATAAGACAATAGATAGTTTTACAATAATTTAATGTATAAGGGCATGTCTTCTTACATTTTTTTTATATGAGGAGCATGAGAAAGTTCCGTGCGAAATCGTGCGAACATATTTTATATTATTAAGTTTTTAAATAGTGAAATCTTTTAAAAACTGTAATAAAACGCATTAAAACTGTTCAGTATAAACCGGTTCATAGTTATTTTAAGAGAAACAACATAATAATCTTGAAAACTAATTTAAAAATGACATGCCTTACTCAGTCAGCGGAAGTAATCGACTACAAAAAAAATTCTATGGGTGCGTTCCTGTTAATGCCTTGGTTTCGTTCTTTTTTTAGTATAGAACCGTTTTGTCCTTGCTTAAGGCATGTGCTAGCAACTTTATAATATTAAATACGAAGAGAAAATATTAGCCGAGAGACATATTATGTTCGCACGGCGGCGGCCCACTGACAAACAAAACCAGACATAATGTCTTGTTGACAGTTTAGGGGGCGAACATTAAACAAATGACAAGATAGATGTATTAGTGATTGGCACAGCCGACACTCGCACATAAATATATCATAATCAATAGATTCATTTAATTTTGGAGTTAATGTAAATAGTTTAAAGTAATGTATAAAGTTCATAAAACACAAAATAAAAATGCAAACAGGCCTCAAATATTTTATTGATCCTCTATTTTATTATAATCGAAATTAAATACTTAAAAAAAACAGCATGATTAATGATTGAAAAGTTTACATGTCTCATGACTATCGAATTTAACTATCAAAAGATGCACCACGCGATGCACCGACGTGTCACGATTTGCGAATTACAGGCTTGATCTATACTAAGAAACGATTCAATAATCTAGGTATGCGAATTATCAATCAATGTCAAATCAAATTGTGTATTGTGTCAAATCAAAGAAAATTAGAGGTTATTTTCATATTTTGTTTTTTCTTTTAAATTAATTACATATGTAATCGCTTTTATTTATTTTAATAAGTTTAAATTTTAAATAAGTGCATAACATTGGTGCTGATCAAATCTTTTAATTGACTGAGTTACATTTTAATGATATGGAGGAACAAGAGAATAAAACTAAATTCAAAACTTTGAAGAATAAAATTTCACCATTCATTTTGAAATGTATAAAACGTATGGCATTTAAATACATGACTGCTATTCAAGCCGCAGTGTTACCTAAAGCTCTTGAAGGTTTGGACGTTGTGGCTACAGCAAAAACAGGGTCTGGAAAGACAATAGCATTTTTAATACCAGCCATAGAACAGGTTGTGAAATGTATTGAGGATTGTATACAAGGTGGGTGTAGAATATTAAACCATTTCAGAAATATAATTCGTTAATTTTTTTGCTCACTTGGTTGAAACACTGGGTGTCATATTATTTCAGGTACATGTTGTATAATCATCTCACCAACTCGAGAGCTAGCCATGCAGACATACAGTGTGATGACGGAGCTTTTGGCTGACCAAGTGACTATTACATCATCTCTAGTGATAGGAGGAGAAAGTAGGAAGAAACAGAGTGTTGAACTTGCGCAAGGTTGGTACACTTCACCTTTTTATTTTCTCGGAATCACAAACACATCTTTATAATATTTAAAACAGTTTAGTGTCTATTGCTGTTGAAAAACCATGTAATTTTTTACAGGTGTGCATATAGTAGTAGCAACACCAGGAAGACTGTTTGATCATATGAGGACAAAGGAGTTCGACTATAGAAATGTCCGATGCCTAGTTTTGGATGAAGCTGATAAGATATTTCAGTATGGCTTTGAAGAAGATTTGAAACAGATAATCAGTCGCCTTCCAAGTAAGAAAACATCTGTATTTACTTACTTCCTTCAATAATATTTTTTTATATTCATGATGCGTTAAATGGTTATAAAATTTAAAACTAATGACTTGCTGAGAAAACTTTTTGAAAAAACTTAAGCTCCAATTATAATGTTCAAATAAGCTTAAGTATTTATTTCTTATGCTTTCGCTCACTAACTACATTTCTGATGATCTTGTAATTTATTAACATCATTCCTTTCAGAAAATAGACAAACAATGTTATTCAGTGCAACACACTCTGAGACTACAGAGGCTCTAATAAAATCAGCCATGAAAGAGGATGTCCTGATTATAAACACTGATGAAGACAATTTGAAAGCAACAGTTGAAGGACTAAAGCAGGGGTATGAAAATGATAAGCTTTGAAATGTTTTGGAATATTTTGATTAATTTGGTTATTAGAGACTTGAGAATTCGTGAAGTTATTGAATGTAAAGAGTTTTTGAAACAGGACTTTTTCATAGGACATAAGTATACTTTTTCACTAAGAACAATAAAAAATTCCTTTCTTAGCTCACTTATGCTAATACCAATCCACCTCTATGCAAAATTTCAGTCTCTATATTCTATGTATTCAGCTGTTTCAAATCTCTGTTCCATAGGCATTCAGTGTCCAATGTATATAAATTGTTTTATTGTTTAGGTATGTGATAATTCAAACAGAATTGAGGATGTGGTGGTTGCACAAGCTACTGAAGAAGACCCGCAACCAGAAGGTCATGGTATTTTTCTCAAGCTGTAAGTCTGCCGAGTTCCACTATGAGTTCTTCTCCACTTACTGTGATGCAGCAGTACTGTGCATACATGTAATGACATTTTAATTATTTATTTTTTAATTGTTCGAGTCCAGTGACTTAAAAGAATAATGCCAGATCCAGTGATCTGGCATTATTCTTTAATTTGTCTTTATAAAACATGTGGCTTGAAGGATTAAGTAAATGAATTATTTTTTCGTGATAATTTTATGGTTCTAGGGCAAAATGAGCCAAGCAGGCAGAACAGAGACAATATCCAACTTCTACAATGCAGAAAAAGGGGCTCTATTCTGTACAGACCTGGCAGCTAGAGGATTAGACATACCAGCTGTGGACTGGATTGTACAATTTGATCCACCTTCAGATACTAATGTGAGAAAATTAATTGCTGTTTACTTTGTTTCCATAAAAAACTGCATCCTTGACCATAAAAAAATTCTCTTTTAGAAATTCAAGTTGCTACACCTTCTGGAAAAATACTGGCCACTAGAAATTATTTGCACATTTATTTGAGCTTTTTACAATTCAAATGGCCACCATGACATCATGACAGGAGTCATACCTGGTGCAACGCATTTCCCTTGCTATACAGCGAGGGAACGCTGCAAGCGTCATGGGCACTTTTGCGCCAGGTATGACCCGGGGCGGTCTCTTTGACGAATGTTTATTTGACTTGACATTTATTTTTTTTAAAATTATTGATCTATTTTATTTACTATTGAATTAATTTGGATAATAAAACTTGTAGATCATTTATTAATTGCAACTGAAACCTTGAATGGCCACACTCCGTTAAAATACTGGGCACTAAAAATTATTTGCACATTTACTTTAAAAATCAAAATCAATAAAAAGGCATAAGCAAGTTGATACAGAACCTATTTTTTTTAGGAATACATACACAGAGTGGGGCGAACTGCTAGAGGTCTCGGTGCGGCTGGCAATGCAGTATTGTTACTAAGGCCAGAAGAGAAAGACTTCGTCACACACTTACAAGACGCCAAGGTCTTCTTGGACAAGTATGAAACATGGGACAATTACTCCAATTTACAGCCTAAGGTGAAAATTTTTTCAGGGCATAGTTATATTATCTCATAAAAATTGATATATATTTACACAGGAATATTCTCTGTTCCACCTTTCAATGCCTTTTTTTATGCCTAAACCAACACACACAACCGTATCGCCAAACCCAATTGAATTCATGTCAATTTCTGTTTCTGTCTGATTTTTTGTTTTGTCTAGTATTTATACAGTAGCATGAAAGTAACTTTTGCATTTATCATTTACATGATTTTATTGTATTTTCAGTTGGATGAAGCTTTAAAAAATGAGCATTTTCATCAGTTAGCGATTGAAGCCTTTGAAGGATATATTCGTGCATTTGAAGTGAAAAAATTGAAAAACGTCTTCAACCTCCTGACAATGAATTTAGATGCTGTTGCAAGGTCTTTTGGGTTGAAGAAGAAACCTGATGTGGATGTCCGTAAGTACTATTACTACTATATAATAAGTAATTTTAATGCCCCCACTACTGGGGCACTAGCTTTCCTTATCAATGGATAAGCCCAATGATTGGTTGGGTTTTAACTACCTACTGTGAATACAACTTGCTTGACCTGACTTTCGAAGGAGCTGAAAATAAACATTTTTGATCACCCATCCTGTGGCCGACCATTACGAAGTTGCTTAACCGCCACTATAGCTAGCCGAGCACGCAAACCACTGCGCTCCCGAACCCCCCTTTTGTTGTGTCATCCGACAAGTCTCTGGTGGAAACCAGAGAGCGTAGGTACTTTTTTCTGTGTGTATCTGGATTGAGGGCCCAATTTTTAAATTGTCCCGGAACGAAATAAGATTCACAGGGCAATTAGTTAAAAATAGTAAAAACTTAATGCAAATACCCAAAAATTTCTAAAAGTAGAATTATGCCTGTAATCATTATCTAACGTGGGCCCTCAATCCAGACGCCTGCAAAAAAAAATCTCAGAAAGTACTATTTCTGGGTTAATCATTTTTATTTCAGAATTTAGTAAAGAATTTCTTAAATATTTTAACAAATTCCCATTTTTGTAGAATATGCCATTACAGATTTATAGCGGTCTATCTTGGGCCCTCAGAACACTAAAATGGGTATCTGCAAAATGTGACTTATCGTAAGGAATTCATAAAAACTACGTCAATATACACTACTTAGATACCTCAGTGAATTAGTAAAAAAGAAATAATGGCCCAAAAGTTAATTGTCAAAAAGTTATTAAATTTCTAATTTCTGATCTGAGGGCCCAATACTATCGGTTTTATTGACTAGACTCAACCTTGTATACTAATTCAAATTAGAATATATTTTTTTACTATTTTTTAACTAAAATTTAACATATGATCCGTTCTTCTAAATGCTATATTTTATGATAAAATTGAATTTCAAGTTTTTATATGAAAAAAATTTGTAGGATGACCACAAATTTTCATCATCAGCGGGACATTGAAAATCTGTACAGATGAAAAGGTTTGTTTCAGAGTACTGTAATGACTTTATGTTGAAATTATTTAATATTCTGTACGCTCAACACTGATATCTTAATGTGACAGACATCATTGTCATGTCAGTCAAGAAACGTCAATCGTTTCTTTGACAGTTCACATAACCTTTAACACTATCTCCATCTTACATCTTACTGTGTGTCTGTATCGTCCACCATATATTGCAATGTAATCTACAATATCATAACTAATTAGTGAATATCAATTTAATCCATTATGTAAATGAAGAGATTGTTTTGGAATAAAACAAGAAGTACATTTCAAACCAGATGAGAGCTTTATTTTTGCATTCTTACTTAGTGACGTTTTCCCACCGGCCGCTGCTATTCGCCTGCTCAACAGGTTATTTAACCCAGGATTAACAGCACTAGAAGATAATAGCATTCAGAGCCTCATTGCGTTGAAAATGGCGACATCAGACTCAAAGATGAGCAACATCATTGAAAAGTTAACTGGGTTACAAAACTACTCCACGTGTGAAATTTGCGATGTTTTTTTTTGAAACTGGAAGATTTGTGGGAATCTGTCCTAGGAGCTGACAAGGCAGCCGGACATGAAGGACGCGAACGTAAGGCACTGGCGCGGATTTGCTTATCTATTTCGCCGCCGTTATACCAGTATGTTCGTGATTGTGCCACCGCTAAGGAGGCTTGGAAAAAGTTGTCCGACGTCTTTGAAGATCGTGGCCTTTATCGCCGCGTGCTCCTATTGAGGAAACTGCATCGTGTAGAGTTCACACAATACAAAGACATGACAGAGTATATTGATGCAACCATGCAATTGGTACAGCAGCTTGCAGACATAGGCAAGAAGATTGAGGATTGCGAGGTCGCGGAAATCCTCCTGTCGGGTCTCCCGCAGCAATACGACGTTGTCGTGTCTGGTTTGGAGACAGCTGGGCTCGCTTCTAGCCTCTCCAGTGAGATGGTTCGAGCTCGCTTACTGCAGGAAGACCACCGATTGACCAGCGCTGACCAGGCCACAGCATATGTTGCCAACAATAATGGAAAAAGGAAGGTACTTTTATGCTCCTACTGCAAGAAGACTGGACATCTCGCTAAGCGATGCTTCAAGCGGCAGCGAGAAGAAAAGGAAAAGCAGAAGCATACGTTTTTTGCCGCAGCATATTCTGCGTCAACTTCACAGGATTTCATTATAGATAGTGGTGCAACGTCACATATGTGTATGGACTCTAGTATGATTATTGATTCTACCCAATGTAATCACACTGTATCTGTGGCTAACGGTCAAGAGCTTCAAAGTACCCAAGCTGGTAAGATTCCTTTATGTACTAATGTCAATCTGAGTAATGTCTTAGTTGTGCCTAACTTATCCAATAATTTAATGTCTGTAAGCAGTATGACAGACAAGGGATATATAGTTACTTTTCAAAAGGATGGTTGTAATATTTTCCATAAAAATAATGTCAAGATTGAGGGAAGTCCTGTTTTATCAGCTAGTAAAGTAAATGGTTTATTTAAATTTAAACTTAAACAAGGTAGGCCTTTACCCCCTGGACATTCCATGCCCCTACATTTGAGGCAGGGGACAGTGAGTGCCCTTAATGCTGCAGCCGTGTCTAAGAGCACTTGGCATAAGCGTCTTGCCCATTTGAACCCTACTGCGGTAAGTTTACTTGGTGGTGGTGGTCAATGTTCCGGTGTTGTTTTTCAGCAGGAGGTTGAAGAGACTATCAGCTGTGTACCATGTCTGACGGGCAAGATGAATGAGTCATCTTATCCGAAGATTGGAAGACGTGCTGGCTCACTGCTGGAACTAGTTCACTCGGATGTTGCTGGGCCGATGCAAGTCAGCACCTGGGGCGGTGCCCGCTTCTTGTTAACATTTACTGATGATTTCTCAAGGAAAACTTATGGCTACCTTATGAAGTCTAAAGCTGAGGTAAGCACACATTTTGTTAATTTTAAAACAATGGTTGAAAAACAAACAGGCTTTAATATTAAAATTTTGAGGACTGACAACGGTACTGAGTACTGTAACAGTACTTTATCAAATTACCTTATTAAAGAGGGAATTATTCACCAGACTTCTGTGCCTTATTGCCCTCAGCAAAATGGGGTGGCTGAGCGTGTCAATAGGACTTTGTTTGAAAAGGCACGTGCCATGTTATTAGATTCTGGTTTGTCGAATCGTTTTTGGGGAGAAGCTGTTATGACAGCGATCTATTTGAAGAATAGGAGCCCCACCCAAGCGCTATCGAACAAAATTCCAGAATGCGTGTGGACAGGTTCAAATGTTGACCTAGGCCATTTGCGCATATTTGGTTGTGTCGCTTATTCATTTATTCCTAAAGTAAAAAGACAAAAGCTCGATGCCAAGGCAAATAAATACATATTTGTTGGTTATGGTGACACCTCTAAGGGTTACCGTCTTGTTGATCCCTCAAACCCTCGTTGCATTATTTATTCTAGGACAGTAACTTTCTTGGAAAATGAATTTATTGGAAAAGAGTCTTCGTCAGATGTACATTTACGGATGGAGAATTTTTTATTTTTTGATAATCACTATATTGGTGAGACTACAGGAGATGAAATTGTCTGTGATAATAATATTAATAATAGTAAATTAAATGAAATTTCAATTAACTGTGATAATAATTTTAGTAATAATAATTTAATTAATGAAATTTCAAATAATAATGACATTTTATCCTCAGACAATTATGAAACTAATGAGAGAGACATTGATCATGATAAATCTAATGGGAATTCCTCGCTTTTTTCAGACGATGAACCTTCTGCACCTGTTTGGTCTCCGTTGTCTGATGTCAACTATGGCACTGCTGACGAAGGTGATGAAGAGTCCGTGACGCAGAACACTCGACCTTCTCTGCCGGAGTCTTTACCTCAAGGGGGAGTATTGAAGGCCTCAGAAGAGTTTGAGGCATCTGTTTCCAGTTCGAGGCCAGTGCGTTGCTCGCGAGGTATTCCACCAAAGAGATATGGGTATGATTTATCAATGTTGGCTAATACTAGTTCACCTTTGGATCCTGCATCATTCGATGAGGCTGTACATTCGGCAGATAAAGAAAGTTGGCTTGCTGCGATGCAATGTGAGTATGATGCCTTAATTAAGAATGGTGTGTGGGAGTTGGTTGATCGTCCTGACTCAGCAAATATAATAAAGTGCAAATGGGTGTTCAAAAGGAAACATGACGCAACGGGAGCATTTGATAAGTATAGAGCTAGGCTTGTTGCTCGTGGTTTCTCACAACAAGAGGGAATAGACTATTCTGATACTTTTTCCCCGGTGGTCAGACATTCCACTTTGCGTATTCTTTTCTCGCTTGCAGTAGAGTTAGATCTAATCATTGATCATATTGATGTAACAACCGCCTTTTTGAATGGTGAACTAAATGAATTAATATTTATGGAACAGCCACAAGGTTTTAATTTTGACAAGAATAAAGTTTGTCTGCTTATAAAGAGTTTGTACGGCCTGAAGCAAGCCAGCCGCATGTGGAACATTAAAATACATACATTTTTATCTGAAAATGGTTTTAAGCAGAGTAAATGTGAGCCCTGCATTTACACAAAAAGGTCAAATAAAGAATATATAATTATTGCCCTATATGTCGATGACTTTTATATTTTTCATAATGGCCGAATTGATGACTTAGTAGCATTGTTAAAAAGGCATTTTTATATTCGACATTTAGGACAGTTAAAAAGTTGTCTTGGCATGAATGTAACTAGAAAGGAAGGAGTTATCATTTTGGACCAGTCAGACTATGTCAAGCGTTTACTTGAACGTTTTAATATGAGTAATTGTAAAAGTGTTACTACACCTTTGCCAGTTAACTGCAAGTTGGACAAAAGTAATATTTGTCTAGATGAGAAACAGTATCCATATAGACAGTTGCTCGGTTCGTTGATGTATTTAGCTATATGTACGCGACCTGACATTGCTTACGCTTGCAGTCAGCTCAGTCAATTTAGTTCATGTTTTGGCATTGATCATTGGAACACAGCTAAACGAGTTTTGAGATATTTATCAGGCACTTTAAATTATGGCCTTAGTTTTTATAAAAGTAATGAATCTCAAATTAAAGCTTTTACTGATGCAGATTGGGCCAATGATCTGTCTGACAGGAAATCATACACAGGTTTTGTCATAAAATTAGGCAAAAATGTTGTTAACTGGGAGGCCAGAAAACAACGTTGTATAGCTCTTTCTAGCACGGAAGCCGAATACTTGGCAATTAGCGATGTGTGCAAAGACATTTGTTTTGTTCAAAATTTCTTATCTGAAATTGTTAGCAAAACTTGGGATGTTTTAGTATATAATGACAATCAAAGTGCACAGAAGCTGTTACTAGTTAAGGAATACTCCCATAGACGTACAAAACATATTGACATACGCTATCATTTTGTCAAAGATCTATTTCAAAAGGGTGCTATAGATATTAAATATTTATCAACTAATGATATGATAGCGGATGTACTTACAAAACCTTTGTGTAGAGAAAAGCATGAAAAGTTTATTAAACATTTAAATGTAGTTAATGTCAAGTAGAGCAGGGATCACATAAATATTTAGTTATAAGATATCATTTTATGGAACTGACTAATTGTAATTGAAATGTATTACTGAGATATCTTGTGTGTTACTATAATTTCTTATGTATTGCTGTTATTTGTATTGTAATACTGTAATTTGTTTTGTAATGCTGTGATATGTGTAATACAGGAATTTCTTTTATAGTCACGTTGCACATATGAATATAATGGTCATGTATGCAACGTGAATGTGGTAAGACCACTGTAAGGGACGTGTCAGCTCCTGCGTGTTGAGCCTAAGGGGGAGTGTTGAAATTATTTAATATTCTGTACGCTCAACACTGATATCTTAATGTGACAGACATCATTGTCATGTCAGTCAAGAAACGTCAATCGTTTCTTTGACAGTTCACATAACCTTTAACACTATCTCCATCTTACATCTTACTGTGTGTCTGTATCGTCCACCATATATTGCAATGTAATCTACAATATCATAACTAATTAGTGAATATCAATTTAATCCATTATGTAAATGAAGAGATTGTTTTGGAATAAAACAAGAAGTACATTTCAAACCAGATGAGAGCTTTATTTTTGCATTCTTACTTAGTGACGTTTTCCCACCGGCCGCTGCTATTCGCCTGCTCAACACTTTACGATACAGCTAGCGGTACTTAAATTAGTTTTATTTTAATGTTATGTATGTGCGTTTATAAAGTACGTCTTTATAAAACCATTCTTCAAAATCAGTACCTATGTAATTGCCACCACCTTAATATATATTACAACAATGAAGTAAAAATAATCATAACCCATTGTGTTTCATTCCTAGAATTAGAAAATTTAAAAATAATTTTCCTTAGAGACACAGACAGCTGAGGAAGCGGGATGTCAGATATGGTTTTTGCCTATGTTGGTGAAGGACAGGTTATATCTTCTGTGAGGTTCATTTTTGTCAAGTTTGACATTTTTGGTGTGTTTTGGTTCCTTATTAATAACAATTTGTAAAAAAAATAAATAATTTGGAGCACACTATTATGAACGTTTTTGGGCTTTATTTGACAATCACGTTTGTAAGTCTGTTAAAGAATGATTTTTTCTTTCTATGTCTATGGTTTCATTAATCGTAACGAATTTGATTGGTTTGTGGATTGCGTTGTCTCTGGTGAATTGTACACAGATACAATGACTACTTAGGACATCATACTGGTCGGTAAGTTAAATAAAAGTTCTTTGTTTATTTGCTACAGGCAACTACGCCCGTATGATATACATAAATACAATTTAAAATAACATAAATATAACAATAACTGTATTTTTAATTCATTCACCTGCAAGTTAATTACTTTCCATCTGCACAGATTTTAATAAATATACCTACGGACAAAGCACACAGATTGATTTAGTCCCAAAGTAAGTTCGAGACTTGTTGTGGAATACTTACTACCATACCATACCATATTTTGTAACAAGTACCTACATAATAGACAGATAAGACGTTTATTTGCATCAACTGGCAAATACAAACATAACAGAAATTACATGCATATAAAAAAACATCCAAGACCCAAGCAAAACTGAAAAAGATCATTTTCATTTTAACCCGACCAGGGATAGAACCCGGGACCACTGGTGTGACTGTCCGGCGTGAGGACCATTAGGCCACGGAGGTCGTCGAAAAAAGTCCCGCTGATAATGAAAATTTGTGGCCACCCTACAAAATTTTCTCATATAAAAACTTGAAATTCAATTTTCTCATTAAATATAGCATTTAGAAGAACGGATCATATGTTAAATTTTAGTTAAAAAATGGTAAAAAAATATATTCTAATTTGAATTAGTATACGAGGTTGAGTCTAGTCAATAAAACCGATAGTATTGGGCCCTCAGATCAGAAATTAGAAATTTAATAACTTTTTGACAATTAACTTTTGGGCCATTATTTCTTTTTTACTAATTCACTGAGGTATCTAAGTAGTGTATATTGACGTAGTTTTTATGAATTCCTTACGATAAGTCACATTTTGCAGATACCCATTTCAGTGTTCTGAGGGCCCAAGATAGACCGCTATAAATCTGTAATGGCATATTCTACAAAAATGGGAACTTGTTAAAATATTTAAGAAATTCTTTACTAAATTCTGAAATAAAAATTATTAACCCAGAAATAGTACTTTCTGAGATTTTTTTTTTGCAGGCGTCTGGATTGAGGGCCCACGTTAGATAATGATTACAGGCATAATTCTACTTTTAGAAATTTTTGGGTATTTGCATTAAGTTTTTACTATTTTTAACTAATTGCCCTGTGAATCTTATTTCGTTCCGGGACAATTTAAAAATTGGGCCCTCAATCCAGATACACACCTTTTTTCTTGTCGGCCGTTTATCAGCTTTTTATAATCAACTAGCTTTTGCCCGCGTGAATTTCCTACGGGAACTGTGCTTTTTCCCGGGATGAAAGGTACCATATGTCCTTCTCCGTACTTCCAGCTATGTGTATGCGAAATTTCAGAAAGATTGGTTCAGTAGATAAAGCGTGAAGAGGTAACAAACAAACTCACTTACGCATTTAAAATATTAGTTAGGACGTTGATCGTGGAGGGTTTTGCTAGTTTTAATTTATACTTAATGAAGATAAACACAATTTAAAAATTAAATATTTTATTTCGCAGGTGTTGGATTCAGTAAAAAGCACAGACCACGAAAACGCATCGCGGCGATGCTAGCAGATACTGCCACGTCTAAACGCGTCAAAAGATGAAATTAAATCCAAATCTAGAAAATGTAAATAAATCTGCACCTTATGTAAATATAACTTAAGTGTTCCATACAAGTTTTATTTTACGTTACTCCTTTACAGATCTTTTGGTAGTATCATTAATAGAGGAAAAACTATAATCAAAGTAATCTAACTGACTAGAGTCCAGGGTACAAAAAATATTTGAGAAAATTACATCACTATACTAACAATACATAATAGTAGAATATCAATTTCTTATTAAAAATAAATATAGGAACTTTTTTAAAACCTATAGTATATTTACAATACATCTCGCTTAGTCTATTTAGGTGATGCATTCATTTCATATATGTTATTCCTTGCGAGTTTTTCAAAGCAATCTTCATGATTGTGCTGGTGGTTTATGGCATAGATCATGGAGTCTATGGTTTCGACGGTAGCCGGACATCTATTTAAAGAGAAATACTGAACACACCTCCAGGAAGTCTTCCCATGTGTAGTTGAATGCTTGGTATACACGAAATTCATGTGAACTAATTGTTTATGTCCTTTTCTACTGTAAATATATTTGTAGCGAACTGGTAACTGCTGGTTTTCACATGAGCCGTTCACGACAAGCGAGAGAGCACCTGCAATCAAGAAGAAAATGATGAATATTTTGCTGCATTATAAAATCAATCAAAGCATCAATCTACAAGTTTTCGCCAGCCATGTCTATCTTAAATATACAATAAATCTACAGACATGTCAAATAACGAAAGGGCAACATTAGTACAATTTTTTTATGTGAGGTAAAAGGTATGATTTCAAGTGATTTAATAAATGGATGATTTTTGAAATGAAGGCAGAAAAAGTAGTTCGATATAAATCATTTTATTAAATAGGTATACAAAAATACGATCGCTTAAAAATCAAACAAAGCCACACTTTCAAAATCACACAAAGCATAAAAAATATTATTCATTACACATTGTCATCACATCAATAAAATATACAAATGTTTCTTTACTTTATCCCATTTTGTAGGAGTCCGTACAGCCAATTTTTTTTTAAATTTAGGAATGTAATCTCATTATTTAAAGTAAACTTAAAGTAGCTCATAAAGAGATCAATTTAAATATATTACAATAAAATGTAAATAGATACCATAAAGAAATTGAAAGCCTTTTTCATAATTATACATAATGTAACAGAAATTGACACATCAAATGTAGATACATACAGAACAATTCAGTTCAAATAAATATCGTAATTATATAGAATTGATTTTAAAAATCTTAGAAGAAATATTTAAAACTATTTTTTATCAAAAAATGTCCAAAAAAATCTTACACTTATAATAAATAGACTAGAATATGAGCAATAAAAAAAGTCTTCGTATTAAAATTATGGTAAAACATCATGGCACTGACCAAAAAAAATTAGAAAACATTTCTTATACACAGTCTGATAATGGACCTTAGCACAGAACTCTTATTTATTGCATCCATCGTGTCGACTCCTATTGCAACGTCAAAGACTAAATAAAAGGTTTGTACTAAGTCCCTTAACAAAACATAATTGTTTAAAGGGAAAAAAGAGATGATTCCTTAAACAATTGATAAGGTCAATTTTATATTGGCACTTCAGAGTAGAATTCTCTATCACAGTGGATTACTTAAATTATTGTGCTTATGTTGTCCTTAAACATGTAAATTAAACGTATTTAATGTGATATACTGCCACAGCTTCAAATAGTGCCTATAGTAGCATTTCTATTTGAAATATTCAATTTTAGATTCTTTAGTAAATTGGTCCCGAACAATGGAATCTTTGATTCACAATTTTTGTTCATAATTTTCATTATAATAACAAGCTTCCTTTATATCAAAAATATATCTTCCTTATTGTAATAGTAAATAGCTTAAGTATATAAGTATAAAAATAATTCAGCGTAGACATAATTATGTAGCGTAATAATCTCCTTGCAACTGAGATACTTTGAGTACATCATTGAAATGAATCTCAAAACATGGCGATTTACAAAATGGTAGTTCACACGCACTACACATGAAACGTGTATCACGTCTTTTTCCTATTTTCCAACACAACCGACATGAGCGTTGTGGATATTTCTTTTTCCCATCTTCCTTTTGAGGAATTGTTATCAATCGGTGTTCCATAGAATATCTTGGGAATTCCTCAATTGGGTTAGTTCTCAACATGTTGTTAGTCACCTTACCGTTCACTAAGTTTTTAAGGTCGATGAATAATGAGTTTAGGCTGGTGCAATCTGAAATCACGATGGGCATTTTCATTACATTTTAATAAAACATACAATATATATTAGATATGTTGTTGAAAATGCCATCGTGTTTTCACTAATGAAGGCTTTGCAAAAGAAAATAATGAAAACTAATAAATGATTGCATTTTCAACACAATCTCTAATCTATTTAGTATAAGATGAATGAGAATAAGCATTAGTAAGCAACATAAAATGTTAATAACATTTACTATGTACATGAAAACAATGAACTAAGAGATTAAATATAAAAAAAATAAGTGAAGTGAAGAAATTCATATCCAGAAAAGATTCCGATTAAAAAAAATAATATGAACTTACTATCTTGTGGGGATTGGTAGTCTAATGGCAGTGGTAAATCCTTTTTTCCATCTCTTGAATTCTCAAAATTCTTAGGAGTAGTGCAAACGGCAGGGTCAGTAACAATGATATCCATGTCATCAAATTCGGTTTTTAATTCCAGGGCATTTTCTGAAACTGAATGTTCTTTATTTCTTTCATTTGTTTCTTTTTCCATGCCAGAATTCTGCACTTGAGCATTGTATGCTGATGATATATCAACTGCTTTATCTTCGTATAGATTTTTCATATTTTCATAATTACTATTTTGTGACATATGATTGTTTTTGTAAGAGGCCTTATCTTTTATTTTTGCCCTTTTTTCAGAATTGATTAAATCTGAATAGTATGTTTTTTGTAGGAATTCATCAGATTTACGTTTCAAATTACTAAGCCTCTGTAACTTTTCAATAAATTGCCTGTGTTTGAGTATCTCCATCTCACTGCTTTGTGTCTCTTCGACAGCAGCACTTTCATATGTGTCTGACACACATGATTCAGCATCTGGAGTGTTATTTTCTGTGGTAGGTTTTGATAGGTCTTGTTCTTTCTCGCTGTCTTCATCATCAGTCTGGAAAATTATTTTAATATAAAATTAATTAAAGATTGAAATAATCCTTCAAAGACAAACAGGCTAAAGTAACTGATATCTGATCATAGCAAAGAGATTTCATAAATAAATCTATTTTCAAAAGTTAAAGCAAATATTTACTTAGATATCATTGACAATAAGACATTGTACTAGTCAGCCTCTGGCTCATCGGTAAAGTTTTTGCCTCTGAATCACAGGTTCGATCCCTGGTCAAATCAAAAAGGAAGGTGATCTTTTTCAGAATAGCCTAGGACTTGGATGGATGTGATCTTTTATAAAATATATTATTGTAGACCTAGTATCCCATAACACAAGGAAACGTACATTGAGGTTAGCTCTAGGTGTGTTGTTTGTCCCTATATATTATTTATATTCAACATACCTCTTTATTTGTCAATCCTTTGATTTGCAATACTTCAGCAGTGCTTATAAAACTATTGAGATCCTCACGCTTCACGCTCACCTCCCCATGGTACATAAACTGCAGTAAATCTCTCATGGCTTTGTGTGTTACATCTCTCAATACAACTGGAAACAAAAAAAAATATTAATAAAAATACTTGTGTGTAGGAACGTTAATTTGGATGTTTAAATCCATTTTCTAACATTGGATATCAATACTTCATTAATTAATTAATATGTTACAAACACTCTTAGAATGTTTTCAATCTGTAATAATTCAAATGAGCGATTATGAGAAACCCAGTGAGCTGGAACAATGGTGACAGTGAATGAAGATTCATTCAAATGTTAGCACATTTGGTCATGTAACCAGTGGTCAATTATGACGATGCACACACAAACAATAAATTTAAATACGCGTTAAATAAACAACCTGTTAATGGGCATGCAAACAGAAATAGAAACTAAATACCAATTGGATGTTGACACGGGTTCAACTGGAACATTTTCTTGAAGTATGGCGAACATATTGATAGAATAACTTTATGCGCCTGAAGAAGATGCCCTTCCACAGCAATGGTCACATCGACGAATTCGCCTTTACCCAACAAGCCGGCAAATCCTTTACTCAAATTACCGTGAAAATTGTTCCACGACAATGAGAATTGTTGGTCCATTTTAATCACTATTTACTTGCATCTGAAATTAGTCACCGAATTAGCTTTCATATATAGAATTTATAAGTTTATATTAAATTTTAGTCAGAATATATACGCTTATTTACTAACTCTTTCCACTTTTATTTTGACAAAAATATTTCAGTTTATTGCAAAACAGGAAAAGAAAGATGACAGCTGCTCGTGAGCCGTGAGCGGCGCGTCGTGCGTAGTGTTGGGATTACAATTTGCTTCTATAATCGAGAAACATAGACATTGTAGAGGTGATATGGTCGATTGTGGCCATTGTGGGATTAAAAAAAAAATATTTCTGTGGTGGGGTTTTGAAAAAACTGTATGACTTTTTATACTTCTTTTTTTTCCCCACAGACCTGAATATTCTTTAATAATAGTAGATTGTTGCATCGAGCAGAAAGTGACTTTTAATGAGGGATTTTCCGTGACACAAATTAAAAAAAGAAATAGTTCCAAATGACTTCATAGATGGCGCTTAGTAAAAGCCGAGAGAAAAAATTCCATACAAAAAGCAAAAAATCCACGGGATTGGCATTAAAAAAAAATAAAACTTAGAAAAAAAAAAACTAAAAAGTATCTATATTGTGATTTGTGCAACTGTCAAACTGTTATGTGATTTTTTTTTCTGCCTCTGGTTGAAAAGTAAAAGCGCACCATATAGGTTCAACCATTATTACTACTCGGCTTTCATAAAACGCTATCTGTTGAGACTTTTTTGTACTGATTTTTTTTTCTTAATTAGCTGTCAGAAAAATCGCTCATTAGGGCTTTAGAAACACGAGTGCAATTAAAAGTCACTTTTGCGAGATTCATAATCTGTTTTTCTTTCAACTACCGGTCCTAAGGTTCTTAATTCGCGTCAATTTTCTTTTTTTTTCGGCAATGGTCGCACATTTTTAATTTATACTAGCTGTTACCCGCGGCTTCGCCCGCGTGAATTTCACTTAAATAAGAAATCTTTTTGTGTTCCAACCAAACTGTAGTAACCTAACTCCTGTAAAAATTTCAGCCATTTATTCAATGTCCCAAGGCAATGAATTCGTATGGTATAGTCGACCACTGTTATTTTGTTTCTCCTTTAGAGGTTGAATATCGAAAATTCCTTTCTTAGTGCTCACTTACGCTATATAACGAACCTCTATGCAAAATTTCAAGGTACTACGTTCAGCGGTTTCGTCTCTGCGTTGATTTCCCAATCTGTTTTATTTATACGATTTTACGCCTTTAGGGGTACAAGTTTCAAAAACCAATGACTACATCGTTATATGTTATGAACCAAGAACGAAAATGAAGGGGTTTCATATGTCTCGCATCAAAAATGGCGAAGTTTCATACAAACTTTGAACCCCATTTTTAACCCCTTAGGGGTTGAGTTTCCAAAATTCCTTCCTTAGTGCTCACCTAAGCTATACAATAAACCAATATGCGAAATTTCAAGTCAATATGTTCAGTAGTTTCGTCTCTGCGGTGATCGCAAAAATCAGTCATTAACGATTTTATATATACAGATGACAAAAATTTCATTAACATAACTTCGGGTAAAATTTGTAAAAATCAGTGAGTGTATCGTTATATTATATTAATCAAGAGCGTAAAAGATTGTAAATGTAAGGTTTTCTAAGTCTCGCTATAAAAATGGCGAATTTTCATACAAACTTCCAACCCCTTTTTTACCACCTTAGGGGTTGAATTTCCAAAATTCCTTTCTTAGTGCTCACTTACGCTATATAACGAACCTCTGTGCAAAATTTTAAGATACTACATTTAGCGGTTTCGTCTCTGCGTTGATTTCCCAATCTGTTTTATTTATACGGTTTTACGCCTTTAGGGGTACAACTTTCAAAAACTAATGATTGCATCGTTATATGTTATGAACCAAGAACGTAAATGTAAGGTTTCATATGTCTCGCGTCAAAAATGGCGAAGTTTCATACAAACTTTGAACCCCATTTTTAACCCCTTAGGGGTTGAATTTCCAAAATTCCTTCCTTAGTGCTCACCTATGCTATACAATAAACCAATATGCGAAATTTCAAGTCAATATGTTCAGTAGTTTCGTCTCTGCGGTGATCGCAAAAATCAGTCATTAACGATTTTATAATTATATACAGATGACAAAAATTTCATTAGCATAATCTCGGGTAAAATTTGTAAAAATCAGTGAGTGCATCGTTATATTATATTAATCAAGACCGTAAAAGATTGTAAATGTAAGGTTTTCTAAGTCTCGCTATAAAAATGGCGAATTTTCATACAAACTTCCAACCCCTTTTTTACCACCTTAGGGGTTGAATTTCCAAAATTCCTTTCTTAGTGCTCACTTACGCTATATAACGAACCTCTGTGCAAAATTTCAAGATACTACATTCAGCGGTTTCGTCTCTGCGTTAATTTCCCAATCTGTTTTATTTATACGGTTTTACGCCTTTAGGGGTACAACTTTCAAAAACTAATGATTGCATCGTTATATGTTATGAACCAAGAACGTAAATGTAAGGTTTCATATGTCTCGCGTCAAAAATGGCGAAGTTTCATACAAACTTTGAACCCCATTTTTAACCCCTTAGGGGTTGAATTTCCAAAATTCCTTCCTTAGTGCTCACCTAAGCTATACAATAAACCAATATGCGAAATTTCAAGTCAATATGTTCAGTAGTTTCGTCTCTGCGGTGATCGCAAAAATCAGTCATTAACGATTTTATATATACAGATGACAAAAATTTCATTAGCATAATTTCGGGTAAAATTTGTAAAAATCAGTGAGTGCATCGTTATATTATATTAATCAAGACCGTAAAAGATTGTAAATGTATGGTTTTCTAATTCTCGCTATAAAAATGGCGAATTTTCATACAAACTTCCAACCCCTTTTTTACCACCTTAGGGGTTGAATTTCCAAAATTCCTTTCTTAGTGCTCACTTACGCTATATAACGAACCTCTGTGCAAAATTTCAAGATACTACATTCAGCGGTTTCGTCTCTGCGTTGATTTCCCAATCTGTTTTATTTATACGGTTTTACGCCTTTAGGGGTACAACTTTCAAAAACTAATGATTGCATCGTTATATGTTATGAACCAAGAACGTAAATGTAAGGTTTCATATGTCTCGCGTCAAAAATGGCGAAGTTTCATACAAACTTTGAACCCCATTTTTAACCCCTTAGGGGTTGAATTTCCAAAATTCCTTCCTTAGTGCTCACCTATGCTATACAATAAACCAATATACGAAATTTCAAGTCAATATGTTCAGTAGTTTCGTCTCTGCGGTGATCGCAAAAATCAGTCATTAACGATTTTATATATACAGATAATCAGCCTTTGTTCGCGGGAATAAAAATAAGTCTGATTGGCTGATACAAATCTAGTTGGTCATGCTTACAGCCTGTGATTGGCTTTAAGCCAATCACAGGCTGTAAGCATGCTTATAGGAATAGCGCTGATTGGCTGACATAAATCTAGTTGGTCATGACTGCAGAATTAAGGCCTGCGATTGGTCAGTCGCTTGGGATATGCGGCCTTAGGACAAAAACAATGCAGTAATGGATTTTTATACTACTTTTCTGCACTGTTTTCAAGTAAAAACAGTGCAACAATGGATTTTCATACATACTTTACTGCGCTGTTTTGCTATGGAGCAATAAATTGCTGTTTTGTGCATACTATTTAGGTTATTAATGGCAAAATTACAGCGTAGTTGGAAGAAAAAAATATTTCTGTTCTTTTTCTATGCTTCATACTTCTTCCGAGGAAGGTTTTAAGCAGTTAAATTGAATAAAAAATTAAAGTAAAATTGCGCGTGCGCAATTAGAGCGAAGGAGACATATAGCTGCTCTAACTCTGAAAATCGCTCAATTTTCATAAAAAATTTTGCCATCAGATTCTGGTAGACCTTATACTATTATAATTAAAATTGACATTTATTATTCTGGTTTGTTCTGGTCACAAATAAACTTTTATATAATTTCATTAGGTAATATTCTAATTTATGAAATGAAATACAGACTTTTATTGGCATATTTACATACTTCTTTGAGAAAATTAAAAGATTAAATTAAAGCTCCTAACAAAATAATGCTTTAAAACATTTTTTTAATTATTAAAGTACAATGTGTCCCGACCAAGAAGGTTTCAATGAGGGATTTTCCGAGATGCAAATTAAAAAAAAATAATAGTTCCAGATGACTTCCTAGATGGCGCTTAAGCAAAGGCGAGAGAAAAAGTTCCATACAAAAAGCAAAAATTCACGGGATTGGCATTAAAAAAAAAAAACTTAGTAAAAAAACATCTAAAAAGTATCAATATTGTGATTTGTGCAACTGTCAAACTGTTAGTTTTTTCTGCCTCTGGTTGATAAGAATAAGCGCACCATAAAGGTTTAGCCATTATTACAACTCGGCTTTCATAAAACGCTATCTGTTGAGACTTTTTTATACTGATTTTTTTTTCTTTTTTTTTAATTCGTCCCTCTAGGGACAGGCGAAGGTCAAAGACCATGCTGCCTTGTCATTAGTTTGATTAAAGTTATCATCAGTTTTTAAGGCAATTAAAGTCATCAGTGTCCATCGAGATATAATGTACATGGAAGTAGTAAGTACTTTGTACAACTGGAAGGTTCACTGAGACTAGAAACGCGAGCCGAAAGAGAGGCTCGAAATCGTGGCGCGTCCCTTTCTGACGAGGGTGACCATGTTAAACAAAATTCTGAGGACCAGTGAACCACATGTCACATGACGTGAGTCAGTGTGAAGGCAATTGAGCCTACTTTCGTGAGTTGTGTGTGAGTCAAAATTACGCTCGATTACGCTCGTTTGCGCTCTTACGCCCCTACAATTACGCTACTAGAAAAATATGTAGCTATTCCATAGGTACAGGTAGCTATTCAATAAAATATAGTACTATTTATAAACTAAGTAAAATAATACTCAAGTTCAACAAACGTATTTTTTTAATTACTTTAACGTTATTGTTTATTTTATTTACTTATTGGGGACGCCAGCGCAAGCACCAGACAGGTGATCAGTCCACTCATGCCAGGACCATTTCACCCAATTCCCCGAGACCCGTATAGGGTTTTGAGTCACCTGGTAACTCACGTTGGTGGCGACCCACTGAATCTACCTGTTACTTTGCAGGATTTTAATAACTGCCCTATTGTTATGTCGCTCAGATCATCCTCAGATAGGGCGTCTGAGCTCAATACTTCTCTCCTTGCAGCAGCGTATGCAGGACATTCTGCTACTAGGTGAAAGCTAGTTTAATAGTCCGCCCGGTAATCCTCAGGTTGGAAATGTAAGCTACATATTACGAGTTATTAGTTAATTTCCCACGAATCATTCCAATCCATTTTTTTCTTAATTCTATATTTGACTGTAATCTGAAAAAAAATGTTTGTTAGGATACATTTATTTCCTTTATAATTATTATGTAGTCACCCTACTACCAAGAATGAAAACTTACCCGTGGAAGGAAATCCCACAACCTGGGTATGATTTCTTTATTGTAACCTCTAATAGCACAACATTTATTAACCATTCTCAAACTCCAATAATAATTATTATTCAAAACAATTAAATTCACGCGCTACAGAAAAAAGCAGCCATTTTGCTTTATTTGTGTTGCTAGTGTTGAATTGCAAATATTTACTATTTCCATAACTAGAAAGTTTTTCATGCTATTACGCCCTTAGTACACCGATGCGTTCGCATGCGAAAGCGATTCGCTGCGAAATGCTTGCGATTGCGAAACGTCTGCGATACACTGCCGGTTTTTATATGGCATGTTTTGTAGAATTAAATTAGGAATTTATATTTTAATATATTGGTGTATATTTTTGCACGTCGCGTCGCATTGATTTCTGATTACATGACGCATTGCGAAGCGAAACATGACATTAGCGAATCGCCTACGTCGTCGGTGTAACAGCTACTTCGCAGCTACGTGCGAAACAGTACTGATAAGGATGCAACTATACTAATCTCGCTTAGTTTGAATGAGACAAAGCATTTACGCTCTCATCCAACTGACAATTTTTTTGAAGTTTCGTTGTTGTATGCGAACGCGTGGGTGGACTAAAGGCGTTATTAATTAACTAGCTGTTGCCCGTGGCTTCGCCCGCGTGAGTTTCGCTTAGATGAAAAATCTTTTTGTGTTCCAAACTGTAGTAACCTAAACTCCAGTACCTACTCAAAATTTCGGCTCCTTGGTTATCCAATTATAATAGGTACTCGTAGTACAGTCACGGTGTTAAAATGAATCAAAAGTGATATTTCATTCAATAAACGATCTTCATCTGCTCGTTATCTACAATTTCCCGTGTACCACCACTCCCACCCCGAGTCCCTCATTGTCTTATCCCGTGTCCTGGCTATTTATACGTCAGTAGAAAATGCTCATTAGGTTGAACGACATTTGCTAAGGCCCCATTTCCATTTATTTTATAGAGTAGCTGTTCTTTTGGAGTTCTTCATCATATGTTCCATAATCTTAAATTTTTATACGTCAGTAGAAAATGCTCATCAGGTTGAACGACTTTTGCTAAGGCGCCATTTACATATATGTAATAGTGTAGCTGGTCTCTTGGAATTCTTCATCAGATGATCCTGATCTTCGATTTTTATACGTCAATAGAAAATGCTCGTCAGATTGATAAACTTTTGCAATGGTACCATTTCCATATTTCTTTTAGTTTAGCTGTTCTGTTAAGGTTCTTCATCAGGTGTTCCAGTTTTCAAAATTAATTATAGCCTATATGTTGCCCAGGCTTAATAGCTATACAACAAAAAAAAAGTTTCATTCAAATCCGTCCAGTAGTTTTTGCGGGAAACGCGTACATACATACAGACAGACAGACAAAAAATTCAAAAAAAAATTTTTGCTTTCTGTTATTCTTTTTAAGTGTCCCTTTTTAATTTCAGTAAAAAAATACTACATGTACAGACAAAATATTTTTACTGTTTTATTATATGTATAGATTTCTTCCAATATGTTGCCTAATGAATATGATTTCAAGTAATAGTTGTATCTAGATGGTATCTAGTAAATAAATAAGAAATACTTACACAACGAATTTCCATTGATTCATTGTAAACGTTTTCTACTAAATAGAAGTAAATTCTTAACATAGCAACTGAGTGAAAGGGACACAATGACGGGAAAGTGATTCTCTTTCGGGCACGTTTTTTATTTTAACTATGATTATTTTAAAAACAGTACTATTTTCTTCAACATTAAGTTCATTTTTGTTTGTCACGGATTTTGAAGTAAACCTTCCAGTTGTACAAGGTACTTATTACTTCCATGATAATGTACTAACGCACTAGAGGAGCTATCCCAAACAAAATTTTTGTTCCAATTTCGTATATTCAAATGTTCGATGCAGCGCTGTCACAATCATTGACCAAGATCATATAGTACAGAATGGATATACTGGAAGAGAAAAGGAAATGAATGATTACGCATTTATTCGTTTCTTTACTCTCATCAATATCAATATATATATCATTATCTTCAATCAAGACATATAATAAAACTGAAACAGGTCGGTGTCTGTAAATAGGAGATATTTAAGAAAAAAAAAACTATGAGGGGTCTTTATAGGGCCAATAGAAGCCAAAACCATTTATTTTAGAATTTTTGTCTGTCTGTATGTTTGTACGCGTATCACGCATAAACTACTGGACCAAGTTTGATGCGGTTTTCACTGTTGTATTGTTGAAGGTCTAACTTAAAATCTAGCGTGGGTTTCATCTTGATACGCCGTTCACAAGACATATATACATTTTGACATATATCAAATGATAAAAGCCCCAAAAGAAAAAAGAAAAAAAAACTAGCGTAGGTTTCATCTTGCTCCGTCACTTAGAACCTGAGATATTAACAATAATAAATTACGCACGGACAAAGTTCGCGGACACAAGCTAGTCAACGAATAAAACCATAATTGTGATTTGAAATTAACTTAATTTTCATTTAACCCATTAACGCCCTCTGTACTCGCGCGTGTACAGCTATAAAAATATTATTTTTCAAGTTTTTTGTGCATGATATTACAATTTAATCTCTTATCCCAATAAAACATGGCACAAGTTACGTAAGAAAAATATAAATGAGACGATGGCGCCAAAATAAATATATATTTTATGATTTTCAAAAAAAGAGTGAAGACAAAATTATTACGGTAAGATATAAAAATACTTTTTTCTAATAAAAATGAGTTTTTAGTTCACTTCTTTTTGCTAAATATTATTGTTAGTATGTCTTTTATACTAATATAATGTTTTTGTAGGATTATATTTGAATAAATCCATCACAGTCATCATTTTATTTCACTGTACACAGACAGGTACAATGGATACATGTATGCAGTAAATTTAATTCTTTTTTTTAGACAAACCGTACATTACAGTGGCTAATCAATACATAAAAATAGTTTTGCGAAACTCGAAAAAGCTATTGAAGCTATTATAGCTGATGAGCATGATGATATGGAGTATGATGTATTGTTGTTGCCACCTGATCTTGTCATTGTAAGTGATGAAAAAGAAGGTAATAAAGACGACCTGAACAGTACAAATTCTAAAAGATTCCAGGCATAATTGAGGATCCGGTTAGCGTAAAATTCACGCTGGCTGGATCTTGATAAATCGGATTGGGATGAAAGAGATGATGAACCCCTATCAAATCTTTTGACACAAACATGAAATTTCCATAGTACACTGTAAGTTCAACGATAGGGTCAAACTTTGTAAAAAGTGTTTGTGTGATGTAAACAAAAAGTTGATTTCAATCTTCCAACTTTATTTATAAACTTATTATAATATAATAAAGGAATAGGTGAGGTCAATCAAATGGACCAATCCATCCGTCTGTATAGAGTAGCCGTAATGGGAAAGAAACGGTGGTAGGTGTTATTTATTTATATTATAGATAGGTATGGCAATGTCTAATGCTTGGCGACTACATGTATTGTAAAGTAAATACCTACGATGGGAGTGGCCTGGTCATATTGATCATAACTTAGGCCTAAAAGTCGCTTTTCATCGTCCTCAGACATTGGACTGGATCGAAAAATAACTGTCTTGATCCCAATGCATTGTTAAAAACCCTTTGCGGTGTGTTATTTATCACAATCGCTTACGGTGGCAGTGTGAACTATATCAGAAGACGCTTTGTGTGGGGCACCTTGTTAGGGACAATTTTATACTTGATCTGCCCAATGTACCTGCCCGTGTACACCATTATAATTTCTAATATAATTATGTTTTATTTTATTTTTTCTTGTATTCCTTTTATTTAGCTTATAATAAGTCAAGAAATAGCGTTTAAACAGAATTTTTGCAAGTAGTTTCATTTTGGGCTTTAATGGGTTAAACAAAATAAGATTAGTAAGTTTCTGATGTCCAGACAAATAATCATTTGAAATATATCTTAGTCGAGATTTTTTTTGGACAAACCTTATCCATGCTTCCCTTTTTTGATGATAAGGACGTCGTCGTCATCGCGACCTAAAAAAAATAGCATTACCTAGAGGTATATCATACATGTTGTATGATAATAATGTCTACGGAACCTTTATATGTGTGCACAATGCGCCGATTATTATACGCCATAAAGTATCTATATAAAATTACAGTTTTCTAGTATAGTCTCTAAGCTAAGCCGCGCACAAACAGACGGACGTTTGATTACTTTAGAACCCTAAACGAAAAAATATTGGTCAAGATTCATATAGTTCACCTTCACCAAGGCTTTTGTGCCTACTTATCTAATCTGTACCATCCAGTTTTCTTAATCTGTGATTTTCATAGAAAATGGCAGTAACAATTGAAAATTTTAAATATTAGAAAATAATTTATAAAATAATTATAAAAATTAGTTTTCGTTGATATTTTGGATACTTACCGATGATAAATCATTTCATCATATTTTTTCTGCAAAGTCGATTGATTTTTACTGCGTTTTTAAAACGCAACACGTCATTTTCGAATTATTGTCAAGTCACAAAATCGCATGCAATAGTAATGAGCGTTGGCGAGTGACTGAAGGAGTTTCTGACTCGAGACATTCTGATGTCACAAACATTTTGTTCACGTCTTCGCTTCTATACGTAGTAGTTGTATTTCGATGTCAGTGTCTATTTAATTCCTCTTTAAAACTTTGTTTAAAATTTTTTAATTAAATACGATATTTTACACATTTTTGTCCAACTATGTTGAGTTGATTATTATTGAGCTGTGCTTGTGTTATTTTTTTTTTTTCCCCTTTTCTATCATCAGTTTTTATGGAAATATAAACGTCATCAATGTCTTTTTACTTCTCTTTGAAATTTTAAATTTAAATA
The DNA here is from genome assembly GCA_018467065.1 of Ephestia elutella. Classification (NCBI taxonomy): domain Eukaryota; kingdom Metazoa; phylum Arthropoda; class Insecta; order Lepidoptera; family Pyralidae; genus Ephestia; species Ephestia elutella. Next base: position 8,278,450 of record CM031569.1, read on the forward strand.
CGATATTTTATAAATTAAATTTGTCCAACTGTGTTGATTATAAATTTGTACAATGACAGATATGTTAAATTATTTACTAGAAGAGCCTCGATGGAGCGCGGTATCAAATCTGCAATACGGTAAATTGTTATAAGCTCATCCATCAGCACAAGGCGCTGAATGCCAAAGGATGGGCAATCGAAGAATACATGAGAAAGAGATTGCTCTGCTTGGGAGTTGCAGTAATCGCATTGCGAACTGCGCACCATCCTCAAACGACAGAGGTGATAATTTAAACGACAATGGCCAAAACGCAGCCTATTAATAGTGGAATAAAATTTTCTATTATGTACATATTGTATTTACAAAACCATGGGATGTTTCCAACCGGAACATTGAATTATTTTAGCTGTCAGAAAATCGCTCATTCAATTTAAGTACCTACACGTTATCTGTGGTGAGCGCCGCTGCATGGAAGTAATAAGTACTTGTTGTACAAAGTACTTATTACTTCCATGCGCCGCTGCGAGCGCATCGCGCGTTGCGAGCCATTAGACCAATAACAGGCTTTTTCCATTTTGGCGCTATTTCGTACATACGAATTTGAATAATATTTTGTTGGATAAAACTTTAATAGCAAAAATGTCAAGCAACACCGATAATACTGATGAAAATTTAACTCCACCTGACATTCTAGAAACAGCTACGAAACTGACGAATAGTCTTTTGCCAGAAAATTCAAGAAAAGCGTACGACAAATGATACCAAGACTTTATGATTTGGAAAATGTTTCTTTTATATTGCAATTTATTTTATGTAGCCATGAGATTAAATAAAGTAGTGTATGCAACTGCATATAATTAGGTATTAATTAATAATAATATATTAAAGACCCCTTGAGTTAGAATCCTACGAAATTTTCAAAAATCGGCCCATCTAGCGTTAAGTCCACCTTTTATCCTTTTGTATAAAATAGCACTCGATTTAACTCTACGATAATACCTATAAGCTAACATCAAGTTAACTCGTAGCACTGCTACGCTGGCTGATAGTCGACGCGCCGTAGCAGCTCTACGCCGTAGTAGCTACGTATTTTTGTACTTACATAATTTTAGAATCTCGTATTTTGTGCAATAAAATTTTAAATAAATAAATACATATAACGGAATATATCAACTAGTTTTTGCCGGCGCTTTGCCCGCGTGAATGTCGTTAAGAGTGAACCCTTAAGGCTAGGTTTTTCCAAATTCCTTTCTAGTGTTCACTCAGACTACCAATATAGAGAACCTCTCAACAAAATTTCAATATTTGATGTTCAGTAGTTTCGTCTTTCCATTGACATATTAATCAGTCGGAGCCCTCTTTTATATCCCTGCTCATACAGAAGATAGAAAATGTAATCGCTCACGAACTAAAGAACTAAAACATACTTAATTCGATGTTAAATTATATAAAAGGTACTAATAATACTAATATCATCAATGGGATATTTAACATTGATACCCGATCCCTTGATCGAATTTGATCTACTTGTGTAAACTATTTGAACAAACTTCTTCCGGAAATAAGTAGTTAACGTTCACACACACACACACAAGTAGGGATATTATGGTCCCTTATTATGTAAAAATTGTTGCTATTTTAACGGGTCATAATTTAACCATTAAAAAAGCCATGGGCGGGACTCTCGGGTAATATCGATTAAATGTCATTGGCAGATATGAGTTTGACACTTTTGTACTCTCGCATCAACATACTGTGTTGACTTGAGGCAAATACTATAAGTATAACTTCTGCTTGAGGTCATTATCTGAGTTCAATTTAGAATGAATTACTAAAATATATCCGGCAGCGATTTTGTTATGGGATTTTGAACAATTGCTCTAAATTCTATCCTCATTAATGGAGACAAAATCTAAGGGGAAAACTAATACACGCTAATTACGCAGCGAAACTGCGTGCGAAGCGTACCGTAGACGAGCTACTACGTCGTAGCTACGTCGTAGCACTGCTACGGTTAACAGCTGGGGTAGCAGTGCTACGACTCGATTCTAAATAAAGCTCTCAGATCAAATCAAGTTAAATCGACGTTATATATCTATGAAAAATCTTGAATTAAGAAAACATTTGTCGTGAGATTAACTACTTTGAGATAGACTAGACTATTTTTTATTCTGAAATTCGACATGCAAGTCGCAGCTAGTTTAGAAAAACTCAAAAGCCCAATTCACCACTTAGCAATGCGTACTAAGTTCTGACGGTCGTTGGACATGTCCGTGGACCAATTAATTAACTTCGTCGACCCACAACAGCCAGTCACCCTATTTCTAAGATAGCCCAAGCATGACGCGGCACTTTTAATTTTCTGGTGTCACGACTTGACGATAAGCCGCCAAAGGAAAGTATGCGATGAATGGCCGTCTTATTAAAAGTGTAGAAAAGTTGGGAAATTTGCGTCCATGTGCTTTTAGTAATAAATAGTTAGCAGCTAACACTACCTAAGAAAGTTTAATTATTATTTAGGGAATTCTTTTTTAATAGTTACAAGGTTCCTTGATCTGCAGATCTCTTGACCTAATTAAGCGCATTGTACAATATGGTAATCAGATCTTAATAATGGCACTAGATCGATTGATTAACCCAATACTAGGCGCGGGATGTCAGCCTTAGTGTGCGGTTATGTTGGTATTAGATGGCTTTAAACCTATCATCGAATAAATGACTTAATTTTAGTGACTTTAGAAATGGCCTGATGTAAGAAAGTCAACAAATAATATCAAAGTCAATACGAAACAAATAATGTTTCGTATTGACTTTGATCAAATCTTAGCCAAATATCGCAACGCAAATTAGGTATACCTATTATTGATGTGTAGGTTTTACATTCTTCTCTTCTTCTCTCAGCCGAAAGACGTCCACTGCTGGACAAAGGCCTCCCCCAAGGATTTCCACAACGACCGGTCCTGCGCTGCCCGCATCCATGCGCAACCCGCGACCTTCACCAGGTCGTCGGTCCACCGAGTGGGAGGCCTGCCAACACTACGTTTTCCGGTTCGTGGTCGCCACTCGAGAACTTTTCTGCCCCAACGGCTATCTGTTCTGCGAGCTATGTGCCCCGCCCACTGCCACTTAAGTTTGGCGATTCTGCGGGCTATATCGGTTACTTTAGTTCTCCTACGGATCTCCTCATTTCTGATTCGATCACGCAGGGAAACTCCGAGCATAGCGCGCTCCATCGCCCTTTGGGTGACCTTGAGCCTTCTTATGAGGCCCATAGTAAGCGACCACGTCTCTGTTCCGTATGTCATTACTGGCAACACACACTGGTCAAAGACCTTAGTCTTGAGACACTGCGGTATTTTGGACGAGAAGATATCGCGAAGCTTCCCGAACGCTTCCCTTACTCAAATTTACTTACAAGTGGAATCAGGAGTGAAACTTACATCTTTGGATTTTAATTTCGCCTTTGTCACCAATTTAGGTGCTTCCGACACATTTGATCTTACTTTTTAAAGTACGTATCAAACAACGCATCGCCATTCATGCAAAATCTCGGAGCGTCTGTAACTCTGAATTTCCTTTAAAGATCACGAAGCTTGTCTACCGAGTTCCAATAACCGAGGCGGTCTTCGAGCGGCGCGGCGTGGTCAATCGGTTCGCCTGCGGCTGACAGGTAATCGATGCGGTTTGCTAGTTTATTTGGCTATCGGTTCCGTTCCCGACATGTGTATCTACTCGATATAATCGATAACAACCCCGACTTAATATGGTTATGAATCCGAGCGTGTTCGATTACACAGATTTCGACCAGTGCGCATTTGATAGCGCGACCTGGAATTTATACTCTATTTGCAACTTTATTACTTTGTGTGTAAAGTCTAGTGTATGTTTTGCGAATGTTTCGGTGAGTTACGTATCCATCACGTCTAAATACCGCGGGTAGTTTATTTCCAGCCAAGTGTGAAATAGGTTCCTAGGTTAGAAACAATACTGCGCGGATTTTCTTGGGTTTACACTTTATTACTCGACTGAACGTTCGATGTTTGCTTTGTTGAGCTAAAAAGCTATTAGATTTCATATAGATTTATTAATGTTACAGAAAACTATGTCGCTATTATTTCATGTTGTAAGAAAATACTTTTAACTAGGTAATGAAAAATATTTCTAAGTAGATGGGGATTTGCTTAGCCTGTGGTGTGGCCCTAGAATAGCACCAAACCATCTCTTTCCGTGGGTGTCGTAAGAGGCGACTAAGGGATCTAAAACACCGAAGGATTGGCAGCAGCATCTTTCCGCGTACTATGACATCACACTGCGATCGCCAACCCGCCTGCCAAGCGTGCTGGCGATTACGGCAAAACCCCCCCTATGGTTGGGGGAGGCCTTTGTCCAGCAGTGGACGTCTTTCGGCTGAGAGAGAGAGATGGGGATTTGCAAACAAATAAATCACAGAAATCATGGAATTCAAGTTGACAGGCACAGTATCATGTTCGTACCTATCCTACGGGAACCATTCATATTGTTGGGACACAGCATATACTTACTTATTTTTATTTTAAGTGGACACATGAGAAACATATGTGTGTAAATCGCATCCAAATTCACTTCACATCTGAAGGCAAGAAAAGTACATGACAAATATTAGGTAAGTACGTACTACGTACATAAGTCACATTCGGCTGCTGTAATTGATAAACCTCAAATTGAATAAAATCTGACACTAACAGAAAAGAAAGACCACACTGATTCATAAGATTGATAAGTTCACGTCCCGCTGACCCCTCAGGTGTCAAAAGTTTCCACTAACCTATTTACTACGACGTCGGACTGTTGTAACTTTGTCCAAGTTTGTTGCGACCGGTCTACGTCTGTTGGATTACATTGATAAACGTTAGAACGTCAGAGAACGCGGTTTTGAAAATACAGGGCCGATTTAACCTGCAACCAGCTTAGGAAAGAAGTTGTCAAAAGAAATTGAAAGGCTGGAAAGTATTTTGGGATTTATGAAAAAAAATGGTCTGTGTGGGTCAAATGAATTGCATACCTACTTAGATGAGCACAAAAATTCAAGAATACTGGTAATCACTGATACCTATACCTACCCAAATAAAAAGTATATTATTTATCTGTATACAAATAACGTAAAATGTTAACTTCAGACTGAAAACTCCAAAAAGGCACATTGTGTTAAGAGCACATTAACTTTCACGAAATTATCTTAACCCTCATTTGCGTTGAGAGTTAAAAATGTTATCCATCTAATAAATCCCTTCACATAATGGCCCTAACAAACCCCGCTAACTCAATATAAACTTCGGTCTCATATTAATACATCATTAACCCTCCAATAATTTTGCGGGTAAATTTTTCCCACAATTCTTGGGAAGTATGAAGTATCAGAAACTCGGAAGCGAAGGACGTGAGAGGTTGGCTGGTGTCGGTTGATTGGCCCCATTGTACACCCTCAATAGGCCATCTCGGCCGCTAACTGAACCGTTTCATGCTACTCATTCGAATACTCCCATAGCGTTTAAGGGTTAGCTTTTGTACACAATTATTCGATATCGTGTGAAGTGTTGGTTATGTATATTTACATTCATTTTTATAAGGTAAACAGGAGTTCTATGGTGCGCGTGAGCTATCACGCGCTCTGTTTGCGATAGTGGCATTTAAGACACTTTCGCAATGGTTGAAGCACGGGATAGGTGACCAAAAATTTATCTCTCAAGCCTACCGAGGCACGTCAAGTTGTTGGCCCCGGCTGGTCCCGTTTGAAGTCGTTAAAACCCATTAATCCGCATTAGGCCCGCGTGGTGGATAATTGCCAAATGCACATCCTCTTTATCCATCTATAAGGAAGGCCAGTGTCCCAGCAATCTATCTATATATATATACTAGCTTTTGCCCGCGGCTTCGCCCGCGTGAATTTCCCACGGGAACAGTGCTTTTTCCCGGGATAAAAAGTAGCCTATGTGCTATTCCAGGTCATTATCTACCTCTGTACCAAATTTCATCGAAATCCGTCCAGTAGATTTTGCGTGATTGAGTAACAAACATCCTCACAAACTCACAAATTCACAAACTCACAAACTCACATCCAAACTTTCGCATTTATAATATTAGTATGGATAACTCAAAAGTGACTGACTGACTGACATAGTGATCTATCAAAGCACAGCCCAAACCACTGAATGGATCGGGCTGAAATTTGCATGGCAATGGTAGATGTTATGACGTAGGTATCCGCTAAGAAAGGATTAACGCGAGTGAAGCCGCGGGCGCCAGCTAGTGAGCATATAAAATGGCTGACGATTAATTGTTTTGTTTATTTTTCAGCTAGTTCAATTTATAGATAGATATCGTCTAGTTATTGCTTGATTGACTTAAATGAGCACAGTGGACGCGTCCATGTACAAAATGAGCTATTAATATTTGTAGGCATCGTTCGTACCGTCTCTCTCTCCTAAATATAGAATATATCAATAGTCGCCGATAAACTTAGATATGCCAGGCTATTTATGAACATTTGACAGACAATATGTTCCCCAGGGGTCGACTAGGAAAATTTTGCAAAAAAATCTACTGAATATGTACCTACAAATTAATCATCAGATAATTTTAATTATCACAACTTATTTTTACTTGTCACAAGTACAAAAACTTTATTTATCATTTTAATCTATTTCCAAAGAAATAAGGAAGATAAGTACAATCTAATTACACTATTATTATAATAAAAATACAAAGGGGGAGCGAGCTCATTTTAATTAAGTTTGTCATTGTAATTATCCCTGTTTACTCCCTGGCTGAGACGAGCGTTAATTAATCAACACACACACATATTAATATTTTCATCATGTCCCGCTTCCCTATATTTATATATATATATATACTTACACGAGACTTGTGTCATTTACTCCTAGGATGTTAATTTAGTATCCCGTAGACTATTACAAGATTTGGGTATATGAAAGTCCTTCTATTACAGCAAAATAATGATCACATTGTAAATACAGAGTATTAGTGAGTATGCTAACTTGTCGAAATGTTTTTTTTTTCCTGGTTTAAACTTTGAAGGTGAGAGCGCAAACAATCTCATAGTTAGGATTAGATGGACTTTTTTTTTTTGGACTTAGGTTAGGAATTCTCACAAATTACTTACTGCTTTTGTCATCGAAGACTGTACTTGGTACCATTTACCGTTCTTTATTTTATAAACTTCTCCAAGTTTATAAAAGCTGATGTGTAAGAAAGGTTGGCGTATTTTGTTTTAAAGTCAATTTCTAAGGAGACCCAAAACAACAACACGACGATCTGAAGTTCTAAGTATAATTACCGGTAACAGAAAGTCCAATCAGGGGATCGCCGCCAGCGATGCCCTTAGCCCTTTGCCAATATCTCACTTGAATGGACCTCAATTATGGTGCAACCCAGCCTAGAATAAATCTTAAAACTCGCCCTTACAATAACGGGAAGATGACAATCGAAATGTAGATTACATCCTCTCGGAGATTGATTTTCGGGAAATCATTTCTATAATCCCGTCAGCGCCGATTCCCGGCACGTCTGCAGTATCGAATCAAATTGGGTTTTACAAAATAAATGTATTATCTATGCTGACAAGTACATTCTGTATTCTACTAATAACGTACCTAGTATCTTGTCCTTATGTTTACGAAGGCATTATAACCGAAGAAATGGTTTTAAAACTGTTGTTAGAAATGATGTGCCTACATTTTACAGATTATGTTTTATAGATCCATCTGTTCCGTAAAAAATATTTTTTCAGTTAGAAACAAAAAGAAAGCATTGTGTTTTCACATTTGTATTTTACCATGCCATCGATATCATCTTTTGTCTTCTTATTGGTCGTGCTGTGATGGTAATATTTGGAAAAGTGCCGAAGACAATAGCTCACTTTTACGAAAATGGCTAGGTATATTCATAGTAGCCAGAAATGACTGTTTTGTGTAGAATGCGAACCATTTTCGTTATTGTTGTTTTCGTCCACAAATCTCTTTTTGTGCTAACTTACGCTTTATAAATCGGATCCGATCTGTATATGTCATCAGGTAAGTAGACAGGTTTTGCCCACTATTAAGCACATAACTCTTACTCTGGTAAACTACCATTGAAGTTGACAAAACCAAATACCGTATATTAAATATGGGATGGATGGAATCTAATAATACGTACACAACCGTCAGCTTTAAAAATGAAAGTTATAAGACGGCTGGTTTCCCAGCACTCCGCCTGTAGCGGACAGCCAAAGAGGTTTTTAGGTAAAAAGCTCTCGTCGGGAAACTTCTAAAGGTTGCCAGATGTAATGGGCGTGAATGAGATGTCACTGTGAAGTATTTCACAGGATTCCAGCATTCTTGTGTGCGTCCAAATAAATGTTTTCAGCGGGGAACATTGATATAAAAAGATTTTTTAAATAAAGCCATAATTGTATTAAATATAAGACTTTCTTTTTACACGATTGCAAAAGGTCTCTCGGCGTTTTCTTGATGAATTAATTAAAAAACATATTATATTTTGTTCACCTATGTTACACGGACAGAAAAGAGATTGTTGATTTTGACTTTCATCTGAAAGTAACGTAAAATATGTGAAAAGAAGATAAGTACATAAAGCCAACGCATTACAGATTTCTTTGAATATCTTTTTTATCGCAAGGCGTCAATAAGCGGGCACTTTCACACAATACGGGCTCCCTAGTGGGATAATGCCTCTTGGGACGGATTATACAGTAAAACGATTCCGCTTATAGCGGCCTTCGTGCGAACTGCGGTGTGCAATCGGCTAAGCGCACAACGACATACAAAACAGAAAGTCAGCTTTGTGACAAAACATAATTAGCCATTAACTAACCAAAAGTGGTGATAAGCAGCACGTTTGCACTTTCTGTCTTATTATTTTACTAGCGGCCCGCCCCGGCTTCGCTCGGGTGGACAATATATTTGTTTTTAGGGTTCCGGACGTTATAAGATCACTTTGTTGTCCGCCTGTCTGTCAAATTTTTTTCTCAGGAACGTTTAAAGGCCGATTTAAATCTTTGCTTAAAGATATGAAATTGATATCGAATACCTACTCGGATCCACGGTCTCTTTCAGCAAAAAAGTCGGTAAATGTTGCTAATTGTCGCATAATAGCGATTTCAGACAGCAAGTAAAAACCTATGGAGTACTTCCCGTTGACCTAAAATTATGAAATTTGGCAAAAAGCAAGGTCTAACAGTACTTATCTATACATATAATAAAACAGTAAAAATATTTTGTCTGTACATTTAGTATTTTTGACTGAAATGGATAGAGGGACACTTAAAAAGAATAATAGAAAGCAAAAATATTTTTTTTTAATTTCTTGCGGCAGCAACAGCGGCGCGGGATTGGCGGACTCCGCGAGTATATTTTAAAACGTTTTCACCATGAGTTTTATCAGAGAAGCTTTTATTAGCGAAATATTACATAGACCCCCAATATGGATGTCGAAACATATGTCTATCAATGTGCTGTAGCAGTAGCGGATGTAGGGGGGGAGGGCACGGGGGCGGGGGGGACCTACTGTGGAGGGAAATTCCATAACGGCGCATTATGAAATTTTTACCCATCTGCTCCTTCTGCAGTGGCGTAGTGAGAACCGAAAGTCAAACGTTTCCACACTCATTCTAGTGTAGTCATAAAGCTTATTCGGATGTTTCCTATAATCTTGGTATAAATTACGAAATTCTCCGTGAAGGTATCTATTTTCTTTAGTTCGTGCACTTCTTTGCTGATATCGAGAATGTCATATTAAAAAAATTGCTACTTTCAAAACAAAAAGGGATAATTTCCGACTCTCTGAATACGTCCACCTAAACCGCTCCGCTAACCGCTACGGAGAGTACGTGGCGTGCTTTGCTTTTCGCCCCGCCCGCCGCGCCGCCTAGACTCCCGCGCAGCGCCCCGCTTAGACCGACGCTATCTAATCTATACTATTATGTATTTTGTGCCGACGCGCAAAGTCGTAAACCGGCCGTTAAAGCTATAATGTGAGATGCTTTGTGTGTACGGAACCCTCGATGCGCAAGCTTGACTCGCACTTGGCCGGTTTTTAGGGTTCCGTGCTTCAAAAGGCAAAAATGGAACCCATATAAGATCACTTTGTTGTCAAACTGTCCGTCTGTCTGTCAAACTTTTTTTTCTCAGGAACGTTTAAAGGTATCAAGTTAAAATTAATACTGAATACTCGGATCCACGGTCTCTTACAGCAAAAAAATAACCAAAATTATACGTCAACGCGATTAGGAGATATTACCGTAAATGTTGCGAATTTGCTATTTCAGACAGCAATCAAAAGCTATGGGGTACTTCCCGTTGACCTAAAATTATGTAATTTGACAATAAGCAAGGTCCAACAGTACTTGTACAGTAATAAATCTGAAAGTTGTAAATATGTTGTTGTAAGTCTAAAAAAAGTGTTACAAACTTATTTTTGCGCTCGATGCAGTATGAATCCTTGGGATCGAACTACAAAGTTAAGTTTGTTTTTGAAATTAGTTGGTCTTTTAGTTAGAGCTATAATGTGAGATAATATGTGAATGAATATGATATTTACATTATTACCTCCTAAAATAAATAGATACGAAAATGCGCCCGCAGTACTTATATACCTACTGCGCCTAGCGTCTAGCGTCTTTGCGAGTGCAAGGTGGTTACGCGGCGCATTGGATAACTCGTAGTATTTCGTAAACTATTGATCCAAATTACATGCAGTAAAAAGCAAATATTAAATATATTAAGTACTTGTGATGATAGACTTGTTTAATTTGATAAGGATTAATAAACTGTGGTTATTATCACCAGTTAAAAAACACCTAAGGATTTTAATTATTTTTAAAACATAAAAGTGGTTATTGTGGCTGAAATATAAAAGCTAGATATATGCTATCCCGGACTTTTTTGTAGACCTATTATAGATACACAATTCCTCCATACATGGTTTTGATACATCTCTTAAGGATTGGACAGCGTTTTCGATGAAAGCTGCCGGGCGGCTAAATTTTTTCCGACTTCCTTAACAATTATCGTCATATTTCAACTAATATACACAAAACCTAAACAAATTATACACTAAAACCTTCCTCATGAATCACCCTATCTATTAGTGAAAACCGCATGAAAATCCGTTGCGTAGTTTCAAAGATTTAAGCATACAAAGGGACATAGGGACAGAGAAAGCGACTTTGTTTTATACTATGTAGTGAAGTTTCGATCAGGGATCTATCTGTACAAAAATTGTTAAAATAAATAAATAAAAATAGCTCGTGTAGTGCTTGCGGTAAAGCGAGTTTTTGCTTGCGAAAATAATTTCAATAATGCAATGTCACGGCCACGACGATAACAAAAGGATTATTACGACAAATTGTTGTATTAAGAACTTCATACCTCAAAATAGTTTGAGTTCTTTTCACGAAAAAGTAGTTTACAAAAATGAATGCTATCTACGCTACCTTGATATTTTTATTTAGAATTCACGTGCAGGGTCTATCTATAATCTTGTTAATTTGTGATAACAATGACCAAGTTTACGTACTGTTAAGTGCACCTTAAATTTTATGTGGATAGAATCTTGTAGATTGGATACAGTTATACATTTATGGTACTATCTAAAATCCTTAGAGGTTGAACGACGCTTCAAGAGAGATCTGCCATTTTGTTGCCACTTATTTGCTGCCTATTTTCCCCTCAGATATCTCTAATTTCACTGATTTCTATTTCTTAAAGTGTAGATAGAGTAGTTATATCTCCATCAATTTCGGTTCCATATAATTACACTGTATCAAAATTGATTTAGACATTATTTAAGCAAAGAAAAATAACAAACTTCGCTTTGAATTCACTTAGCGGTGGTGTGTGTTTAAAAAAATCTTCACAAACACTTTGTTTTAGAAAACAGAGCTTTTTTCATGCAGGTTTCTATTTAATTTAAAATCCTCCTATTTCACGGCAAGGAAAGCAGCTAACCCGTGCAGTTTATGTATCACGCGTCGTATATTCCACTCAGCTCCATTACAGCAACTAAGCCAGTTTCTCAGTTCGTCGTGTAAACTAAAATAGTTATTGCTCTTCATAAGCCGTGGGAAAGGCGGCGGAAACAAAGTATAATTGCATGAGCTCCGCCTGAAGCCGAGCTGACGGTCTCCGTCGCAAGCTGCGAATAAAGGTTTCTATTATAAAATCATAATAAAAAAATATACCGAAATATACACATACTTATTTAAATCAACACGAATAGCTTACATAATGATTCAATAGATTTTCTCAGTAGAAATCAAACAAAGTACGGAAGTTACAGAACCTCCGGAATGGCAGGTGCATTAAACCATTATACTATTTAACAAAACACTTAGATATCAAACCAGAAATCCCTAAAATTCTACACTTATAGTGTTGTAAATATCTACGTAATGAAGAGTAGGTTTTACAGATCAACTTGCTATACTTTAAATCAATAACTATCAGTATCCATAGCCACTTGAAAGTTTTAAGTTGAAGCCAATAGGAAAAGAAAAGTCAGTCGGGGAGTTTGTCCGACGTGTCACTGAAGTTCGACATTCGACAATCGAAGGCGGGGACATTCCGTTAGAAACTGTCGGGTTTGGAGCGTGCTTAAAATGTCTTCACGTCCTTATGAGGTGAAGGGAACGTGACAAATTGTTTTTACAGTTGATCTTTCTACACAGGGCGAATAATTTGGGGAAATAAGGTTATTTAAACTGCTTTTGTGGTCCAGGAGGTTAGATGTTTGCTGTATGACCGAGGTAGTAGGTTCGAATTCTATGGGATCTACAATTAGGTACTGCTTAGCTATAGAGACTCTGATAACTGGAGCCTATGAGTGGTCTTTGTCATAGATTATATCATGAATAGATAAAAATAATTCAATTTCTGCGATTTAAAAAAGAAAAAAAAAAATGATTTGTTTATACATAATTAGAACAGGAAATTTGTCTATTCCGTTCCTTAGTAACTTTGTTTTAGTTGTTTTATGTATTCTTTCTCTTTTGTCACTTTTTCATACCTATAATAAAGTTATGACAAACAAACAAATAAAATAGTATAGAGTAATCCTTACTCAGTAAGCGTTAGCGCCGACGCATTGTCATGATCTCATTGTGCAGTTCCCAGTCTACGGCTTATTTTCTGGGTCACCCGCTAAATCGGTTATCGCACTTGTGCATTTCAAAACCTTTAATTGTAAAGCTGTTATTTCTAAGCTGTAAATGATAGAATTATTGCATATAGCTGTGCCGGACTTCTATGCCGGAACTTTGGAAAGTAATAGTACTTTGTACGTTTATTTAGATTATATTCTGTCCTGTATCTATGTGTGTGTGTCCTGTATTTCTGTATGATTTCCTTTAAAATAAAATATGAGCCTCGTTAATAACCATATAAGAGTATTTTTACGTCTTGAGTTATGGAACCCTAAAACTCAGAAATGATTCTATTAAACCAACTAACATTATTAATGAATCTGTTATGTGTGTAAGGATGTAAGAAAATATTCCTATCACAAATTTAAATGCGAAAGTTTGGATGTGAGTGTAGAAATTTGTTACACAATCTCGCAAAATATTCTGAGGAGATTTCAATGTAATTTGGTACACAGATGAATAGCATAGGGTTTTTAACCCAAAATTTTCAAAAAAGGATATTCTAAAGCACATTAATCGGTATTAGGTGCAAGAACTACTGATATTGATTCGTTAGTTACTTTGAGTTGAGGTCGTGATATTGAATTTAGTCTAAGGCTGTCTCTGCTTTTGGCTGTGATAAATGAAGTTATCGACTATTATACTACCGACACTATAATTTTATTTACCAGTTTCAGATAACAATTTATTGTAGTTACAAAATGAGAATAGCAGAATATACTGGTAAAGTTTATTGTTGCCATAAACTTCTTCCAATTGGATATTATGCAATGGCCCGATGTAGGAAACTTATTTATCGTAAGCAATATTATGAATACTTTTATACTAGTATAGGACCGTTATTCTCCGTGGGAATTTCGAGAAATCTTCTCTTGGTGCTCTTTTTTTTTTTTTTACATAGGGCTGCAAACGATTATATAATTGTTGTTATATTTATTATATGTATATCGTTGTGCTCCTATACACTCCTACTAAACAACAGTAGGTATATGTTAAGATTTCTTGATTGATTGTTGGATACAAAACTATTTCGTACATCCATTAGGGTATTTTGTTATGCTTCTATCCAAGTAGTACCACCGAACTTTACCACCGGTATTACTAGTGGAAAGTATACTTCTTTTTCTTATCACTATTACATCCGGTGGAACTAATGGAAAACTCTCATTAGTACCACCATTACCACGTTGAAGTCAAGTCGGACATGTATATAGAAATACTGTAGCCTCTACAGAAGGAGAGCACTGGAGCTCTGCAACACAGGTCCTGCTTTCGACAGACTCCAGCCTCCTCCAATCTGATTCTGGCATCATCATGTGTTTATTACCTACTGTATTGGTTGTTTTAGAGAAAAATAATTATCATTATATGCATCGATTCTACCAACTATTACCACATAAACAGTTGGCACAAATGCTGGCTATATTAACAACTCCGGCATCCCATATAATAAACATATAATGTACTATGTGTTCGTCTATATCTGCCAAGGTGATGGTAAACGATTCCTGTGATCTCCCGTAAGCCGAGATTAGGTCGGATTGCGCTTCACACAAAACCAGTTTTCACAGAATATGCAGAACACAGAAGTTTAACTTCTGGGAGGTTGGAACTCGTTGGAGCAAATGTAACAAAGGTCGCCCGCAGGACTTCTCGTATATCTATGTTGAAACTATAATAAACTTTGCTTTTGAGTCACGTAGTAAAAATCTAGGAATATTTAATTCTATCTTTATGCAAATGTATATGCGTCACTCTCACAAGGACAGCGCAACATAGATTGGAAGAACGGCAAAAAAAATCGGCTTAAACCCCAAAACAAAAAAAAACACTACATACTTACTACTATAGTATTTTTATTGTCCCCACGAGCGGAGAAAAACATTTTCACCAGTTAAAATTTCAGCACTACCATTTACGTTGTGTGTATATATTCAACGTGAAAACTTTTTGAACCACGCAAGTAATTTAATAAGCAATTTGTAAAGTAATTCCTTGATATTTTGATCTTAACATTTTTTTGCATCTAAAAAAAAAAAAACAGTTTTCGAAAAATCCCGTGCTCATTGTGCGCATGAAGTAAATTATAATCAACGCGATTATCAAAATATTGTTAGCAGTACTAAAAACATAAATGAATAATCTAGGTAATAGTAGTTAAGTCAATACGACTTTTCGTTATTTTGGGCATTTATATCGTAGACTATGTGGGTGTCTGAAGACATAATACCTATTAACTTGTACACCTCCCAATGTTAATTAAATTGGTAATGTTTTAGGTCAGATTTAGAAGATGTGTGTTTATTTGATTTCTGTCTGTATGTGTATCTATATTTTTATAGAAACATTTTTTTCTAATATCATTTATGTCCATATTAGTTATATTATTTTGGGATTGATTTATAAACAAATTACTGTGATGTTCATTATCACAGAAAGTAAAATAACCATACTCTACTTTTATGCCATCTAGAACAATGCCATTTTTTCACATAAATAATATCCTATCCTATCGATCCTAGTAAATAAATGTAACCGTTCTTTAATCAAATAACTAAATTAACTAAAAACGAATTATTTGTATGTGAGAAAAAAAAAGAAAGAAAGAAATAAACGATTATTATTATAGTTCCAATTTTGTATTCATGCAAAGCTGCGGCTTAAAGTTACAAAAAGTGGTCCCTAATTCTGAATTTAATATTTTTACTCTATGTTGAGGCACAGGGAAGGACACTTCATAGAAACGGGGCGTCATATATACATACTACTACTACAAATGAAACTGTACATCCTTGAACACGTCAATAATTTTTATTACATTACTTTCATAGTCATAACGTCCCAATCCGCAAAGAACGGGGGAGAAGCGCGAGGTACGCTATAATGCGGGAGGGGCAGGGAGCTTCCTTTCTGTACGTAGTACTTATATTAATTCTGTGGTTGAGGCATGTTTTCACGTGGAAGGCAGCGTGGCCGCTATAAAGTTATAAACATACTTGCACTAGTGAAAGCTCAATTTCTGAACGGAGTTAGAGGTCTGTAGCGAAACATAGTTCTGAAAAGGCTTGCACGGCCCGGGGCGGACTGCGAATATAATAATAGTGGTCGGCTCAGGGGCCACGCTCCGTGGTTTGTTCCTTTTGCACCCCGTGGCATTACATAGTGATTTCAAGAATATATTTGAGGGGAAAGTTTAGGAAGGGAAAGGTCTCAAAAATTCTTCAATCTACTAATGTGGATCCTTGGATGTGAGTTTGTGAGGATGTTTGTTACTCAATCACGCAAAATCTACTGGAAGGATTTCGATGAAATTTGGTATACGAGTAGAATAGCATATAGGTTACTTTTTATCTCGAAATTCTCACGGGAGCGAAGCCCCTGGTCGCAGCTAGTTTACTATAATTTAGGAATACTGTTCTTGATTTGTTGTTTTCCATAGATAAGATGAAAACTGATGACCCACTTTTGAAGAGATACTTATATAAGTACTCGTACGTTACGGTCGAGACGTGGACGGAACGAGGCCTACACCCAGCAGTGGGTCATGGAATGCTGTTGTCATATTATGAAACAAGCCCCAATAAACTATGGCCCCAAACAAGTTATTAGGTTCCTGGGGCTAGCTTCATACTTCGTGACAAGCAATTAAAAAGAAATTCGCTCTACAAAGTTAACTATATTTATAACTTACATATGGGAATTTAGTAAAAAAAATTACAATGTTTTTTCTATTGTTGCACTTTATAAAGATAAGCATCTAGTCTAATGGTAAGGCCCCGCTCACTTTGGATGCGTTTTCGTACGAATTTTACTCGTGCGTTCATGTACGAACACGCACGAACAATCCCAACCTTAGCAATACTGTGGGAGTGCGCACACTGGGCACGGATTGTTCGTACGATTACGTACGTGTACTTCCGACGTCCGAATCGAATCCGAAGGAGGAAACGGAGAAAAACGTATCTAGTGTGAGCGGTCAATTCGTACGAACACGCTCGTCCGTTTACGCACGAGAAAAATTCGTGTCCAAAGTGAGCGCAGCCTAACAGAAGGCATAGCCAGAGTGAATACCATCTGGAAACATTGTGCAAGGCAGGATGCTCATTAGATGACGCCCGCGGGCTGCCTGCCGTCTACACCCTGCACTTCATATACAAATTAGTTTCATTATATCTTTCAAGTTCACCTTGGAGGTTGTTTGTGACGAAACGGAGCTAATTTTAATAGAAATGCCTGTCTCGTCTCGCTGAGTTTGATGTGTCTTATTTTAGCAAGTATTCGCAGACGAAAACATCTTTAAAACTTTTCTATAGGTAAATATGACGCATCTGGGATTCGATATAAACTAAGTTATTTATAAAAAAGCTATTTTCTTATCTTATAGCCATATACAGTCAGTGTATATTAAATGTATGCTTTTAAC
Organism: Ephestia elutella; assembly: GCA_018467065.1. NCBI lineage: Eukaryota > Metazoa > Arthropoda > Insecta > Lepidoptera > Pyralidae > Ephestia > Ephestia elutella. Next base: position 8,296,053 of record CM031569.1, read on the forward strand.
CCTTCAATTACTGATAGGTATAACACAACAGACAATGTCTGTTGATTTCTGATAAGTTATAAAATAAAAAAGTAAAAAAATATTTTTTTTAGGAATTAATTCCTATATTTCAGGAATAAAAAAACCTGTGATTTTACACACGAGTTCATTCGTTCAATCGTTACCCATTCGCCATGACTCATGATCAACCAAAATGTTGGGTATCTACCCCGTGGTACTTACAATCAACAACATGTTCACTGTCCAGGTAATTGCATTGTAATTGTATTTATTGTAATTTATGTGCCGACTGTACGTTAAAGTAAGCAATAAACCCGTATCTCAAAGTAAATGAGGCATTCGCTTCTTCCAACTTCAAGTAAATAACTAAATATAACATTTTCAAAATTTAGTTGAAACTGATCCTTTGACTTACTAACTTCGCCTGACATTGTAGATAAAATGTTGAAACGACTACTGTAGCAGTCAAAGAGAGATCGGGCGGAGTTTGCGAAGCCGATGTAATATTTTAATCTTATCATTCGAGTCAAGTTCCATGTCTCGCGAGGGAAGTTTGATCCGTGGTTCAAGTTTCGAAACAGTAGACGCAAACAAAAATAGATGTCGCATGTTACTCATACCTGTGTGGAATATTGGAAGTTACTTTCCACTGAGTATATTACAAGTCTATGCTTTCCACCCACGCTATTCAAAGTTTGGTTTTTATCAATAAATCAAATATTGAAGTAGGTATTTTTAGACAAAGATTTTAGATAGTATACTTGAATAAATAAAATGTTTTATGGCTTTATATTAAATTTTGCAAGATTTTGTATTTTTGTAAGTTAATTTGATGTGCATGTTGTTCATTGGTTTATATGTACTTAGTTACCCCAAGTTTGAAGTGGTGGTGGCCAAGTGAGGTCGGATAGGACCCGGGTTCAAATCCTACCTGTGTCACCTGAGTTTGTAGACCACTCTGACTTATGTATGGTAGTTTTCTCATAGACCACCACTTGCTTCCGGTGAATGACTGTTCAGTTTACTAGTGTGTATACAGCTACTGCCACTAGATGGCGGTGGTCGTAAAAGTCATGTCAGATGCCTTTAGGGGTCCGGTCGTTACGCCCTCAATCCACCACGCACTCGGCCTCGACGCACACGAATTATAAAATTTGTTTGTCCTCGACGCTCTCGGCCGCGACGCCCACGATTGTAAATCAACTTTTTTTTTAACTTATAACTTGAGGAAGTACTGTTGAGGACAAAAATGTTGCGTTTCATTTATTATTTTCATATAAACCATGTGTATGTATATTTTTTACACTACCATTCATAATATTGTTTTATACACCAAGTATATAAAAACAGAACCAAATATGACATTATTGGCAAAGATAAAGAAAGGTTACTACTGACATACTTAGATGCCAAAAGGATATCTTGCCCCGTCTTTAATTTATTAAAATGATTTTTGTTGATTTTTTAAAGTTTCGAAAATTGGATTATTATAAAGAAAAGCACTGTACCGTACCGTAATTAACACGAAAAATAAATAAATGTCTACACTAACAGAAATTACTGATTTTATATGTGTATACTTAAGGATAGTTTAAAATGATATATGTATCTCGATTCTTGAATACCATTTTATTTTTCATAACTAAACTCGGGCAAACATACCTACATACATCACTTTGGTAATACTTATTTTTATTGTAACAATTCTGTTCTCAACTGTACTCATTCAAGTTAGTTTCAAAAAAAATATTAAATCGAGAGCGTTGCGGCCGAGAGCGTCGAGGACAAACAAATTTTAAAATTCGTGAGCGTCGCGGCCGAGAGCGTGGCGAAATGAGGGCCTAACGGCCGGACCCGCCTTTAGGCGACTTGAATAAAATCTGACACCAGTGTTAGTAATAAAACACTTGATAGCAAGAAGAAGAAGTTACCCCAAGGGTATCCAATAGACAGTATGAAATTATAAGTTAAAAGGATGCAACATTTTTAACCTGTTAACATTGCCATTTTACTTAATGATAGTTTTAGGAGATTTTTATGCATATCTTGTTATCTATCGAGAAAATCGTCAATATTTCTCCCTATTGTTGTGTTGTCTATTTATTTATAGTCTGTGTTGGAGACGGGTCGGGCTTACAACTGTGACTCAGAATGCGAGATTTCCCAGCTATTCCTTTAATTAGTAACATTTTAATTATGATGCTGCACACTGGTGCTCATGCGAAGTATTTCTGGCACGTAATTCATTACGTGCTAGAAATACGCGTGTTCTAACACGCCCATGGTCGCAGAGTTGTTTTTTCTTGAATTGTTTTATAATAACAAATATTTTAAACTAAAGTAGCTTATGTACATTTTTTGATTTTGTTTACTTTACCTAAAGGGAAGAGAAAAATAATGTTTTCTGGCACGTAATCAAACACGAGGAGTCAAACTTTTCTTCAATTGTTTTATCATAACAAAACTTATGTACATTTTTTGATACTACGTAAGAGTAGTTTACTTCGTAATAAGAAGATAATAACTAGATTTTACCTTAAAATAGATACCTCACCAAAGAAGAATTTAAACTTCTAAATATAATAACGCCATTCAACAGTTTCGTTGATATGTCTTTGTCATTCGTACAATACCTATAAACGCTTGTGTTCGTATTCAGAAACTACTCGTATTCATTAGTAACTACACGTAGCCGCTTGTAGCTCCATGCAGTGCCAGTAATCTCTTTTGTTCGTCGAGAACTGAGTGAGTAAGCGCCCTCAAAGTTAAGAAGCCTTGCCCGCCCGATATTTGTTAAGCCCGTGTCGGTTTTGGAAGATGCCGGCGAGAGATAATTAATGTGTAGAGCCTGAACTCCTGTAGTAATTTGCTGAAGTTATAATTGAATAAAACTTGACACTTGTATGTGTAGAGGGCAGTTTATTATCTTGGGTTTTATCTGTACTAAAATTAAAGCTGAAGAGTTTGTATCTTTGTTTGTTAAAGGCTAAAGAGGCTAAAAAGGCTATTCGGAATTTCAAAAATCCTTTGAAGGCGAGCTAGTGAATAGAAATTTGAAACATAAGTAACTAACGAAATAGTTCTAGGAGTCAAAGTCAAAGTCAATCATTTTTATTCATATAGGCTTAAAAATAGCACTTATAAATCGTCACATTCTTGTTTTTTAGTTAGTTGACGTCATAAAATTACTTATAGCTAAGTTTACCACCGCCTCCAAAGCGCAAGTGGAGAAGAGGCGGCGCAACAAACTCCACTGCTGCATTTTCTCCAAAGACGTCACTTTACAAAATATGTCTTACAATTAAATGACTGTATATGTGGACGAATATACATTGAATATTTATATGAAATGTCAAATTTATAAATTAATAAAATTATAAATTACATAATAAAATGTCATTGAAAAAGTAAAAGTACACAATGTTCCTAGAGAGTAATATGACAGTCTTAGGAGGTCACTGTACCAGGCTCGGGCCACGCATTTTTGTCATTTACATAATCATCCGTCGTATAATATGCCTTCTTACAAAGTGTCTCCTTAATATAATGTTTAAATTTCCTGTCAGGCATATCAAGGACAGATTTTGGTATTTTATTATAATAGCGTATACATTTTCCCACAAATGATTTCCTAACCCTAGCCAGTCTGTGCCCTGGAACGTATAAGTTATGTTTGTTTCGCAGGGATATATCTGTGACATCACAAACTTTTTTGAAAGACGAAATATTTTTCCTAACATGCATAATGTTATCACACTCAAAAAAAATTCTAAACGCAGTGACAAAAATCCCTTAACAAATGGGAGCCGTCTACGGACCACAAATACATCGACAGAACAAATTTAGACTCTCAATGACAAATGAACTTTGTCACCGGACTTTGCCGCTTCGTATTAATAATTTGTTCTTTCAACTCTGTCTCAAACGTTGTATACATGACAATGCTCCTTTGTCCTTACATCTAAGGTGATCTCCTCTATTACAAAGGAACTTCGTCACTGCGTTCGTGTTTACGTTGTCAGTATGACAATTTTCCTGTAGCTCCTCGTTAAGACGGTGTCAATTTGACAGGACGAATTGGGCCGTAAGTCAACGGCGTGTTGTCACTGTGACAGTGTATAGATGCTACTTTGTCCCTACGTTTAAGTGGATAAGCCTATAATACAAAGGTACTTTGTTGCTGCGTTCTTGGAACGTTGTCAGTATGACAACATTCCTTTGGCTCCTCGTTAAGACGGTGTCAATTAGATAAGACAACTAGTCCTCAGTGTTTAAGGTATATTGTCCGTAAGTCAACGGCGTGCTGTCACTGTGACAGTATAGGCTGTCCCTACGTCTTAGGCGATAAGCCTTTATTACAAATGACATTCGTCACTGCGATCTTGGCACGTTGTCAGTTTGACAACGTTTCTTTGACTCCACGTTAAGCGGTGCGGCATTTTGACAACATAACTTTGGCTCTTCTATTGTTACTGTGACAGTGTTTTTTGTCCTTACGTCTACGGCGTGTTGTCGCTGTGACAGTGCTTTTCTGCCCTTACGTCTACGGCATGTTATCATTGTAACATTGTTTTTCTGTCGTTAGGTCAAAGGTGTGTTGTTCCTGTGACAGTGTTTTGCTGTCCCTACGTCTAGGGTATGTTGTTGCTGTGACTGTGTTTTGTGTTACTACGTCTACGGTGTGTTGTTACTGTGACAGTGTTTTGCTGTCCCTACGTCTAGGGTATGTTGTTGCTGTGACTGTGTTTTTGTGTTCCTACGTCTACGGTGTGTTGTTACTGTGACAGTGTTTTGCTGTCCCTACGTCTAGGGTATGTTGTTGCTGTGACTGTGTTTTTGTGTTCCTACGTCTACGGTGTGTTGTTACTGTGACAGTGTTTTGCTGTCCCTACGTCTAGGGTATGTTGTTGCTGTGACTGTGTTTTTGTGTTCCTACGTCTACGGTGTGTTGTTACTGTGACAGTGTTTTGCTGTCCCTACGTCTAGGGTATGTTGTTGCTGTGACTGTGTTTTTGTGTTTCTACGTCTACGGTGTGTTGTTACTGTGACTGTGTTTTGCTGTCTCTAAAATAAAAGAAAAAAATGATTAGGTCACTTTTTATTGTCTAAAAATTTTTCTTAAAAAAACAGAATAAAATACAAGATATTATTTCTGGAAGAAATCAAAAATTAAAATTACTACAAATACTTTGAATACTTTTCTTCAGCATTATACAAAATATTAAAAGTAACTGGGTAACCTCATATACAATTTTACCACCAGAAGGTCGCCATACACTTATCATCTCCGCACACACATAGTTCCGCACACACATAGTTCACAATCGTGGATGTAAAACAGAGTAATGCTGTGCGAAATAAGTGTGCATCAGAATGACTGGCCAAAATAACCGAACCCATTAAAAAATATTACTAAAATGTAATACCTATTTGCTACTATTAGATACCTTTGTTTAAATATCCAACCTAATTAATAAACGAGAAAATCAAATAAAAAAATAGGCATTCATTCTGACGTCAAGATGACCGCCCACACTTAGGATTTCCACGAAAGTGCTTTGAAATTTCAATTCGAAATTCGCCTTTACAAAACTTTAAAATTATATTGAGGTACGAAATAGGTACTGAAGTTTTGTAAAGACGAATTGAAATTTCGAAGCCCTTTCGTGGAAATCGTAAATGCAGGCAGTCATCTTGACGTCAGAATGACTGCCCATTTTTTAAATTTATTTTCTCTATTATTCATTAGGTACCAAATATTTAAAGAAAGGCATCAAATAAATCTATGGACTCTACATTTTAGGGAAAATATGTAATAAGATTTAGCTAATTCCTATCTCTATATAAAGCAAATAACCATATTGAATAGAGAAATATAGTTTGATTCTATGAACATTAGCATACAATATTAATTAAATTAAACTAAACTCTTTCCACAAGTAAACAAACGACTGTGTTATTTACTTGCGGAGAGGGAAAGAAATAAGTAATACTTTTAAGGGTTGTTGTTATGTTGTCGGTACTCTGCGAAATAATTACACCGTAAAGGCCGGCAATACCTCCATCATAACAACGCCAACACAAATACATAAAACAACGACAAACTTACAACATTGTAAACATCAATATACAATATTAAATGACTTAAACTAAACTCTTTCCACAAGTAAACAAACGACTGTGTTGTTTACTTGCGGAGAGGGCAAGAAATAAATAATACTTTAAGGGTAGTTGTTATGTTGTCGGTACTCTGCGAAATAATTACACCGTAAAGGTCGGCAATACCTCCATCATAACAACGCCAACACAAATACATAAAACAACGACAAACTTACAACATTGTAAACATCAATATACAATATTAAATGACTTAAACTAAACTCTTTCCACAAGTAAACAAACGACTGTGTTGTTTACTTGCGGAGAGGGCAAGAAATAAATAATACTTTTAAGGGTAGTTGTTATGTTGTCGGTACTTTGCGAAATAATTACACCGTAAAGGCCGGCAATACCTCCATCATAACAACGCCAACACAAATACATAAAACAACGACAAACTTACAACATTATAAACATCAATATACAATATTAAATGACTTAAACTAAACTCTTTCCACAAGTAAACAAACGACTGTGTTGTTTACTTGCGGAGAGGGCAAGAAATAAATAATACTTTTAAGGGTAGTTGTTATGTTGTCGGTACTTTGCGAAATAATTACACCGTAAAGGCCGGCAATACCTCCATCATAACAACGCCAACACAAATACATAAAACAACGACAAACTTACAACATTATAAACATCAATATACAATATTAAATGACTTAAACTAAACTCTTTCCACAAGTAAACAAACGACTGTGTTGTTTACTTGCGGAGAGGGCAAGAAATAAATAATACTTTTAAGGGTAGTTGTTATGTTGTCGGTACTCTGCGAAATAGTTACACCGTAAAGGCCGGCAATACCTCCATCATAACAACGCCAACACAAATACATAAAACAACGACAAACTTACAACATTATAAACATCAATATACAATATTAAATGACTTAAACTAAACTCTTTCCACAAGTAAACAAACGACTGTGTTGTTTACTTGCGGAGAGGGCAAGAAATAAATAATACTTTAAGGGTAGTTGTTATGTTGTCGGTACTCTGCGAAATAATTACACCGTAAAGGCCGGCAATACCTCCATCATAACAACGCCAACACAAATACATAAAACAACGACAAACTTACAACATTGTAAACATCAATATACAATATTAAATGACTTAAACTAAACTCTTTCCACAAGTAAACAAACGACTGTGTTGTTTACTTGCGGAGAGGGCAAGAAATAAATAATACTTTTAAGGGTAGTTGTTATGTTGTCGGTACTCTGCGAAATAATTACACCGTAAAGGCCGGCAATACCTCCATCATAACAACGCCAACACAAATATATAAAACAACGACAAACTTACAACATGAACCCTTGTTAACTAGCAGCTCCAAAAGTCGTCTCTTGACTATTGGGAAATTCTCATCAAAGGAAAGTTGATGCCAGAGGATAACTTTTTTCGAAATTGCTCCCCAACTGGAACAGAAAAGAAGTATGAAATAAAATGACTAGGTACTCTTCTAGGAATGAGTGTTCTATCCAAGATCATCAGTGAATCCAGGCGTTTGAATATCTATGGTAACAGACATACAATTTAAAGCATTAGAAAACACAACTTCAGATGCATATGTAAATGTTAAATAACTAGAATGATTAGAACTAGTGTTGAATATTTTTTTAATTACATAAAATGATATTTTTAAATCAAACAGTTTTTATTTTAATTTACTTTGAACATTTTTTCGTTTGACTGTACTGTTTTATTTTTAACTAGCTGTTGCCCCGCGGCTCCGCCCGCAGCATGTTTTTCATACAAACTTTGGGTTGATTCCTGAAAAAAATTTAGCCTATATTTGACCCCGGGTCTTCAACTATATTCATACGAAATTTCATCAAAATCGGTCCAGTGGTTTAACTGTGAAAGCGTAAGACAGACAGACTTTCGCATTTATAATATTAGTATGGATTTATGAGTGGTCCCAGTCGCTGGAAGAAAAATATTTTTTTTTTGTATCCGGCGACTGGGACCGCGGTCCTAGTTGATTGCGGTCCCAGTTGACGGCATCCTTTAAATGACCAAATAAGTAGGTATAAAGGATATTTGGAAATGTCATAAATATTATGCCCTACAATAAAACTACCTACACTGAAAATAATTTAAATATGTTTTCACTTACCAATTGGTGACCGGCAGGCAAACACAAGCCAGGAAACTGCTGGAAATAATCTTCGATTGGCTTTTCTTTCATATTTTTTTCTCTGGCCTTATATGAGGCTTGCCATTTTTTTAAAACTATGTCGAATGGTGATGAAGAACCTTCTAGCCATTCAATGATGTTGTCAAAGTCTTCGTCTTCCGGGCAGTTATCCGAATCAAAGGGAAGGGGTCGCACACGTTTTACACCTGATTTCCCACTGCTGGGGCTGCTGGTGCCGCTACTGCTTCTTCTTTTAGAATTACCCTCTAGGTTCAGCAATCGATGGTGGGTAATTAACTGATTATGAAGCAGACCAGAGGCAGGCAAGGCCTGCCGCTCTGTTACTCGGTATGGAACATAATAAATATCAGGGTGTTCAGCTTTAAATTGTGAGCATATTTCTTTAGCCCAACTGGACCACACTTCTTGTCGAATAGTATCTTTGATACTCGGTAATATGCGAAGCTGATGTTCAACTATCAGTTGCACCAGAGCTTTTCGCTCTCTGGGAGTGAGAAAATTTTCTTCTTTTTGCAGCAAGGACTTTCCAAAAGTTGTAAGTTCTAACAGTTGTCTGAGGGGCTTTCTTTCTTCGAGAGGGCCTATTTCTTGGATAAATTGCCACTCTTCATCTACCCAATTCTGAAATAGACAAAACATTATGAGTAAATCAGACAATAGTTACCACAAAATTTTGGAAATATCGAGTAATTACACCAAAACCTTCTTCATGAATCACTGTCTCAATCAGTTTTTGAGTTTATCGCGAACAGACAGACGGACGCGGCGGGGGACTTTATTGTATATAGTGATGGGTATCTCATAAACGTAGTGAACCAACATTATTTTAAAAAAATTGAACTTTATTAGAGAAAAGTCAAAAATATAATGTAGAAATCAAAACTCTGTGAAACAAATGTCTATAAAGGGCTTTATTATTATTATATGTATAAGTGATGAACATGTTGTGTAAAAGATATCTAGTTGTATACTACTAGCCTTATTATAATGACCGCCCGGAAAACGTGACTGTACCGAGTGTATGTTCAAGTATTTTTACAAATTATCTAGACATTATGAATAATACACCTTAAATCAAATTGTCCATCACATAATGTGTATAGTGAAAAATAATTAGCTTACTGTCAAAGTATTCTGTGTGCAGCTGCCGCTCAGACCCGGCTCAAGCAATTCCAGATCAATAATTTTGCTTCCAGGTGGACAAGTTGCGATGGCTACAGGCTAATGAATGAAAAATATTCATTAATTTAATTTCTGTCATTCATAGTACTAAATTAAATGGTCCCATAGTCTTTTGATCCCTACATGACAGTATGACTGATAGGCATAATTTGTTTATTTGGTATTTTAGTATTTTTTGCCGGCTACATTTTTTTCAAAATCTGTGAATTAATTTTAGAAAATCTTCAAAAGTAATGGATGGTCTCCTAGTAACTATTATGGTTAAGGTACCTGCCCTTACTGTCCTGTGACCCGTCTCAAAAATCCACCGTGTGTGTAACATCCATTATTATGAAACTTTATTCAACAAAACTTAAAAACTTCTAAGTTCAGAATTTTTATCGCAAAGCACTACTTACATTTTAAATTTAGAACAACAATTATTTGAACGGCTAAATTTTTTTTTATTTTGTATATTTTTCCGGGATTCGAACCCAGGACCTTGCAATCTGTAGTTGAGCAAAACAAAATTCCCCACATTTAAATTAGTCAACCACTATTAAAGCTACAGTGCCACAGACACACAGAGTCTTTACATTTATAATATCTGTTAGGTAATAAAAATAGGTCTTGTGGTAAAAATTAAAAGCAAATGAAACCAAAGGAGATTTCAAGCATGGGGAAAACCAAAACAAAATATTTTACTTACCGGCACAGACTTTTGATTTTGAACGTCAATAAGTTCCACATTAGCACTAGACGCTGGCGAGGGGGGGTTGGAATTTATGTCAGCCTAAAACACAAAGTAATTGGTTATATTTAGAATTGGAGAGAACTCTTAGCTTACAACTTTTTGAGAGATTTTTCAGTAATAATTGCTGGCTTCAAACAATGTTTTAGAGCACTGGCCCCCAATGACAAATGTATATAGGTACAATATCAGGTTTTGGTTTGAACAGCAAGCATCTATGATTGATCAAATTTTATATTCTAAAAATTAATTCAAATGTGTTTCTGACCAAAGGCAAAATAGGTAGGTAATCAAAATAGTTTACCCACCAGCAATGAAGGAGACTGTAGGAATCGGTCACCAGTAATCTCAAAGCTAATGCTTGAAGCAGTAGATGTGGGATCAATGTTTTCTGTTTCAGCCTGAAATGCATATTAAAGTCGTCATGCTTTAAAATATTGTAAGAAGCATGAAAGTAATGATTATTTCTTACAATTTTAGAATTCATATTCTGGTCATTGTTGTTTGTTTTTGCAACTCAAATCATTGTCTTATGCAATACATAAAATATACAATGTAAACTGCACCTACGCTGCTTACAGCATCTTTTAGAGATGAATGAGGCCACTGATGATGATCCTATCACATTTTTAGTTTAACTATTGCATGTACTTTAATTTAATAAACAATACAAAATAAAATTATAACTAAACAAAGTCGGCACAAACCTTCCGATACAGTTCTATAGCACTCCGCAGTTTTATTTTGTCTACCATGCGGTTTGAGACCAGTTCCCTTAATTCACTGTCATTCGCTAGCAACAAAAGTTTTAATTCCATCCCCTGCTCTGAAAATTTGTTAATTGTTACTCAAAAAGCACAAGCAAAACAACACACACCAAAGCGAAGAATGAACTAGTTCATTATTCATTCACATTTCCCAGGCCATTTCACCAGGGATGGTCGACCATAGATTAGTATACTCAAAAGAAAGTACAGATTCAGTACAGACACAGCTTATTAATTTAATAAATAAGTTAATTATTTATAATGCTAAGGCAGTCTAGAGTTCCAAGTTCAGAGCTATCGTGAGTTTCTTTAGTGACTTTCATGGTCAGACTGCAATACTGTGTATATGGAATAGAGAAATTGTGAATGCAGAACCAACTCGCTATCTTGCTCACCTTTATACTTATAAACTTGTATAGTTGAGTAACATTTACTGACACATTTCACATTCATCTTCAGTAAAATGGTCATATGTACTAAACAGGAAGCAGTTAGGGCACCAGAAAAAGTTATGGTGCAATAAAAATTTAACAGTTTTTTGAGTGGATATGAAATGATTAGGTCTAGGTAAATCACTACTGGAAACTAGAAATCCACAGCCATGACATCTTTCAGATAGCACAAAATGTGTTATTTTCCAAGGCCATTTCATAGTGTGTAGTAATGATAAATCATATTTGGTTAAAAACTTGTCCACATCTAGAACTATTTGTACAACCATGTTAGTTCTGTAGAAGGGTATCTAAAATACATATAAATGTTATAAATAAATAATTACAAGTAGGTTTGTATGTACCACAGACAGTTTCAAATTTTACCAAGGTAGACCTGTGACTTACTTTTCAGGGTCGGTCTGACTAAACTGGCTGTGCCATCCTACTACACTTAGTTTCGTTATAACATTATATCATAGTATCTGGACGACCGAGGTAATTGCTCATTTTTACCTACCTTTTTTTGAAACTGTCTTTGGTACGTATGTACGTACATACCTACCAACAAATTAAAAATAACATTTAAACACACACAAAAACGACAATGTACCAGCAAGCAAATGTTTGGGTCTTTTTTTGTTTTTTTTATGTTAAATAAGCATGCGCTTGACCGCAATCTCGCCTGATGGTAAGCGAAGATGAGATCTAAGGTGGACGGCGCGTGCTCATACGCCGCCGGTACGGTCATGCAAATTATAAACTAAGTACCTACCTAGAACACAAGGAGTAGTGCGTTTTCTCAAGAGACGACGCGACAGAAAGTTCACCCACGTAATGAAACATGTGCGTTACACGGATCTACGTAGAAATTTTTAGCGGAAAACGAGTCGCTAGCTAGCATCATCAGATTTTGTAGCACGCCGGGGATGTTTACTGAATCGCACACAGATAGTTTTGAAGCCATCATACGAAAAAGAACAGCATCCCATCACTAAGTAAGAGATCCGTGTCATGAACTGACTGTCGTGTCTCGTGCCTCGTGGGAAAATGCAGAGTATGTAAAAGTAACGTGGAAAATGCACCCACTGACGGGAAAAGTCCCGTTGTTAAACTGGTAACTGTTACCAGCGGCACTTTAGCAATTAGAAATCCCAAAGAAAAGATAGAAAAAGGTATGTACTTACCACTCAGGTAGTCGTATAAATGGGACAAATTTGCCCCATCTAAAAACAATTTTAGTTCCGAGCACATACTCATCAATAAAATAAAAATACTTTAATTATTATTGTAATTAAACAACTGATAATTAATTTCGCGTTTATGTAGGTATAGTCGTCCGGTCCAAAATGTTAAGAACGAATTTTAAATATCCAACCGACCATAACACCGACCGAACGCGAGCTGTGTCAACTGAATCACTGACTGATGTTTGTGTGTGTTGCCAGCAGTTAACCATAAAAGTACCAAACCAAATCCGAAAAATAACCTGGATTATCACTTTTTACCCGGCTGCGTCAGAAGGAGGGTAATGTTTTTCGAGCCTATGTATGTATATCCTTTTCTTTGGCACGCCCTAAAGCTCAAACGGCTATAGGATTTGACATATGAGCCTATAATTTTTTTTAAATTGGTGCCAGCAGGTGCCGGAACGTGGCGCGACGCGACGATACCTAAACTCTTTTTGGCGATAGTTTGGCGGTTTAAGTCGCCATTTTTATTGTAAAATGTACTGACATAATAACTACCAATAGAGCCCGTGCGAAAAGAGAACCACTAGTGTGGCGTTTTGGCTCACATCTATACAATATAATAAAACTGTAGAGAGGTCAATTCTGTACATTGAATATTAACTTAAAAAATACTACTAGGGGTCTTCATACAGGTAACAGAAGCCAAAAATATGATGTTTTAAATTTTCTGTCTGTGTCTGTCTGTTGTTCGCTTTTCACACAAAAACTACTGGACGGATTTGAATTAAACTTTTTTTGTTGTATAGCTATTAAGCCTCGGCAACATATCGATGGCTTAGAGTGAAAACCTCGGATGTTTCTTTTGCCAAAGAACACACATCCGAGGTTTTTACTCTAAGCCATCGATATAGGCTTTAATAAATATGGAAATGGTGCCATAACAAAAGTTGTTCAGCCTGATGAGCACTTTTCACTAAAATTGAAGATCTGGAACATCTGATGAAGAACTCCACGAGACCAGCTATACTATAACATATATGGAAATGGCACCTTAGCAAAAATCGTTCAACGTGATGAGCATTTCCTGCTGACGTATAAAAATTGAAGATCTGGAACTAAATAATTCTGGATCTGATAAATAATTCCAAGAGACCAGCTACACTAACATATATGGAAATGGCGCCTTAGGTAAAGTTGATTAATCTGATGAGCATTTTCTGTAGACGTATAAAAATCGAATATCCGACACATCTAAAGAAAAACTCCAAGAGACCAGCTCAGCTACACTAACATATGTATTTATGTAGAAATTGTGCTTAAGCAAAAAAGTTGATCACTAAGCGAAACTCACGCAATTAATTAGGATTCGTTCGACCGATGATGTCTTCAAATTTTGAACTTCGATATCATCGTTTTCCCCTTTAGAGAGATGTAGAGTTGGCATGTGGCAACACTGTAACGGACAGGGAAGTAAACGTGCCGATTGGCGGTTCCAAAACCACAAGGGCCTTTGTCAAGTACTATTATTTATTCTGTGGTTTTGGGCTAACGTCAATGTACCTAAGACAAACTGACAAAGGCCTTTGTAAAAATTTTATCATCAAGGGTTTTCGTTTTTCTATAGGTATTTTTTTATTACATATTCTTGCCTGTTCAAAATTTTAAATATCGCATGAGGCAGAAGTTGCTGAAATTATCGGCTGTATGCCAAAAAGAAAAGTTATCGTAGGTACTTCTAAACTAAACCATTTAAAATTTGATAAAATTTACGAAGTATACGTTGTAGGTATTTACACTTAGGTATGTCCTTCCTTACCTAGGTAATTTTAGGGTAGGTACAATTAACTTACTATTAAAATGGCAAAATGGTGGAACAAAAAGAAAACATAGTAGCCCCACGTAAATTGTACCTACCACCTATGAGAACAAGTCTATGCAGCTAAACAAGCGTTTAATGCAGGCTGTACATAATACCTATACCTATATGTATGTACAAACTCTACACGTTATGTATTCAATTTGTTCGACAATAGCTTACTTACGTGTAGGTAACTAATACCTAATCGTTATTTCTCTATCAGGTAGGTACCCTCGACAGCTAGAGGCTCCCAAACTACCTACTTGAAGATCGTGTGTTGGGAGCCAGTGGATTCTCCTATCTATTTCACTTTCAGAAATACCTACTACCTATACATACAACAAGAAATAAAAATCCTTACTATATACATATATCCTATACTATTAAACGTGCAATATTTGTGTATAAATTTATTTGTACTCGCGTTTTCGAAAACGGCTCTAACGATTTCTTTGAAATTTTAAATATAGGTACTTACATAGTCAAAAATATAATCTAGCTATTAGGTTCCATGTCTGGGAAAATTAATTTTTCCCGAGCGTAGCTCGGTCGCCCAGGTATTATTATATATTATTTTATATATAATATTAAATATTTATATATATTATTATTTGTTATTACATATTTATATTATAAATGTGAAAGTAACTCTTTCTGTCTGTCGCGCTTTCACGCCAAAACTAAGTACTATGAAATTTGGTACACAGCGCACAGTCTAGATCCTGAGAAAAGATAATATACTTAGCTAGCAGACAGTACCTAGGTACTGTCTGCTACTTTTTAATGCGAAAAAAGGGTTGTAAGGAATTGAAAGTGGGGGATTAAAAATAAATGAGTCTAACATCACCTCGCACAATGATTTCTCAGGTTTGTTTAATGTAGTTAACACCTGCACATCAAAATCGAATCTGGCCTACCTACCTCTCTCTCGTTTAGCAGTCGGGTAAAAAGATAATTATTTTGTAAAATTTGCGTGTGCACCTTCGTTAAAGCACACATTTATTCTAAGCATTCTCTATGTCGTAGTGACTATCCCAAATATGTCGTAACAACTAAATCAAAATAAAATTTGAAGTGGCGTGTACACAGTAATTGAAAATAATAATTTTTAAAAAAATCTGTCATTTCGTCAAATTTGATTGTGTACCTGCGTTAAGGCACACATTTACCCATTATCAGATTCTAAGCCTGTTATGTTGTAGTGAATAACTCCTATGTCGTAGTAACTAAATCAAAATAAAACTTGACGTGACGTACACAGTAAAGAAACATAATAATGTTGTAAGAAAATATTTTGTCATTTGGTTACAGTTACTTGTGTACCTGCGTTATAACACACATTTAACTATTAACGGATTCTAAGCCTGCTATGTGGCAGGGGCTAAGTCCTATGTCGAAGTGACTATATCAGAATAAAACTTGACGTGGCGTACATAGTCAATAAACACAATACTTTTGTAAAAAAACACTTATGTCACTTCGTAAAAGTTGCTTGTGTACCTGCGTTGAAGTACACATTTCACCATTAACAAATTTTAAGCCTACTATGTCGTAGTGGCTACTTCGTTTGTAGTAATGACAACCTCCTTTGCGGTAGAGACAAAATAAAAATAAGAGTTGACATGGCGTTCTACGGAACATAGTCGTACTGACAAAAAAAAATTCGACAAAAAAGATTCAGATGCGGAGTTTATGTTTACTAAAACGCATAGTTAAAAAGCTATGTCTGGAGCACAAAAAAAAATCGACAATGGTATTTAACACCTTAAACGACTGATTTTTTTTTGAGTGCATGTAAAACATGCAATGGTATCAGATACATTTCCTATATACACCGATTATAGGAAATACATACTTAATTGTGATCTTCTATTTTAATTATCAGCCTATATAGGATTGATAAAAAGTATTTTGCAACTAATATTTATGATGTCATAAATTAAAAAAAAAAAACATGTAAACAAATTATTTTTTAATAAACAAAAAATGAACGTTAAGTCAACAGTTGCCTCCAGAATGCAGTCTCCCCGATCACAATGACATAATAAATGGAGGGAGGTGGCAAAATTAATTGCAGCGAGGAATGCCCAGCTGCAGAGTGTGCAGGGGCCACTGATAGCGTTCACAGAGACAAATAGTCCGTCAGTTAGGGCAAACAATCTCTTGGTTTCTTGAGAATCATTCGCGACACGTAGTAGTTCTGTGATTTGAAGATGTTTAGTATAGTAGAAGATATCATTATATTTTATACAGAACATACTACAAAGTTCTATCATAATTGTAGTAGTACAATTATAAATCGGTTTCCATAAGGAGAAAATGAAGGCAAAATCCATAGTAAAAAATATGTATTATTTACTTTTTCAATTTCATCGATATGATCTAAAATCACCTTATACTTATAATTTGCTTTAAGACATATTTAATCCTCAGTTACATAGCTTAAAACATAATAATGACTTTTAACCTAAAATGCAGTTGTGTTTCTTATGGTTTTGTTACAAGTGGTGTTTGTAATGGTTTTCTATTGTTTATTTCAGTATCTTTTAGCTATTATTCTAGAAAATACACAGCGCTGTTGCCTGCTATCAAATTCATAGTTTTAAAATGAAACTTTACTACTTGACAGTATATCAAACTCCGTCAACATAAAACTCTATCAAGCTCATTTCAAGTTAAACGAACTCGATGAAGCTGCTATCGGGCGAGATCTTTAACATTTCATTCTTGTGATCGTGTGTACACTAACCCACGCTTACTTGAGGTTACGACACTATAACTCCTTGGCGCAGAATAATCCCGCTCGAGATAGAATAGAAATACGATTAGTGAGGTTTGTAGACTCTGATTGGGGGGCTTCGGTCGTATTACTGAAAACAGTTCTTCGCGTCCTTGCCTGATAACTCCAATGCTGTTTCAGAAGGATCAGTAATTGTTAATCTCAAAGTTGCTGGCATAGTATAAAAAAATAAGTAAGCTAACGTTCGATACTTTAAGCACGAAAAAGGTCGAGAGGTAGCATGTATTTCATTCATCAAATTATGTCGATAATAATAATAATAATAATCAAGAGTCAGATTCAGAAGGCGGTACTCTTGGACACGGCCCGCATTGTGAGGAGATTCCTCTCGCTGGAGCCCTGACCACCGGTAGCTTGGGTCTTTGCTCCGCTACCGATGGGTTCCCCTTTTTTATATTTTTAAATGTTTTTTATTTTTTGTAATATTGTATATTTAAAAATGTAAAAAAGAGATGACAAATAAATAAATGAATAATAATAAATCCTCAAAGGCCCAGTATGGGCCCGTAGCTGAAATAGTGTACCAAATATTTTTTTTTAAATAGGCAAGACTTTTAGCATAGACTAGTGGTGGCGGAATTAATCTCTATCCTTGAAAATTATTTTAATTCGCACATTTTGTTTTCATAACGGGTATAAATATATGAAGATGACCTTCTAGATTATTTACTATGGCACTGGGTTCACACGATACAGATCTAAGTCTAGTTGTCTGTCTTGCTTAGAGCGGGAGTGAGTTAATGACTCGGAAATCATTCGGGTTAAGTTCCGTCGGATTGGAAGATAAGAGGAACAGATTTGTTGCTGTCATGTCTGCGATCCCTTGCGATAGTTTTGGAGGGAAAGGACATCTCTTATTAATTGGCAATCGAGTTTATGTTAAAAGGTCGAGTTGGATACAAGTTTATTAACTTTCTTTTTGTGTGAATAAAGGCGACGGCTTAGCCTTTCGCGAATGATCAACTTTTTCAGGTATGCAGGTATAGCAGTTTTAACCATAGAGCTAGAAAAAAAAAATTACTTAGAGGCACAGACAGCTGAGGAAGCGGGATGTCAGATATGGTTTTTGCCTATGTTGGTGAAAGACAGGTAATATCTTCTGTGAAGCCAATTTTTTGTTAAGTTTGATATTTGTGGTGTGTTTTGGTTCCATAGAATTTGTAGGCAATCTGTAAAAAAAATTGAATTTGGAACACACTTTTATGAACGTTTTTGGGCTTCATTTGACAATCAAGTTTATATGTCTATTAAAGAATGAAATATTTTTTTTCTATGTCTATGGTTTTAACAAAATTATTTAACTTCTCAGCTAATATGGTTTTAAAATTACGTAGAGACAATTAACACAAAAACCTACACCCACACCAAAAACCAACCTATTGTTTTTTCTAAAGAAACCACCTACATTTTATTTTAAGTATTGATTAAAATTTGTACAAAAAACATACAAAAAACATCGTGGAAAAGCCAACAGCTGGTATATTATAAGCAAAATCGCTGGCAGCGAAGGAGCCAGGTTTCCGATCCATTTATCCGGGTCTCGTCATACTGCACCCGGATGCAGCCGGTCGCCGGGCTAATTGATTATCCGGAAGTTAACCGGCAAAGCCTCCGTGCCAGCACTGACATACCTACAGTATTATATCCGTACACTTTGTAAGTCACACTGTTTGTTGACCAATTTGCTGGCTTGTTTATGAATGTCTGAAACTATATATAGAATGTAAGCGTAATAACTACTAATTCTTTTACGCATTCTTCTACATATTGCTCATCTATTAAGTTTGTTAGTTCAATAAACATTTATATTTATTGCGACTTTTGAGTCTCAAATAGTCCCAACAGTTCAATTTTGTTGTTGAACGCAAGTTGAACAAAAGGACGTCGAGTATTTTTTATATTATAGTTAGGTTAAATATCAATCTTATAGAGGCTGACCGATCGAATTACCCGTTTTGACATATGTATCTTGTAAGAGTACTCTTAGAAAATTTGAGCACACTGAACGTGTTATATAAACAAGTATTGCGAGCAGCGCTTGTCTTTTACAAACTACGCCAAACGTAAACGCTGCCATACTCAAGCTAAAAGGCGGTTAAGTCTAAACATTTTCTTAATACTTAGCTGAGTTTTGAGAAAATGTTACCCGCCTTTTAACTTGAGCACAGCAGAATGAGTCTCTTGACTTCTACCTGTCGAACTCCACGACGTTTAAGCCACGTTTTAAAATTGGTTTGATATTGATCGCACGTGAATACACTTACTCAAATAACCTAAACAAACTTCGCCACACAATACAGAGAATAGGCCTCGTAATAAGGTATTATGAACGTCTTGACAGCAGGCCTCGACCGCGGCGGCAATTGACGCCCGGGAAATTACACGTCGGCCCGAGACAGTTGTTGATGACGTCACGACTCACGACACTTGATTATAAACGATTTATTTACCAAATGATACGACACCAACTGTATTGTTTGCAGTTTTAGGCAGGGCTTATTACCGGTTTGTAC
Organism: Ephestia elutella; assembly: GCA_018467065.1. NCBI lineage: Eukaryota > Metazoa > Arthropoda > Insecta > Lepidoptera > Pyralidae > Ephestia > Ephestia elutella. The sequence continues at coordinate 8,315,852 of CM031569.1, forward strand.
CGGTACCAAATTTTCATATAAAGTACCGGAAAGTTCCGAAACTTTCAGATATGGAGAATTCGGTACCAGTAAAACAAACCTTGGTTTTAGGGAATAGGGTCCTTTCTGACAAGTCAAATCATGCATTTATTTTTAATATTTTTTTCGATTTTTTTCCTTTTTTTTGTCATCTGTAAATTATAAATATGAAACTTTAAGATATAATTGATCAGAATCTCTCTAAGTACTAAGGACTTTAGACATTGCTGCAATTAAATGTAGAAATGTCTAAAGAGTCCTAGTCTAGAGTCCCATCACTACTAAATGTGCTGAATATATATATGCCATGATATTATAATAACTTCTGCATACAAAAGTTGCTATCATACCAGACAGTTTCTGTTCAAAAGTTATAAAAAGTATTTCATGACAGTTTATGTTCAGAAGACCTATCTAGTTGAAAACATATTAATTCTCGACACATACATACATAGAATCACGTCTTTATCCCTTACGGGGTATACAGAGCCAAGAGTCGTGAGACTCGAAGGCCACGCTTAGCTGAATAGTAATAATTCTCGACACCTCAAAAGAATATCTGTTAACAAGGCTTTAAAAAATAATGTGAAAGTTTTAAGCACATAAAAGCGCGTTGCGTCCCCGGACGCGCCATAACCGGGTGCATCCGGTTATGCGGCCGGTCGTTTGGCAGCACATTAATTATCCGGACACTTAACCGGGCCACGTTAAACTATTATGAATCGATACTTAAAAATTATACCAACTGAGAAAAGAGTGTATATTGACGCGATATTTTTCTTGAACTTTCTGCAATGTGACTGTATTAATTGACCGAGCGAGCGAAGCGAGCGAGGGCTATAATTCAAGTTGGAGCGAAAAACACATTGTTTGTATGTATGTATGTATGTATGTATGTATGTTTGTTCCGCGATAACTCTCGAACCGTTGTTCCGATTTTGATGAAAGTTGGAATATATGTAGGGATGGTTAATAGAATTTTCAAGTTCGTTGGGCATCAAAATCGGTCCAGCCGTTTTTGAGATATTTAATTTTTTGTGAAAATAAATATTGTATTTTAATAGTCGCGAGGTCTACGTTCGCAGCGAACGACTAGTAGTAATACAGTCACATTGCAGAAAATATAATAAAAGATATAAAAGTTATTAAAATTAACTAATAAATCTATATTTATTAGTTAATTTTAATAACTTTTATATCTTTATCATATGACAAAGTAATAAATTTTATGATATCGTACCTACTTGCCATAGATTACAGTCGAATTGACTTCGTAGCACAGCTTCGTAGACAGTCTACGAATAGCGTAGCACGTCTACGAAAAGTAAGCGAAGTCAAACTCAGCTCTATAAAATATATTTTTTCAAATCCGATAGGTAGATTCAGAGATTAGTGTATTGAAACAAACAAACAATCGAACTATTCATCTATATATTTATTAGGCATCAATAGAGCCACAATAGGAGACAGAACAAGGTTTGCGCATTGTTAAAAATATGTAATTTAATGATAGAATACATATAATTAGACACATTTTGCGACTTTTCAGCACGAGTTTATTCTCCAGAGCTAATTTATTAGAGTTTAAACTTTTAGGGTAGTTCCATTTTCTACGCGTGACGTCATATGAATGTACGTTTAGTTAGGGGCGTTTTGGTATCGTCCAAACATCGCTTAAAAATGTGAATTGTTTTTTGCTATATCTTGGGAAATACTTTGGTTGTGGAGGTGATTCTTTTACGGATGATTCTATTATTATGAGATATTTCAAAGAAGCATTTCAAAGTTGTCCGGTCCTATTGATAATGTAAAACTAAAACGTTTAATACTGTGATTTAAAATCCCACCATCTAATCTTATTTTCTCCTGCGTTAAACTCAATTTATTATCTAGGTATAAATCCATTTCAGTCGATGAATTGCGTCTCCTTCTTTTCTTATTTTTTCCAAGTCAGATGCGATTTCAATTTCTGTTTTTACGTTTTAGTGATATTTTATATGTATTATAAACAATTCAAAGTTATCTGATGGCTCTTATGTTGGATAACGTAACACAATTAAGACTTATTTAGATTGTCTATGCATGCTAAGTTAGTTGTCGGTCTTCCTAATAAATCCTAACAAATATTGTAAATTTGTTGCATGCTTTATCTACTGAATCAATCTTCCTGAAATTTTGCATACACATATTTAGAAGTACGGAGAAGGACTTAGGGTACCTTTCATCCCGGGAAAAAGCACTGTTCCCGTGGGAAATTAACGCGGGCGAAGCCGCGGGCAAAAGCTAGTAATACATAAATAAGATACAAAATGCAATAGAAATTTAATTATCGTTACATCGTGATAAGTGAATACCACGAAAAATAATAAAAGATAGTAATGATGGTGAGATCAAAAATGGTAATAAAACGCACGGTAATAAACAGCACATATGAACCATGAACTTTTCAAAAAATTGTGCTGCAAGATGGAAAAAAAAAATTCGATTATGTATTTATTCGAGGGAAAGGGCTATACACTGAGGTTTCCTCCACCCATAGACGATGGGCTAGCAATCTGTCACTATACCTCAATCTCCATTCCATCAGAGAGCCCACTATTCAGCTAAGCGTGGCTTTCGAGTCTCACGACTCTTGGCTCTGTCTACCCCGTAAGGGATAAAGACGTCATTCTATTTATGTAAGTATGATTATGTACGATATTAAAAGAAAAAAAAGAGGAATAAATAAGAAAGTAAAATATAGTACCTATATTTATACTTTAGAATACTTTATATAAAAATACACTTTAATATATCTATATATTGTTTAATTTTGCGACTCAACTCAGTTCTATTTCGGTTGGTAAATTTGTTGAGCGCTCGTCCGAAATGGTGCTTATTGCATCCGCCGTTTGTCCGGTCAAAGCTTTGTAAAGCACAAGGTGTGCTTTCAAAATAATTGTTGCACCATAATTACGTTTGTCACAGGACCGAATTTTGTCCGACTATTCGAAATCCTTCTAAGTTGATTTTGTCAGAAGTTTTTTAGAAGTTTATGTTAGTATTTTACATTCATCATGGTTGTAATCGACTTATAAACCAAAAAAAAGAATAAAAAAAAATTAAGAATAATAAGTTTTATCTAATATATCTCTCTATGTGAGTTGTCAAATAAGCTAAAAAACCTGAAAAAAAAACAAGAATTATGTCAATTTAACTTTGATTACTTACAGATGATTCTCATATATAGTCTTTTTCGGCACAGAATTCTGATTAAGGGCCGATTTCACCAAAGTTAGATAAGTCTTATTCCAAGAATAATGACGTAAGTTACTCCTGGAACAGCAAATTTTACATTTCACCAACAACTTGACCTAAGAATAAATAGATAACCGAGGGATAATATTTATACTCCCGATTTTGAAGGAATAAGGATTTATTCCTTGGTTAAACATGGCCGCCAGGCTGTCAGCTGTTACTTCGAAAGAGATGTCATTTTCCAGTTTTGACATATAACCCTGCCGAACAGAATAATACGCAATACACTTAATTTCATAAAGGAGAAACGAACTACTGAATTTGGGTGGTTTATACAGTCATTCACTTCAATTATTCAGATTCATCCGGTAAATTCATTCAGTAAATTTACTCCAGTGTAGAGTGGTGAAACGTGGACAAAGTTATCCAATAATTAAATCTAAGAATAATTATTATATTCCGTGGATAGCTATTCTCGTGTAAAGTCATGTTTGGTGAAATCGACCCTAAGGCGTTAGATTCCCTTTATTCTTTTGTTTTTGCGGGCAAAGCATGACGCGGGCACCCCGCACCCCCGCTGCATAATCACGCGCTCTCAGCGACAACGCCAATACACCCGAGCGCTCGAGTAATCTATAACATTTTATCAACAGTAAAATAAAAATAGTAGGTATGTCTGTAGGTACAGTGAATATATATTAAACAAAAAAAAAATTGTGTGATGAAGAAATACTGAGAGAACATAATTTTAAGAATTTTATCAGTTTGTTTGTCTTTGTTTGTATGTTTATTTATTTTAACATGCTAATCATTAGAACTACTGAATTAATTTGAATGAAACTTTTTATAAGGTACTAGCTGTTGCCCGCGACTTCGTCCGCGTAACTCATGCCTTGACTTCATTAACTTTTTTTTAAATGAACCGATTTTGATGAAACAAACTGTAAATGTTTTGCTGAAACAAAGCAATTGGTGAAAATTTTAAGTAAATCGGTTCAGTGCTTTCGGAGATTAGCGTGATCATACATACAGACAGACAGACAAAAAATTAAAAAAAATATTTTTTTTATTCTTTTTTCTTCTTTCTTTTATTCTTTTTAAGTGTCCCTCTATCCATTTCAGTCAAAGTACCTACTAAATGTACAGACAAAATATTTTTACTGTTTTATTATATGTATATAGATGTTTTATTATACCTATGTATAGATAAATGATTTTGTAAATACAAAACTGACTTTCAATGGTAAGTAGATACCATTAAGATTTTTTTTTTCTTTATTAATGAGAAAGTGAGTTTGTTTGTTTATTTATTTGTTCGTTTGTCTGTTACCTCTTCACTAATTTACACACACACATACACATAGTTAGAGGTACTGAGAAGGACATAGGGTACCTTTCATCCCGGGAAAAAGCACTGTTCTCATGGGAAATTCACGCGGGCGAAGCCGCGGGCAAAAGCTAGTTAGAAAATACATTTGTGCATAAAAATTTCTTCCTTTATCCTTATTTCTCATGACTAAGGATCGGGATGTTTATGTGGAATGAAACACTCATAACGACTATATTGATAATTTTAATGGAATGATTTGCCACAGCGATCTCCATTTCACACGCGAACTAAGTCGCGGGCACTAGCTAATAAAAATATTATTTTATATACGATTCACTAATATTTCACAAAAAAACCTTTCACAAATGATCATAAAATATCGCATTCTACTAACCTATCATTTTAAAAATGGTAGTATGACACATAAAAATTTTACAAATCATTTTCACTATAATTGGATTACATGTACATACATACCCACATCGAAGGAGGGGACACCATCCATCCTTGGGGGAGGCCTTTGTCCAGCAGTGGACGTCTTTCGGCTGAGAGAGGGAGGGGAGGGGACATACCCACATAAATATTGTCACCCCCTTTTTCCCGTGGGGGTAGGCAGAGACTACTATAGGTAGGATTACTACAAGCTAATTATTAAAAAATAAAAAACACGACTGACAACACACACAGCCTATGTCACTCGGAGAAATGCAAGGAATCTAAAAATACCTCTTACATCAAAATCTGTTAAGCCGTTCAGGACTTATGGTGGAATAAAGAAACTTACATACATGCATACATACTCTCATACATACATGAACCCTGAAAACATAATACTCCTTTTTTGGTCAGTCGTGTAAAAAAGGGATTCCATCGGTAGCGGAGCAAAGACCCAAGCTACCGGTGGTCAGGACTCCAGCAAAAGGAATCTCTTCACAATGCGGACCGTGTCCAATAGTGCCTCCTTCTTCTTAGCTTTGACAGCGCGGAACTTGCTATTCATATCTCAGGTTCTAGACATTCCCACGCAAAGTATCAACAAGCTAATTATTAAAAATAAAAAACACGACTGACAAGTTTTTACACAAAAAGTACATACAAACATATAAGTTATATACATTTTTGAAATCGCCTTTTAAAGCCCTTTAATTTGATACCCTACTCGATAAGATTGATCAAATTTTATTTTTTTGGTCTGCTACTTATCGCATATATAATCCGCCATTTTGATTTTATGATGACGTCATATAGCCTATGTCACTCGGAGGAATGCAAGGAATCTAAAAATACCTCTCACATCAAAATCTGTTAAGCCGTTCAGGACTTATGGTGGAATAAAGAAACTTACATACATACATACATACATGAACCCTGAAAACATAACACTCCTTTTTTGGTCAGTCGTGTAAAAATAGGTATCAATAAACTGTCAGCTACACCACTATTTTAGCGCCACCTAGTGTGCGCTAACGCTTGCCCCACTCGGCAGCGGCAGCGAGGCGTGGTGAACGAAACGACCAACCAAACAAAGACGGCACTTTGTTACGAGCAGCGGAACGCGACTGTCGCAAGGATGCGCATCCCCAGATATTTTTGTGGTTTCATTGCTAATATCACAGTAATTGGGCAAATTTAGATAAATATTTAAATAATAATATTATTTATTTATTTCACCTGTAGTTTACAAAACTTTTATTTCACCAAAATAATCTCTTGACAGAGTCATGGTTTTACAAATCACAGCTAAAATAGTTTTTTTTTTACAATGGTATGAAATGCTAGTCCCCGATTCTTAAAAATAAATGGCCAAGTGCGAATCAAACTCCCGCAGCGAGGGTTTCGTCTATGCAAAGCATCTCACATTATAGCTCTAACTGAAAGACCAACTAGTTTCAAAAAGAAACTTTGCAGTTTGATCCCTACATATATATTGATAGAAGTTTTAGACTTCTAACAATATTTTTACAGTTTTCAGATTTATTGCTGTACAAGTACTATAAGACTTTTTTGGTTACCAAATTTCATAATTTTAGGTCAACGGGAAGTACGATAGGTTTTAGTTGCCTTCTGAATTTGCATAATTTGCGAAAATTTGCTATAATTATTCACGGTTATATTTGTTGATTGAGTCGACATATAAATTTGATTATTTTACAGCTGAAACAGACCATAAACCCAATTAGAGTTGAAAATGACCAAAGTGACTGAATTTGACTGACAAAATCGGTCATTTATGGTCATTTTCATCGCAAGTGTTTTCACCGATTGCAAAGGAAGGGTCAGGTTTTTCACGCGTATTCTGTAGGTTTTTTCCGCGGCTTTGCCGGTTGATATTTGAGATAAAAGAATCTATTAGTCTCATATATATGTACCTTAACAATTGAATTTAATAAAAGAAGTAAAAAAATAAATAACAAAATTTGACAACAGTTGATCGGTCATTTATCGTTTTAAACTTTTTTTAATTATGACCGGTCAGATTCGGTCATTTTACATCTCTAACCCAAGTATTAGATATAAATTTCAATTATATACCTTCATGAGTTCCTGAGTAAAATAATCTTGACAGACGAACGGATACGTGATCTTGTAAAGGTATCGTTTTTGCCCTTTGAGGTAAGGAACCCTAAACACACGACTGAAGAGAATACCAAATACTACTAAATTTAAGTCTTGGCAACGTATCCAGTGTAAAAAATAAGATAATGTGTTTGTAAAATCGTATATATAACAACTGTGTAGTATTAAAGTCTGTTTTAAAAATATAATTTTTGAATCGTATTTTATGAAATGACTGTGCAACAATATTTTCATACTAATGTGAATAAAATGCTATCAGAGTTTGGGCTAATGTCATTTTGACTTTTTATACGATGTGCAAAAAATATTTCGGAGAAAATTAATAAAAAAAAATTACCAATTATTCTTTATAGTATTTTGTTTTCTATTAAATTAATTAAATAAAAAGAAGTTATACACATATATACATACACATACACGAACATATTTTTTAACTAAAGAAATAGATTATTCAAACGGTGTGTAAATGCCACCAACCAACGCACCATGATCAAAGTTGAGTAATTTAGACATTCTTTATATCAGAAAAAACTTACTTCGTTTTTACCGGATTGGTTGGTTTGTTGAAGATAGATAAAATAAAAATAATATTTTTATTGCATCTATTTTTTTCTGCAGACCATACTTGCGTCTATGAGACCGAGTGACATGTTTTCTTAGTTTATTAAATTTGTACATTGATTATCAAATTACTTATCAAATTACTGATTATACATATTTAATAGGTATCTAAAAACTAGCTTTAGCCCGCGGCTTCGCCCGCGTAATTTGTTTTAGGATTTGTACTTACTGTTGCGGGGCAGCGATTCGAATTCTTGTGGTCTTGTTTAGGATTTTCTAGTTTTCGTTTGTAGTCACGAACTATTCCTATATCAGAACTGACAAATCACACAAATTGAGTTAGCCCCAAAGTTAGTTCGAGGCTTGTGTTTATGGGATACTAATTCAACGATACTATATTTTATAACAAAGCTTTTACCCGCGGTTTCGTCCGCGTGTTTTTCCCACAAGGACCTTACTTTTTCCCGGGATGAAATGTACGTACCCTATGTCCTTCTCACTACTTCTATGTGTATGCGAAATTTCAGGAAAATTGGTTCAGTAGATAAAGCGTGAAGATGTAACAAACAAATAAATGAATAAACAAATATATATTTGTTAGAATTGCGATAGTTAGGATACATAATATAGATAAACATTCAAGACCCAGGCCAATCTGAAAAAGATCATTTTCTATCTTGACCCGACCGGGGATCGATCCCTGGACCTCCGGTGTACGGTGTCCGGTGTACTAGTACAGCGTGATGGCCGTTGGGCCACGGAGGTCGTCAAATGGAGGAAAATTATTTCTATGGATATGTATGGATATATTTTTTGACTTTCTGTAATGCTCTCAAAATAATAAAATTGCCTTTAAATAAAATCAAATTTATATCAATTTACATCTACAACAAATTCCTTATCTAATAGTGAAACTGGCATAAAAATCCATAGCGTGGTTTAGGAGGAGTACAAGTTTAACAGACGGAGGTGAAGTGACTTTCATTTATTCTTGTAATGTACACAAGCACAGGTACAGCCGGCTGATTACTGTATGTTTTTCTCTACGCTACATGGTAAACAAAGCGGCAGGAATATTGACAGATGCGGAAACGAGCGACACAACCTCCTCGTTTGAAAGCCAGTGGCAGACTGCCGCCCGTCGCCCGCACAGAGCCCCGCTATGAAAAATGGGCGAATGATTTTTGTTTTATAAACATTAGTATGAAAAATGTTGCTCGATTTGAATGAAAATCTAAGCGATTGAAGTATAATAAATGGTGTCTCTTTTGATGTAAAAATTTTCCCGAACGTCATTGCCATTTCGGAACAGTAAGGAAATTATAAAAATGCATGTCTTTCCGTTTTTATTTTTTTTCATATAGTAGTTTTTATCTTACAATAAAAATAATCTAAACAAATGTTCTTAAAGAGTTGATAGTACACATATATTTTTTTCAGATTTTTCTGGCTAAGCACAGCCGAGCTTTAGTCCTTACAAAAACACCATTTCACAGAACAACGGCAATCCTATTAGCCAATTTCAGTGTTAGTGTCAGTTGTATGTGGTTCTCGGAGTTAGCTTTGACAGATGATAACCGTCCATCTATAATCCTACCCTATAATCTTTTCGTCCGGCTAAAGACATACCTACTTAATTACTAGTCTGTTATTTGCAAGTTACAAGTACAACAGTAATTTAATACCTCTATACTTTCATTTTTTTATTTTCGAGTATCAATTTTGTTTCAAGGCCCCTACAGGTATTTGACACATATTAATACATCTGAGGACAGCAACCCTAATGTATTGTATGAAACACAGTAAAATGCACATGTATGCTTTAATAAACAGCCATATCAATGGATCAGCGCACCGAAAAGTAAATGTTGGCTCGACCGTGTGCTCTTTGATGTCATCAAATTAGTTTATCGTAGTGACATTATGAGTCTGTAAATGCTGCGGCTATATGTTAATTTGCATTATAGATAGTGCATATATAACCACAACTATGCACATAATTGTAAAATTAGAAATAAACTTACAAATTTACATAATATGAGTATACATAAAATAAAAAGATTGAATCCTATGTCTATATGTTTTACCGGATATATGTATGAGAATTAAGTACACTTGATGTAGTTTTTAGAAAAAAATAACTTCATTTTTTGCAGTTAAGATCATATGAACTATACAGCGAAACTATCCTTATTACTAGGATGAAATCACGTCACTATTTCCAACTACAGTTAAACAAGAAATCTGACCTAAACCTGACTGAGTATGCAACCAGTTTAAATCTAAATATTAGCTTGAACATTTTTGATGCCACCAAAATAGTTTATCGTCGTCATCCTTTCGCATACAGATTATAAGCGCTAGGTGACATGACTAACGGTTCTGCCACCGTGGTTAGATTTAGTACCGCCACAGATAACTACCTCTATTTACAGTACATTTAACTTGCGCAAGTATGGAAGACGATCGGAACTCCGAAGTTGCGCGGAATCGCAAATACTTGGCTTCATTTTAGTTCTAATAGTTAGTTAATAACGATAAGATTTGAGTTCTCTGGTTTACGGTCAGCCGATTAACTTGAGAATTTTCCTACTTATCTTGTGTTTTTATCACTTTGAATTATCGAGCATTGGCGAACGAGCAATCAAGGATAGATAAACTTTAAAATTATGTTATAAAGTATCTAGCTAATGCTCATTGCATAATCTTTACTTACTTAGTAATACTTTTAATTAAAATAATATGAAACTTAATCATTTAATATTTAATACAGCTTAATAATTTCTACTATTAAAATTAAAAATTTCTTAATTAAAATTTTCAACTAACTTTTTTACAAGAAAGCTCGAGGCGAATCTACTTGAAATGCTATTTATTCATTGTTCTGAATAAGAAGAAAGCTTTAAGTGCTGGGACTTAGCATTCTATAAAGAACGCTACAAAGTAGTTTCTTTATAGTTTGCTATGTTTTTACTTTAGAGAGAAATGAAATATTCAGTACACTAAATATATCTAAAATAACTGTTTAGTCCACAGTAACAGTTACTTTAAATTTTTTTAGTAAAACAGACTTCGTGCAACAAAATGTACACAAAGCAAAATTGGAGTCCTGCGCTCAACTTGCACGATCATGTAATGTTTCCATTAGACAACGTTACGTCACAACGCGATACAAAGTTGATATAAACAGTCCATAGAGATGCGTCGCTGCAGCACAACTTTTGAGATATATCGGCGGCAATGCAAACAAAGCGCGCTGCCACAATACCACCACTTGTACTACAACACGACTAACTTACAGCTGCATTCATCACGGAACAAATGAATATCGACTTTATTCCTTCGGGATTAGGTGTAAATAATCCTACTATTTCTAATCGGAGTGCGAATGAGTAAGTTTGCAAAATTGTGCTGGAGCGCGTGTCTCCATACGCGGAGCTCCCAAGAGATAAGGACACGTCATAAAAGAGGCACCCGCCGAAACTTCGCCTTAATTTCTGTATTTTCCATTTCGGTAATCGTGGAGCGTTTTGAGTAGATAATGAACATGGAGTGCTTTCATGAATTCGACGATGCGGCGTTTCTATTTGCATTCTAAGCCATATCGTCAACAAATAACTAGGATCGTGTTTGCTTTGCGTAGAGGGATCCATGAATATGTACGACTCTAGCTCCAAAGTATAAACTATTATGAATGCAAAAGTTACATTTTGTCTTTTTTTGTACAATTATTTGTAACTGTACAAACACGCATAAACAATCCCACAGCACGATCAAATCTAAGCAAATTCAAATGTTTCTCTAGTGCATGACTTCCCAGTTAGTCCTTGAAAAAAGTTTCCGTGAAGAATGTAAGAAAGAAATGATAACAATATGAAATTGAGAAAATAAAAAAAAAACATTTGTGGTAATTTATTTACCCAGCTACAGCAAATGTAATAAATAATTTCGCAAATCAAAGAGCAGCCGTCCCATTGTACACGATACAAGACGTACCACTGTGGTTAAACACGAAAGAGCGTATTGGTGTTCAGTGGAAGTTTAACCGCAGGGCTCGTATAAGTATTGCTTCCTAAGGCTGGGACCTCACTGGGTACTTGTTGTACTGTACTGTAAAAAAAACTTTAATGTACTGTAAAAATTATAATAAGAGTACCACGGTATGAAGAAGTCCCTGTCTGTTTTGGACTAATGTCACCAAAAAGTATTGAAGCAATTTTGATGACAGACATGGCAACTATATATGGCAAAGAAATGTTTTACTGTACGCTGTTATAAGGAGGAACCCTTTTGTTTACTTCGAAACCCTAAAAATCCACACAGGCGGCATTAAACCCGAGCCGATACGACCTTCACAGGTAAGGTAAATGTCATTAATGTATGATTTATATAAATTGATAAATGTTACATATAACTGATGGATCACAATGAAATAGGTGCACATATATGGTAATATTTGGATTAACTTATATCATTAATTAATTTTAGTAACAAAATAAATGAGAGAGTAGAGAACTACCATCCTTTACGCATAGCTAATTTATTCCTTCCCGGAACCTGGAGTTTTAGAAGTTTTTGTCCTGTATCCGTAATTTAGCTGATGGCAGCCCTAGTTGGTAATCGCAGTACTATGGGTTTACCATCCTACCACTGGCCTATTTTCCTTCTATCTACAGCAACATGCTTCCAATGAATCCTCACCCTAACACACGTCGTGTTTGCCGACGGAGATTGCAATATTATGTACCAATCCCATGCTGTTCCGACGCGTGCAGCTTCTTAGCATTGGAAATATTGAGGTTTTGTGGCAGATTACTCAACTGCGAATAGCGAACTGGGATGGTATTGTAGCCAATAACATAGATAGAGGTAGAAATTGTTGGTCTAATCATCTTTTTATTTGCCCTATTTGTCATTATTTGTAGTAGGTTTAATACTTCTTTTTCGCATCCTAATTAGTTGTGATAAATACGAGTTGTACCCCGTGGCTTCGCTCCCGTGGGAACTTTGGGACAATGGTACCTTATGTGCTATTCTCGGTATTATTCTATCCGTGTACCAAATTTCATCAAAATCTGTACGTAGATATTGCTTAATTGAGTAGGTAATAAACATCCAAACACACAAATATCCAAACTTTCACATTTATATATTAGCATGTTAAAAAAATTGTTCATAAGTGAACTATAGAACACTCGCCTATGGAAGTAATAAGTATAAGTACTTATTTTTTCCATGCACTCACTTAATTCCGGATGATAAAAGTGGCGATCGAAAATTAAATTCCATTTCAAATGGTAAAAAGAGTGGTTTTAAAACGGTGGCGCGAGATTGCGTCGGCGATGTTTGCAAACGGATCAACTTCCAGCCTTCGTGCGGTGCCAACCGAACTAAAGTTCACTTTTTTGCAGTTTAAAGTACTATGGTTTTGATATAGATCTTTAGATAGTCTGAAATAATAATAAAAAATATTTATTTTCATATATTAAAAAGCAGGGGTTTTGTTTCTACCAAAAGTGCAGTTTGGGCGGGCCACTATATTTTTTTGCATATATTTCCAGAATAATATGGGACTTCTTAACCAACAACAATATTACCATTTGCTGAAGGTCCGTCGACGTCTATGGTCGAGAGATAACCTATTTTTTAAATATTTGATAAGGTGAAACAAATATATAAATAAATAGACAGATCACAATAGAGATTTCAATGGGGCTTTAAGTAACGTCATCTGTTGAATGTTCACTAAAATCCATTTGATACATCAACATTCCCTGAAAAAAGCAATGTTTGTTTCAATTTCCTGCTGACGACTTAAGCCTGTTTCGAATTCACACTATGTATCTATGCGAATATTTAAAATGCATTCTAAAAATACTTTGTTTACAATTCTATAAAAATTCATTGAAACAAAAAAATAAAGACCATTTTAACGGAAAAAAATATTTCTTGTTTATCAGACTTGCATATATCAATAATAACATGGCATCAACATACATACATATTTTTCCCGCCTTTTTCCCGTGAGGGTAGGCAGAGCGAGCGATTTCCACTTGCTACGATCTTTACAGATCTCTCTTGCTTCTTCTACACTCATCACTCTCTTCCGGAGTCCGGTGGTTCTCCGGCATCAAAATAAATATAATACCATAGTCTTTTTATTTTTAATGATTGGTAGGTACCTATATCAACACAGATAGTTTATGCCGAACGTGGAATCTTGATTTTTTCAGAGATGTTTATATAGCGTAAGTGAGCACGAAGAAAGAATTTTTTGGAAATTCCAAAGGGTGAAAAATGAAAAACGATATTCCTGGGCGATTCGCAAGTTTATAATAATTTACGCTTAACGGAACGTAAGTAGTGTATTTTTTTCTTTTCTTTGTCTTAAGTTTGATAATTTGTGACTGAATGCTTTTGAAAATAAAAATATAACTTTTCACAGTTTTGCGGTTCGTGTAGTGTATTTTTACTGTAGAAATTAAATATCACTCTTTAAAAAAAACAGGAAACAAACAAGTAAAATAAAAAGAAATCACAATTTGAAGATACGACACGGTCGAACAATTTGTCAAAACAATCTTGTAATACGGAAGTGCGTGCTTCTGATTTGGATTTCTTCCGCAAATTTTCTTGAATCTTCTTTTATAAATAAATGCTTCCTTAGCCATTGCCATACATTATAGCATGCTAATTAGACGAGACACTAAAAATTAATAAAATATAAGTATAATAAGTGAGCATATATACCTAATTGATGAGATGCAGGATGCAGCGTAAAAGATATGATTTTCAATAAGACTGTTCAGATAGATTTTTTTAAATAAGACGTTTATAATGAATAGTCATTTTTTTTTCTCTTGTTTATATTTTATAGGTATAAAATACCTGCCTATATAAAATTATACCTAAATATAATTTAATAACCACTTAATACTTTCGTCCCTCAAAAGAACATCGCATTTACCGTCTGGTGATCCGTTCACATGTGACAGTCATCTGACAGGTATCGGGTCGGGGAGACCCATTATCGCGTATTCTGTGCCGCTCGCGTCGGCGTTGTGCAACAACTGACAGCGTTGTTGTTTATAGCTTTTTGAGGCTTATTTTGTCCAATTTCTGACAGGTTATCGACAAGTGACGAGACACACAAACGCAATGGAAGTAATATTTAAAACTTGTAAAAATAAACTTGACAGATATAAGTAAAATTCAATGTGTCTTTTTATTAGAAAGTTATACATTATTTTAGATGATATACAATAATATTAATGTAAAACATCAATTGGTGCGGCTTGGCAGTAAAATCGACTCGACTGCCAATACGGAAATGATACATCGTGCTACTATGGTCATTTGTTTTAAATCTAGGCTTTATCTTTTTCATATAATAAATTTTTTTTTCGTTTTCCAGTCAAAGTTTCAACTAGTCAACGTTTTTAAAACAAAGTAACTAAATTTAACATCTCAGAATATCAAAGTAAAAATTGTGTACGAAATACAACGTTTTCTCTGGCATTTCAGCTGTGAATCTCTGCGACTCTGCGACACTAATCTGACAGGTATCGGCGAGAGCCATTAACGCGCCTTCCGCGCCGCCTACCGCTGCGACGCGACACGCAGCGAACTGACGGGCTGCCGTGGAGTTGATGGCTCTATGCAACACAAGGTACTCACTCTATGTGCTATGAAGATATATTCCAAAAGGTCATTTGCGTATTCACAGCGTTTTCTGCGTTTCAGAAATTAAAAATAAATTTTATTATTACATCATGTTATACTGTACCTACAAATGTGATTAATTATTCACACAATTTAAATTTTCAGTCTTTTTAATGTAATTTTAAATGTTAATATTCGATTGAGTGTTGTACACTTAAACAACTCAGATTATTAATATTAACCAAATGAAATTAAGATTTCGGCGAACAGCAAAAAATCTAGCAATAATAATATAATACAGATAAGTTATGTATTAAATTAGACAAGGTTTAACCGTGTAGCTGGAATCGAACAAATAAATAATGTACCTACCACGAAAGATGTTATTTATTCTGTTCCAATCCAATTTACTGAGCGAACTTTAAGTTATGTAGCATCGTGCCTCCTTGATTATCTTTTCGAGACGAGATCAAAGTGTTCGTGCCGCTCGAGCCACAATTTATTTTCTATTTCACGGTCAGATGCTACTCTCTGGATGTTTCGGCGAATATTTATTGGGTAGTGAAGTCTCTGAATGGAATGTGCGTATTTTATACCTGTTACATACTGGTATCAGTATGTTACATGCTTTTTAGTCTCAATTTGTATGTCCGTCCGTTTGCCTGTCGTTGCTCTAATCTATAATGTAAATATGTATCTATAGTACGTATCTATATACTGGAAATCTATACATATAATAAAACAGTAAAAATATTTTGTCTGTACATTTTGTATTTTTGACTGAAATGGATAGAGGGACACTTAAAAAGAATAATAGAAAGGAAAAAACATTTTTTTGAATTTCTTGTCTGTCTGTCTGTATGTATGTAAGCGTTTCACGCAAAAACTACTGGACGGATTTGAATGAAACTTTTTTTGTTGTATAGCTATTAAGCCTGGGCAACATATAGGCTATAATTGATTTTGAAAACTGGAACACCTGATGAAGAACCAAAACAGAACAGTTAAACTATAAGAAATATGGAAATGGTGCCTTAACAAAAGTCGTTCAACCTGATGAGCATTTTCTGCTGACGTATAAAAATTGAAGATCTGGAACAACTGATGAAGAACTGCAAGAGACCAGCTGCACTATAACATATATGGAAATGGCGCCTTAGTAAAAGTCGTTCAACCTGATGAGCATTTTCTGCTGACGTATAAAAATTGAAGATATGGAACATCTGATGAAAAGCTCCAAGAGACCAGCTACACTATAACATATATGGAAATGGCGCCTTAGCAAAACTTGATTAATCTGATGAACATTTTCTGTAGACGTATAAAAATCGAAAATCCGAAACATCTGAAACAGTTTGGAACACAAATAGATTTTTCATCTAAGCGAAACTCACGCGGGCGAAGCCGCGGGCGACAGCTAGTTATTATATAACCTTAAATAAGTGTTAAAACTTTTTGGTCGTCGGAAGCCTGATATACCTACTCCAAAACTTACTAATATCAACCGATTTCGAATCTTTGTGGTTGCGTGTATTTTTGTAGTTGACAAAGCTATGAATTTTATGTCTTTCTCATAAAGTTAGAAGAAAAAAAAAATCTATTATTTTTTTAATAAAGTTATAAGAAAAGAATGTCTATGACCTTTTTTTTACAAATAGAAAAAAACTAGGTACCTTAATATTTTTCATGGTCTTTTTGCTTACGACAAGGATAAGCTTACATGGAATATATTTCGTGAAACAACAGTAAAACTAATTAAGTATATACTTACACTCAGCCACAGGTGTGTGCTCGAGTAATTATAAGTTTACAGCTTGCTTATAATCAAACAACAAGGTGTTGAAGAGAACTTACATGTAACTGTAGTATTTAGGATTTTTTCGTTTTTGAACTTACTTGGGACCTTACGCCTGAGGCTATGGTACATGTTTAGATGTACTGTACCGATTTTTTAAATAAAGAAAATTATATCTAACTAGCTGTTGCCAGCGGCTTCGCCCGTTTGAGTTTCGCTTATATGAAAAATCTTTTTGTGTTCCAAACTATAGTAACCTAAACTCCAGTACTCAAAATTTCAGCCATTCGGTTATCCCGTGTCTCGCGGGAATATATTAGGTACTCGTAGTACAGTCGCGGTGTTTAAATGAATCAAAAGTGATATTTCATTCAATAAACGATCTTCGTCTCGTTAATTTCCCGTGTACCACCACTCCCACCCCGAGTCTTTCTTTGTCCTATCCTGTGTCCTGTCTATTTATACGTCAGTAGAAAATGCTCATCAGGTTGAACGACTTTTGCTAAGGCCCCATTTCCATTTATTTCATAGAGTAATTAAGCAAGAGTGTAGGATCAAAGAGATTGTGATTAGGATAAGTAAAAGATTGATTCATTGAATAAGCGAGGTCTCCATTAAAAAATCAAAGCGAGTAATACCAAAACTTCAAAGCCTACGTTCACGAGTATGCATTTCATTCCATATTTTTTTGTACAGCTTCAATATGTAACTACTAGCTGTCGCCCGCGGCTTCGCCCGCGTGAGTTTCGCTTAGACGAAAATTCTTTTTGTGTTCCAAACTGTTTCAGATGTTTCGGATCTTCGATTTTTACTCGTCTACAGAAAATGCTCATCAGATTAATCAAGTTTTGCTAAGGCGCCATTTCCATATATGTTATAGTGTAGCTAGTCTCTTGCAGTTCTTCATCAGATGTTCCAGATCTTCAATTTTTATACGTCAGCAGAAAATGCTCATCAGGTTGAACGACTTTTGTTAAGGCACTATATCCATATTTCTTATAGTTTAGCTGTTCTGCTATGGTTCTTCATCAGGTGTTCCAGTTTTCAAAATCAATTATAGCCTATATGTTGCCCAGGCTTAATAGCTATACAACAAAAAAAGTTTCATTCAAATCCGTCCAGTAGTTTTTGCGTGAAAGGCGTACATACAGACAGACAGACAGACAAGAAATTCCAAAAAATTTTTTTTGCTTTCTATTGTTCTTTTCAACCGACTTCCCAAAAAAGGAGGAGGTTATATGTTTCGATGTATGTATGTTTTTTTTTTATGTATGTTCGCCGATTTCTCCGCCTACAGTGGACTGATTTCCGAAATTGTTTTTTTATTCGTAATGATATATACCCAAGTTGGTCCCATTTTAACCACGTCAGAATCTGTTCGGTAATTTTAAAGATACCTAACAAAATATAAAAATACCAACATTGCATTATAGAGCAAAAGCCCGCGATAGCATGCCCTTCCTTATTTTATTAAAACTAAAGATTATCTGTGTATGTTCCAAACCTTTAGTGACTATAAAAGTTGGATCATGATTACTTAGGCAGATTATTTGTAGCAATAACATTTAAAGTGGTAACTCAATTTCCTTAAAGTAAAGATTTTTAAAGATTTTATTCCTAATAATATAAGAAATCACGCCATCCATTATCAGGCAATTGGTGCAGATATAAACCCCTGCTAGACATTGTAACTTTACTAAATTATTTGTTTTATTATAAACTAGCTTTTTCCCGCGGCTTCGCCCGCGTGAATTTCCCACGGGAACAGTGCCTTTTCCCGGGATAAAAAGTGTGCTATTCCAGGTCATTATCTACCTCTGTACCAAATTTCATCGAAATCCGTCCAGTAGATTTTGCGTGATTGAGTAACAAACATCCTCACAAACTCACAAACTCACATCCAAACTTTCGCATTTATAATATTAGTATAGAAGCTGAATTTGTTATTTATAAAAGCTGAATTTTTGTTTTATTATAAAAGCTGAATTTAATATGTATTACTTTGGAAGGCCCCAAGGGTGCTTTTTATACCTATAAAAATCATCCTTGCTATCCATATTACCTGCATAAGCAACTAAGATCCAAACTTCATACCTAGTCGCTAATATTTTTTACTCGTATATACCACGCAGAGAAATATTCAGCATTTTTAAAATAAGGAAGGTTACGTCGTCGCGTGCTCACGGTCTATTTATGTGCCAAAAATAATAGACAATTTGACATGTTCTGACATTTCAAATCAAACTGACATAAAAAGTTTCGAATTCTTAATTCTTTATTTTCGGCCACCAGTGAAAGAAAAGTTTAAGTTTTTATTAAAGAAAATGAAAAGGTGTAGAAGCACTAAAAATGATAAAATAAAACTTTTTTCCAAAAAAGTGAACCGACTTCCATAATAAAACTTAAAATCATGAAATAACAATAAAGAAAAATATATTAGCATGCTACCTACTGAATGAGGTGAAGTCGGTGCCAAATTTAATATTAAATAATATAAATTAACATTAGAATCATGTAGGTACATATACAAAATGCCTAGCTAAACAATTACATAGTCCTGCACTTGGCACCGACTTCACCTCATTCAGTAGGTAGCATGCTAATATATTTTTCTTTATTGTTTGTTCATGATTTTAAGTCTTATTATGGAAGTCGGTTCACTTTTTTGGAAAAAAGTTTTATTAAGTGTCCATTTCTAGTCAAAAATACTAAAATGTACAGACAAAATATTTTCACTGTTTTATTATATGTATAGATTTGCAAGCTCACTAGTATTCCAATCTACGCTTTACACGGTTATATATTTTATTTAACTTTCCGGTGTCGAGCCCACACATCTATCGGCAGTGGAGAGTTCAAACAGAGGAATTTAAAAACAAATCACCATCCGCATTGGATGGACTATTCTGGATTCTGAAGCAAAAAGGCATTTCCAACTTTTCAATGAATTCGCATAATGGGAACTTTTTTAAGTTAAAGCAAACTCGGTTTTTATACGTATTAGGTATAGACGTACTTATGTGAATTCTTTAGTGCAAGAGGGAATAGTTCGCCATTGGAATGAAAGAGCATTTCTTCAGCTTAGCGTAAAGTTAACAGCGAAAGGTATTTTTAAGGAAACCTAAATAAATCATTAGATATTTACTGCTGGATATAGACGAAGACCTTGATGGAGAATTGATTTAAAAGCGGAAGAGACAAACTAGTTACTCTAAAATAAAAATATATACGGACAAATTATACAGATTGAGCTAGTCCCAAAGAAAGTTCGAGACTTGTATTATGGAATACTAACTCATTAACAAATACATATATACTTAGATAAACATCCAAGACCCAGGTCAATCTGGAAAAGTTCATTTTCCAAGTGGTAAGGTCTTTACCATTGCGCCACGGAATTCGCCATCTACGCCTTACGAGTAACTTCTTTTTATCCAGTGTTTCAAAAAAACAATAGTACAAAACATTTTCTGAATTCATCTAAACTTATCATAACGCATTACCGAATCATATTACAATACGAGTTACATCTGACCATAGTGTGAGATCAACTACGCCAAACTTCGCTTCAATCCATCTCCGATCCTGCTCAAATAGGTTTCGAATGAAGTCCTCGTAGATAAACACGCCACACACTGTGCCCATCAAACAGCCATCCTCTCAATACACTGCCGAAACTTGCCAACGCCCTGGGGTTCATCTCGGTTTGGTACTTGAGAACTTGCTCTGAACTTAGTCTGCTTGTTTGCAGCACCCGACAAGGTCAATTGGAAACTGGCAACCCAAAAATTATAGTGTTTAGACAGACTTATGTTGTGATAATCAGACAAATATAATAAACTAGCTTTTGCGCGCAGCTTCGCCCGCGTGAATTTCCCACGGGAACAGTGCTTTTTCCCGGGATGAAAGGTACCCATGTC
Source organism: Ephestia elutella (assembly GCA_018467065.1). Taxonomy (NCBI): domain Eukaryota; kingdom Metazoa; phylum Arthropoda; class Insecta; order Lepidoptera; family Pyralidae; genus Ephestia; species Ephestia elutella. The sequence continues at coordinate 8,336,952 of CM031569.1, forward strand.
TTTCTCAGAACTATGTGAATGCGAATTTTGGTACAGTAGGTAAAATGTGAAGAGGTAAAAAACAAACAAATAAGTAAATAAATAAACAAACTCACTTTCGCATTTATAATATTAGTTAGGATAATAGAATAGATAAATAGGACAGAATTATTCTCAGTCTATCGAAATAATGTTAAAACAACATTATGTAAATCGAAGGGCAAATGTAAATACAAATAAGTAATAATATCGGAGTAGTAGCGCCTTTGTCCAGCAGTGGACGTCTTTAGGCTGAGAGTAGTGTAGTAGTGTAGTAGCGCCCTGGGACTCCGCTCCCCTGAGAATTCCGGGATAAAGAGTTTTATCCTAACCACCAAGTATCAAACTTTACCAAAATTCATCCAGAGATTTTGCATAAAGGTTTAACGAACATTTTGCCAAACTTTTGGATTTATGACATTTGTATAGGAGTATATAGTTATCAATCTGAAGTTCATGATAGATCCGTTACTTAAACTTATAAGAAACAAAACTTATTTGCAGTAATTCTAATAGCATATATTTCCGTCCGTTACTGCAATAATATCCATGTCCCTCCTTGTTTTATTACGACTCAAGCCCACAAAATATGTGTTTAATCGGTCCTAGGGTCGTTCTGGTGACAAGGGTAAGAAAAGCGAACGTTTCAAAAATATAAAATAATCCCAAATCACCTTTGCAAAACTTTTTTCGTCCGAAATGAAAACAGGCAATGAACTGTGAACCAATTTCGTGCAATATCTGAGTTTTTTTATGACACCGCAGGTGTCTTTTATAGAGCGTTGTGTTCTTTTAATATCAACACCTTTGAGATTTGGTCTGACTGCGACATCCAAAGTCCATTGCACTTTTATTTGTTTCTAAATCAGCTAAAGGGATTTCAATTTTCTTTTAATTTTTTTGTATAAGAAGACAATAATGAGTATCATTGACAGAAACTATTGGGGATTTAATAAATATACCTGGCTTACGTTAATATTTTTATGATTCAGTAAAAATTGTACCTACACTTATTATATAGTACAGTGGGCCATACGGAAAAGTATACCACTCTTTATAGTGGATTGTATTTCAGGTGGTATACTTTTTTATGTGGTACTTATATCAGTCTGTATTTTCTGTATGAAAAACTATACCGAACTAGAAAACAAGGTATAAAAATATTTTTCAAAATCATTGTTCTTGGATTTTAATATTAAAAGCATAGCTATCTTTTATTCAAATTAAGTTTTTAGAAATCACTCACATTTGAAACCAAAACAAAGCCAATTCTGAAGTCCGGCAAATTCTACAAATTGAATTGGGTTGTGGACAGCAACAATACAATTTTGATTAACAAAATGACGGTCTGTTTGTTCCCGTGTATCGAATGACCGTTATTTCCACCGGGGCCGTCCACAATTTTTGCGAGCGAGTAATTCGGGAACCATTCGTGGCATTTCACTGGCTTCTGGAATAAAACATTCAATCTCAGATATAAATTGTCTGGAAATATTCAGTTACAGATGTAGAATGGCTTGCGCTTCATTATCTTTAAAATGAAAAGATGGATTTGTGTAAATTGCTGATAAGTTTTATACCAACGAAAATTCTCAGGTAGGTAATTATAATCTAGAACATGTTCTAGTCATGAGACAATAAAGTATCATTATCATTCATACGAGTTATGGCCTGCCAAATTAATGCTAAAACGGAATTATATTATTCACTAAAAAATGCGGTTGCTATATTCGTGTGATCATAACCGTGTAACCACCTGAAAGTTTGTTTTTTCTAACCAATCGCGTAAGGAATCGTATTCTCAACAAACCATCAAACTTATAGATGAAGCTAGTCTCATCCAGTTGAATATGCCAGTGAAATGATCCCGGGCCTCGGTCACGTCCCGAAGTGCGGAGCGCTGTACCGCGCAACCACCACTCCACAGTAAAAAGACCCGCCGCTCTGCATTTGAATAATATATATCAACTCTTTAATTCTTTATACCATATTGAGGACGTGGAGCCACTTGATTGTTTTAAATGGGACCGCCCGGGTGAAATGTCTCTCATTTTTCCATTCTCGCCACAGCTTTTAGCCTTAATGAAATTGTTGGAGTCCGATTTAATTTTCAATTCCTATTACTGAGAATCAATCTAGAATGTCAACGAATAAAACATTTCTATTAAATTCTAGACTAAAAATAAATCAAAGTGTATTTGAAGGCTTCGCTTCAAATTGGCTATCAATTTTTAAAATCACTTTTGCGATACGCAAAAAAAATGTTATCGAATTTTCGTTTTCAATTGAAATTCAATATCACGTCTACAACACCAGACTATAAAAAGAAGCCGAAGATGTGAAAGGGCACCATAAATAAAAGGCTTGAGTATAAAAGTATTCTTTATGAAGTGTCGCCGCAGTGGCCGCCCCGTCCTATTTGAAACTCCTGTAATATTGGACTGCGCCGCGTCGTCCAACTGTCGCGCGATTATCGATAGGTTTGTAGATAGCCTTAATCTATTCTGTTGCGGTGCGCGATGACGTGGCCACTTTTGAACTGAGTTTTTTTCGTTTTTTGCGAAACGACCACAGGATTTTTCTGGAATAATGCTGGATGGTACTTTTATATGTGACAATATGTGAAATACCTAGGTACAGAAGCGTATTTTGGGTACTTATAGCGGCTTGTAATTTTTCCATATTTTATTTAAGTTTCAGCATGCCATAGTTTTATTTATTTATAAATTATTTTTTTACACTACACTCACATTGATAGGAAACATAAAATATAGTTAAACTAAGTACAAAGGTAGTACTTATTTCTATTATTGTTCAATGTTTATAAAGTTAGATGTCATCTCAGTTATAACTTTAACTTAAAATTACTCGTTAATATGTGTCCATTATGGCTATAATTAAAATCAGCTCTACTAACATAAAAGATTTTCTTTATAGCATCCTATTTTTAAATATTAGATCGGATATTGACATTTATTTAACAGTAAAACATTTTCTATGATAACAAAATACAAAACCACGCTATACAAATTTCTAGCTGAAAATAACTTGAAATAACGTCGATATAACTCAAGACGGAATGCTATGACATCACTATGACAGAACGGTCCCGACTGCCGACCGACAGAGGGTCGAGTTCCGAGGGAGAGTCTAATAAAATATGTAGATTTTGATGACTTGTCACATTTTTTGTTACAAATCTGAGATTCAAAGTTTTTTACTCGCGCTACCCGTTCTTTAATTTATTTTCATTAGAAACTTTGTGGTGTGTACAAAGAGCAGATATTAACCCTATTGTTTTTGATATTCATTCTACTTGTAACACTATTAGGTACTCTCTCTACTTAGTACATTAAAGTAAAGTAAATTTTTACATTTAATTCTACTTTAGTATAATTTGCTGATTAATACATAATGTAATACTGTTTGTTGACCCCAATAAATACAAAAAAAAAACACGGATTTCCGTGTGTGTGTTCATTAGAGCTATAGACCTTTTCTAGCAAAGCCTGATTTTTAAAAATTGCATCTAGCAACACTGCTCCCGATATGGGCCTTATAGCGTTTCTTTCAAATAGTGCCTTTTTTGCGTAGTTTTCCGCATCAATTTGATATAATTCCTTTAGTTATTTCCTCCTTATATTACATTTCTTAAAATCACGTTTAAACGATTAAATATAATGTCTTACATTTTTTACTATTCAGCTAAGCGTGGCCTTAGAGTCTCACCCGTAAGGGATAAAGTCGTGATTCTATGTATGTATGTAGGTACATTTTTTAGTTAGGATTTCGATAGTCGATTTCAGTAACGCATTCCATCGACTTTACCGAAATACTGCCAAGTCCAAATAAATTTCCGTCTTATTTACTGACAGAGACAATGCTCTACAAACATGTGCATCCATCTCGCTCTAACATAGAATAGTGATGGATTCTGAGGCTTGCAAGCCACAGCCGCTCGACTGCCCAGCGTTATTGCATCAAAGACCTAGTATTTCAATTTTGGAGTTTCACACAAGAATGTTGTTAACATTTTCAGACGAGAAGATGAATATACGTTTTGTTTAAGTATTCATTCTAACATAATAATTGCGAAAATGACTTTGTTACCTGCAAAACTAATTTGGCTGATATTTGGTATGTATTCATACTCGTATTATAGTAGAACGTAATTAGTGTGTAGATAACATAAGAGAATGGAAAGGAAGTAAAAAGTAATCATACATACATACGTCCAATCCGCTAATACCCAAACTAGGCCGAGCCCGTACCTTAGGCACTAGGCCCTTCCAATATGATCAAACAAAACTTCACTTGCCTAACGCTAAACACTAACTTTGAATATACTATTCATTAAATATGTTGAAAACTAACTGTTAAATTTTAACTAATACTAATACGGTCAAAATGTAATCGCTACCCTACAAGCCGTATAAAATATATTAGTGTGGAGTAAACAAGTTTAGCTGTGACTCATGCGCACTCATTATGCTCACTGTCACAAGGAATGCATGAAGCGAGAACCAGTTATCGATGTCGGTAGTAAGACATATTTTAAGGATTTGCAGACATATTATAAGGTTTTACAATATTACTTATGTAATAGAATAGTTGTACTATTTAATGTTATTGTTAACAAACTAGGAATACAGCGGAGGCTTGGTCGGTGCGAATCAATAGTTGAATCGTTGGCAACCGTACATACTCTATCAGCGATTAGTTTTGCTCTAGTGGACACCCGGGCAGGGGTAAATAGCCGATAACAGCGGGTAAATGTTTTCATAATCACGCTATTAGTGTGTGGTTTTGATTGTTTAAAGTTTATTGATTATTTCGTGTTGATTTAGCTGCAGTTGCATTTTTTAAATAGATAAACACGTATACAATTAACATTATATTACATATTTCAGTTTCAGTACTAGCTGCGCCCCGGGGCATCACTGCCGTGAGAATTTTGGGATAAAAAGTACCCTATATGCTATTCCTGGTGATTTTCTACCCGTATTTCAAATTTAATCGAAATCTGCTCAGGAGATTTAGCGTGGTTGAGTAACAAACATCCTCACAAACCCACAAATTCACAAAACTCACATGCAAACGTTCGCATTTATAATATTATATAAGCAGTAGATTAACCACTACCACCAACGCTACGCAGGTTGAAACCGTCCACCATATTATATTGTGAGAGAAAAAGAAATTAAACTTTAATATGCTATTAGTTAACTTCGACTACCGATTAATTGATCGAGTTTCACTATATTTTGGAAAAAATGAAAGACTTTCCGATGTTACAAAGCAATAGCAGTAGTCAGGCTTAGTCAAGTAGAACTAAAAAAATACCGCAACCATCCTCGTTTCAATCTCCATCAAACGGCGAAAGGCCAACGGGGGATTGAACGAAAAAGTAGTGGAAAAAATCTAGTAAAATGTCAACCTGAATCCTCTTTCAGTCCACAAAGAATCGTCCGAGGTCCATTATGGAAATGAGAGTGAGTGCCGTTTGTCTTAAAGTCGTAGCTCAATTTGCAAGGCGGAGATAAACGCTGTTAAACTGTCGAAGTTCGTGACAAAGCCTGAATAATGCAGATTACACCGAGAAAAATACGTTCCCAGTCAAATCTGCATATTTTATTGGCCCTTTTCAAGTTTCCGTCATGGGCTCACCGATATCACTCGTTGATGACGTCATTTTTCACTTTTTAGATCAAAAATGATGATGCCAAGTCAAGGTGGCAATCACTATTAATAATATTAACTTTTGACAGCCTGATAGCCTATATAAAATATTTAAGCAATAATGATTATCTATACCGTCTTGCGTTTGCATAATATGAAGAGAAATCATAATATGAACATCTATTGCTACCAGTTTAAACTTCACAGGATGAATTTCTTGAATAATCACATTTTTTTATACCAGTTCTAATGAATTAATAATAGTAGTCAAGTTTTCTAGTAAATTTTCAACACTAATCAAAGTAACTTGCAACAGATTCACACAATGGATTAATTTCTCAACGGGTTTGCAGTTTAACTACTGCAGTGAGATCTAATTCCTGAACTCAAAGTACGTAGTCTAAGGTAGGATCGTGTCGTGTATAAAAAATAAAAAAAAATAAAAAGTGTATTTTGTTGGGTGTGCGCAGGGGTCTCCAACTATTTGAAGCGAAGACGGGCAATATCCCTGCGCAGTACGATTATACACGAACACTTACTTTATAGAGAGCCGGATGTAATGCTCAGGATAGAGCCTCGTACTTTTGAAGTACAAGGACCTCTTGTCTATTAAGCCTTAGGTCCTGGGAGTCATGGGCAGGGTGATATCATTAATACAATATGGTTGGGATAGAATATAGCATTTTATTCCATAAACACACTAGCCGCTGAGGGCGGGCACATGTTATACTAATACCAAAATCTGATAATTCTTTGCCGCAATTAAAAGTTAAAATTAACATAAACCAAATATAGGGTACCTGGCCAGGTCCGTACACAAACGTCTGTGCGCACTTAGAACGTCGTTCCGTTCACCGTTATGATCCGTTGGGTTCGAGCACTGGCGCTGGTCGCGACATCAAAGAGGCACGGCGCTCCTGCGACGCTCCGTTGTATGCGAGATAGTAGACGCTGGCTGGATCTTCCGAGGTTTGCGCTGAGCCATTACAGGACATCGGATCGGGGGCGGCGATGCGGCCTTCGGAAATAAGGTTAGGATCCGTGTGTTGCACTTTGGGGTCGCCGACGACGGGGCCTGCGCCGTGGCAGGCGGTCCACGGTCCGGGAGAACCGCACCCTCTGGTGATGGGAGGACACTCCAGGAAGCGCCAATTCATACGGCCGGGCTGGCACGTGGATATCAACAGCTCATCCTCCTGACAACTTCGTGGCGGCAAATATCCCCTGTGTCCTTGCGCGTATCGCGGATTTTAAAGCTAAAGGTTAAACTATAGTCCCATGACGGGGTGCCGAGGGCGGCGAAAGTGAAAAAACCAAAAAATTTAATGATTCTGCTCAAGCCATGTTACGTGTCGTGGCGGCCTCTCTAGGAAGCGAGCAATCCTCTCGACTCGATTTGACATCCCGCCTTGTCACCGTTCCATTTCGCTAAATTTCGAACGCACGTCAAACCAACTTTTAATATTCTTTAAAAGAACTAATGTTTAAATAAGGTATTTATTCGTTGAATATTATAATAATCTAAGTCGACGATATTAAAGGAGAATAATTAAAATTCTACAACAATCCTACCATGATTTCTTATTTTTTTATGATAAGAAAGGTTTGTTAGGACCCTGAGACGGAACGTGTGTCACCAGCTGTCAATGTCAGACGTCCAACTCTGCAGATTTTGTTGACAGTCTAATTTAATCATAGAATGTTTTGTTATGAATGTTTAGTTTTTGATATAATTCCGTAAGTACACAAAATCGCGTCGAGTTATTGCTACCAATGGTTTCGGCGTGACTCAAAGAACGTTTTGATGAGCGGGTCTCCCTGTTTTCTTAATAAGTATTGTAAAAACAACATATGAAATTTGTGTACTGGTGTGTCACTTTCCCATTCAATTTGTCTGGAGACTAATGGATTTGAATGCCTGCTATTGTAGTGAGTCGAGAGCCTATCATGCAGGTAATACGCCACAGGAATAGTATCCCAATATATCAACTATTTCACCTAAAATATGACATGCAAAGTTGACCAGTTAGAAGTTCAAAATAATTCTGTAGTTATCACTACAATACCCCCTTTTCGGCAAAGAGGTTAAGTCGTACTTAGCCGAAACAGCCGGGGTAACCGGAGAAAACATTCACCTATCCTACGGCAATATATTTCTAAATATAAAACTATCAGCTATATATGAAACTAACTCATGCTATTTCATATATTAAACTAAAATGTATGTTCTAGAGTTCTAAAACTAACTCAATTTATGTTGAGTGTCAGGAATACAGCGTCTGGCCAGACCGCTGCAATTCCCCTGCATTAAAAAAATCATACTTGGATTTCTAATGAGATAATCGCAAGTAGCATACTAATAATAAAGAATTATCTAAAGTAATATAGTTCTTACTTATGTATAATAAGAAAACTATTTGAAATTTAATTAAGTATAGTAATCTAGCATTCCTACATAATTTACTAGTTAGTAGTTAAATTGTAAACCTAATAAAGTCTTTAAACTAATGGAGAGCTCTCACATAAATTAAAATTTAAAATGTATAGCCGTTGGGCTGACATTGTATAAGGGAAAAAACTTATTTTCCTTTTTTTCTCAAAAATTAAGGAGTATTAATCCATATCCTTATGGTTACTCTGGCGCCTAGAGTGTGTAGTTACAAAAGAAATTGGTTTTCATGAAAACGCTTGACAAAAAAATTTCACATGTGAGTCATGTCATATGTGAAAAATGAGGCCTCTAATTGGTTATACCAATCCAAAATAACAAAGTTCAAGATAAGAAAGTTGCTAGCTAGGGGACACACCTTGTGAGACTTTTATTATGTCCTTGACATGATATTTTCCAACTTTACCGGTTTCTATCTCCTGAAGGTCGTAAACAACATCCGAATGCTTCCTGACAACTTTACATCACAAAGCGCGGTGCTAGTTTAGCGGAGAAGAAGTGAGCTGAACGACTGGTCATTTGAAGGTATTAACGAATTTGGAATGCCGCCTCTTTTCGACAACATGCCATCCGTCATTATCTCCCGACCTTTAGCTAACAAAAATGGTGTGTGCCCGGTGGCAACATTAATAATGCTATTCAAAGATAGCTACCACTAAATAAGTCAGAAAAACATTTCAGTATTTTATGTTCTGAAGTGTTTCGACTACGCCTAGAATCATCAATTCTAAGAAAAAATCTGTGACGTCTGAGTCACCAGAAAATTTTAAATTCCACGACCTCAAATGGTCCTCCTTTAATATGTGAATAACGCGTTCGTCATCTTCCCTAGTCTCCGTAACATAGGTAGTCCTACCCATTGAGTTGGCTTGACGTACTAAACCGGGAGCTCCTAGTTGAGACAATGTGGGTTGTAACGCTTTAAGTGTGGAAGGGCCGGGTGGGTGGGTGTCAATTGCACCTCCCCGTGGTCGTGTATTAACAAATGAGGAAGTAGTAGTGGTAGGTGGTTTGTTTTCCTCCCCACTTACTTCATGATATTGCTCTTCCCTTTCGCCGTCCGACATGTTGACAAGAATGTGAGGTTATATGTGTCAGGGTATGTAATAGGTTATAATAATTGATAAATTTCTAAATATATACAGGTTACTCCCTGTCAATAAATATAAATTAGCTCTCAAATTGAGATTAAATAGGAATTATGGCTGAGCGCTATGCTTTTTATTCATAGCGAAGCCCAAATAAAATATTAATTATTATATTATTAATTATAATATTATTTAGTAATATTATAATAATTACTATGAATTGTATTAAATGTATGCTTACAACCCTGTCGCATATAAACCTAACAAACACTAAAGTATAATGACTTTACAGTCAATGATATCACCAAAATTTCAAAATAACAAGTGAGCGAGTTTAAAAAATTTAAAAACTATTTTTTAGAAAAAACTGCCACTCTCACAGGACTCAAAGGCTCAAAAATATAGTAGTTCGGGCGCCATTGTCGTGTATAAAAAATAAAAAAAAATAAAAAGTGTATGTTGTTGGGTGTGCGCAGGGGTCTCCAACTATTTGAAGCGAAGACGGGCAATATCCCTGCGCAGTACGATTATACACGAACACTTACTTTATAGAGAGCCGGATGTAATGCTCAGGATAGAGCCTCGTACTTTTGAAGTACAAGGACCTCTTGTCTATTAAGCCTTAGGTCCTGGGAGTCATGGGCAGGGTGATATCATTAATACAATATGGTTGGGATAGAATATAGCATTTTATTCCATAAACACACTAGCCGCTGAGGGCGGGCACATGTTATACTAATACCAAAATCTGATAATTCTTTGCCGCAATTAAAAGTTAAAATTAACATAAACCAAATATAGGGTACCTGGCCAGGTCCGTACACAAACGTCTGTGCGCACTTAGAACGTCGTTCCGTTCACCGTTATGATCCGTTGGGTTCGAGCACTGGCGCTGGTCGCGACATCAAAGAGGCACGGCGCTCCTGCGACGCTCCGTTGTATGCGAGATAGTAGACGCTGGCTGGACCTTCCGAGGTTTGCGCTGAGCCATTACAGGACATCGGATCGGGGGCGGCGATGCGGCCTTCGGAAATAAGGTTAGGATCCGTGTGTTGCACTTTGGGGTCGCCGACGACGGGGCCTGCGCCGTGGCAGGCGGTCCACGGTCCGGGAGAACCGCACCCTCTGGTGATGGGAGGACACTCCAGGAAGCGCCAATTCATACGGCCGGGCTGGCACGTGGATATCAACAGCTCATCCTCCTGACAACTTCGTGGCGGCAAATATCCCCTGTGTCCTTGCGCGTATCGCGGATTTTAAAGCTAAAGGTTAAACTATAGTCCCATGACGGGGTGCCGAGGGCGGCGAAAGTGAAAAAACCCAAAAAATTTAATGATTCTGCTCAAGCCATGTTACGTGTCGTGGCGGCCTCTCTAGGAAGCGAGCAATCCTCTCGACTCGATTTGACATCCCGCCTTGTCACAGTTCCATTTCGCTAAATTTCGAACGCACGTCAAACCAACTTTTAATATTCTTTAAAAGAACTAATGTTTAAATAAGGTATTTATTCGTTGAATATTATAATAATCTAAGTCGACGATATTAAAGGAGAATAATTAAAATTCTACAACAATCCTACCATGATTTCTTATTTTTTTATGATAAGAAAGGTTTGTTAGGACCCTGAGACGGAACGTGTGTCACCAGCTGTCAATGTCAGACGTCCAACTCTGCAGATTTTGTTGACAGTCTAATTTAATCATAGAATGTTTTGTTATGAATGTTTAGTTTTTGATATAATTCCGTAAGTACACAAAATCGCGTCGAGTTATTGCTACCAATGGTTTCGGCGTGACTCAAAGAACGTTTTGATGAGCGGGTCTCCCTGTTTTCTTAATAAGTATTGTAAAAACAACATATGAAATTTGTGTACTGGTGTGTCACTTTCCCATTCAATTTGTCTGGAGACTAATGGATTTGAATGCCTGCTATTGTAGTGAGTCGAGAGCCTATCATGCAGGTAATACGCCACAGGAATAGTATCCCAATATATCAACTATTTCACCTAAAATATGACATGCAAAGTTGACCAGTTAGAAGTTCAAAATAATTCTGTAGTTATCACTACAATCGGGAATACAGCTTTGTACGAAGCTCGAGCGTGCCCGGCACTAAACATGGAATGCCTTCCCTGAACATATAAATTGATTAGAATGGCCATTTAACACAATCTACGAATGATAGAGGCTACTTACATATAAAATATTCTAATATGAAAGGCAATAAATGAAATGTGATCATGTGAAATATTTTCTTAAGTCTTTTGGTTCTGGAGTATGTTATATTGTGAAGCGATTTTTATTTCATCAATTTGAGAACATTGTTCTCGTCAGTGTTTTTTCCATGTCTCCCTATCCTCAGCCATCGTTTTGACCTCCTTGAACGACACAACTTTTGCTTTCTCCTTTATTTGGTCTATATAAGCCCTTCTTGGCTTTCCTCTCCCTCTTCTAGCGTCTATTTTCCCTTCTATCACGTTTTCAATCTCGTCATATCGTACAACATATGAAGCGTTACTTACTTAAGCATAACTTTATGAAGCGTTTAGACTAGTGCAAAACAACAAATCCTTTTAGTATGGATAATGAAAGGTTTATATATCGGCATAAGTAATTTTTTATCATTGTGACCATGATCTTTCGAATCAATACATACATGCATAGAATCACGTCTTTATCCCTTACGAGGTAGACAGAGCCAAGAGTTGTGAGACTCGAAGGTCAATCAGGATTATCAAAACTAAAACTAAAGTAAATTTCTTACGTTTTTTAAAAAACTTTCCAAATTTTTTTCACAAAATCAATATGTAAGTATTCTGTATAACAAAAATAATACTTGAAAAAGTTAGTTATGTCTTGGTCCATTAGGTACGTTAAAGGACCAAGTACTACTTGTATGTATAGATATATATGTACAGAGGATTAAGTAAACGGGCTTCGACCCAATAGTCATTTAGGTGTGTCTATACTTGATTTTATACACCTGGGCTTATGGCCGACCCTTTTAATGTCTTTAGTTTGGTTCGCTCATTTTTGCCCAAAAATAGTAAGCGGGTGTTAGGTAAACATACATTATTTTAATAGTTAATAGTTTGCTTACTTTACTTTAACATTGTGTTGTAGTAAATAAAATCATTTTAGCTCAATTCCTCTCAATCTAAGTTGTATCGGGTTTGATTTACAGACCTATATTATTCTTTTAGTTTAATAGTTTTATATAGGTAACAACCATCATTAGGCATGTTGGATATGATATGAGAATTTAATTTGCTGTTCTTAGAATTTTTTTTATTGTTTATTCTCTCGATCGACTCTCAACTCGTCCATTTTGACGAAGGTTAAGCCTAAATTAGCTCTAACTTCGCGATTACGATAAATTTAACTTAATTAATTCCGCTTTACGCCGTTTTCTTTGAACTCAATGCTCATTTCTGCTGCGAAGATGCTCATTTGTTTTTATATTTACTCTGAAATTGAATATTGAAATTTTAGCTTTGTTCTTTAGGTTCTGTAATGTTGCCAAATGATGGAATTTTTAAACGCTTGTTACAATCGTATTTATAATTATGTATGAACACGATTTTAATAGATAATTAGGATAGAGTAATATGGTTGTAACTCCGAAGTCAAAGTCAAATGTTTTTATTGAAACTTGGCCTCCAAAGAAGGCTCTTTAACTAATTATTTAATCATAATATATTATGTCTCAAAGCTACAAACTACTAGCATTTCGGAACGACCACTGCTGAGAAGAAATGCCGAAAGAAACTCATGAAACAGTCTTGGTCGCCTAACATCTGTTTTGCACTTTCATTCATTCAACATTCATTCATTCAACGACTGCGAATACAGCCAACAGCTTGATGTGCCTTCCAAAGCACGGAGGAGCTCGAGTCAATACATTTTCGGTCACCCATCCAGTAACCGACCATCACGATAGTTGCTTAACCGCCACTATCGCAAGCCGAACGCGCGAACCACTGCGCTACCGAGCTTTAATGTTCATCATCATAATATCGATACAATATTCAATAATTTCTTTTGTGGTAAGTGAGAGTTCTTTGTGAATAGGAATCTAACTTTTAGGAGCAATTTAATGTTGCTAAAACATTCATCCGTCGAAGCCTCACCTGATAACTTTTATTGTTAACACTTCCAAACTTCAAAAAGGGGGGTGGGGGTGTTTCGAAAATTCCCTCCATAATGTTCTTCAAGTATTATTCGCTTGTACAGAAATAATTTGGCTGAAGAATTCTTTTGATACGATTCATTTCGCGGTATCGTGTTTTGTGCCTCCTCTGCACACATTTTTCTTTATCTTACAAATCTTTCACAAAGGACGAGTCTGGAATGCTCAAGACTCGAGGGTATTCATTCATCTGATTATTTTTTTTTGCTGAAAAGACGGGGCTTATCATTAAGAAATAAAAGAGTGGTCAAAACATGATTACGGGGGCTTCATGAAAGACGGCCCTAACTCGCCTTGAAAATGACTTCTGAATGAATGTTGAATGAATAACTAGTTGGGGTAAGTGAGTTAACCCGTAATTAAAATCATGTTCCAAGTGAAATCTTTCTTGTTTTGCACCAGTTTTTTTGTAAAATTCTAAATCTAGTAGGGTCTGGCCTCGGCTTAATTCATGCCAGTAACCCTGCTATAAATATCTGGCCAGCGCATTTAAGGGATTTAGATTTAGCTTGTATCGTCCTGATGGAGGTTCACTGGGTAAAAGTTAGGCACAAATTGGTCGTGTACTTAATAAAGAGGCCAATATTTTATACTATTTTTTAAAAGCAAATTAGAACCTCTGTCGGATCAAGTTGGTTAAATCGGTTAAATTAGATAAAACTGTTTTTAAAATATGGAAATATAAGTCATTCATGAGATGATTTTTGGTTGGAATATAATTTAAAATCAATGATTATTTTTACCCGCGACAATTTAGAATATAATTTATGGGTGATTTCATAAAAATAATTACGTTTAGAAGAATAACTTTATGGAGAGATAATACAGCACAGAGAACAATGACCAGTGTCAGTAGTCAACATTACGTTTCTCGTAGCCCCGTAGCACATTACGTAGCCACGTAGAAATGTTCGTAGCATACTTCGTAGCAAGTTATGGTAGTAGGTAGCTACCGCGTAGTCAACAATACGTCTCTCGTAGCCCTGTAGCACATTTTGTAGCCACGTAGCAATGTTCGTAGCAAGTTATAGTAGTAGCTACCGCGTAGTCAACAATACGTCGCTCGTAGCCCCGTAGCATATTTCGTAGCCACGTAGCAATGTTCGTAGCATACTTCGTAGCAGTTACAGTAGTAGCTACCGCCGCGTAGTCAACAATTCGTCACTCGTAGCCCAGTAGCACATTTCGTAGCCACATGGCAATGTTCGTAGCATATTTCGTAGTGTGTGGTTACATTTGAGATAAAGCATTATTTTAATATCATGTCAAAATTTATGAGGAACATAAAGATTATATTTTATTCATGAACTCGGTCATAATAATAACGATCGTCCGCAAAGTTGTCCTAATCTAAGCGTAGATCATCGCGATTGTCGGCAGATTCCGCGACGATTAAGCGTATTCATAGCGTTTGCGTTTTGACGTCGCCGTCAGAAGCAACAGGGCAGCGATTGGAGGTAGACGGCGCATGCGTTCCTTGCGAGGGGGTGAGGAGTGAGCGGGGGGTCGGTCGCTTGCAGCCTCCATGCTCCTTCTTAATGAATCGCCGGTACCCGCGGCTTGCGCTGCGCCCGAAATTCGCGCTCCGTTCAAAAAGTTAAGGAGCAGTGTGCGCCGTCTCCTTTGCGCATTCGCGTTGCAACAAACGTAAACGGGCAGCACTTCGCGCAACCACATACTTGGGTATGTAAACAATTGAATTATTAATACTTTATCAACAATGCAAAAGGATCAAAGTTTATTTTATTACTATTTTATTGAAAGTTTACAACTTTAGTAGTTTTAGTTCGGAAAAGTTTTTAAGTTATTCTCGATTTTGTTAAAATTATAATTTAATTTGCTAACTCTTGTCATTATATGCTTTGCTTACTCTACGAATGTTATTTACGCTTTTAACAAATTAAGTTACCATTTTTATGGTTGGTATGGTCGGTTTTAATAATGGTGTTTACATTTGAAGAAAATTGTCGACTGTTTTTGTACTAGAGTTTATGCTTCGATTAATATGGGTCGGAACGGGGCCAGTAAAACGAGCAAAAAGCGGAACATTTTCGCGTTTACTCCATAAGTTTGCCGTTCATTTATGTAAGTACCCTGTGTTGCTAGTAGCGTGGTTTTTAATGGCGAATTTATTGCTTCAAGACAGCGGAGAGTGGATGAATTCTTTTGCACTTTGTTCAAATTAATTTAAATTTTATTGTTTTTATGTTTGAGTAATATGTGACGATGGATTTTTTGATAAGTTTCAATAAAACGTGTTCCCTTCTCTCACTGCTTTAGTTAAAGTTTATTTTCTACAATGTATGGTGTTTTGACAAAATTAGGGTTTCGTAAATAAAAATATTGAGTTTAGTTGAATAGTTTTTCATAGAGAAAAAAAAAATATATATACAAGGAGTGCGCTTCCGATTTGCAGTTCGTAATTGTGGTCGTGACTATACTTAGTTTTTCAGCATCCAGAACACGGACAAACATTTTGAGAAACTCTCAATAGATTCCTCTCTTTCTCACCATCGTTTAAACAACGACCATGAGAGAGAGAGATAGCAATATACAAAGCTATATAATAAATATTTTAACGAAGTAAATATACCTAAACACGGCTTTATGAGAAACAAAAGAGAAATAATTCGTTTGAACAATGATCAGTGATGCCACATGGAGGGATAAGGGTGAATTTTGAATGTAATTGACATGACAGTTGCGTGAAAAGACAGATTGTCCCATCGCGCCATCTAGTGGCTCCGCGGAGCCAATTTTTTTAGGTTGAATTTTTATGTCGCTCGGTCAAATAGGCTTCACTTATATATATAAGCTTCACTTCAGTGTTTACTTAAAATACTGAAAAATTCGAAATACGAGCCATTTATTAGGCAGTTGCTGCAGCTTAAACAAGTTAATAATACTAATTTACACAAAATTGACTATGAAAAAATCTAGATGTAAAACATTGGCTCTCCACAATCACTAAATTTTTGCTATTTTACCAATTTTAGTTACCTAATTGATAAGTTAATTTTAGTACTGCGTTAGCTATAATAATATTTGTAATTGTATTGTGAACAAATATACGATTTATACGATTTATACGATTGGCGCGGCTTGGCAGTAAAATCGACTCAAATGCCGTGACGGAAATGGCGTGATGCTCATTTGTTTTACATCGGCAGTTGTACCATGACGGCCGTTTTATACATACAGAACTAGGGGTTAATACATTGGCATGTCAAGGATTTGCATATAAACGGTAAATGTTTCACTTGATTTAAGATTGAGTAATACTGTTCAGATTTGTCCGTCGACTTATAGGGTGATGTGAAAAAAGAGCCTTATTATTACAAATTGAGGCGGTGCGAGGGCTATTGTTCGAGGCCATAATGGAACTGTCAATGTTTCACTTCAGATGAATGAACTGTCGATGAATAATGAAAAAAATGACAGTTTTCAGCGTGACGTCTGCAATGGCAAAATGATATATTCCGATAAGAGTATTTTGTTCGTCCTCATTTTCAATACAATAAACATTGACAATAACGGAGTTTCTCTTTTAATATTTTTTTTCTTTTTTTTCCTCTTTTCGCATAGAACTGTTCAAATCTGATCTTGAAATTTCGTCGCCCCGAAATTTTTAAAATTATGTTTAATGGAGAAACGATTGTGCATTTCGTTAGCATCTAACCTTAAGAGGTTTTGAATATTTAACCAATCAAGGTTGGAAAAGCGCCTTTGTTTTACCGGAGTAGTTTAAGTTGGAATTGTTATTTATTTACTATTTTATATTATCAATGTTTCATTTAAACTAACGCATGCTTAAAGTTGATAACTTCTTATAATTCGATGATTTCACGTCGAAGGAGACTACGAGACTAATAAAAAATGAGCGAGTCTTATAGTAGTCGCATATGATTGTAACATTTGACATCTGGCCTTGTAAAATTGTATGACAAAAGTAACGGTAACCTTAACAAATACTTCAATTTCAGTGCAACCCACCCAACCTAAGTCTAATTAATAAAAATATCATAAAGATTGCTTTCAATTTTTCATACCTTGCACAAGCAACTAAAGCAAAAGCTTATTCAATTCAGTAGCATAATATTTGCCTGCCAAGTTTCATAGTCATGGCTAAATGGTTGCAACCCGTGGTGAATCCATGCCAAATTGCATGGCTATGGGCTAAGCTGTTGATGCATGAAACGGAAAGATTGGCTTATTTTGCAGTCATGCTTATGATTATTTTATTCAGGCGAGGCATCGCTTTTCTTCAACACACACTATGCCAAAAACATAATATGTATGTTTTATTTAAGGCTCAGAATTTCGCGTTTTGCCTACCAAATTACTTTGCTTGCACTTACTGTACAGTTCTAAAATTTTTGCTAATAATAGATTAGGAAATTAGCAACACAGTGCAAGAACTGAAAACATGATTTGACTAAGTTTGCTCGATAAAAAATAATCCTAAACATTGTACCTAAATTACCAAAAAACTCTGTAGTACAATGATATTTAAAAAAAAATATTTCACATTAATGTAGTTCATATGATTACTGAATTTTTAATTAAAGAATTTATTACAACAAGTTATTTATTTCTACACAATCTTAAATTATAACATTATTCACCTACGTCCATCGCAATTTTTAATGGAAACATCATACCTTCCTTGTCGTTCATATGGCAACTCGTCTTACCTCTCTGTCCTCAGATTGCCGGTGGCATTTAGACAAGGCAGACGCATGTCAAATTGCTCCGCAAATTTACTTACGTAAAATATATTAACATGGGGGTTGTTATACAAATCAAGAACTAGATGGCGCTCTCAAAAAGTCGTCAAAACAGCACGATGCTGCTTTGCGACGTGAATCACGAAAATCAGACTTGCTTATTCTTGAATAAATGCATTTTTAATACACTATTAATGGTCAACAATATTATTAATAAAAATAATTACCAAATAAAAAATAAAAAACAAAGTAAAAAAAATTGTACTGGGAATCGAAACTGCGAATTTTTCTCTGAAGTTCTAATAAAATTATACTGCGATAAGAAAGCCGACAGACAAGAGGGCGCCTCTTTTTCTAATTTGTACCGTTTATGTATCGGATAATGTTTGTTCACTTTTTACCCACGACACGACTTTCTTGACAGACTGTGTTTATATTTTTTCTTCTTATATATCTCCCGACGTGCCGACGTAGTCGGTATATAACTAGTGGTTCTGTGAGAACAGTAGACCTCGCGAGCCCTTCCACGAAATAACAGATATTTTACCGTGTCCCTGGCTTAGAAGAATTTTGAAACCAACCTACCAATGCTGTAAAGAAAGTAAAAAGTTCTTGTGGTTGGTCAATACCACTAAAAAAATGACTGAAACCTGCCTTTTCCGCCTCGAAATAATATAAATAATAATAATAAATATATACGGACAAATCACACAGATTGAGTAAGTTCAAGACTTTACGGGATGCTAATTTAACAATACTATATTTTATAACAAATACATATATGTATAGATAAATATCCAAAACCCACGTCAATCTGAAAAAGATTATTTTCCATCTTGACCCGACCGGGGATCGAACCCGGGACCTCTGGTGTGGCCTTCTGGCGTGATGACCGTTAGGCCACGGAGGTCGTCAGTCGTCAGAAATGCATGGTTTGACCTATTGGTTATTTTTTTTTTTATATGTATATTTATGTAATTTGCGCAACAAAATTAAAGTTCAAAAAAGATAGTTCAATTTGAAATCGAATCTATTATATACATATACGTATATATTACTTTTTTTTAATAGGATTCTAATCATACAATGAAGTTTTTAGATATCAGATTTATTTCAAGTGTTCATACACGCAATTCAAACAATCTCATTTTAATCAATAAATCAAGTCCTCTTAAATGAATTTCCGAGTATTAAAAGCTTTGCTCCGCCATCTATTGATTTTTTGTGAACTATCATATAAGAATTTAATATATGGATTTATAGCGGTTTTATTGAATTTCACTATATTGTTCATACAAAAAAGTTGCGTCTTAATAAGGATAACAAAAATGACTAATGACATTTTTGATTTTTTTTTAAATAGCTGAGATATAAGGTTTTTTTTATATATTATCGCCATTTTATAAAATTTCGAAAAACTGGCTCGACTAAAAAATTCTATAAAATTAACGAACCTGCTCACAAAATTTCATGAGAATCGGTTCAGAAATGCGACCTGTAGGCGATAACATCCGGACAGACAAAAGAATTTTCGGCTAGTGGAAACTGAGACGCTTCGCTCGCTGCGCTCGCTCGGTCGATTAAATGTTGTTTGTAAAATAAAATATAAAAAAATGTATTAGAATTTAAAAAAATCAAAAAAAATATCACGGAGGAGATTCGAACAGTCTTTCTCGTTTTGATCGGGCTGACTTGTTCGAAATGCATGTGAAATTTCTCATGTTATATAACACTAGTTTTTGCCCGCGGCTTCACCCTCGTGAATTTTGGAAGATTGGTTCAGTAGGTACATAAAACGTGAAGAGGTACCTAACAAAAAAACAAAATCACTTTCACCATAAAATTATGTTTAATAAAAAAAGAAAACCGAATTCCCAAATAACAGCAAGGATTTGAACCTAGCACTCTCCTAATCTAACTTCATCAACTTAACCGTTTGGCCAAACGCTAATATAACATCACTGTCGAAATGTTACATTACATAATTCAACGTACTATACATGTATTACTTACTACGTAAGTGGCTTTACGAAAACACTGACTAAAACACATTTTTTGTATACTTTTTCTTAATTTTGCATTCATTAATTTGAGTTTTCTTGATTTTCATTTTTAAATAAGTATTTCAAGAACAAATTTGTTGAACAAGGTTGAAATAAAAAAACAGTTTATTAGATGGTTTAGAGATTATGAGATAGATGGAGCTAAATTTTACTATTTAGTTCCTCTGAGGGGCGCCCTTGTAGTTTACAGGGGGGTCGGGGGTGAAATCTAACTTTCTTATTCACGCTTTCTGACCCTTAACACAGCGTATTCACGATTCATTTTTCAAGCAACTTTAATAGCTTTAAAAAAGGATCATTACGAGTTTTAATAAGTAGGTATTGTCGTTTTTATGATCTTAACTTCTGACATTCAAATTAATCAATCAGTTATGTTTCCCAAATATAATAAAGCTAATTCATTATATGAATACCATTCTCACCCCGGGTTCGCTTCAGTAGGAATTTCGACTCTATCTCTCAAATTGCACTACTTTACAAACAGTGTGCGTAATAATTACCTCAATGTTTCTGTTTGGTCTAACAGTACCAGTCTGGTATAGAATGCCACATGGCTTTAAGTTTTCAATTAGTACTTATTTTTTTTAGTTTGGTGCAACAAATATATAGGTAAGTAACTAAACAATCATCGTGGCTTCCAAACCTGCAAAGTTATAAAATATACTTAGTATAAAAAATATTTTCGGCCGCACGCGTTTAAAAGCTCATATTGAATATTAATTTAACGGCTCAGTCCTAATAAGGCCGATTTTGGATAAGAAAACCTTAAAAAATAATTCGTCTTGAGCATAATAGACAAATGTCAAATTAAATAGGCAATCAGCTGAGTCTCAGCTGAGCTGCATGCGCTGTTAAGATAGTATTTTGTCGGCATAGCCCATTATTGTCACAATGCGCAGTGGGAGGCGCTGGCGCGTTAAGGCCGCGTACAATTACATTGCGGCCCCTTGAAATAGTTTTGCAAGACTGCCATCATGTAAGTGCAATTCCCTAATTGAATTTGTTAACATCTTCATTCTGTTTTGGCTAGGTGAATACTGTGATAAAATAAAACTTAATTTTTGCTGGTTCTTTGTCCAAGTATTTGTTCTTGGCTACATTTGTTGGAAAATCGTCAACTAGGTTTAAATATTCATGTCCGGTCGCTTTCATTGACAACTACCTACACTTCCTTTTTTATATAGTGTTGCCAGATGGAGGGTATTCCCCCAAATTTGGGTTTTTTTGATAATCGATGGGGTCATTTATAAATCTTCGTTTCATACAAATAGTATCATTTTGGGGAGAGGAAAAATGGTTTTGGGGGAAAATTTTAATCATCTTCATACATTTTGGGAAAATTTGGGGAGATTTCGTTGAAATCTTGGGGGGAACCTAGACAGTCATATGGCAACACTGTTTTTATAACATAGAGTGGCAACCGGCTTGAGGACCGGTCATTGTGTAAATCCTTGGGGGAGGCCTTTGTCCAGCAGTGGACGTCTTTTGGCTGAGAGAGAGAGTGGCAAACGAGTAAGCGGGTCACCCGATGGCAAGCGACATGTACAACTGCAATACCAAGGGTATTACAGGAATGTTGCCAGCCTCCAATGTCCGTTGACAAATAACATCATAAGGAATCATATGCATTGGCTGACTGTTCATTGTATAAATTTAATACTAGCTGTGGTCGCGACTTCGCGTCCGTGGGAATCTCTAATAGAGTCTTGCATTGTCAATGAATATAGCTAATAGCTATGATACATAGATATAATTTTTCAAACCACAACTCAAGTTCCAAAGATTAGCGCGTTTAAATAAATAAACAATCTATCAATAAGAGCCTATCGCTTTCTCAAAGAGTCGGCAATGCATCAGTGACCTTTTTAGGGTCGTTGGTGTCTATGGACTGCGGTGATTGCTTACCATCAGGCAACGCGCATGCTCGTTTGCCTACTATTCTATAAAAAAAAATCAAACTTCAGCATCATTACAATATCTACTGTCACGATCATAGACATAGAAAAAAAACATTAAAAAAAGTCTTCTTACTTTACGGTCGCGATCACAGATATGGCATATCAGATGCCTTCAATGACCCGTTCTTATACCCGTTCTACTCTATAACGTTAAAAAAAATGAACACACGTCAAAAGTACAGCATATCTCATGGAACCCGCGATCAAAGCAAAGGGTAACCTAAACCGGAAATAGCGTTACGTTATATCAAACCGTTTCCGTCGCACATAACATTTTGCCTGAAAACTCTTCGTATATGTTGCTCTGTAGTATGTAGGCTTCTGGACAGATGTGCAAAATTGCAAGGATTTTTAAATAGTCTCATAAAAATTTCTTATGTAAAATATTCATTTCTGGGCTCTGCTTATAAGCAGCGTACGTTTTGTCAATCAGTTTAATTAAGGTTTATTAAGATTTTAACCACAAAAGCGCCTTTTGCTAAACATTATTATATAATTTACTAGCTTTCGCCTGCGGCTTCGCCCGCGTGAATTTCCCACGGGAACCGTACCCTTTCCCGGGATGAAAGCTACCCTATGTCCTTCTCCGTACTTCTAACTATGTGTATGCGAAATTTCAGAAAGATTGATTCAGTAGATGAAGCGTGAAGAGGAAACAAACAAATAAACAAACCAACAAACAAACTCACTTTCACTTTTATAATATTAGTTAGGATTAGGATTAGGATACTACAAAAATTAAACGATTTTAAATACACACATAGGATTTCAAAAAGTATAATAGTTATCTTTCATTTGGTCCGCAATCAACGGGAGCGGCGGCCGCATACGGAAATAACATGTCCGTTTTATCTGAAGGTTCCATCGTTTTGATCACGGTACGGAGTACCAGTACGTACCAAATTTTAAAATACCTTTGAAAGTACAAGAAAACGTAATCTATATAAATATAACTCAAAGGTGACTGACTGACTGATATAGTGATCTATCAACGCACAGCCCAAACCACTGGACGGATCGGGCTGAAATTTGGCATGCAGGTAGATGTTATGACGTAGGCATCCACTAAGAAAGGATTAACGCGAGCGAAGCCGCGGGCGCTAGCTAGTACGAGTATAAAAAAGATGTGGCATTTTTCATTTAGCCGAAGTCAAAATATCTTGCATAAACATTCCAATAAAGTTTAAATTTCATTTTACAGATTGATAGCATTGAACAACTTTAATAATTTGAAGACATGTGGTGGTAATAATGAAATGAAAATAAAATAAAACCTTTAATAGAGTGAATGACGTCACCCTCTATATACACTTTTCAATTTCGAGTTTGCATAAATCAATCGACTCTCTACAACAGATGGAACTTCTTTAACAAATGACGCAAACTCCCCAAATCTTCATATTAGAGAAAGTTATTGATGAATTATCAAGATCTTCGTAACAAGAATGGAAAAGCAATAATTGCTCATGACATAGCATAATCGTTTTGTCCCGCAAGCATTTAGGTATGAACGATAAAACACTCAGGCTCACAATGCTTCTGAATTGGGATTTCCTTATCGAATCTAATTTCAAAGTCGAACATGATATTATAATGAGATTTTCCACTGTCGGAGATAGGGAGATGTATGTTGGGTATTAATAAGTCAAATTCCTAAGCGAATGACATGAGAATGGGTGGTATTTTCTAATAAAAACTTCAATAAATGTACAGCGCGACGGGTATTAGCGAGCGAAATTCCCCTTCGCGTAAATAATAACATAAAGATTTTCCAATACGCGCCTCAATACGAACCCTGCAGGATCGCACGAGATGACACCGCCTTAAGGCTCGTTTACATTATGCACGAAATAAAAAGTTGACTGCCCTTTGAAGAACTTTAATCATTAGCTAAACAGTATTATTAAACAGTAAATATTACGAGTCCTTTAATTTGATATATAAAAGGCTGAAAGTTTTTTGTTTATTGGTTTCAAAACTACTACCTACTTACATATATATACATACATATTATGACATACATACATATTACTTGTTTGAAATAAAAAAATATATGTATTTTGTGTATGATGACAACACATTAGATAGATTTTCTAGGATCTCGAAATTCTCACAGGAGCGTAGCAACGGGGTAAAGCTAGCCATCTTGTGACGATATCTAATAAGTTTTCTCGTTATTTGTTATAATGCACTTGCCCAATACCAAAATAGCTTGTTTTTTATACATTTGTTTCTCAAAGAAGTCAGTTACAAGCAACATTAATTATTTACATACCGCTGTGACGTCACACACCTCGTATCTTGTATAATGAAATCACGGCCTTATACTTACGAGGGTAAACCCGACCCGAACCCTCTCTTGGCTATGAAAACTAATGAATAGCGACAATATGATTGAATTTGTCAATTCTTTAAAAAAAATAGATATAAAGTTTAAGTTTCACAATAATATGTTTCGATGTTTGTCTGAGTTGATATTTGATATGAAATCTTTAAAAGAATTTAATTTTTTGGTTGGTATAATTTGAACACTTATTGTGACCAATGTAATTTTTTTTTATAAATTAATGGACTAAAAAATAAATTCTTTTAATATAATTACCTACATTTACAACAACGAAACGAATCAAAATTTATATATGAATACTGTAACATTTTTAACGCATTTGAAAGACCTAGTCTTGTTGCAAAATACAAAAATAGAACTCACCAGAAAGAAATTTTTACGTCATCAGACTCCATATTTGTAATTCGATCGGAAATGGCGTTTCGCATTCCTATTACATACAGAGTGTTCCGAAATGCCTACTGTACTGATACCGAGCTGTTAACACGTTCTGAATATTTAGTGACACGTCTCGGACAGACGTACCTCTTCCTGTTTGCTTAGATGGTATTTAGTGCTAACTGCGTCCGTAGTCTAGTCGCCTATTAATTCGAATCATGACCATATCTTATAGTAAACAAAATTTAGTTATTTCTAGATTGGTTTACATAGCTTGAACTACATGTCTTCCAAAAAATTTGTCAGTCGAGACCACGGCATCTTGTAACAGTGTCAAAACATTAACAATAAGAGAGGTACTTTTAGTTCTAATTATGCATGTCTATTTGTAAGACCAAATTTGGAAGGCAAAAAGCGTAAGCCGCTGTTAAGGAGGATAAGAAGGTCTGACATTTGACAGCTTGTCAAACTTTACAATCCATTTAATAAAAAGATTTTCTGCTTTAATGAAAGTACAGTCAACTGCACACCAATTTTCGTAAATTTATCGAAAATTTGCTGCTAGAGGCAGGTAGGGTAAATCGTGCATACGACTGCATATAACTGTATAGTAAGCATTAGAAGTAACAGTACCTGAAAAAACTGTCAAGTATAGATTAATCATAGGTCGTTGCACGCGTAGACTTTCTAAACCCAACCTAGGTTACAGCTCTGAACTACACAGTATCGAGAGATACTTATTCGACGCTTTTGACAAAATTCAGCTTCGTACGTTTACAAAGTTTACTGTCAACTGACAACAACTACATTATGCGCTTTACAAATAATTTTAATAACAGCATAACATTCACCGTTTATTCTTTCCAACTCTCTATTCAAAACATTGTTAACGTCATAAGGAAAATAAACAAAAGATAATCGCTTTCTCTGACCCTTCTGTTAAAGCCTTATTACGGGGGAAGTTTCCCTTTTATTTACCCGCTCTACTTAATTAGTAATCATTCGTCCGTTTTTTTCTTATATTTCTTATTTGTACCAGACGCGGTTGGATGTATCATGATTACAATATGAGAGCAAATTGACTTACATTACAGTTTTTATGGGCGAAGGAAGATAAATAGTAAAACAGGGTAAATAATTACAAGGGGAATATGTATAAAAGATATGTATATGAATGACTCTTTATATGTAGGTATAAAAGATATATGAAAGTCCCTTTCGTGGAAGGTTTTTTGGTACTTATTTTGTGACTTATTCACCTTGTTATGGACGTATACTGAACCGTTTTTTAGTAACGCCAGCGAAACAGTTAATGAATGCCTCATCAAACATTGATGACGATATAAATTGGAGATCAATATTTAAAGTTCTAACCTCGCCTAAGTTAGAATCGATTGTATTGTAGAATTTTAGAGACTAGAACTCTGTATGTTTCTATTGGGATGCCAATTATTAGTTTCTTTCACCACTTGTAGAATCATCATCATCATCATCAGCTTTCCATGACCCACTGCTAGGTATAAGCCTCCTATTGTCTACGCCCACCTTCTATCCTGGGCTTCGAGCAACAAGGACTTCCGCGCGCGGCCAGGAGTCCGTGTTGCTCTATGATCCTGGGCCATCGCAATCCAGTTCTTGCCAGCAACATTCTTTACAATGTCGACCCATATGCAGAAAGGGGTGGCAAATCTTAACATTGCCTAAGTCCGTACCTATATTTATTAAAATGACCAATGACCATGTTGGAATTATCAATAATAACTAATACGACTAAAAGGGTAGTCCCAAGATAAAAAAGTTAATTTTGCATACAAATAAATTTGACGCTACGGAAATCGAATCGGGAAGTGGCGATAAACGTATTCCGCCATTACGCTGAGAGGTTTCTTGTTACTATTGTGCCATTTCACATAATAGCCGGCTTTCTAAGTATTGTGCCTCAAAATGTATAAGAAAACAATATTATCGTAATTATTTTTATTACATTAGATACGTTTTTTCTTGTGACTTCGATCGGATTTCGGTATCATGGAAAATCAATATTCATTTGAATAAATAATTAAGTAAACACAAATCACACAGGTTGAGCCCCAAAGTAAGTTCGAGACTTGTGTTATGGGATGCTAACTCAACGATACTATATTTTATAACAAATACATAGGTATATAGATAAACATCCAGGACCCAGGTCAATCTGAAAAAGATCATTTTCCATCTTGACCCGATCGGGGATCGAACCCGGGATCTCCGGTGTGGCAGTCCGTCGTGATGACCGGCCACGGAGGTCGTCAAAAAATTGAGAGAGTTGAAATTTTGAGACAGAAGAGACAAGAATAACGCTTTGACAAATCCAGTGTCAAAGGATAATAAAGGCGAACTGGTCGATACCCGGATTCCAATAATGGAGCCCGTATATAAAGCCTTGTATGTGAAAAAACATCATGCCCGAAGAAATCGCTGTAAATTATCTCACACACTGGTGGATTATTGCCGTGGAATATTGAAAACATTTCTTCACCTTTCATACATTACACAACTTTCATACATCAAGTTTGACCCACATGATTGAAGATGACACATTGGAAAAAAAAACAGATTATGGTCATCTAAACGAAATGGTCATTCAGGGATGTGGCCTTTCGAGGGAAATAGACGTTCAAATTCGGATTCGATTCACATATGCAAATAATACTTAACAGCCGTGCGATTTTGAAGCTTTCTCTAGAGAGTTGAGCGACAGTGACTGTCTTTTTTAAACAAAATAGCAAAGAATAGTGTTATCTGTAAACAAAGTGATATTTCAACATTAAAGTAGGTATTTCTTAAAGAAAACAAGCTTTAACAAAACTATGTTAGAAAATAATGAGTTAATTTGAGTTAGGTCAAAGTGGAATGTGGAGTATTTCGCAAAGGGATCGGGCACGCCGAATTGTGTGCTAGAAAATTATTAAACTCGAATTCCGGGATCCCTTTTTGAAATGCTTTCATTTATTTTTTTGTTTTATACAATAATGTTTACTCCACAGACAAGAACGAAGTTCTTAAATTTATTGATTGATTGACAATAATGTTTAAATCTTGCAAACGTTTTAATACAACTTTAGATCACTTTGTTAATGCAATGAGGTCATTATTTAGATAAAGAAAAAAACTACTTGCCTTAAAGCATAGGTAGCTGAGTTTAATATCACTCACTAACCTTCATTTCACCATAAAACCGCCATATATCTGTAAAAGGGTTAGGGTTGACTGTTGGTCGTTGACCTCTCTGCTGGATCCACCAATCTTTATTACATTGAAAAAAGATTGTTAAATGTGTTTCATTAATCAAAAGTTTTTTCGAAGATGTTCCAATTTAGAAAAACTTGCGTAAACTTTTGTCTAATCTAAAAAAAATAAAAGTTTTTTTACAAGCTCTTACTTTACTTATAAATCTAAAAAATCTTCGCTAGTGTTCACTAACACATCTCCACAGAAATCGAATGTTACATCGAATTCCATAAACGAAAAAAATGAGTGCTATTGATTTATATTACACTTATTATCGCTATAAACACATTTCCTCGAGCCTTATAATTTCCTTTTTATTTCCATTCACCACATTGATGTCGGGATGGACAGCCAGTAACATTTATCGTGGATTTGGATCACATTTCCCGGATCAAGTGGCCGTCCAATATTTGGGCAGCACTTGCCCGAGTGATGGACTAGACTTTCAGATAAATGAAATTTGGTAATCCATTTGGCTATTTCGATAGGTGCGAATAGGAGAGTATTTCGGTATTATTTACTTTTAAACGATATGTTGTATTTATGAGACATGTTTTGATGATGTAACGTTATGTGTTAAATTCATAGAAATTAAGTATATTTTTGTATGTGTATGATTTCAGTAAAGTATAAAGTTACTTAAGGCAAAGGTTTTTAAAATTACAAATATATACAATTGAGTATGCATATAAAGTTTTGAACACGCTCAAAACAAAACACTCCGAAAAATAACCAAAGTATTTAGATAAAAAAAGGTTGCCAATGCTCTATATAGAGTTATTTAATCTATATTCATGACTTTTCAATTTCAGAAAAGGCACGGAGTTTGACAGTTGAGTTGACAATAGTTCTTTTTAAAAGTTGGCAAAGGGATTTACTACGTAATTAAGTCTGAATGTAAGGGAATCGTCGGTAACGAGCGAACTTTCTTCCACAATGAAAGTAATTAATCGGGAACTTTTTTCAACTGTCACAATCGGTATACTTTGCACGTAGGAACTACTTTTAGTCTTTGATAGTGGCCTAATTTCAAACCAGTTACCTCAAATTAAATATTTGATGTTATTCCGAGTTTGATGCATAACTAATATGCCTAGTGTATTTTTTCTTTGCTATATAGTATTTACATAGAGTAACACAGACCCTCAGCCTGCGAAAGTGTTGCTCGAAGACGATTACTTCCACGAGTAAAACCTCTTCAAATGTGTGACATTTGATAAAATAGTGGAAAAAATAAGAACTTCGGATAAAACTCATCACCTTTCTACTCATCACATGATGCAGCCACAGGAAAAGGTTAAGTCAATAGATACTAAAATAATCAAGACCAGTTAACGAAAGGTTAGAAAACGTTTGAGAGTAAACGAATGCTACTGAATTCATGAACTCAAAGTTAGAAGTGAAGATAAGCTACGCACCTACTACAGTACTTATACATTATACCTACGTTGTAGGAGTTTTAAGTCTCCAGCTCTCTCTCTCTCTCTCAGCCTAAAGACGTCCACTGTTGGACAAAGGCCTCCCCCAAGGATTTCATCCATGGAGGGTTTTGCCGTAATCGCCACGCTTGGCAGGCGGGTTGGCGATCGCAGTGTGATGGCATAGTACGCGGAAAGATGCTGCTGCCCATCCTCCGGTGTTTTAAATCCCTTAGTCGCCTCTTACGACACCCACGGGAAGATATGGGTTGGTGCTATTCTAGGGCCACACCACAGGCCAAGTCTCCAGCTAATTGTAATTAATTCAAAAGTTAATAATTTACACTCTCCAATATTAACTAGTCCTTGGAAAATCATCCATTTCGGCTTTCGTAATTAATATAATCCGAGTTCTTCGTTTATAAACTGAGATTACCGCTGGAAGCTTAGTGTAAGACGTGAACTCTGAACCACTCGAGAGAGGGGAACTTGGAGAAAGGGGGAAAAGGGGTCAACGCAACCCGCGTGACGCCGACAGATAAGCTAATTACGTATTGTGGTTAGCATTAGCACCAGTAGCACGATGACGATTTTCATCGAACTGGTTGACGTCATCATCAAATCTATGGACATATTTATAAAGAGTATGGAAATTTTAATTATTATTTGATCAATTTGAGACAGTTTACGAGCAAAAATGTTTTACAAGTACTTAATACAAAAGACACGCTTATCTTTCTGATTCTGCCTTGAGATCAGTACATGAATAAGTCACCAAATGAAGAAATCCATCTTATATTAAGGAGCAGATGCATTGATGGTGTGTTGTTTCTAAGTACATTTGATTATGAAAGTCAGGATGGATCAACATTTTTCGCTCTTGATTTTGGGGTAATAAGCTCAGATTCTGGTATGAATGAATCATAAAGTAAGGTCATAATGACATAAGGTCTGGTATGAATCATAAAATAAGAAGAAAAACATTATTTATTTTTATTTCAGGTAACAATTAAAACTCCCAAAAAACTTTCATATTGGATAGATTTCATTACTGTTGAGAATTTGGGGCAAAATGACTCACGGTCCTTTACTGAAAGCAATTGTGAATAATGCGAAGACGTCGTCCACCACAATGACTGCTATTAACCGGACAATTTAACTTTTTAATTGCGAATCAAGAAACAGTGCGAAGGTTGACGCCGCGGAATAAATCGCCAAAGGTTCTGTTACGGTTATGGCGGTAGTAACACTTTGCTTATAATTACAAATTACGACGAATTATCCCGAATTCCGGAAATAAAACAGAAAAGTACGTGAAAAGTAAAACACTATGTTGATTGAAAAACACAAACCTATAGAATAAAGTATGATGAATAAAATTACAGTTATTAAAATAATACGCTCTTAATTCGGGAGTATTGGATTGGCGACACAGTAAACTGTTAATTCGAAATTCAGAAGTAATAAAATTTTACCATTGTTCTTTAAGGCCATGTCGTAACACACATTCGAAAAAAAATTAATTTTTCATGAAGAAATTTTCCTAATTAGAGTTTAATTACGATGTGGAAAAATAATACAGGATATAGACTATGATGTTTATTAAGGTTTCAATCGTGTACTTTAAAAAAAAAATACATATTTTCGGCTTAATTAATTCATAAAGGCACCGAAAATTGAGAAAAAATTTCAGCTTTCAAGTCATGGAACTTACAATTTTCAGCGATAACATATATGAATTTTTATATAATCAGTTAATATACATACTATATTAAAGTTTTAAACGAGCACTGTTTTTAGACTAATATTTTTAAAGATATTTGAGAAATAGTTGCTAAATCGGTACAAAATCTGTTCGATCCTGCCAACGAAAGTAGAACATTGTGTTGTGCAAAAAACTATCTTATTGCAACGCTCACACGGCGCGGTTAAGCGCATATGAATTTTGTTTTTTGCAGCTCAGGTTGGACCTCGTCTTAATGAATCCTCCATAAATTAATGTGTATCTTTATTCTAAGCTAGCTTTCGCCCGCGGCTTCTCCCGCGTGAATTTTCCACGGAAACAGTCCTTTTCCCGGGATGAAAGGTATACCCTATGTCCTTCTCCATACTTACAGCTATGTGTATGCGAAATTTCAGGAAGATTGGTTCAGTAGATAAAAGCGTGAAGAGGTAACAAACAAACAAACTCACTTTCGCATTTATAATATTAGTTAGAATACTTTATTGTTATCAGGCCTCCAAGAGATTCGTTTCATCTCGGATTTCCCTTCCTTTTTATATCTGCCGAGAAAATACCTGTTTCGAAACAAAACTTCCCCGGAGTTAAATCCAGACAGAAAGTCGAAACTTGGGAGAAACTCAAACAAAAACATGGGACCTTCGCTCTGACTGGAGTGGAAACTTAATATTTATTTGTACTACAATGTCGTGTAAACAAACTCCAGTTATTAATATAGGAGACGCGGTCTTAGCTTTGCGTTAATCGGAATTTGGGAATGAGCATAGACAATGTAAATATGACAATAGAGCCGGCGCAGCTCTGAAGAACAGTCTAAAAAGGCCACTTTGACAAATCAGAATATGAACAATTTCCCATTTCCCTAATATTTAAAAATGAACCTTATATGCGGTCTTTAAAGTGCAATTTTAAATATTAAGGAAATGGAAAATGGATCATATTTATATCAACGTGGCCTCTTTAGACCCTAGAGCTCATATCAGTGGTGTGCCACCCGCGAGATAACCGAACGCGGCATCTTTGTCAGCATGTAAAATTATTAAGCAACGGAATGCCGTAATAGAGTTTCCTACAATAGTGAGGGTACAGATGAAAGGGATTGAGAGGTACCTTAC
This sequence comes from Ephestia elutella, assembly GCA_018467065.1. NCBI lineage: Eukaryota > Metazoa > Arthropoda > Insecta > Lepidoptera > Pyralidae > Ephestia > Ephestia elutella. The sequence continues at coordinate 8,369,391 of CM031569.1, forward strand.
AGACACATACCATGCAGACGTATGATTTGAAATAGCGCAGTCGCTTTTGATATTAAGAGTCATTTTTCGCTCGTGATGAGCAATGAAATGACTCTACCGCTTGTCACAGTATTTATTGAAAAATATTCAGTTTGATAGATACTAAAATAGTCACTTTGTTCATTTTGTAAGTTTCTTACGTTGCCTAAGTAAGTAGTATAAATAAAGAAGCCAGTAGTAGTGTGCTGCTTACTACTAGGTATATATACAGCGTAAATTAAGAGCTTCCATGTTGGTCTGGGAACGAAGAAAAAATATAAAATGTGCCAGTGCTTCTCTTTTCGCGCAGATTGTAAAATTCAATCGAGGGAAAGGGCTTTAAACTAGGGCCCGTATTAATAAATTACACTCAAGTCATAGCTCGATCTTGAAAGCGCCCTTGAGTCGCGGTGCTAATTTATAAATCTTATTTGAGTTCTCGCTTGAGTTCCGCGTATCAGCCGAGTGAAGTCGTATTAATAAACAAACATCAACAGTACAACCATGACGTGAGAGTGACTTGTGACAGTAGTTAGACCAGACTCAGTAAAAAATAATAGACCCGGCTATGGATGGAAACCGGCCGCATAAATACTGTTTGGAGAAAGATTGTTAAGCCGGGTCTATTATTTTTTACTAAGTCTATGGTTTGACACCACGCCATGTCAAAATTCTCAGCTTGTCAGTTTGAAGTTGTGTGTGTTCTGAGATCTCAAGTGATATGCCGTTGATATAGGTTTATTAATTAGCGACGATCTTAAGTGCTTGAACATAACTTGAGTGCGTATCGGCTGAGTTCGCACTTGACAGCTGTCTTGAGCTTGGTTTATTAATACCGGCCTAGGAATTCCTCCACTCATAGGCGATGGGCTAGCAACCTGTCACTATACCTGAATCTCCAATCCATCAGAGAGCCTACTATTCAGCTAAGCGTAGCCTTCGAGTCTCATGACTCTTGGCTCTGTCTATCCCGTAAGGGATAAAGACGTGATTCTATGTATGTATGTAAATTAAAAGATATACTTACATGAGTTACCCTTTTATGTTCTAGACATTTTGTAGAAAGTAAGGCCGAGTCTGCTCTACACCGCGTGTTTGATAAGATATAGTTCATAGGAATCTAAATTAATTAAGTTTGGCGTTATCAGTTGATTTGATTAATATTAAGGAAGTAGGTTACGGACTTTAGTTATGTGATATTGTCAGTTACAACACATACATGTATTAGCATTAAACAATTATTTATATATATTTTTAAAATAAGTCAAAGCTTTGTCATAAAGTTCTTTCAGTTAATCCTAATCCTAACTAAATAAATGCGAAAGTGAGTTTGTTTTGTTTGTTTATTTATTTATTTGTTTGTTTGTTACCTCTTCACGCTTTATCTACTAAACCAATCTTCCTGAAATTTCGCATACACATAGTAAAAAGTACGGAGAATGACGTAGGGTACTTTTCATCCCGGGAAAAAGTACTGCTCTGGTTGGAAATTCACGCGGGCAAAGCAGTGGGAAACAGCTAGTTTTAATATAAAGAGAAAGAAAAGAAAGTAATATTGGTTGAATGGCTTAAAAACTCTTTTATTTTTTGTGGTTTCTTTTCCGGCAGCTAACCTAACCACTCTTATAATTTTGTCTAGAATATTTGGAATATTTCGTTGCTATTTATCTTTTATATCCTTTAATAATGAACTAATATTTGAGCGTTCTTAAATGGATTTTATGCTCCGCAATATAAGACTTAGATGTACACGTATTACAGAGGAATTTACATTTTGAAAAGCTTCGATATCGAAAAAACGCGCAATAAATATTTATTGGCCAAATTAAATTTCATACGACTCTTGAACTGTAAAATAAAATCTATTCACTTTGCATACATATCATACCGGTTTGAATATTTTAATTGCTCAAAAACTCCAAATCCCCTCGCACAAATTGTTCGTAACATTTTTCGTGCGAACATATTGAGGGGCATTAAATTGTTAAAAAGTTTGTAGCCCGACAGCTAATCGGCCGCCAGCAGTGACATCTGACTCATTGTTAAAAATCTGTTAGCACAAAGTAGCCGCAAAGTAAACACCATTCAATTTTATTACGAGCCTTTGGAAATCCCGGGGCGGCAATCCCGTAAATCTCTATTTGTCGCAAGTAAAACAGGTCACGGCGGAAGTCTATTACGTTCCCTAAATGCTGCCGAACTCCCTGTAGCGCTGTAATCCACTCGGAGCGGTGTCAAACGCAGGCCAGGGCTGTTTGTATTGTTTATTGTCGCGCCGCTCGTTCCTACGCCAAAGACGGGCACGGTATGTTTCAATTGATAGAGCTGAACGACAAAATATAGAATCGGTATAGGCACAAATATTGTAAGCAAGGTTTTTCTTTTGACATCCTGACCTATCTAGAATTTATATAGTACTAGCTATTGGCCGTGGCTGCGCTCGCGTGAATTTCCTACGGGATCAGTGCTTTTTCCCGCAATCAAAGGTACCCCATGTCCTTCTCCGTACTTCCAGCTATGTGTTTACGAAATTTCAGGAAGATTGGTTCAGTAGATAAAGCGTGAAGAGGTAACAAACTAACAAACAAACTCACTTTCGCATTTATAATATTAGTTAGGACTAGCTTTTGCCCGCGGCTTCGCTCGCGTGAATTTCCCACGGGAACAGTGCTTTTTTCCGGGATGAAAAGTCCTATGTCCTTCTCAGTATTTCTGACTACTTCGGACTATGTATGTGTATGTGAAATTTCAAGATTAGTTCAGTAAATAGAACGTAAAGTGGTAACAAAAAAACAAACTCACTTTCACATTTATAATATTAGTAAGGATTTGCCTATAGACACGATTCTCGTGTCGACTTTGTCAGATATGAGTACCTAATAGTACCTACTGTTTCTATAGACGGTTCCCAACTTTTACTATGTCTTTCACTTGCCTACTAAACCGAATACTGACACAATATTCAGACATTATATTGTCATAATTGTTCTCTATCTAGGCCTTAGTAAACTTATGTCTGTAGAATAAACTATCGTGTGCTCGACCTATATTGATCTTATATCCAGACTATTGGTTTGTCGTGTTCCTTTATTTCTATGGCTTTTGTATGTGTTATTAAAGGATTCCTTATGGCCCAAGATTGATTTATTAATATAGCGATAGAATTATTGCTGACTTTGTGTTTTTCTTGCGACCCGTCCGCTTTTAGTAGTCAATAAACGTACAATTCCAAATTCTAGTATTTGCTCTCCTAGTCACCTATTAACCATTGTATGAGATGTAGTACCTTCGTATATTTATTTGTTGCTGATAAAAAATATATAACCCACCAAAACGTAAGATTATAAAAAGTGTAATAAAATCAATAAATACATGGGTTATATTTCTGTAATCTCTGTAAGTTAAACAGAGAATGGTCCCAAGAGGGAACTATTATATTCCTGCCCACGAACGATACTTATCCTCACTTAATGTCCCGTACCTTTGTTACTTTGAAACTGGAATATCTTTGAATTTTTCACATAGAATTTTAGTAATTCAAATTCAAATGGATGCTTTTGTCCACTTTTCGAGTATTGAAATATTACAGTTTTACTTAGAAATTTTGAAGAAAAATTTCAGCGGTTATTGATAGCATTTGTTATACATATTTTATCAAATTTTTAGTATAATAATATCATCTTACCAAAATGCTATGCTAGAGTATATAGTATAGTTTTTGATGTTATATTCCACGCAATGACATCGACAAGAGCATAGCTGTTAAAAGAAGAAGAAAAAAAATATCTCAATTAATTATTATCTTCCTTTTAACATTTGTATAATGTAGTGTAATTTGTATAATGTAGTGTAGATACAAATCTTTTTATAAGCAGTAGAGTAAACAGAATCCAAAGTTTACCTTCCGATATTATCCGAATGGGATCAGATCAGATAACAAACTAATTAAATTCCAAAGCGCAAGCCAACTATTTAAAATTCATGCTCTGTAATGTGATTTCCATTTTTGTTTACTTTGCTCGGGGAAGCCCCACCGTGGCCCATTATGACAGCTTATGCATAAGCTATGGATCCATTTGGCAATATAACGTCTTCAAGCAGTGTTTTTTATTGAAAGCAGGGTTATAAGTTTAACAGGACTGAATTGTTTATTTTAGTTAGGTGATATTAGTGCTCACTTACGCTTTTAAGAAGAATCTTTCTTAAAATTTTCAAGTTTCTACGGTCAGCAGTTTCGTTTACTAATTAGTTAGCAGTGTCCAATTTTATTATAGCTAGAGATAATCAAATTAATAAAAAATACAAATAATACAAATATCTTTATTTTCTCTACAATCTTTAGCAGGTAAATACAAGTATTTATAACAGAAAAGCAATGTAAAGATTGTGAGAGACTGGCGTCTGAACTAAGCAGAGCATCATCATCATCAGCATCATTTGATCAATTTTTACTAATTGTAGTAAAAATTGATCAAATGATTAGCCCTTTGAAGATCGGTGGCCTTTTTTAAATTAAAAATGTTTGAAGCATTTTTTTTATATTTCAAACACTGCTTTTTAAAGTTTCTGTATTAAATTATTCAATACGATATTTTTCATAAAACGTGTCCCTTAAACTTTATGATCACGACTTTTATATCCTGTGTATTTGGCATAATGCTTAATACAAAAAAAATGGAACAACTACTACTATTTTTTAACTCTATAAGCATTATAAATTTACACTTAGATTAGCAGTGTAAGAAAAATATCAAATAAAGAAGCATTATTAACCTGATAAACAAAGTATAGTTAATTTAGATCATTTATTATTTTGAATAGTAACAACAGGAGTGAATATTCAGTTATTATCTCCGAGTCAGCTGTCAGTGATAAACTTCGTGCAATTTTCGATATCATTAAGTTAAATTATCTCGTCGGCTGCGAGCAAGCCAACTGAATAAAAACTAGATTACATGCAAATCATGTCTTTGAATACGTTATGAGCGAGCGTTTATACTACAACGCTTTTTGTGATAAAATGTGCACAAAACATTTAAGTTTTGATGTGAGATGCAGTTTTTATTAATCAGATCTAATATTAAGCCCCTGATAGACTTGAGCATTTACTTGTTACCATAAACTTATTGTATACAAAACATCACATGTTTTTCGAACTATGAATATTTACAGGAACTTCAAAAACTCGTGAAAAACTTTTGTAAAAAATTGGCGAGAAGGCTCGCTGGAATGCTCATTGCTCTGCTTATTATACCTAAGTGAATCTTCGATGTGAGCTGCAAGGTTTTAATCATAATCATAATCATTTATTGCTTCCTTAATGTAACAAATAGGAGTTGTCATAAGAATTAAGCACAAAATTAAGGGCCCTGACGGGCGCTGCAATGGGAGAAGGGCCACTTTATACTTAAAATATTCAATTAACTATTACTATATTCTATTATTTGCTATATAATTATTTATTTATTATTCATAATTTTTTATAGATTTCAATTGCAATTATTCAATAAAGATTATTAAAATTTATATTATAATAGTAATTATCTATGTAATTAAATATATTGATAAAATAAAATAAAATATTGATTAATTATTTTTTAAAATATATTTTTCTTTGTCTTCTAGGTATTCATTTATATTGTAGTAACATTTGTTAGTTAGAAATTCCTTAACGTGTTTCAAAAATGTTTTATAGTTTTCTATGTCTTTTATCGCTTCCGCTTTTTGTCTATTGCTCAATAATTTTTTTTTTCAATTAGGTACGGCCATGGAAGTAACAGGTAGGACTTAATGGGTACTGCCAAGCTGCTCTGTCATATCAAGTCACCAATGAATTTTGTAAAAAAATTACAAAATTACACAGCAACACAACATACACAACACAAGCTCTTATTGTCGTCAGTGTTGTAAGCGCGATTGTCCTGTATAGTGCACATATTTCTTTATGTATGCAGACTAGCATTAATTTTGTTCTTCGCATGTACGACATGGATTTAATTCTTCGAATGTTGATGAATAAAAAGTGGCAAAGAGATGCCGAATGTTACAAAACACTAAAAACAATATCGCGACAGAGCGGCAATCATTTCTGTTTTATCAGAGTTTGTGCACGCGCGGCCGCGGAAACTGGCGTAATAAAAAACTACCGCATACAGACTAGGGCTTCCAATACCGGGATCCCGGTATTGCTCAATACCGGTATTAGTCGATTTTTTGACCTGTTTGCAATACCGGTATTGAAATTCAATACCGGTTTTAATACCGAATTTTTTTTTCTCTAAACTTATAGATTTTTTACAGGTTTACCCAATACAATAAAAAAGAACATGTATACCAATTATTTAAAACATATATTATTACATAAACAACAACCTTTGTAAATTCACACTGAGTACACTGGAAGATATCTATTCTATCCGCGATCAAATTCAGAGTGCATCGCGCGTGTCAACTTGTTCATCAAGTTGGTCCGTCCGGGAGGGACCTCCAAATGGCGAGGCTGCCTTCGACGCTCAACATATCTATTTGGAACGCTTGCTCTATTTTAAGCATTTCCATATTGTGTATTACACCGCGAATCAATTTAAATCGGTGATTTTGGAATTACTTATGTCGCATAAAAATGCACGTGAACAGATAATTAATAGTGAAATTGTATTATTTTTGGAATAACCTGGACGTAAACTAAATAGATAAAATAAACTAATGGACATTTGCCGCTGAAAATTTACTCGTGCTCGAGGGAATGACCAGTTACCGAAACAGTAATTGTTCTTGGAGAAGATCAGAAAACGAAGGTAAAACAGTAACTTATAATGACCATAGATTCTTGAATTTATAAATTTAACATTTCATATAAATATTCAATGTATATTCGTCTTCATACTCGTACACAGTCATTTAATTGGAAGACATATGTTGTAAAGTGACGTCTTTGGAGAAAATGCAGCAGTGGAGTTTGTTGCGCCGCCTCTTCTCCACGTGAGCTTTGGAGGTGATGGTAACCTTAGCTTTAAGTATTTTATGACGTCACGTAAACTAACTGAAAAACAAGAATTTGACGATTTAAACGTGCTATTTTTAACCAATAAAAACCATTGACTTTGACTTTGATTCATTGCTGTATGTTCACATCAAGATAATTAATGATAATGACATGATTAATTATTAAAAATCTTAAATATTTAAAGTCGTATAAGGTAAAGCTGTGATAATTTAGTTTGTTATATGAATAAAAGTAGATTTTCAATGACCTATAGATGTTTTAATTTTGGCTTTATACTTCATAAAAAGAAACGTTTTGAGAAAAAAATACGAATTTTCACTTCAATACCGGAATTCCGGTATTAATACCGGTTTTGAATTTTTTTCCGGTATTGAAACCGGTATTCAAAATATCCGGTATTTGGAAGCCCTAATACAGACCGACGACCGACATATCTATATATGAATGCTGCAAGGGTCGATCTATAGGCTAGCTTCACACTATTGAAACGCTTAAAGTGTCCGTACTGCCGCGTACAAAATTAAAACCATTTATGCGCACAAAGTAAATCAAATTAAAACTAATTTATTCAGACAATTAAGATCCATATGTGTGTCGAGTCCCGTGGTAGGTAGGACACGTAAGGGACCCGCAAAAAATAATTAAGACTTTTGGAAAAATTAAATTATACTATTTCTATAAAAAGTACAAAAGGGTCGGTACCCATTGGTCTCCTGAAATTCGCACCCTGTGCCCATTCGTACCCTCAAATTTATGAGGTGCCCACTCGTCCCCTAATCTATTTTTTTTTTTTTAACATTTATATTTTCCATTCTCGCTTATTTCCCTTACAGCTTGTGGTTGTGCTACAGTCGCGTACTAAAGGTGTTAATAGTAGTTTTATATTTATTAAAAATTTATAAAATAAAAATTTTAAAAAGCAAGAAAACAAAGGATTTTTTTTTACTTTTTAAACTTACTTTAGACTAACAAATTAAAAGTCATGCACAAATACATGGTAAATGGATGTAAAGCCTAACTTCTACAACTTGCTTACTACCCGTCATTTCCGGGACATGCAGGTAGCTCGCGCCAGTTGTTTGTGACCAGAAGAACACGAGTACTAAAGTATAAAGATCGTGATCAAGGACAAATCCGGGGAAACCTGGACGGATGGCAGCTATAAACAGAAACTACTTTAGAGAGTTTCAATTTTATTAGCAAAATGTAAAATGCTCTGCTCTGCGATGCAAGAGTAATTTGAGCCATACTTGTCTTAGACGATATGTAAAAGTTTTTTTTTTTTTAATTTTTACGCTCTTTACTTATTAGTAGAATTCCACAAAAGTAATGTTTTGAAAAACTTATAATAATACTATCTCCCTCACTGGTTTTTATGTCCAAAATTGTCTGCAATAGCTTTACTTTGAAGCTTTCACCCATCTACCTAACCTCTATTCATATGAATGATTTTCATGTTTACGAAAGTTAACCAAATATCAACATCTAACAACAATAAATAATATTTTTTAGTTTTTATAATATGTTTATTATAGAGATCAACAACAAGTCATGAATTAAAACTAAAAAACTCACCTACATATAAGAAAATAAAAAATAATACACATTTTTGAAAGCCAATTGATACCCATATTGCAGTAATTTCGTTAGTGTCAAATGTCCCCTCGAAATAGCAAATAGGTAAAATAAATTTTGAAGGAAAATTATCACTGTGTGTGTGTGTCTGCTATACGTTAACGAGTAATAAACAATAAACATAAAAATCGTATTCGTAAAAAAAAAATTCACTTGGCGCAATTTTGTTGTCATGAAAACTTAAACTTATTTTTTCACTGGCAAAAATTTAAGAAAACGAAACGTTTTATGTCAGTTTGATTCTAAATGTCAGAACCTGCCTTATTTCAAAAATGCTGAATATTTCTCTATGGGGATATACGTTTAAAAAAGATTAGTGACTACGCATGAAGTTTGAATCTTAGTTGCTTATGCAGGTAATTATATTACAAATATAAGAAGAATTTTTAATTACTTTAGCGATCCAATAATATTAACTTTGTTAACTTATATAACTCGATCACTTCGTAATAATGCCATGTTAAAAAATACTTACGTTGTAAAATGAACTGCTTGAACTAAATAATAATTTTTAAACTGTATTTATTACAATTGAACTAAACACAAACTTTAAATAAAACTACAATGAGCGATTTTCTGACAGCTAAATTAAGAAAAAAAAATCAGTATAAAAAAGTCTCAACAGATAGCGTTTTATAAAAGCCGAGTCGTAATAATGGCTGAACCTATATGGTGCGCTTTTTCTTGTCAACCAGAGGCAGAAAAAAATATCACCTAACAGTTTGAAAGTTGCACAAATCACAATATTGATGCTTTTTAGATGTTTTTTTGTAATAAATTTTATTTTTAAAAAATGCCAATCCCGTGAATTTTTGCTTTTTGTATGGAACTTTTTCTCTCGCCTTTGCTTAAGCGCCATCTATGAAGTCATCTGGAACTATTTCTTTTTTTATTATGGGTCTCGGAAAATCCCTCATTAGAAATACAATGTTGATCTTAACAGAGAATAAACCCGCTAAATGTATTTTCCTATTTTTCATATTTCAATTTTTTCATAACATTATTTTTTTGTAAACGGCCAGTTCCATCTAATTGCATTATACTTTTTAAAAGTAAGATTATAAATGAGGAGCGTGCTACAAATATTATTATGTTCGTGTTAAAGAAAAAATAATAACGTTAATATCGTTCCTTGAATAGAAACGTGTAAATATGATCGAAGGTACGTAAATTTATATGTTTTTAAATTATTTCTTTTTTATTTTGTTTCTATAAATTAATTGGTCACCTCATTAAAGATTTATGATTTCGATTTTGATACAGATTTTGGATTTCGATATAGATTTTAATTTATTACAATTAAGTATAAATTAATATATAACATAATTTAGTAATTACGTTACGTATATACCTAACATATACTAATATTTAAAACTAATTTCGCAACAGTTCTGTTCACAAGTGTACTATGTTGACGTTTTTTATGTTTTTTTTTCTATCAAGTGACCAAAAGGCACCTGAGCAGGTGACGAATTTGTTATTTTTATTCCGGGGGACGAGTAGGTAATTTAAAATAATTTTTAATTGATTGGTCTCCTGCCGGGGGACGAATGGGTGCCTTTATAGGGGTCGAATCTGCAACATTTGTTCCAGGGGACGAATTTTAGGGTGCGAGTGGGTACCGACTCCAAAATATGTAAAACGGCCCGAGCAAACAAAATATAACGATTTTAAAGACAGTGTGATCGTTTTGAGGTGGCGCGGTGCATCATTGGACACCCAAAATTCGTAGCAATGACCTTCAGAAGGCTGTTGGAGCTACCATGAATTCTGCTAAGTAAAATCGACTCGAATGCCGTGACGGAAAATTGTATGATGCGCTGTGCCACCCACGATGCTTATTTGTTTTACATTTTCAGGGCGTCCCATGACGGCTAACATTTTTTTTCGTTGCACGTTTTCTATTTTACCGACATCAAAGCGTATCGATAGTGTGAATATTTCCTAAAGGCTACGTCATACGGATCCCCAGTTACACATGTCGGGCTGCAGATATGCAGTTGCATGTTACGAGATCTCTTCTGAAGTTCCGGACAGGCTTCCGTTTGTTGCTTTGTTAACTTGATCTGAAACCTCTACAGACGGAAAGGTGAAAATCTTCCCGGACTGAATATTTTTAACATCATATTTTGTAAAATCTGAATGTTGTAAATATTATAAAGGTACAAAGGTATTTTTTCATTTGTGTATAAAGAAAACATAAAAATATCATGTTTATTTAATTCATCGTATACACTTTAAGTGAAGTGGTGGTGTGTATGTACATTTAGCACTCTTTCACCACTTCAAGAAAGAATGAAAGTGAGAAGTTGGTGAAAGAGTGGTTAAGGCGCCCTAGCTAGACAATATCTATAGCGTTAACCACTTTTATTACACTTAGGTATCAATCATCATCATCAATCAATACATATAATAAAACTGTAACTGGTCTGCGTCTGTACATAGGATATATTTAAGAAAAAAAACTATGAAAGGTCTATGATCAATAGAAGCCAAAACCATTTTTTTTTAATTTTTGTCTGTCTGTCTGTCTTTCTGTCTGTATGTTTGTACGCGCATCACGGAAAAACTACTGGATCAAATTTGATGCGGTTTTCACTTTTATATTGTTGAAGGTCTAACTTAAAATCTGGCGTAGGTATCATCCCGAATCTGAGCCGCCTAGAATCTGAGATATAAATAATATTAAATTACGCGTGGACGAAGTCGCGGGCACATGCTAGTATGAAATAAATAGGATTTTCAGGTGATATTAAAATCGCAGTCTACATCAAAGTTTCTACAGTTAAAAAAAATTGAGCGTCATATTTTAAAACCATCGATAAAATACTCCACGATTGGATTCGATAACCGCGCTTCGATTAAAATTTGCACGATTTTTGTTTTTCGGCCACGAAAATGATTTACATTCAATTTTTATTCACACTATAAATTTATTTGTTTCAGATTCGCGGAACAAGAGAATAAATAATGACAATACATGAGATATAAATAATGAATTTGATTATAATGTATAACGAAGACAATAAATAAATTGTAATTTTTATGAGAAAAGAGGTATGTGAGATGCTTTTGGAGACTGCAGTGCTGGACGTATTTTGAGGAGATGCCGGGAGAAACCACAAGGCGATATAGGACCGGTTCCATGGAAACCGGGGGTTTACCTTTGGTGTCTACCTTCGCGTTACTCACTATTGTAGCAGGTAAGTCTTTTTATAATATTAAAAAAAAAAAAATTTAAAAACTTCTAGATCTCTAGTTGTAATGGATCGGTAAATTTTATCGATCACACTAGGTACGTATACTAATGTCAAAAACAATTAAAAAAAAATAGGCTTAAAAATAGCACTTTTCATTTTTTTTCTTTCAAATCATCATATTCTTGTTTTTTAGTTAGTTGACGTAATAAAATTACCTACTTAAAACTAGGGTTACCACCGCCTCCAAAGCGCAAGTGGAGAAGAGGCGGCGCAACAAACTCCACTGCTGCATTTTTTCCAAAGACGTCACTTTACAACATATGTCTAAAGAAACCTATATTGTTTCTGTATTTTGCTGCACGGTGTCGAAAAGCCCGGTTCAAATAGAACGACTTTCTTAAAAGATCAAATGCGCATTTTTTACATAACGGCAGGACAAAATTATTTGTAGGCACGTAGGTCTATTTTAATAATACTAATATTTAAAATGTACTTTTAATCTTACATTTCATTTAAAAGCCTAATCAGACGAGTATCTTTCCCAAGTATTTGGGACATTAACAGTCCAGCTACTGATGAGAAGCATGAAAGGTTTAATTTTCTATCTCCCTTTTCACAGTTTTGGGTATTAATTTTCTCCTCTGAATAAACTAATGCCAGCATCCTTAAAATGTCGCCCAGACCCCATTACGCTCACTAAATATGAACATCCTTTTGCAATATTTCGTTATCAAAAGGATGTTTTCATACTTTGCTGATATTATCTAATGGTCAGCATACGTACGATTATAGTAGCGGTTGTTTTCTCTAAAAACGTATGATGTTGAAATGTTTAACTTTGTCAATGTACAGTCAGATAAACCTAAACCCCCGCTACTCGCGTCAACTTGTGAACGGGTGTTACCAGGGGATCCTGCTTCGATCCTGATTCGAATTTTATTTTTATTTTTTGTTCTTAACCAATTCATTGTTGTTACTTGATTACAAACATAACATGTTTTATTATATTATTTTTTTTTTCTTATATTTTTTTTTTGACTGTACACAATCTAGTGTATGTATAAAGTTAATGAATAGCCCCTCTGGCATGCTAGACTGTTTCATGAGTTTCTTTCGGCATTTCTTCTCAGCGGTGGTCGTTCCGAAATGCTAGTAGTTTGTAGCTTTGAGACATAATATATTATGATTAAAAAATTTAGTTATCGAAAAAGAGGCCAAGTATCAATAAAAAAAATTGACTTTGACTTTGACCCCCCTGAGATAGGATTTGATGAGGTGAAGGGGCAGTTTTTTCTGTCCACGACTATACATAAATGGTTGCTATGCATAAATGGTTGCTATGCATAATTAGTTATTCTCGAGCTATTTTCAGGTAAGCAGCGAGAATGCAGCTCAGCGGGATTGTCTCGGTCATTATATACAAAATCTCTGTATCATTTAAACATTTCATTTAACCACGTTAGATGTTGTATGGCTAGAAGTTTCTGGCTTAGAGTCAAGAATATAATTAGATGTCGAGTAACTTTGCATTGTAATCGATAAGAAAGAACAATTTGTCGTACTTACTAGGTACTTCTTTTACTCATGACTACTCCGCTAGCTTTGTGACCCCAAAGTGGAACTTGGTCTTCGGAAAGGGGCTCGTCAGGTCACTCAGATCAGCTTTGACAGTGTCGTAATTCCTATTCAAAACTGATTTAATAAATTTGTTCCTACGTACACATTTGTTCCTATTTATACAAATTTAGTCACTTTGTGCACCCAGACATACTTATTTCTGTTTATCCCGAAGGTTGACTGGTAGAGAATGCTGTTAGAATTAAGTCCGCCTTTTATACCATTTTATTATTCTTGGTTTAATAAAGTTTTAAATAAATAAATAAATAAATACACGATTTGCGACTAAATGATCGTAAATTAATTTGTACTTATCTAAGATTAAGATTTTGATATTAAGTTTAACATAAAGAACATTTATTTACTAAGCACGCATGAAACCGACATAAATCAATAACGAAGTAAGTTAACTCAGCGAACAATTAAAAGAAACAGTAACAGTTGCATGAAGCGTTTTCAATTAAAGTTGGAATCCGTTAAGGCCCGTGCGGGTTCTTTACGTGTCGGCTCCGGGAATCGGAATCTGGGGCGCATCGCTAAACTGCAGCGGGTTAGTGCAAGGGTAGTGCAACAATTCGCTACTCCGACCTCGATTTAGTTTTAACTTCAGAAGGAATTTACTCCTACGTACTCAAAGGGTATGGAATGAGCTTTCTGCCATGGTTTTCCCTATAACATGGAGTTCTTCACAAAAGGGCGTAAAAAGATAATTTAGGGTCGGCAACGCGGGCGTGATACCCCTTGTGTTGCAGGCGTTAATAGGCTGTGGTGACCGCTTACCATTAGGTGTGCCATACGCCTGTTTGTCTATTTAGTAGTATAAAACAACGTCTAAAGGAAATTACGGGCAAGTCACGACAAGTCAAACTATGTAAATATGCTCAAGTTTCGCTCTTCGTGTTTATGTTCGCAACTGCTCGAAGCTATAAAGCAGCGACATTTTGGAATACAATGTAGGTTGACATGTAAGGAGTTATGTTTCTTGCTTGTGTTAATAATTAGGATTGTGGTAGTCTTCAATGAGCTCTGATTCTATTACAAAAAAAAATTAACAACTTCATAAATACGCAATCAACATACCAATGACAAAAATTTCAGGTCATAAATGGAGCATATTTTATCCATACACCATGCACAGTAAGTGCATGGTGTATGGATAAAATCAATGATATACTATATTACTTATAATATATCATTGGATAAAATATGTTAGTATAAGTATTATTATTCTGATCTTATTTAGATAACTCAGTCAAAAATATACAAAAGCAATGCAATAAAGTTGCGGATGTAATCGCAAATATTATTTATTATTTTCAGAAAATAATTTACAAACCAATGAGTAATAAAATAAAGTAAAAATAATCGTAAAATTGGAAAAAAAACAAAACAAATATTTTTCCCAATACCAATAACGGAGTACTTAGTTAAACCCGATGCGCTCACAAACAATAGCATAACTTGAGAGCAGAAATGCAATTACAGTGAAAACTGTTTTCATTGAGTTCAGAAAATCAATAATTTTATGATGTTATCAGTAGTGTTGTGCTAAAACATTTCACTTAACACAGCATTTTTGTGCTAGGAGAAAGCTTAGTTATTTCTAAGTAGAAATTCTCTTTGATATCCTACCACACAGTTTCAAGTTCTGGACAGAACATTTTGTTCTTACAATTGTTTCTCATAGTAATTTTGAATTATTTAAAACGCAAGTTAAACAACCACTAATCAATAATAATCAAAAACCAATCCAAACATCGAGTCCCAATAAACCAACAGACAGATAGCAACTAATCATCATTAATTGTATGGAAATTAGTGACGTTCGTGAGGTGAATAACGCAATCCCAAACCCAATTACA
This sequence comes from Ephestia elutella, assembly GCA_018467065.1. Classification (NCBI taxonomy): domain Eukaryota; kingdom Metazoa; phylum Arthropoda; class Insecta; order Lepidoptera; family Pyralidae; genus Ephestia; species Ephestia elutella. Next base: position 8,384,729 of record CM031569.1, read on the forward strand.
GATGTCGATGAGCGTGAAATACTCAATAATTGGAACGCATAATCCGATGAATATTTGGCCGATGAAATACGCGAAAACGATACGTTTTGATTAAAACTTATTCATGACTGTGAAGTCCGCTGCAGCGTAGCGTACGTGATATGGAACGTTTTCAGCGTTTACTTTGCTGCAGACGATACATATTGCTGGCTGAATTTTGAGTAGTCAACGTCTTTTAGAGTGCCGTATTAGAATAAGTATTTGTAAATCACAATGTAGAAGTTTACATAACCTTTCTTTTATCTACTGTGATAAGTCAGAAATATTGTGTCGTATTGTAAGTGAAAGTATGACAATTGACAATACACTTTACCTTATCGTAATCTGTACCTTTATATCGCATGTTTTGAATGAAAGAGTTTTTGATAAAAAACCTAGGTTTTGGTTTAATTACAAACCTGAAAAAATCCAGGTTTTACCACTAGTATGTAGTCGTACAAAGTCTTTCTGACTTCAATAAAACATAACTTTAGCATTTCAAATTAAAATATATTTTCGTTAGACACTCATAGTATGAATTTCCTAGTCTAAAATATGCAGAATTGCTTTTCATAATACTTTCAACATAACTCAGAAAAAAATATGAAAGAAAAAAATGTTTCTCATTCCAAACATTCGTTACGGAAAGTTGTTTACAAACGGAGCAAAGCAGAGTCAGTATAAAGTTTTTTATACACTTGGGTTAACATCAGTTTAATATTAAATCATCTTTATAAGATTATATCTAGATGGCAGATGAACGGGGTCGGCAAAGTTCGTCGCGGACTACTGGCCTCGAGTTATTAATTTTCATTTGACGCGGATGAAGGCTTATACGAATAGCTATGAATATCTTTAATTCCTTTTGTGACTAGGGAGGGTGCTTTGTGTCTGTCTGTGCATACGGGAATTATTATGAACGTACTCTGTATCGACGGTAGGTTTTAGAATGGGATGTTGCGATTAAAAGAGATAGGCATCTTTGTGTGTCTTCACGTTATCGTATCTCAGTCCTATGTATTTTATTCTCATTAGCTTCTAATAGAAGCTTAATGTTATCTGGATTGTTCAGAAATTTAAGGATATTTAGTAGGTACAGTGTAAGTAAATTCATGAATACGTTTGTTTGTTTTTCTTTAGGCGTTCGAATAAAAAGCCCCGACTATGTTTATCCAAATTTAAAAAAAAACGTGGTCTTTGTTAGGTACTTTTAATAACTATTTATTATATGCCCGAATGAAAAAGTTCTCATTTGTTTAAATGAATTACCATTTTGTCTAAATTTGAATTTTAGTGTATTGGGAAAGCTGGAAGACGATATCATAAAATTAATTAGACCGTTGTCAGTCTAATCAATTATCATTAGCAATCACAGAAGTTAAATAATATTAGCTCAGTATTTCTAAAGTTTATCACATCACAACAAATATATTAAACCACTTGACCGTTTATTAGAAGCTTATAATAATGAGATAGGCGTTTTCGTTTCCGAGATATCTTTAAGTATATCATAGTATAAGAAAACAAAAACAGGTCAGTGTGAGACAATCAGGCCCCTACTACGGCATTATTAATTTTCATTTGACACAGTCGGCTGCGACGCGTACTTGCGCGGAGCGTGACTACGCTGAGTGGATTTAAAGGAGCTGCACACAGTACGTCTTGATTTTCATTATCAACTAGCTACTTCCCATGGATGAATTCTTCTAGGAGTTTTGGGATTAAACGCCTTGTGTGTTAATCCTGGTATCTGTGTAATAAACACGTAATGAAAATCAGTCCACCAAATTGATACGAAATGCACAATTTACTTCCACGGACAGCTTTAAGCGTATACACATTTAACGTTTGTTTATCAGTCGTACTAACAATAGAAACAACGTTTTATCATGCAGAATTGTTTTGACAATGTTTATAACATTTTATTTCATGCTGTAAAATTCGAATTTTGATAATACATACCTACTTTCCTACCTACCTTATTTACCCTTACCCTTTTTGGTACTTTCTAACATAATCCAATTGGTCAATTTTCCCAAAATCGTCAACATCCTATAAAGACAACTGCTTATATCGACAACTTCTCAAAAAGGCAACTCCCAAAAGGTCAACTTATTCAACAACTTTTTTTTGCATAGAGTGAATCGGATAATTGTTTCATGTTACAATGTAGCGCCATAGCTTTATTTTGAAATATTATTTATTTTATTCTGGCTAGTGTATGGTCTCCATTAGTAGCATGCAAGCGGCGTGACAAAGGCATCTGTCGGATTTAAGGGCTCGTATACACGGAACGTAATATCGGCAGCGAGCTGACGGCGGAATCGAAGCCGAATCTGACAATACGTGCGGAGAATTACATTTTTTGGTACACTACCATTCCATTGTGAAAATTCTGGAAATGGAATCTATAGAGTATTAGGGATCAACGTAAAAAAAAAATTGCAGGGTTCTGTATTGCCAAAATGAACTAAATTGGCAGTACATAAGTTGTCAGAAGGAAGGTGGAACCGTGGAACCATTGACTTTTTGTTATGACAAGAAGGGTCAAATTGCATTTGCCTCTCATATTAACTCCCAAAATCATATCATGATATAGAACAGGCATATCACATCACTGTGTTTCAGATTTTCATCATACTTATAGAGAATTTGACTTTGGGAAAACGACCAATCAACTTTTACAAATAACTTGCTAATCAACTTTTACAAATAATTGCCATGTTTATTTGTATGCCTGGCAAAAAAAATGCCTGAATAAATAAATTTAGATTTTTTATTCAAAAAGTCATATTTTAATTATGGATAATTTATCTTTAACCAATGTTAAGGAAGTTCAAGCTTTAATTCTAGTTTAAAGGTCATCAGCGCGTTTCTGAAAAATGTCGCGGTTTCTGTAATTTTTAAATAAATTTCAAATATAGCAAGTCAAATAAGTTACTTTATGCTGTAGTACCTTATGTTAGTTTATGCTGTAGTACCTAATGTATTCGGTGAAGCTTAGACTTGGAGCTTTGTGATTAACAAACAAACTTACGGAAGTACCTTATGTTAGTTTATGCTGTGGTACCTAATGTATTCGGTGAAGCTTAGACTTGGAGCTTTGTGACTAACAAACAAACTTACGGACGTGACGAAGCTTCCGGAAAGCCGTCAGTCCGGCTGGTGGTAGTTACTCGATGCTGTTTCTAATAATTAAATTACTCACTGCTATGTTCCTACATATATTGTCAAATACCTTGACGATGTAACAGGTTTGACAGACAGTGAATCCATATTTTATAAATTGCGATAAATTTAAACTAATAACAGTAGCATTCGTATTTGAAAGATGATATTCGTTTATGCACAATGTGTTTACAATGTCCACTGCTTTAGAATAAATAGAGTTGTGAACATAAATATAGAGGATCTAGCGAATCCGGCTTTGGTCGTATGGATGGTAAACACTATGCATGGGAAGGAATCGTTTGAAAGTTATCCGTTTACATTGAATAAATAAACTCGCGATCGAGCGCTCCAATGTGAATTTACTTTCCAATTCTAAAGGCTTACTCTTGTCAGTTTTTTTATGGGTTGTTATTGAAATAAGCAGTAAATATTGTTTCACTTAACTTGTTCTAATCTGTATAGGTTTTATAGGAGGTTTATTGATGAGTTTTGCGAAAGATCTCAGCAAAATTCGGGTGTAACTATGTATTGCTAAACTCTTGATTTATTTAGAAAACCGAGCTAACTATTACGTCGCTGCGATCGAAAATGAGTCTTGGCCTCCGAAAATAAGGATCTTCATTTGGGTATGTCCTGCGCCATCTTCTGTCAGTCATCAACGTGCAGCTCGAAGTCTTTCGCAGAAAACTTGACCGTTTGATTCAATTTTGTATGCAAGGCTTAACAAAACATTTGACCTGACGTTCCATTACTGGCGGCATTCGCACAAACCTATAAAACCGTTGTCCAATTGTCCGGTGTAAACGTGAATAATAGATGCGGGCCTGACCAATGGCCGTCCTCGGAAGTACTTGCGTTAATATCACATTACGATAAAGTATGACTTTTAATTAAAGCATGATTTTTGCGAGCTGTGTGAAGTTAATATATTGGATTTTCTGTATTCAAACGTTGGAGAATTTTCATTTTTAACGGATTTGCCTCAAGGCACAAGATATTTTTGATGATAAGAATGTAAATTTCTCAGTACGTATCTTTGCCACTCATAAGAAAAAACAGATCAGAATTCCAATATTAACGTGCAAACAGTTTTATCAGATATAATCTTTGTTTCATTATTTATTTATTTATAAAATGACTGTATTAATTTGATTATTTTGTTTGAAATTTAGGTTTGATTTCTACACGGTAAAAAAGGATTTCTTCAACTAAAGGAAAATGGATTATACCAAGAAAATATTAATTCATATATATCCGAAATCATGAATCCTCTTAATCTCAAAATTCCGTGTTCTTGGAATAATTACCTTGAGATAAACTAATATTCATTTATTCCAATGAGATCAAAGGTGATTATTTTAAGAAAGTGTTGTTTTGTTATAAGATAACGAGTAATTTTCATTGAAGCCATTATAATTAGTTTGTGTCAAATAAATGTCATTTACTTATATAGAGCTGCAGCGTTTACTTAATTTAAGATAACCATTTTCTTGAGATCAAACTAACATCTAATTAATTTAAGACATTTTGTTTCGGGCAGGATTTTTAAAATATATTTACAATGAATCGTAAGTTTACATTAAAATAATAAGTTTTTACTGAAATTTACTGTTCTTCATATGATAATTAGGTCTGTTCATTGGAAATTGAGATGCTTAATTTAAGAAAATATCATGTCACAATGAAAAAATTAAGAGTTTGGCCTAAATACTCAGAATTTGATTCAAAATATCAAAATCATTTAAATAAAAACAATAAAGATATCATTCTAAAGCACTTTGCTATTATATCCCAAGATTTATCTCTCTCAATATAATGCCCTAGTTGTTTTAAATTAATAGATGAGAATTCTTAAACTGAATGCATCTTAAATTACAGTAAATTGTCGTAGTAACTTGAATGAAAACTTGCAAAAAACTTGATTTTTTTGCCAGAAAACAAAATTATTTTGTTTTGATAATATAGAATACTACGATATTCTGGGTCAAGACAATAATTATTTTGATTCAATGTTTGTTTACTTCGATGAATACTAGTGATATTTCGATTCGAGAGTTTGAATCTCCGTAGTTTGAATGGAAATTCATATTACCTTTAAGGAAGAGTTTGTTTTGTTTCAATAAAAACCACATTTTTTTATTTTAAAAGTTTATTAGTCGGAAAAAATGATATTCTTAGTAAGATTACTGAAATATAATTATAAGACGGCTCAAGTTTAGTTATATAATTATAAATATAAAATAAATAAATATATACGGATCGAAACGGTATATATCTTCAGGGCAACAATATTACGGCATTATCTATCATACTGGGACACATAGATCTGTAAGTATATTACTCAATACAGCTTATGTAACTATTCTCTAAAATGGTACGCACTTGTTTAGGCACAGTACTAAAACAATCTTTTAAAGTCAATAATTCCCAGGTATCTGTCTCTTCAACCATAAATGATTTGAAATGTTCACAAAAGTTACTTGTATTGAAAAAAGAACAATAAAAATAAAATTGTGATGAATCTTCCCTTGCTACCAATATTTGGGAAATTTTACAAAATTTTGGAACTGCATCTTCATAATCATAAATAAGACAATCACCAATACAATACTTGATACCATTAATTACAAGCCATTTGACATATCCATATACATCCTCACTTTCTACTTCAGTAATTATTCGCTCTCCTTTTACTTTTCCATGTTGTACAACAGTCGTTAAGCCCCGTTTATTAAGAAACCTATAACAACATTTCAATTGGCACTTAACAGCTAGTGACAAAGGTACATTTCGTTGTGTGTTTATAGAATTAGACACACGTTTCAAATCTAAATGCTTGGCTTCATATTTGAAGGCACTTAATAATATAGGAGGACCAATCTTTTCAATAATATCAGGGTAGTGAACAAGAAAATGGTGTTTAGGTTTTAAAGTATCTCCAAACAGTGAAATATACTGTTCATGATGCTCCAATATCGAATTCTTTAAATGTAGTAACAATTCTGCACTAAATGATTGTGACATCACAATATTGGTTAACTCGAGCATGCATAAATAGTACTTCCAAATGTCATCGCCAGGTGGTACTAGGTCACCAACAAGAAATTGAAAATTTCTTACAAAACACAACATTTCCGAAGCAGAAAACATTAAAGAACCTTTTTCTAAATTATTCTTTGAGACTTGCGGTGGTACATTAGAAGATTTAAAGTCATAATATTTGATTCTGTCATTTAGTTGATTAAGGGTGAAATATTTTAGTCCTATTAAACCGTTTATTATCAGTGCCATGCCATACCGATGTACCCCTTCACATACATCATGCATAACATCACAATATATATTATTATAGACATGAAATTCACCGATGTCATTCCAAATACAACTTTCTTTAATTCCCCTTTTCTGAATAACATCATCTTGATATTGATCAACTGATCGCTTAGTGCTGTTATCACAACTCAACTGAGTCCGACATTGGTCTTTAGTTGAATGGCAAAATCGACAGTAAGTCAGAGCAGCAAAACTTTCATTAAATCCTAAAATACTATGGAGACCTAAATTATCTCCAGCTATTACACCTAGAGAAAATCTAACTCTAAATGTTATCTCTTTTACAGTAATATCAATACCGTGTTCATGCAAGTATTTTAATTCTTCAATCAAGGAATTAAAAACAGCTGCATTTCCAAATTTATTGCGGTCAGTACTGTAGAAAATCATTGCCAAAAATATATTTTCTAGACGACTGGAATACTCTGGTGGTATACAAGCTATTGATATATACACAGCCCCAATTTTATTACAGCCTGCATGACTACCCAAAGGATTTCCGGTTTCTAGATCGTCAAAAAATAACACTAAAGGAACGAATATACTGTTATTATTATCATTTCCATGTAAATCTCTCCAAATTTTGCCCTGTACGAAGTTTCGAAGTGTATTTTTTTCTTTCATTAGGTCAGACTGGTAATTGCTTAAGAGGTCATAAATTCCTGGCACTTCTAAAAATAATTTTAAAGTGTGTCTTAGTGGTACCATACAAAGGTATTTTTCTTTTAATGTCATTATAGAGTTATTAGGCCCAACCATTGCTTTTTTGTATTAATCCAACAGAATATAATTCAGGCTTTACATATTTTTTACTACTTTCAAAATATTTCAATCGTTTATATTCACTGTCTACGTGAGAAAAACAAAAAACTAAATTCTCAAAAGCTTGTTCATTTAAATTATTACTTAAGAACATGCATCTTAATTGGGCTGAAACATTTGCAAATAAAGTTTTAACAGAAGTTATAAGTTCTTGTGTGAATAATCTAGACAAGTTGAGTTTGTCGTATAATTCACATACGAAAGAATCTATATAAGATCTTAGTATATCTGAAAAATTATCTGTTCTTACTTCCATAACTACTTTGTCAGGGACTGTGGAGCACTCAATATTTTTGAAGGTTTGTGATGTTTCAGTGTTATTATTACTGGCACTGAGTACTGCATTACTGGCACTGGGTATTGCATTATTGGCATTGTGTGTGTAATTAGTATTATCAGTGGCTACAGTATTATCGTTATTTAAGTTTTGTTTATGGGACCGTTTTATATGACTTTTAAGAGAATATTTTTTGTGATACAATCTATTACATGTGCCTATGGGGCAGATATAATAATCATTAATATTGTGATAAAATTTCAAATGGAATGAGTACTTATTAAAATCATTAAAAGAATTACCACATTTAGGGCAAATCATTATGAAAATTAAGTAATAGTTTTACCTAACAAATAATTATTTTTAAAATGACAAATTTAATACATCAGAAATGTAGGGAACCGGGTTGTCATACTCGGTTGTAATGTTGTAGATGCATCTCTGAACAATTAACATGAAGTGTTCACTCGATTTATTATATTTCGCATTAAATACCTGATATGATTTAAAAAGTGTATCATAGGCAGATGTTGCAGAGTTAAATGTATATTTGATCTCGTCAATCACTAGGTAAAACTGTTTAAAAGTCTGAAGATTTCCAAGTAAAATAAGGTATGGCTGTACAGGTTCCCGTAGTTTCCGTGCGTTTTCTTTTTTCTTCCACAGTTTGGTTAATATCTCCAGGATTCTGAAAAATTTGTTTGAGTTAAAACAATGTAAATGAACATTTCGAACGCCCGTTTGAATCGTGAGCGCGGCTCGTCTCGAACGCGCGAAGCGATCGGCCAATCACGAACGAGTGTACGTACCAATACGCTAAACAATGTCTGTAAGTTTATATCCTCAGGCTCTGTCTACCCCGTAAGGGATTAGGACGTCATAATATATATGTATGTTTTTCTTAACGGTCTCTAATATCTATAAATATTCTACAGTATTACTCGTATAATAAGAATTAACACTTTTTTCATAGGTTTGAAATACCTAGTTACATAGATAATATTATTTAAATATTTAAATGCGAATATCTCAGCTCCGATATTACTAAGGACAAAAAAATAATTTAACATGTATGTATATTTAAAATAGCATAACAAAATGATATTAATTTCATGTGTAGCTGTTGGAAAAAAAAGACGCCAATGGTCCATACACAAAGTTGAGCAAAGCCCTTTGATATAGATTTACTTACGTCGACAATGACCATAATGCTCTCTAAGCATTCTCGTGTTGAGAACTTCTTTTTCTGTGATGATCGTCCTTTTGGTGGAATTAAATGAACCAACAGAGTCAGTTCTGATGGTATTTTCTCATCTGAAATAGAAAATGTCCAAATGCAATTAGATATGATAAAATAAACATTTCTACTGAAATGTAATGAAATGAAATGTGTTAATGACATCCTCGTTATGAATTCAAAACCACAAGCTCAGACCATCATACTGAAAAACATTTATTGTGAAATCGCGAGAAAATTTCAGCCGTTTCATACATTTCTCGGTACCTAACAAGTGAGAAATGTATAGAACAGCAGATTTTTTTGTATTTATTCCATTTGTCTTGAGCAAAGCTTAAAGTTACTTTTTAGACATACGAGTGGGATAAACAAGAGTAACAGCTATTGCCTGGGGAAACCACATTACAAGTGGTTAAAGATACATCAATGATTAACATAAGCATGCCTACATAATTTCAAGAAATTGTTATATAGACAATCGTCAATAATAATTATAAGTAATAGAAAACTCATTCGTAGACAGTAGAATTTTAGGTGTTTGCTTACCATCAGTATCTAAGCGGCTTAGTGAATTTAATAAGTCTTCTTTGTATTCATCGCTTTTTATTTCTGATTTCTTCAATTCAAATACTCTTTTACAAAACGGTTGCCAATTTTGTCTGAACATGTCTCCTTTACCAGGGAATAATAAATCAAAATCTTCATTAATCTAAAAAAAATATATAAAAAAATTATTAAGACCTTAATTTAGATTAAATTCTTACCAACAGTGCTTGCATTCCACCACTGGTATAAGCCATAAGTTGTTATTTAAGCTAATAATTTTCGATGAATGTCCCATGGTACTACCAATACTTCACTCTATATTTTTTTTGTTTCTTACAGGTATAGAGCAATAACACACAATGACTGACACAAAAGATCATTACAGGAAACAAAAGAACATTAAGTGAAAACGTTATAAAGTGTTTGGGTTATATACCACTGATAGAACCAGTGGGCATTCACCACATTTCCATACAGTCACTTAGTTATTCAGAAATTACTTGTATGCCACACCCGAAAAACTAACAATTGTTTAGGCGCAAAATGTCCAATTCGCTAAATGTAAAATTAGCAGAATGTCCAATATTATCATTATGTCAAATGTTACAAATAATACTTTACTGAAAAAGAAAACAGAGTCTGGATTTTTTCAAATAACGCTAAAAATCTTGAAGTTCCTTCTTTAAATTTAAATTACCATAAAATTTAAAAAGTATATAAATGTATTTATTGATCTTTTATCGAAATCAGGCTTATCTTTCTTACTTAATAATTGATGGGGTGACGTTATGATGATATTGGACATTTTGAGAATTGGTTATTTTGCGAATTTGACATTTTGCGAATTGGACATTTTGTGCCTAAACGCCGACAACGTAGCTTTAAATTAGATTATCAAGCATTTAATAAAGTTGTTAATTATTGCAACAGATGACAAAATAGCACAACATAGCTTTCTCCAACCCAATAAACACAACACATGACTAACACTGTAGGTACCTGTGTGTGGGTGTGAGGATGCAGTCTATTCAATGGCCCAGTAATATTAACTAAGGGTTACTGGTTTATTTCTGTGAAAAAGTAATTTAATAAAGTTCAAAAAACAATAACATATTAATTATAGCAGTAACTTAAGTACTCACGAGCTGCACAGCTTTTGGGCTGTTTAAAATACTCCACTTCTGAATGAATTGTGCAACATTCTCATATTCTTGCTCATGTCTAAATTGGGCAGTAGCTTTCCACTTTGCAACTACTTCATACCAGGGTTCTTGATTTTCTTTTAACCAGTTGAAGTATTCTTGATTTTTTTCTGCTGTGGTATCTATAGTTAATAAAAAAAACTTAAAAAAAAAAACAAGTCAAATTGATACATATCATCATCATCAATCAATACATAGTGTAAACATAAGTCTCCCAGCATGTATATCTGTCTGTATAGGCTAATCTCAGAAAATACTAGGCTCCATTTGATGCGGATTTTACTGGCATATAGAGTATTTATCGGGCAAGGGTTATGTATATAAAATATACCCCGGGCAGACCCAGGGCGGACCGTTAGTTAAATATAAAGTTTCAGGAAATAAAAAATAATTTGCTGGATTACCTACCACTAGGTGTTTCTATTATTCTTGTTCTTTTTGGTGGCGTATTTTCATTATCTTTATTAATGGCTGATTTGCGTTTTCTTTCCCCAGATTGAAATAATAAGTTTCTCACTCTATCTATAAGTTTTCCCTTAGCTGGTACTGATCTTCCACAGTGTGAATCACTTTTTTTAATAGGCCGGGTAAAATATGTACTAGCTGACTCTTGCGGAAAGAGAGTTATTATTTTACCAGATAGCACTGTATAGTCATCATAATTCAAACGCCTGAAATAATGTAATAGAAGTTTTAAAAAACACAAATAAACTTCTCCCAGTTCCAAACAATAAGTAGAAATCACTTTTATAATATTTATAAAAAAAAGAGATATAAGCTTTCAAAGACCAAGCATGAGCGAGCGAGCGTTTCAACTAAATGGCTAATTCAACTACCTGGCTGCGACATATATACAAAATTCTAGGTACTCACTTATTAACAATAAAAGTGAACAGATGTCTGATTATTACATCTGTTAAGCGGTTTCTGCGCTTACTATCTAGGCATCCGTTTGTACTGTAAAATTGGAGAATACTTTTTCCACACGGAGAAGTTTCTAACAGAGTTTTAAGATCGAAGTCTTGAAATTGGGGTAAAATCAAAACTTCAGATAAACTTATATTAAAGTCTGCATTAATGTCATCTCCAGGAAGCAATATACTGTTAGAATCACTTGAGATAGTGTCTGTTGTAGCCTGAAAATATTATATTAAGTAAGTGAACTTGCAAATTCATAACAAGTGGTTTTATAGTAGACTAGCTTTTGCCCGCGGCTTCGCCCGCGTGAATTTCTCTTCCCACGGGAACAGTGCTTTTTCCCGGGATGAAAGGTACCCTATATCCTTCTCCGTACTTCCAGCTATGTGTATGCGAATTTTCAGGAAGATTGGTTCAGTAGATAAAGCGTGAAGAGGTACCAAACAAACAAACAAACTCACTTTCGCATTTATAATATTAGTTAGGATAGGATAGTTAGGATTGTGGGTACAGCAACTCTGACACTAGGACTAGACCTTTCGAGTACTTCCACAACTCGTTCTACTATCCTACTATTTGGAACGAATTGCTGAAAATCAAAATTAATTAAAATTTTATTCTGCAACTCATTCCATGTTTATAAATGGTACAATCAGAAAAAAGTTTTAGTGTAGAAATAATAAATTAAATAATTTTTAAATTTATCTATGAACAAAAACACAGTAAAATGTAACAATTCAGAAAAAAAAATCAGAAACATTTGTCTTGTCTTACTGACTGTACCATGCATTGATAAGATTTAAACTTCCATACAAAAAAAAATGGGACTAGTTACAGAATGAAAATAAGTAAATTTTTATTTTCTGCAATTCGGCTCAAATGGGCCGTAGGCAGGCATGTAGGATGTGTTGTGGAATTACTCGACCTTTCTCATGGGTAAATTGTTCAGGAGACCCCGTATACCTTTTAACAGTGTTAAGAAAGTTTTTAAAAAGAATGAATTTATGATAAAGGCCTGCAAATTAGAGACATAGTTGCAAAACAAAATCTTTTGACTTACCAATCCATCAAGGAACTCCGAAATTTTTTTCTTTAAATCTATACGCACTCCCATCAAAGGGCAAAGTTCTTTGAGATTTTCCTCTGTCAGAGCACTTAGATGGTTAGGCTCGATCTCATTTTCTGTAAGTAAGACCTAAAGATTACAATAGATAGGCTAAGCTATACCGCTACCGTTGCTAAGGTTTGAAACGCATATCCATTAAAAAAACAAAGTGGCGCCAGCCGACAATAAAAGAAATCACTGGCTTTAATAGTCCATAGAAGTATTTTGAATATGTTAAATAAATCTTAAAATCGAAATTAGACATAACATTTTGAAATTTACTGTCGTATTGTCGGCGCTCCTTGTAGATAGGTACCTAATTGAATAATGGTAGGCAGTTAGTTCAAGCTTCATCATGCTCATCAACCACATCATTTCACTGCAAAAACTGCCCACTAGGATAGTAGAGACGTCACTTACCTAGGATAGTAAAGCTTGGGGTTTTCAGGTTTTGATTCGACACTTGTTATTGTTACCTACTTTTGTCTCAGGGGCGTAGGTATAGACCGAACTTTTACAGACAGGAAATATGCCAAAGGCCGCAGGTCGGAGAGGGCCCACAGTACATGGCCGCAAGCATCTTTGCATTTATTATTATAAAATGGGGTTGCTTTAGAATAGATTAAACTGCCGCGTCACGCTCGCTTTGCTCGCTCGCCTCGCGCATTTTGGTTTATGTATAACCTAACGCTCGTCGCTTCGCTCCTCGCAACCTATACTACCTTTTTCAGCAAGGTCGCTTTTGAGTTTAATCCATTCTAAAGCCAACCCTATAAAATTAAGTAAACTTGTTTTGTAGCTAAATACTATAAATACCTACGTATTAGTTCTGTAAATCAACGTTGACGTTGGTTGAACTCCTTTACAACGAGAGGGCATTCAATTAATTAGATAGGTAAGTATGTACATAGGGAACTAAAAATTAGCGCTAAAACAATACATTTTTGAGAATACTTACTAGAAAATAATTCTACAACTTCATCTGGCATTTGCCAGGATTTGAGAAGTTGGTCCATAGTAGCCACTTAGGTTACTACCTACCAAAAGAATTTGTAACTTTGGCACGCACAGCACAGCACAGCAGTTCACTCACAGCACTCAACAAGTAAATTAGTAAACGACCGTTAGGGATGTACCGTGCGCGCGGCGGGCCACTAAAGTAATCGATAACATCGATCGATGATTTAAGATTTAATCGTGATTTAATTAAAAAAACTACAAACTGTATTAACTACCACATTTGCCCATATCAATTACAAATTCAGTGCCGTCCTGAATTTTGAATATCAAAACTGTACTCTGCTTGTCACGGGCGTAGCCAGGATTCTGTTTCGGGTGTGGTTATTAAGAGTTCAAAACGACGACTGGGGTGCTGAGGAGTAAAATCTACTACTAGTGTGCTAATGATGATGAACTGAGATATCAATAAGAGAGATATCAATTGTCAATCAATCTAAATATCCTATCGAACTATTATTATAAATGCAAATCCTACTTATATTATAAATGCGAAAGTTTTTTGTTACTCAATCACGCAAAAACGGCTGAACAGACTTGTAACTATAAAATTTAGCACCCGGATTAACATAGGTATAGGATACGTTTAATCCCGGAAAAATATTTGGTTCCCGGGGGATTCTACGCAGACGAAGTCGCGGGCTACAGCTAGTTAAATATACATAAATAATTGACCGAGTGAAACGAAAGTCTCCGAGTCTAATGGGAACAGACATACAAACTTCGAATAGAAGTTTATATATGTGTGTGTATGTTTGTTCGACGAGACGATAACCTGGGCTTACCATTTGTCCATCATCACGAAATCCTATAGACTGGTAGAAGTCAATAAGTTGTTTAAATTGAAACATGAGCCAATTCGATGGGACAAAACTATCGATAGTACATTCGATAGTATCGATTGTATTGCTGTGTGTCGATAGCAGTTCGATATATATATATATATATAAGATATATATCCGATATATTTTATCTATTTATTTATTAAATCTTACAAGCTAATAGGTGTTATATCCATAACGTTTACAAGACTAATTAAAAAAAATAAGACAAAAGAAAATGGGTACACACAATCGTCAAATTAATGGCAGAAACAATTTCAAGATTGGCAGTCATTATATGTCCATTGTATTTTATTTTATCCTATATTATTAAATATGGTAATATATAATAATAATGTTGTGTAGAAAAAAACGACAACTGATATTACTTAAAATAATGGATTAAGATAATACGATTACTCCATCCATGAAATCACGAGGCGAATACTAATGAAAGGCTTTTCCCATCACTATTTTCTGAGTATCGTGTATTAGCTTCTGATTGGCTAATGATTAGCCAACGAGGACAAAGGGTTTGCAACGGTTTATTCTAGAATACTATTCATTGAAAACTTCAAAACTCTTGAATGAAATTTTTTTAAATCTAGATATAAGACCAACATCATTTTACAAGAAGAACATTAGTTAATTACAAAATTTGTTTTATTTTAAAGGAAAACAATCTTTTTCTTCTAATAACCATTTTTTTTGGCCGAAGAAACGAATATAATTTATAACCGACTCCCAATAGAAAAAAGGTTCTTGGGTGCTATTTACCCGACTGCAAAGAAGGAGGGTAATGTTTTTCGGGTGTATGTATTGTTTGTAATATATTGGGTAAAACTAAACGCAGGCGTTTCGCATTGCTGCCGCCAGAGGGCGTTCGGGGTTCTCACACTGCTAGCGTGGATGGCGTGGTGTGTAGTCCGCCATTGCATTGTCCAGGGCGATATCGGTTTGATTTTAATACGCGGAGCGGTCTCGCGTCTTTTGCTTGTTGTTTAGTTTGAGTGATAATTGTGAATTTCCTGTTTGTTAAATAACTATTGAATTTGTGTTTGTGAAAAACTCTGTTATTGTGACTTTTTCTTGTGAGAGGTGAAACGTGGCTGGCTGTTCACATCTGGCTGTTCCCGAGTGAAACTACGGGAAGAAATCTATTTAGTTGTCCTGGGGAATTGAGATCTCATGGGTTAGGTAGGGTGATTAGGAATTCCCCCTTCCCGAAGACACTCAAGTTTGGATCCGAAGAGAAAGAAGATTTAGCTTGGTAAGTAGTTTTCACTTGTAATTAATTTATAGGTTAGGTTATTATATAGGGCCCTGTAGCTCCCTTCATAAGCTACGGTGGTAGCAGACTGCGTTAAGTTAATTAGGTTTTAGTCGGGCAAACGTGGTGCCGCGTGGAGATTTTTTCCCGGTACTTATTTTTACCGGTGGTTTTTTCCCGGTGAAGTTCCGGTACAGAATTCTTCCCGCCGCTTCGTTTGTCCGGATTCGCTCTGCGCACATTTTCTGGCAGCAGAGCGTAGTTGCTCTGCACATTTTCTGGTAGCAGAGCGTAGTTTATCTACCCTCTATTTGTTCGTTTGTAAAAAATAATTAATTGTTTGTAAAAATTATTAGATTTTTCTTAGTTTGTTTGTATAAGAATATTTGTAACCTTTTTTGTATTTGTTTGCGGTTTGTACCGTGCGTTCCGGGTTTGTGCCATTCTCATACCTACCGCGGTTCTTCGTGTAGTTGCTTGATTTTGTTGTTTTTTATTTACCTTTTGTTATTTTTTGTTTGTGACTTGACGCGATGGCGAAGGCCTCCAATGCTAGGGCGACACTCGCCAACGAATTGAGATGGTTTGTGACGGCCGGAGGACTCCTGTCCCGGAAGGACAGGGAGGGCGCCATACTGCTAAGAGCGGATCACCTCCACTCACGATTGATTAGCGCGGAAGCGGCCATGGCGGCGCTTACCGAAGCCGATCTTACCCCGGAGGTCTACGCAGGTCACATGGCGGACATGGACCAGATCCTGAGTCTGCACGATGATATCGCGGAGGCGGTGACCGCAATAAGGGCGAGACAGGCTGGCGGACCAGCCCTCGCACACCTGTTAGACAGGAAGGACCAGCGGTTACTGGTCGGCTCCCCACCCTTCAGCTGTCCCACTTTGGGGGTAGGATGGAGGAGTGGGTAGCATATAAAAATATGTTTGAGTCCCTGGTCGTAGCACGACAGGATTTGTCGAAGGCCCAGAAGATGGCCTACCTCCTCTCCACTCTTGAGGATGAAGCGCGGTCGCTCATCCAGCACCTCCGGGTGGAGGACGACCAGTACGATACGGCTTGGGAGTTATTGAACTCCCGCTACCAAAACTTACGTTTGTTAGCGGATGCGCACGCCGCACAGTTGATGGCCCTGCCCAAGGTGGCCAACAGGGCACAGTTGCGCCTGCAGTTGCTCACGCCCGTTACAGTGGCCTGTAACGCGCTCCGCACACTGGGGCTGCCGGTGGACCAATGGTCCTTTTTGCTGGTGCACATTGTATTGGGCAAATTACCCAATGACATCCGCTCGCGATTTGAGCGCGAGAATGCGGAACGGGATAGCACCACCCTACCAACATTCACTGACTTGGTGAAGTTTTTGGAGTTTGAGGCACGGGCTGCTGAGAATACCATGACGGACTCAGCGCCATCCAGAGCGCCTGAACGTAGGCCCCAACAGGGACGGCAACCGCCACCGCGTGGAGCTGGTGTGCGGGTTGCGCACACGGCAGCAGTCGCGAGGGACGCGGACTGCCTGCAATGTGGCCGGATGGGCCACAGCCTGCTACAATGCAGGGACTGGCAGAGACTGCCAGTACAAGATAGGCGCCGCATGGCAAAGCGGCATGAACTTTGCTTTTATTGTTTGGGCGGTCACTATGCACGTGACTGTCCCAGTGCCATACCATGCAGTGCATGCCGTGGGCGGCACCACGCGATGCTTTGCATGAACCGCAACGGGGATGGCACCCGGATGTTGAGGCAGGGGTCCCCTATGGGCGGGGGCGCTCCTGCGCGGGTCTTGGCGGACCGGGACCACGCGCCCCAAGGTCATGGCCAGTATGTAGCTGGCCAGGCCCCGGATAGGGCCCCCATGGGCGGGGGCCCTAGATCGGACGTGAGAGTGGGGACACCCCCCTCCACGCGGGTTACCAATGCCCAACACATGCAGCCGCAGCGGTTTTCTCCGCCGCTGCACGAGTACCCACGGCTGGAGTACCACCCGCCGTACCATATGTATGGCCGGGCCGCGGGTTCTGCCCCCCCTCAGATGGGGATGTGCACTCGCCCGCCATATTATCCGGGTCAGTGGCGCGCCCCTGGTTTGGAGAGAGTGGGGAGCCCGTAACTAGCTTGCTCCCTTGCTGGGACAGAGCCGCGGACGGTTCTGCTCCCTACCGCGGTGGTCCGCGTATGGGGTCGTGGGGGGAAGCCATTAATTTGAGAGCTCTGTTGGACTCAGGGGCTCAAAGCAGTTTGGTTACCACTCGAGTGGCACGCCAGTTAGGTTTAGTCGTGGAAGACTCGCCTGTGCCACTTCTTGGAGTTGGTGGCATACAAGTGAAGTGTCTGACGGGCCAGACACTTGTCACCTTTTCTTCGCTGAAGTCCTCCACAATGAGGATCACGACTTCGGCTATGGTAATGGATACCATTGCGGGTTGGCACCCCTCGACAGACATACCGCCGGGTGTGTTGTCTTTGGTTTCGGGTCTGGATTTGGCCGACCCCTTTGTCTTTCATCCCGGCCCAGTGGACTTGCTCCTGGGCTCGGACGTATTGGGTTGGATTTTGTTGGGTACACAGAAGGCTCTGGGTTCGTCTTCACTGATGGCAGTGTCTACGATTTTTGGTTTTGCCCTGATGGGCCCTGTGTTTGATAATGGCACCGCGGAGGAGCCACCGGTTGTCGCATCTGCGTCCTTGGCCAAGACCATGCAAAGGTTTTGGGAGGTGGAGGAGCCACCTATGAGTTCCAGGATGGATCCGGAACACGCTGAGTGCGAAGCCCTTTTTCGATCAACCACGGAGAGGTTGCCCTCCGGTCGGTTTGTAACTAGGTTACCTTTTGTTGCCTCTCGTCCTAGCCTAGGGCAAAGTAGGGCGCTTGCGGAGAAACGACTGCTGTCCATGGAGCGACGCATGCAGCGTGACCACGTACTTCGCGATAAATATATTGAATTTATGCGCGAGTACGAGGATTTGGGTCACATGTCTCCGGCTCGAGTTGATTGGAGCTCAACTGAGCATTATTTTTTGCCCCACCACGCGGTGGTGAAGGCCTCAACAGGCAAATTGAGGACCGTCTTCGATGGGTCCGCACCCACTTCGAACGGAGTTTCGTTGAATCTATGTTTGCATTCAGGTCCCAAATTGCATAGGGACATAATTGACATCATCTTGAACTTTAGAAGACATCAAGTGGTTTTTGGCGCGGACATCCGGATGATGTTCCGCCAGACAGTCATACATCCTGAGGACAGGCGATTCCAGTTGATACTCTGGCGTGAGCGCCCTGAGGATCCTGTGACGGTGTATGAACTCAATACAAACACCTATGGTTTGAAATCTAGTCCCTATATCGCCATCAGATCATTGCTTGAATTGGCAGAGCGGGAACGGATCCGCTTTCCCCGTGGGGCTTCCGTGCTGTCACGTGACTTGTATGTTGATGACGTGTGCACCGGAGCCCAAAGTATTGAGGAGGCCCTCCTACTGCGGGATGAATTGATTGAAATATTGAAGACAGGTGGCTACGAGCTACGTAAGTGGTTGTCTAATGAGCCTAAAGTTCTAGAAGGGATCCCGGAGGATCACCAACAGAACCCTCACCTGTTTGAGGATGTGGATGATCCTAACAGGATAGCGGTGCTGGGCATGCAGTACCAGCCGCTAACCGATATTTTCACATTCCAAGTGGACTTGGAAATACCAAAAGTCTGGACTAAGAGAACGGTGTTGTCCGTAATAGCCCGTATGTTTGATCCAAGCGGTTGGATCAGTCCAGTGATATTCTCTGCAAAGTGTCTTCTTCAGAGACTTTGGACTTTGGGCGTCTCGTGGGACGAGCCGCTGTTTGGCTCTCCATTGGATGATTGGCTCGAGTTGTTTTCATCGATTAAGGAAGTCAATCGGATTGCCTTGCCTCGTCGAATATTGCCCCCGGGAAATATCGAGCCAGCCTGCATGGCTTTTGTGACGCGTCGGAGCGAGGCTACGCCGCGTCAGTCTATATGCGGACAGTTGACGCCGATGGCCGGGTCAATGTCTCGCTTTTGTTAGGGAAGAGCAAGGTCGCTCCCATCAGGACTAGGCTGACTATTCCCAAGCTTGAGTTGAGTGGAGCTCACCTTCTCTCTAAATTGTTGCATCACGTTGCATGTGAGCTGGCGGCCACGGTCGAGATACGGGACATCTTCGCCTGGTCGGATAGCCAGGTCGCGCTTGCATGGTTGCGCGCGGCCCCACATACCTTGGAGGTTTTTGTTGGAAACAGGGTTTCCCAAATCCAGAATATCGGAATTGATATAACATGGAGACATGTGCCGGGAGAGCTTAACCCAGCGGACTGTGCTTCCCGAGGTTGTACGGCACCAGAATTGGTGTCACACCCGCTCTGGTGGGGCCCAGAGTGGCTGATGGGATCAGAAACTTCTTGGCCTGTCTGTCAGACAGATGTTACTTCTTTGAGTTTGACTGGGCTCCGTGTACATGCTGTAGTCGCTGAGACGACGTCGGAGCCGGATTGGCTACTTGCTCGGTATAGCAGCTTGGATAAGCTTCTGGGTGTTACCAGTTGGATTAAGCGTTTCATACATAATTGTAGAAACCCACAGGCAAAGCGGTTGGAGCCGATTGCAGGTGCAGAAGAGCGCCGGAGCGCATTGTTGCATTGGGTCCGTGTCGTGCAGACCGGACGGTTTGAGTCAGAGCTTCGTATTTTGCGCGACGGACGCGCTAAGTTGAAGGGCGCGGTCGCTCGTTTGAACCCGTACATCGACTCGGATGGGCTTCTTCGGGTTGGAGGCAGGCTCCGGAAGGCGGATCTTCCATATGAGACTCGCCATCCTCTGTTGTTGCCCAAGGGCGGACCCTTGGTGCAGCTTTTGGTGTCTGATCGACACATTCGTAACGCCCATGCTGGGTGCAATGCTTTGCTGGCTATTTTGCAACGCGAATTTTGGATTTTGTCTGCCCGAAGAGCAATCCGTAGTGTTCTGTTTCGATGTATTGCCTGTTATAGGTTGAAGGCATCCACGATGCAACCACAGATGGGTGATTTGCCCGCTGATCGAATCCGACCTTCGAGGCCGTTTGACGGCGTTGGAACCGATTTTGCCGGTCCCTTTTCGATCAAGGCTTCTCCCTTTCGTAATGCCCGTATTGTGAAGGGCTATTTGTGTGTATTTGTTTGTTTGGCCACCAAGGCTGTCCATTTGGAGGTGGTATCAGCTCTGACTACGGAGGCCTTCGTCGCCGCGTTGGATCGCTTTGTTTCGCGTCGAGGTCTACCTTCCCTTATTAGGTCGGATAATGGCACAAACTATAAAGGAACTGTAAATTATCTTAAGGATGTTTCCGTGTTTATTGATAAAAATTGTACTAGTTTAAGTCAAATTGCTGCCCAAAGGGGAATAACCTGGAAATTTAGTCCCCCAAGTTGCCCCCATTGGGGAGGGATTTTTGAAGCGGCTGTGAAATCCGCAAAGACCCACCTCCGCCGCATTATCGGAGAAACGGCTCTAACTTTTGAAGAGCTGGCCACAGTGTTTTGTAAAGTTGAGGCGGTCCTCAACTCTCGTCCTCTCTGTCCGCTATCTCCAGATCCAAATGACTTGGAAGCTCTCACCCCTGGTCATTTTTTGGTGGGAGGGCCGTTGAATGCCCTGCCCGAATACCCGTGGAAGGATGAACGCGTATATCGGTTGTCGCGTTTTCAAATGTTGCAGCAAATGAGCCAGGACTTTTGGCGTCGCTGGTCGCTTGAATATTTGCATTTGCTGCAGCAAAGAGTGAAGTGGACAGACAGGACTGAGCCTCCCAGGGAGGGTGATTTAGTATTGTTAAAAGAGGCAAATTTGCCCTCATTGCTTTGGCGACGAGCTCGCATATTACGTTTGATTCTTGGCGGAGATGGCACTCCGCGTGTGGCTGAGGTGTTGGTCGACGGTTCGATTTTAAGGAGAGGTGTGACCTCTCTCGCCCGCCTTCCCGTAGAGTAAGCTAGCGGTCTGCTTCTCAGACCGGGACGGGGGGATGTTTGTAATATATTGGGTAAAACTAAACGCAGGCGTTTCGCATTGCTGCCGCCAGAGGGCGTTCGGGGTTCTCACACTGCTAGCGTGGATGGCGTGGTGTGTAGTCCGCCATTGCATTGTCCAGGGCGATATCGGTTTGATTTTAATACGCGGAGCGGTCTCGCGTCTTTTGCTTGTTGTTTAGTTTGAGTGATAATTGTGAATTTCCTGTTTGTTAAATAACTATTGAATTTGTGTTTGTGAAAAACTCTGTTATTGTGACTTTTTCTTGTGAGAGGTGAAACGTGGCTGGCTGTTCACATCTGGCTGTTCCCGAGTGAAACTACGGGAAGAAATCTATTTAGTTGTCCTGGGGAATTGAGATCTCATGGGTTAGGTAGGGTGATTAGGAATTCCCCCTTCCCGAAGACACTCAAGTTTGGATCCGAAGAGAAAGAAGATTTAGCTTGGTAAGTAGTTTTCACTTGTAATTAATTTATAGGTTAGGTTATTATATAGGGCCCTGTAGCTCCCTTCATAAGCTACGGTGGTAGCAGACTGCGTTAAGTTAATTAGGTTTTAGTCGGGCAAACGTGGTGCCGCGTGGAGATTTTTTCCCGGTACTTATTTTTACCGGTGGTTTTTTCCCGGTGAAGTTCCGGTACAGAATTCTTCCCGCCGCTTCGTTTGTCCGGATTCGCTCTGCGCACATTTTCTGGCAGCAGAGCGTAGTTGCTCTGCACATGTATTTATGTACTTATGTATAATTCTTTGGCACGCCCTACAGACTTAATGGCTTGGCGGATTTTATTTTGAGGAGATGTCTGGATTCATCTTGATTGCCAGAGAGAACCTGGATGTGTTAAAATTTTTAATGAATTTTAAAAGTGTGACTCAGTAGGTACTAGGTAGGTAGGATTTATGTTAGTGTATGGATGGCGTATGGTATCTGAATAAGGAAGTAAGGTTTCCTAGCCTGGCCCTCCTGACCACATGCGGCGGACGGAGTGTGAGCGAGAGGGAACTTACAAAATAAATAAGCATCTAGAACAATAAAAATAAACATGTTATTGCCATGCCTTCTGATTGTTTTAATAATATTAAGTCGCTAAAATACCTGGTTATTTTTTTACAATGGATGAACGAACATGCTATACCTATAGTACTCTGTGCTATTTATTGAAGATATATATATTTAGACAGGACCGAATTTAGTTTTAAATGGTTTAATCAATGTAAACAAAATATTATTAAATAAAGAGAGGAAAATCTTAAAATAAAATAAAAAGCTGATTATATATCTGATTTCATGGAAATTTTGCTTGTAAAAAAAAGTTTCGAAATAAATATAACTTTGTTTTAGCTCGAGACATTTTCAATAATAGTGTTCAAGACAACGACCTGACATTGAAATAAAAACGTATTCTCGGAGGAAAAAAATATCTTTTTTACTAAGAGGCCTTTTATCTTCTATCAAAAAAGCAATTTTTTTGCTAAAGAAGACGAAATATCTCGTATCAATTACAAACAGATGTTGAAACAAGATTTTTAGATCTCTTCAATGAAATGAAGTGTAATTTCTTCGGAACAAGAAACTTTGGTTTCTTGACCGAAGATATGTAATCTTAGTGTAAATTATTTTGGCCTCGTTCAGTTAAGAGAACCAATATCTTTACGTAAGAAACAAATTTTGACTGAAAATAAAACTCTCTTGAAATGAGCCAATATTTCCAAGAATGTGTATAATCTTGGAGGAAAATAATCGCAAAATCTTTTTTTTTCCGTGTATCTTCGCAATAATGAGCACAATTAATATCACGATCAATATCATCTACCAAATGCTTCGGTAGCGAATACAATTCTTAAACATAGTTATTCATTGTAAATACAAATTTCAATAGGGTTATTTGTAACGATGTTTAAATACCTATCGGAAGCGGATAAAGCTTATTTGAAATTAAATGTCAAATAGTATAAATTTCATTTGTATGCTATAATCCGGGCAACAAGTAGATAAGTATAATTCACACAATACTTTTACTCATTGGTAAAACCCGTGGCACTCAAGTTTATATATAGTCGGGCAATATTTCCTAGAAAATGGAAACGTGACGTTAAGCTGCTATATGCGATTACAGCCTTCGAGAGACGGGTCGCACACGACTGCCGGAGGAGACTATTTTTATTATTTTTTTTTACTTTCAAAGATGCGGGTTTATGGTTTTTACTATAATCTTCACCTAGTCAGGGATCTCGTGGATATTTTGGAAAATACTTCCAGTATACGAGATATGTCCGCAAACAGGTACCGCTCCTTTTTTGTCGCTGAAAATATAGAGCATTATCTGACGACAAATATTTATAATGTTTATTCTCCGCAGTATTTTTACATTTCTATATTATCTAGCTATACGACTACGCATTTCAAAAAATATTGGAATCATTTTCTCAGTTTATTTAATAATAATCAATGTTATTTAAAGTAAAATTAAAACTAAACTACGATATGATTGTATTAAAATTATTAACTACCCATTAAAATTAATTTAATCAAGAATACCACCCTCGACAGTATCTGGTTCAAAAGCTGAGTTTCCTCTCTGGATCGCTAGGGATATCGTTTGAGTCAGGTACCATACAGAGCGAATGTCATAAAAACATAATAAAATAGCCTGATTTCGATTTATTTATTTTCAATATGAAATCGGGCAGCGGTTTAGCGGTTTGACACGCTTAAAGGATAAATAATATTGAACAAGTACATTTAATAAAAGTATTGAAAATGAAAGCAATGAGAGACTTTCATAATACTATTAATAGCTATTGGCCGGGGCTTCTGAACACTATTTCTGACTGCCCGTTCTGAACATATTTCGTATATAATGGAGAAAGCATTTCTGATATCAAATGAGTGAGTAGTCTCGGTAAACATATAAAAGCTTGCCTTTTTTTCTAAATTTGTATTGTAGTAAATATTATGATTAACTTAAAATATACTTTATGACTGAGTCTATAAAATTAATTTTATATAATTGGCACCTACTTCATCCAGCCACAGGGAGTTCGCATGCGGTTGCAAAAAATACACTATTCTCATTTTTAATTAGTTTCGTTATTTGTTCATTTGATTTTAAATATTCAATTTATAAAATAAATAGACATAATTTGATATACATTCTATATTTGTCATGTAACTTTTCTACAGATAAATTACATTTCTCAGATGTATTTTGAAAGCAAATCCATAATATAAATTGAACATTTACAAAAATCCCCGACATCACGCTGATAAAATAGAAACCCTTTAAAAATATTATCAGTTTCGGAACTAGTGTGATTTTCATTTAAAAATAATTTCATTTCAAAATTCGCAGAATCGCAAAAATTTGAAAAAAATATTTAACAATGTATGTGTAAAATTAAATGAAAATGAATATAAAAATGCAAAAATGAATCGTTTCATTATGAATTGGCCAATAGATTCATCACGTGTGGAATTTAAGGTCGTTGAAAATGTGAAAAATTTATTTAATCCGAGCTGCGCATTAGGCGAATTGGACGAAAATATTCGTCGTTCCGAAATCCCGCACACCATTAATCGTTTTGATGTCACAGTATGGGACATTTAGTGTGACCCTTTTTATGCGGAGACCTCCCGATTTAGTTTACTCCCGTTGTTCCTTAGGCTCTGTACCTTTGGGAAAAAGTACTCACAGGATGAGGACAATATTACTAAAATTTTCTCATTTTCACCAGTAAACAAAATCTAATTAGCAAAAAAATATATTTACTTTCTTTATCTGCATAAAATAAGTAAGTAACTCTTTATGAATGAATATAAAAGGAGTAGGTACAATGTGTCTTAAAGGCTAATGTACAATGGCGGCCTTATCTATCCTTTTTAGTCCTACCTATCGGTTGCCTGTAAGAAATTTATGTAGCAATTTCTTACAGGCAACCGATAGGTAGGACTAAAAAATAAGAGGAAAATACTTATCATTATGTCCGAAATTATAATTTGTTTATAAATAATAGTGGAAACACAATGGCATACAATGAGACAACTCTATTAGAGAGCCTCCAACTCTGGTAAACAGAAAATTTTCCACTTCTCTCACTTGGTTTCTCCTGATTTTAGTATTTCTTTTCTGTATTGCCATTGGCATTTTTTTATGTCCTCACGTGGGTATCAAAGCCTCAGAGACAACAGGAATAGTCGCCCGATTTACGTCCCTAATCGCTGAATGCCGAACTGAATCGCTGTTGATCGGCTGGCCGCATCGGAAGGCAGATACTAATCGCCGTTCATTGTGGACGACTGTACAAATGATGGTTTAGAACATAATCGTTTGTGTAGTTAAGCTCCAATGTACGCGTCATTGGATACTGTTTTCCTTTTATCGTTACGACAATAGCTATTAAATATAGCCAATCATAGAGTTTATTGGGACGGACCATTCACGTCTTATCTCTTGCAAGAAATAAACAAGCATAGCCAAGGCTCGGTCGCATTATACATATTATGTTTATAATCAAAATTATTGTCTACAAAAAACTATTTGTGTACTTCACGCTCTTTCCACGAACAAAACCTAGTCCATATTTAAAATAAATTAAATATTGCTCGGTGCAGTTCGCGTCGATGGGAGATTTATTAAATAAATTGGAGCCAATGCTGCAGGTTCCTGTGGCATCAGCAATTTTCTCCACTTTTGTTTGTGAAAGCCTGACCCAATTTAAACCAATTTGAAATGCCAATTCGACCTGTATTTCTTCTGATTGTGTTTGGTTAACATCGAGATAAAGCTGATTTTGCCGTTCGGCTCTAAAATTGATTTTTTATCCTAATGTATGTTTAACTTGTATGGCGTATTTTTATCAATTTTTTATTGCAATTGTTATTTTTGCGTGTGCGTGTAAATGACCGGAAATCAAAATTTCCGAATTCACACTTTTATTTCGTTCACAGTTCACAGTTTTGACATGAAATCAAGACTTTTGACATGTTTTTATTAAAGATTCTCCAATTCTCCATCTTCAGCAGACAGCCTTCCGAGATATTGTTATACTTATTTGTTATTCTTGTTGAAATATTGTTATAACCGCGACACAGAACTTGCATGTGTTAAAAATTATACTATGACTTTGCTATAAATAAATATGGCATATTAATTTATTAGAGAAAAACTTCAAACACTCTTTACTCACGACAGTGATACAGCCATTCTCAACTGAATAATTGACAAACTTTCATTTATTTCAGGGCAGCTGCAAGGTTCAGGGTACAGCGAGCCGCCTGAGCCAGAGTTTCTGGCACCGCTGGAGAACCTCACGGTCGCCCAGGGCAGGGACGTGTACTTCACATGCATCGTCAACCATCTGGGCAACTACAGGGTAAGGCCTCATCAACAGTTGTAAGGTTCAGGGTACAGCGAGTTGCCGGAGCCAGAGTTACTTGGCGCCGTTGGAGAACCTCACGGTCGCCCAGGGCAGGGACGTGTACTTCACATGCATTGTCAACCATCTGGGCAACTACAGGGTAAGGCCTCATCAACAGTTGCAAGGCTCAAAATACAGCGAGCCGTTAGAGCCAGAGTTCCTGGCGCCGCTGGAGAACCTCACGGTCACCCAGGGCAGGTACGTGTACTTCACATGCATTGTCAACCATCTGGGCAACTACAGGGTAAGGCCTCATCAACAGTTGCAAGGCTCAGAATACAGCGAGCCGTTAGAGCCAGAGTTCCTGGCGCCGCTGGAGAACCTCACGGTCGCCCAGGGCAGGGACGTGTACTTTACATGCATCGTCAACCATCTGGGCAACTACAGGGTAAGGCCTCGTCAACAGTTGCAAGACTTAGGGTACAGCGAGGCGCCGGAGCCAGAGTTCCTCACGGTCGCCCAGGGCAGGAACGTGTATGTAATTCACATGCATCGTAAACTATCTGGGCAACTACAGGGTAAGGCCTCGTCAACAGTTGCAAGACTTAGGGTACAGCGAGGCGCCGGAGCCAGAGTTCCTGGCACTCATTATTTTCAGGCAGAAATGAAATG
This sequence comes from Ephestia elutella, assembly GCA_018467065.1. Classification (NCBI taxonomy): domain Eukaryota; kingdom Metazoa; phylum Arthropoda; class Insecta; order Lepidoptera; family Pyralidae; genus Ephestia; species Ephestia elutella. The sequence continues at coordinate 8,412,528 of CM031569.1, forward strand.
AAATGAAATATTTTATTTGCTTAAACTCGAAGGCTTCCGAAAACCTTGCAAAAATTCCGTGTTTTTTGTGCTGTTTGTAGTTTTTTACACTGCGAATAGAGAAGACCATCAACCAGTAGTAAAACAACATAAATTAATTAAAATATTTTATACATTCTGTGGAAGTTTTTAAATAATAAAAACATTTAAAACATCGAATTCTTCATTGAAATTAGTTACAGCTCTCTTTTTAAGAATAGAATTCGCGCAATAGAAATGTGATTGTAAATGTGTCCTTGATAAATCCATAAAAGTTATTTACTAGCGGATAAATCAAATAATTTTAATACGTTCCTAAAATTTATTAACTTACCAGGTGGCGTGGTTAAAATCCGATACCAAGATGATCCTCGCAATCCACACACACATGGTAAACAACAACCCTCGTCTGTCAGTCACACACAACGGACACAACACATGGAAGCTCTACATCAGCAACGTGGGACCGAAGGATTCTGGCAGCTATATGTGCCAAATCAACACAGATCCTATGATGAGCCAGGTAAGATTCAATTTTGATTGTCTAATTTATAGAGTTTTGACTTTTACAATTGGTTTTTTGTTTGTAATATATTTAACTGTAAATTGAGGAACATTGGCTTCAATACAGAGATAAAATAATCCTACTATAACTTAGAACTTGATGTTTTTAGGAATAATTTTGACAAAGTTAGGTAGTAGTGCCACAGTCACCACCTACATGCGCTATTTTTTTCGCCTATATCAAATGCATCTGATATAGTACCTATCCAATTTTGTTTATCACAGTAACATGATGGTAAATAAGTTTAGAAATGTAATACTAATAACTACTTCCAAAACGATCCCGAGCAAACGCTGCTCTATTATAAGAAAAGTATTACTAAAGATACCCAAGCAAGCATATGTTTAATATAAGATAATAAAATACGAATAAATATACAAATTTTGCAACAACTTTCCCTCCAGAATGGACAAACAATGCACAGAGATCGATCTAAATAACAGAACAAACGAAATGGCTTGCGTTTGAAGCGACTGCTCATTTATGCGCGCCCATTCTTTTTGCCCGTCAAAAGTGACATGGACGGATGTGTAGCTGAGTGTACGCCAGTACCCGTTCGGAAATAGAGAGCCATCGAACTAGGAGTAAGTAAATTAAGAAACAGGGTACAGCTACCACTATTACCCCTATCAAGTATACGGGCTATCTGACCTACAGAGGCTCCCAACTAGTGACGTAACAATAGTAACCCTCAGGTGGGTCTCAGGCGGAAAGGGCACCTCGTCATTGGTCATCTGGCACTGGCAGGATGATACCTTTTTTGTTGTCGTCGTATTGCACTGGGGGACAGGGCCAAGTCGATGAACTTGCCGTAGGGCCCCGAGGAGTGTAGTTACGCCACTGTTAGAAAATAGCATGGAAAAAATATTTATTTTTTTGCCTTAAGTATTCTAGGGTCGTGATATTGTTCGGGTTAGTGTATTTTTTCTTTGGTTTCGTGGAATGAAACCCACACAAGGATTTTCTTGACAATGTCAAGAGCGTGGCCATTACCTTCTCAATTTCACTCACTAGCTAATAAATATTAATTCTAGAGTGCACCTAGTGTGTACCAAATTTCACCATAACTATGGTGGTGGTAGGAACTTCCATACTAAAATATGCTGGGTGCTTTATTTTTAAAATCATAAAAGTAAAAAAAAAAACAGAATGCTTTGAAAACTGATCGTTCGGGTGAAATTATGAAATGGATGGCTCACAGGCGGTCGTTTGCGTGTTTTGCGCTGGTCAGCCAGCGGACCAGACTTTTTGTATCGTTATCCTGCTCTGGCATTAAATCCTCGTTTGTATGGCATAGAATATCACAGTTTGAACATGTCTTTTTTATTATTTTAATATACCTACCTAAACTTGACTTCTGTTACTTAGTTGAATTATTTTTGTAAGTAAATACCTACCTACTTAAAAGTTTAAGTATTCCAGTTGATTCCATTGCTTAAGTCTTGGTCTTTTTTCTGCTTGTTGGTAATGTTTTATTTTTATATGGTGATAAGTGTAATGGGGAGACCATATAATAATACATAATACCTTATAATAAGAGACCATTAAGTCTAAAATAAATAATGGGGCTGACATATCTGTCGAGATAAAAGCCACTAAAGACTTTGATTAAAAAAATAAGTCTATAATACAAATACACTTCCATTTTGTTTTAAGTGCCCGATGGTATTAAAAGAAGTATTTAAATTGAATAGGATATAGAAATACAAGTAAGGAATAAAAAAACGCTATGCCGCCGTAAAGCAAAATAAAGCTGATTTTACTTAAATCTCATTGGATTAGCGTTGCAGCAATAGTGTTGACTATCGATAGTAAAAATAGTCATACTATCGATAGGCCTATTCGATAGTATGACTATTTTTCAAGGTCACAATACTATTGACAATACTATCGATAGTCAACACTATTGCTGCAACGCTAATCCAATGAGATTTAAATAAAATCAGCTTTATTTTGCTTTACGGCGGCAATTTTGCAGCTATTGACTAGTCTCAATACTATCCATAGTATCGATAGCCAATAGTTTGCAATACTATTGATGATACCCAAAATAGTATTGTAATTCAATAATATCGATACTACAATATCGATAGTAATGACTAGAAAACATCAATAGTATCGATGCTATCGATAGTATCGATAGTTTTGGGTATCATCAATAGTATTGCAAACTATTGGCTATCGATACTATACTATCGATAGTATTGCCACGTGTCAATACTATCGATAGGTATATCGACAGTATGACTATTTTTCAAGGTCAACTATCGATAGTCCTGCAACGCTACATTGGATTTAATGATGTATCAACGTGAAACTTTTGCTTTTAATCCCGAATCCTTTAATCAAATTATTTTATCCATTATTCAACACGACCTGGATTGCATTTACGTAAATGAAAATACAAATAAAAAGAATACTTATGTTACAGACACAGATAAATAGATAGACAGTCAAGCTTTTTTTTTACTATTGCAAACACGACCATTAATGATCTGTAACATTTTTTTTTATAATATAGCTATACTATTTTAGATTAAAAATGTGATTGTTACATATTTATACTTTGAACTGACGTTTATATTGGGTTATATCTATTTAGCTAATTCATTTTTACTAAAAAAGTGGCCCATTATCACCTAGGTGAATAAAGGCGAAAGAGAACAAATGACACTAATTTTGTCGAAAAAATTCACCTGGGTGATATCACCTAGGTGAAATGAGTCGCAGGTGAAATGAAAACACTAAAAAGTCTACTCTTTTTACCCAGGTGAACAGAGTGGAATATAATTTAAACCTTTGTCAGGACAGGTTTGGCTTTAAGGACAGTGGTTCCGGTCCCGAAAGCCCTACACAAAATAAGTAATCCAAATATATACGAAAGTAAAGCCGGAAGACGTGGCTAGTAAAGAATAATTACGATACGTCTGTCCCGGTCAGCGGGACGCGGTAATATTAAAATTTATGCAATCGATATTGGAGCCAGCTTGCATCAAACCTGCAGTCCGAGGCACTTGCCAACGTTACTGTAAATATATTGTGTGCTTTTCGAATCTCTGTTTTGGCATCGATGCGCTGCGAATCTTTGGATATTACATGACGATTTAATGCCACTAAACGGATGTTAAATCTATCAAACTGCATATCAATGCAGATCTTCAATGAGTAATCTTATTTCGGATGCCAAAATTTATTTGGATGAAAAATGTTGCAGGTTTCCTTAAATAGAATATCAAGCAAGTGTATCGTAAGTAGTTACGATAGTTGTACTCGTAGATACGATACGTGCAGGTTGTATTCAAACTAAATGTAATTGTATGCCGTTTAAAATAGTTCGTAACTCCGTATAACTTGGTTTCAACAGTACAGTGTTTTCTCTTAGTTCTTATCGTTAAAGATGCTTTAATGGTGACGTAACATATTATATACCTATTTTGTCAAAACTCCATCTTTTTGATTCAGAAAATAATCAAAGCATTGCATAGCATATGCTTGAAAGCAATTTCAGTTTATCATCAGTCTAAATTGTAAATCGCTTCAAATAATTAACGTGAACAATTTCGAAATTATTTGATCATTTACGTGAAATTCTGGGAGAAGTATTTCAGTATATTTGTCTATTAACTCATTTGATATGCACTGCATGGAGCATTGCGATGTATTTGATCAAATTATTGCGAGGTCAACAAACTAAATTGCTATTCGTATCGAAATTATGACAGTTTCAGTTTAGTTATTTGATATTACAGAGGATTAATTTAAAATATGCTTTGCACAGGTCAAAAATAATTGATTGGGGTTACAGTGTCTAAATGCTACCAACTTTTAAAATATATTAATGAGATAAAAATTACTCGGGATGATTGGTATAATAGCTTTTGCCTAATTTTCAAGTTTTTTATTTTAGTTTTGTATTTTGGTTGCATCATAACTAGTATTTTTATACAAAGCCATAGGAATCAGAATAATAATACATAGTAAACCTACTTATGAAGTGAAATATGAAAATGAAAAATAATAAGAGTTTACTTAATTCCAATACATTATAATACCGACGCATGGCCCATGATTAAAATGACGTTTACTTTTTCCCCTACCATGATGGATGGTGTTAAACCAAACATCTCTAGGATTAATACTCGTCCACACTAAAACTTTCATGATAAATGCGCTATGAGTGAAAACTAAGAGGAAATCCCGGCGGGCGCTGAAACCTAAGATATAAGCGGATAGAGCAAACATGTAGAATGAGGAGCAAAAGTATTACGAAGTAACTTTATCGTGTGATGTTCTAGCTTCATAAAGATCTTTATCACCTCGCCAGACTATATTCAACGAAACAGATGACAGGGTATGGATTCCCAAAAATACTTTAATGGTTTAGAAAGCATAAATTTAAACGATCCTTTTTTTTTTGGTTTGTTAGCCTTCTAAGAATCATGAGTAAAAAAATAAAGAAGTGTTGTCTTAGAAATGAAACTAATTTATTGACGGCCCGACTGTTTGTAGAATTGTTAAACTCACATCTGTTAACCATTGTAATCTTGTGTTATCGGACATGGACGAAAAAAAAAACATTGTAAGTTATTACGTAATATTCCAGAATTGGACAATAAGGATAACTATTCTCTGTTCCTTTCACACATTGCTAAAACAAATATGTTTTGTTTCATGGTTATGAGAGAGACGCCCTTTCGACGGATGAGCCAATGAAATGGACGGTGCGTTGGCGCATAATCGAGGGTTGATCACGGGGATGAAAAATGATGCGATGGTGAAAAGAAGAAAGGGCATTGGTCGTATCGCGGTGTGGTCGTTGAGACGTGTTTGCAGTGAGACGTAATAATTACCTTTTGTGGGAGATTTAAATATTTTGCTTTTGTTGGGTCGATATGAGCTTAGAATTGAATTGGGGTAGGAGTGTGCTGTATATTGGCAAGTCCTAGAAAATAAGTTTTCAGTTTTGTCAAGGTTTGGCTGTAAATATAAAAAGAAAATAAGTAAATTACAAACCTTTACGAAACACTTAATTTTACCGAACTAAAACTGATCTTGAAGGCTTTGCCTGATTCATGTAAATAATATTCTCAGTTTTAGTTCCATTTTCCCTTTTATTGTTTTGATTTCCTGAAAGCTTTTAAGCTAATTAAAGTATAACTAAAAATATGTGTCTGGTAGGGACTGAATATTCATTCTGAATATTCGGCAGCCCGAGGTCTAAGGGTCCTATTTCAATAGAAATTCGACATTTGCACGCAATCTTAAATTCGGATATCTAATGAAATATAGAGTGGAGGAGACACTATTAAAACCATAATAATGCTGTGATTTTATTTCAGCTAGAATTAAGATTGTCTGTGTGTATATTTATCGTTTAAGATCTGTTTATTATTTTCTTTAATTGTGTGTGAGAGTCAGAATATAAACACCATTTATTTCCTTTGAGTCTTTTAAATCACTATCCCTCTAATTAGGACATTTTCACTATTTAATTGATCACTTAACATTTCCTTTCATATTATAAATGCTATCATCATCCTAAGCCATAAGGTATGAAATAGTTTCTATTAGTTTGAAATAGGCTAAGACCCTGATAATTATTAAACTAGTATCCTAACTTAAACTATTTGCCATTACTCAAATTTAAATTGTTTTTACCTGTCCATTCAGGACTTAAAGTAATATAGTATTAAGTCTATTTCTCAGGGCAGAGTTCTACACCGAAAGGGTGAGGATTCTACAAAGAATTTATTTTATTTGCCAATAACATCAATATTTGTATACGGCTCAAACAAAAGAATAATAAAGGTATCAGCCCAAAAGACTAGCTAGCAAGCGCTCCATACAATGGAACGTATATACATTTATTGAATACCAACGGTGCGCACCTTCTAATTACAAATAATACAAAAAAAATAATAATTATAATAAAGTTGGTATTCAGAGATTATATTATCTCAAAGATCACATATTAATGGGCGGGGCACTATCTGCAGGTACGTGACCGCATATCATACCTGTTACTCTATCGAGTACAATTTATATGGTCTGAAAGCAGTACCAATCAATAGGCTTACAAGCCTTTATTTGAACCTGATTCATTGACAATCCTAACTTCATTATTAGTTCACAATATTACTATTTATCAGATTATTGAGATATTTAAATGTATGAGCAACAGACGTGTCAATCAAAGATAGTCTATTGTCATACGATAAAGGCTGTGTCAATTAATCAGTTGTTCTAGAGCAATATATGAGCATTTATGTTATTGAAGAGGGCTTTGATGTAATTATTTCGTAACGTCTCCAGTACGGGGTTTGGCCAAGCCCCAGGAACACGAGGCGACGTGTTCAAACACCCTAGCTTTGCGAGAAAATATTATCATACCTATTTGGCAAAATAGCATTTTTTTGAAAATAAAATACGGACCCCAGGGGTAACCGTTACACGTGGTGACGTGGTCCAGGATTCAGTATCTGCTACTTCTTTGAATTAGCAACTGGATAAAATTATTTGGTTTACTACTTAGATTTTATATTATAAAAAAAAAAAAACACAACGTAGATATTTTTATTTTCAAAATATTATTCAGACGATCACAACAGATGAATAATACTCAGATTAATCAAACGTATTAACTGAGCTTAAGCTTAATAATAATAATAATAATAATAAGCCTGTTTATTCTGAGCTATACAGTTGAGTTTTTAAACAGAGTTGTGTCTTAAAGGATGTCTCGAAGCTCAGTGTGCCTCTTGGCATAGGCCTCCTCCAACATCCTCCATTGGTTTCTGTCATGAGCTACCCGCCTCCAATGACATCCAGCCGTAAGTTTAAGGTCGTCCTCCCATCTTGTTGTTTGGCGTCCCCTGCTTCTTTTTCTATCCCTGGGGTACCAGTCAGTGACCATTTTGCACCATTTGTTTTGGGGATCTCGGATCATGTGGCCTGTCCATCTCCACTTTAGTTGGTCTATTCGTGTAGTTATGTCTACAACTCTAGTCTTTTCCCTTATTGTGCTACATCTAACTCTATCTTGCCTTCTGATTCCCAACATACTTCTTTCCATTGCCCTTTGACAACGTTCTAGCTTTTCTATATGTTGTTTTGTGAGAGCCCAGGTTTCGCATCCATAGGTGATAACTGGGAGTATGCATGTGTTGAAGGCTTTTCTTTTTATTTTCATGGATAGTTTTTTGGATTTCATAACTTCTTTTAAGGACCAGTATGTCTTCCAACCATTTGCTATTCTTCGTTCTACTTCCTTTGTTGTTTGCTCTTTGTGCGATATGACTTGTCCGAGATAGATATACTCTGGTACATATTCAAGGGGATGATTGTCAATTTTTATTGTTACAGGTTCAGAGTTGGTGAGCAGTTTTGTTTTATCTTTATTCATGCAGAGGCCGATTTTCTTGCTTTCGTTGTTCAGCGTTTCTAACATATTAGCTAGGTGAAATGGGTTTTCTTCGAACAAGATTATATCGTCTGCAAATCTTAGGTGGCTCAGTTTGACCCCTTGCACATTCAACCCATAATCTTCCCAGTATAGTTTTCTAAACACACCTTCAAGAGCTGCGGTAAAGAGTTTTGGTGAAAGTGGGTCTCCTTGTCTTACTCCCTTTTCAATCTTAAACTTATTACCCAGAGTTTCAAGTTGGATCCTCGCTTCACTATCTGTGTATATGTTCTTTATAATATTGATGTAGGTTGAAGACATCCCTTGTTGTTCCAGACTTTCCCATAAAGCTGTGTGCTTAATGCTGTCAAAGGCTTTACTGTAGTCAATGAATGCAATATACAGTTTTATGTTATACTCGTTACATTTTTCCACTATTTGCTTTACTGTATGTATATGATCCAAAGTGGAGTATTTTTGTCTGAATCCAGCTTGCTCTCTAGGTTGGTTTTCATCTAACTTTTTGCTTATTCTTTCCAGGATAACTTTGGCAAATACTTTGTAGACATTCGACATCAAACTGATAGGTCGGAAATTTCCTATGTCTTCTTTTTGTCCTTTCTTAAATATGAGTATAATATTTGATGTTTTCCACTGTTCAGGGATAATGCCACTTGAAAGTATTTCATTAAATAGTGAAGTGAGTATTGGTACTAGTTCGTCGATGGTACCTTTGAGAAGTTCATTAGTCACTCTGTCTGGTCCTGGAGCTTTTTCAATTTTTTGGGAATATATTGCTTTTCTTACTTCACTGGGGAGTATCTCTGGTTCAGCATTAGCTTCGTTTGTTCTTACATCGTGGCTTTGTGTGCGGTCTGGGTCTGCGTAGAGGTCTTTGTAAAATTTTGTGGCTATATCTTTTATATTTTTTCTCTTAGTTGCAGCGTGTCCATTTTTGTTTAGTTTTGGTATCCATTCCTTATTTGATTCCTTCAGTTCTTTAAGCGCTTTTTTCACACCTCCTGTTTTCGCTATGTGCTTTTCCAAGGTTTGCAGTCTCTTAGTCTGCCTGTCTTTTCTGATGTTTTCCCTTATTTCCTTACTTAACTGTGATAAAATTTTAGTGTTTTCTTTTTTAGGATGGTTTGAAAGTAGGTTCTTCCTTTTCTCTATAAGTTGTAGGGTATATTTACTTAGTATGTATTTGTTGCTTCTACTTTTCTTGTTTATTGATTTAGTTAATATTTTTTCTAGCTTTCCATATTTCTTAAGTACATCAGAGCTGCAAGTGGTTAATTCTTCAGCTGATTCAGTGAGGGACTGTGTTATTTCTTTTAAAGTTTCTTCATTTTGGATTTCTGTGATTTGTGGCGCAAAGTATGTTCTTGGTTTCCTTGGTGGATCCAGTTTTAAGTTGCTTCGTACCATACGGTGATTTGTATTGAAGTTAAATTTTGCTAGGACCGCTGTGTCTGTGAAGGCTTTTGGATAGTTTGTAGTTATATAGTCGATTTCATTCTTTGTGTGCCCATCAGATGATAACCATGTCCACTTGTTCTTTTGTTTTTTCTTATACAGACTATTTAATAGTGATAGATTATGTTGCAGTAGGAATTCAACTAACAGTTCACCATGTGGGCTTCTTTCTCCGTATCCAAAGCTTCCCAAAACATATTCCTCCTTACATTTCTTTGCTCCAACTTGAGCATTAAAGTCGCCCATAAGAATAATGTGGTTGTTTGTGTAGCTTGCTAGCGTCTGTGTTAGTTGGTTATAGAAATAAGTGATTTCCTGTTTTGTTGCTTGTTCAGTTGGGGAGTAGATTTGTATAATTGACCATGTTTTCTTGTATCCTGGTATATTGATGTTCAGAATGACTATTCGGTCCGAGATTCCTATTAGCTCTTGTATGTGTTGTTTCATTGATTGTTTAATTATGAAACCAACTCCTCTCTCGCCGGCTTTTTCACCTTTGTGGAAAAGTATATAGTCATTGCGTTCTTCAATCTTTTCACCCAGTCTTCGCATTTCGCTAATGCCTAGTATGTCCCAGTTAACACTTTCAAGGGCTATTTCTAGCTCGTGTAGACTTTCGTCAGTTCTGAGGGTTCTCGTGTTTAGAGTTGCAACATTTAGTATTTTACTTCTTCTTGATGTTAGAGGGTGGTGGTCGGTGACTCCCGCGGGGACCAGCCGAACTGGGAGACTTTTTGTTTTGTTGTTTGTCTTGTTAGTTGTTATTTCTGTTTGTTTCCGAGTTTCGGAGGCAGTTCTAAGTTTTTTGAAGCCTTTTGTTGGTGGTCCGAGCTGTCTGAGCTGGCTCGATTGACATAGTTAAGTATATTTGGCCTGATGATCTCTTTCGTGCCAGTTTTGGATGTAGATTGTGGTGGGTTGATTGAGTCATTGTTGGTGTTTACTTTCTTTTGTGCGGAGGTCTTAGGAGAATCTGAAGTTTCTCTTTTTCTCTTTTCTCTGTTATTGTCCTTTGGTTTAATTACTACTAATTTATCGTGCTTTAAGTACGCAATGTTTCCCTTGTTTTTCTCTTCTTCTAATTGGGGTTGTAGCTGTTTACGTTTTTCCAAGATTTCTTTACTGTAGTCTTCTTTGACGTATATGCCAGTCGGGAAGTTTCTTTTGTTTTTTAGAATAAGATGTTTTTTCCAAAGTGTCGTGATAGAGGCTACAACAGGACGATTCTTCTTTTCACTTTGTTTCCCTATTCTATATACGTTACTTATTTCTTGACTGTCGAGGTGAATTCCCATGTCAATTACGAGGTCTTTGATGTAGTCCACCAGTTCTCCTTCAGACTTTCCTTTCTCTTCTAATCCAAAAAATACCAGGTTATTTTTTCGTTTTTCTCTATCTGCTGCTTTGAGTTTTTGTTCAAGTTCTTGTACTTTGTTTTTAAGGATGTTGTTTTCTTCAATAATCGGTTTCATCTTGTCTTCCAGCGCTTCCATGACATTTTTAGTTACCGAAAGTGTTATTATTTGAGCTTGTTTCTCTAATTTTTCTTCTAGTTTCAGCAAAAATAGGTCCATGTTAGTATCCATTGGCATTATAATTTTCTACTAAATTTTGATATAATTTACTTCTGGCAACACTGTGACTGTCAAACACGATGTAGGCAAATGTCACTGTCACTGATTAGCATAAATGTCACTGTCACTGAATAGCATAAATGTCACTAGGTAGATATGACGATGGGTATGATTTTTAGGTTATGTTGCCGACACAGTTGTTTGTGAATTTTAAGCGAATCTGTTTCGCTGGCGCTGTGAGCTTAAGCTTAATATATTAATAAATTTATTGATGATAAATATATTTTCCTTATTAGTAGGAAATAGATATAATTTGATTTATATATTACAGTATTCTAACAATTTGAATTCAACAGAATACAAGTAAAGTCCTAATAAACTAGGAGGGATCTTAGTCTTCAATATTAAAATAAATTATAATTGGTGTTTTATTCGCATTCTCATACAAACACGTCAACATGTCCCAAAACACAAGATTACAAGGTCGTAAACGGCGCATTAATGAAAATTTATCAAATCAAGGTCAACCACAAGATGTAGATTTACAGAATTCTATTGTTGATACGATTAAGCAGGTATTCCGCGAATATCTAGGTGACTTTGCTAGAATTTTATTGGCTGAGACAAATAGGCAACGTTCCTTAAGTAATTCACCTTTATTAGCAGATAACGGGTTAGGCCAAAGTGATTCAGTAGAGCGAACCACTCCAGACACTGGTAATCTAGGTAATAGAAGCGTAACCGGCGGAAATATAATTGTTCTAAAGCCTGAGGTAGAAAAGCCTATTTTCAAGGGCAATAATGGGGCTAGTGCAAACCCTATGCGTTTCCTATGTAAGTTAAAAAAGTACATACGAAATATTCGTGGAGAAGATAGAGCTTGCGATATAGCTTTAGATTGTATTAAAGGGTCTGCGTATAATTCCATAGAAATCTATTGCGATAATTGGAATTCATTTGAAGATTTTGAAAAGGATTTTATTAAGGTTTTTTGGGGTCAAACACAGCAAGAGGCCGAAAAGTTTAGGTTAATGAATACATATTGGGATAAAGAACAAGGTCTTAAGATGAGTGAGCATTTTTCTCAACAATTAAGTGACTTTAGGTATTTTACCATTCCGATGAGTGAATCTGAAGTAGTAAATTTTGTTATGCGGCATTATCCTGAACAAGTACAAGGTCTGTGGTTTGCAAGACAGGGGCCTCGTACAATCAATATGGGTGCTGAATTTCTGAGAGAAATCGAATCAAATGTAGTAAGTAGGTCTAAAATGGTTGAAAGCATTTCTTTTAGACGAGGTCGGGGTTTAAGACAGGGTTCATGGAGAGGCAGTAATAACGTTCACACGGAATTTCCTGTTAGCGCTGCGATACAAGCGAGTACGCGCGGACGCGGGTCATATTTAAATAAAGGTAGAGGTCGCGGTCGTGGAAATTCATATCGTGGAGGCTATAATCGAAGCAATGGTGGCTTCAATTTTCCAGCAATTAAATGGGATAAATCTACGCAGGAATTTAACAACTCTGCAGCTGCGAGCAGCAATATAGGGAAAAACCCTAATTTAGAAAACAATCAGTCGGCAAACTCAAAGGTGCCCAACAATTAAGTCCCATTAGTTGGTTGGTTTATATAGGGACATAGGTAAAACAATCGACAGTGGAACGGTTAGTGAGTCATAACGAAGAACTATCTTATCTTAGCCGGTAAAGTTCAGGTAGAGACGCGTGTTCGTTTTTAGAAGTTACTTAGGTCAGTTTATACTTAGTTTAGATTTTTTTTTTGTACGAATGAAAGACATAATTACTTGTGGATGAAAAAAAAAAAAATGAAAGATTAATAAAAAGGGGTAAATAAAATAAAAAAATAATTTGATTGAATATAACGATGAGATGAACGAATAACATTGCAAGTGAAATACAAGAATATAAATACTGACGATAAATAATTAGAATAATCTTATTTAATGAGTTTGTTATCCTTAGTTTTGATGAGATATAAGACAGTATTTTCAGGTAGCTATTATTTTCGAAAATTTATAGCTAGGTACGGCGAATAAACTAAGCCTTTGTGTCAACTTTTAATAAACTAGACTTATTCCCTACAAACAGACAGTAGCGCAGCTGGCATAGCTGGATGTATGTATCAGTTATCTAAGAAGAAGTATACTATAGTAATTGGGTTTGGTAGTAAGTAGACAATATCGGAGCAGGAACTGTGGGCCATTATTTACAGTCTATTTAAATTCGAAATGTATTTAAGGAGATCAAAAGTTGTAATTCGCCGATCTTATGAGTCTTATCTTTTAACATTCATGGAATCTTTTCACTCCGAAGGGTACACTATTTTGGACGGTTTGAATATCAGGTACAATAAGTAAAGGAGACAGACAATGCCATATCTGATGTTTTGTCTCGCAACATAAAGGGAGTTAATGTCTTTATTATTTCAAAGGTGGCTTGCCGACAATTACAATTGTTTGAGGCAATAAAAAGGCGGTTGTTTGAAAACAATTTCTTGAAAATTATGAGAATTGCAGATAGACGATAACAGTCTTCGCTCAATCATAAAATGTTTGCTCGGTCAAGGAGGGACGAATAATAATGAAAACGAAATAAGTTTATAGTTTATTATCAAGTTGGAGCAGTTACGCACAATAATGTTTGTACTTAGTGGACTTAGACGGTAATGCGGTTATGCTTATGTGGTTCATTTAGCACGTTACTATGGATGAAAATTAGATAATTAACGAGAATTTGTAAATAAACGCAGTTAGTTGTATGAGGTACAATAGTTCGTAATTAGTTTAGATATAAGTTGTTTTAGGAAGAAATAGGGTTATCACTGGGTTCGTAGACGGCGTTAGGTTATTATACAGTGTTAGGTTAAATGAGTTAGGCGATTAATTAATTAGGTTATCAGCTTTTAATAGGGTTAGGAAGTTAATTCGTGATAGGTTTAATTTAATAGACAGTTTAATTTAATAGTAAACTAGAAAGAAAAAAAGGTAGGTAGGTATATATATATATATATATATAAAATAGGTTACCTTTAAGGTTCTCTATCGTAATTGTTATGTTAAAATAAGGTTCCCAGCTCACATAATATTGGCATTCTATATGAGCCGGAAAAGGAGGGAAATGACAGGGTATGGATTCCCAAAAATACTTTAATGGTTTAGAAAGCATAAATTTAAACGATCCTTTTTTTTTGGTTTGTTAGCCTTCTAAGAATCATGAGTAAAAAAATAAAGAAGTGTTGTCTTAGAAATGAAACTAATTTATTGACGGCCCGACTGTTTGTAGAATTGTTAAACTCACATCTGTTAACCATTGTAATCTTGTGTTATCGGACATGGACGAAAAAAAAAACATTGTAAGTTATTACGTAATATTCCAGAATTGGACAATAAGGATAACTATTCTCTGTTCCTTTCACACATTGCTAAAACAAATATGTTTTGTTTCATGGTTATGAGAGAGACGCCCTTTCGACGGATGAGCCAATGAAATGGACGGTGCGTTGGCGCATAATCGAGGGTTGATCACGGGGATGAAAAATGATGCGATGGTGAAAAGAAGAAAAGGCATTGGTCGTATCGCGGTGTGGTCGTTGAGACGTGTTTGCAGTGAGACGTAATAATTACCTTTTGTGGGAGATTTAAATATTTTGCTTTTGTTGGGTCGATATGAGCTTAGAATTGAATTGGGGTAGGAGTGTGCTGTATATTGGCAAGTCCTAGAAAATAAGTTTTCAGTTTTGTCAAGGTTTGGCTGTAAATATAAAAAGAAAATAAGTAAATTACAAACCTTTACGAAACACTTAATTTTACCGAACTAAAACTGATCTTGAAGGCTTTGCCTGATTCATGTAAATAATATTCTCAGTTTTAGTTCCATTTTCCCTTTTATTGTTTTGATTTCCTGAAAGCTTTTAAGCTAATTAAAGTATAACTAAAAATATGTGTCTGGTAGGGACTGAATATTCATTCTGAATATTCGGCAGCCCGAGGTCTAAGGGTCCTATTTCAATAGAAATTCGACATTTGCACGCAATCTTAAATTCGGATATCTAATGAAATATAGAGTGGAGGAGACACTATTAAAACCATAATAATGCTGTGATTTTATTTCAGCTAGAATTAAGATTGTCTGTGTGTATATTTATCGTTTAAGATCTGTTTATTATTTTCTTTAATTGTGTGTGAGAGTCAGAATATAAACACCATTTATTTCCTTTGAGTCTTTTAAATCACTATCCCTCTAATTAGGACATTTTCACTATTTAATTGATCACTTAACATTTCCTTTCATATTATAAATGCTATCATCATCCTAAGCCATAAGGTATGAAATAGTTTCTATTAGTTTGAAATAGGCTAAGACCCTGATAATTATTAAACTAGTATCCTAACTTAAACTATTTGCCATTACTCAAATTTAAATTGTTTTTACCTGTCCATTCAGGACTTAAAGTAATATAGTATTAAGTCTATTTCTCAGGGCAGAGTTCTACACCGAAAGGGTGAGGATTCTACAAAGAATTTATTTTATTTGCCAATAACATCAATATTTGTATACGGCTCAAACAAAAGAATAATAAAGGTATCAGCCCAAAAGACTAGCTAGCAAGCGCTCC
Source organism: Ephestia elutella (assembly GCA_018467065.1). Lineage (NCBI taxonomy): Eukaryota > Metazoa > Arthropoda > Insecta > Lepidoptera > Pyralidae > Ephestia > Ephestia elutella. The sequence goes on from CM031569.1 coordinate 8,428,199, forward strand.
ATACAATGGAACGTATATACATTTATTGAATACCAACGGTGCGCACCTTCTAATTACAAATAATACAAAAATAATAATAATTATAATAAAGTTGGTATTCAGAGATTATATTATCTCAAAGATCACATATTAATGGGCGGGGCACTATCTGCAGGTACGTGACCGCATATCATACCTGTTACTCTATCGAGTACAATTTATATGGTCTGAAAGCAGTACCAATCAATAGGCTTACAAGCCTTTATTTGAACCTGATTCATTGACAATCCTAACTTCATTATTAGTTCACAATATTACTATTTATCAGATTATTGAGATATTTAAATGTATGAGCAACAGACGTGTCAATCAAAGATAGTCTATTGTCATACGATAAAGGCTGTGTCAATTAATCAGTTGTTCTAGAGCAATATATGAGCATTTATGTTATTGAAGAGGGCTTTGATGTAATTATTTCGTAACGTCTCCAGTACGGGGTTTGGCCAAGCCCCAGGAACACGAGGCGACGTGTTCAAACACCCTAGCTTTGCGAGAAAATATTATCATACCTATTTGGCAAAATAGCATTTTTTTGAAAATAAAATACGGACCCCAGGGGTAACCGTTACACAGACTATACTACTAAAGGTATGTAAAAATTGTTAAAAATTCAAAGTCAGGGCATTTTGTTTTTGTTGTATTTTGAATGAATGCTCAGGACAAATTTATACAGGTATATTTCTCATTTTATCCCAAAATCTAAAGCCTTTGCTACAGCCCTTTTCTAAAGCCCCTACCTAGGGGGGCACCTACTTCTAGAAATTATAGTCTACTAGCATTTGCCCGCGGCTACGCCCGCGTGAATTTCCCATGGGAACAGTATTTTTTCCCGGGATGAAAGGTACCCTATGTTCTTCTCCGTACTTCTAACTATGTGTATGCAAAATTTCAGGAAGACTGGTTTAGTAGATGAAGCGTGAAGAGGTAACAAACAAATAAACAAACAAACTCACTTTCGCATTTATAATATTATATCCTAATATTATAAATGCGAAAGTGAGTTTGTTTGTTTGTTTAGTCTATAACCACAACATAGGTAGAAATTAACGTAATCAAAGCTACAAATATAGGACACTAGCTACTGATAATTTATTTCTTTACTTCTAATAACTAAGTAAATAACAAAATGCAAAAGATGTAAATAAATGAAACGCAATTTCCTCAGTAAAAGTGACCTGTGAGTTATGTTTGCTGTATGTCATCCGGGAAATTTCCTACGAAAATATGTTATGAGAATAGTTTGTAGAAAAGTTGGCAATGAAAATTGTCGCGGAATTTGTTGAAATATGCAGCGAGTTTTGATTCACGTGTGTGTTGCGAAACTGCGAAAAATCTAGAACTCAAATAAAAGCTCGTTAAAAAATAACTGAAAAACATTGTTACATTGTAAAATTTCCCTACTCTTGTTAGGAAAAGGTATATAGAGTTTGTTTTTGTTGTTTGTAGTGTAAATGAATTGATATTTTCATTGAAAAAAAAATTGTAGAACTTTTTCATTGGAAAAATTTTGGAGAAATAAGAAAGATAATAATGAACGTTAAAAATGTCTTTTCCATTTCGCAAAAAACTTAAGTTTTTTTTTCATAAATACTTGATTTAACATACTAAATATGGATTTCCTACTACTTCTTCACCGCTATATGATAACCCGTTTTCACAAAATTTATTATACTCACTCTGTATGCTAATTTATTTGTGCACCCGAATTTTAAACAATTCTATATATTATTTCATACTTAGAAATCACTTTCTATTTTCTGACAAAATTCCTTTCCTAAAGTAACGTTCGTAAGCGAATTACGTCCATTTTAGGAATTCCTAACCCGTAAATACCGCTCAAAACAGGAGAAGTGACACTTATTAAGTTATTTACCTTGTGAGCACGGCGTCTGTGCTCAGTTCAGGAATTTCGTCCACGGAATGCACCCAAACACTGTCAAAGGCCATTCCAGTAAATACTGTCAGAAGGATATAATCTGTTTATTTTTTAATTATTTTGAATGTGTTAATAGTATGATAATAATTTTAACTTAAACTCACCCCAAATATACGTGGTTTATTGTAAAAAATAATATAATAAATAGTTTTTTTTGAAAAATAATCTTTTTTTGCAAAAAAATTAACAACAATACGCTGTTTTCTATCATGCCAAAATTGCAACCTGGCCAGCTTATGAAAACAAGCTTAATAAGGCGAGCTTTTATTACTGAGTTCCCAATTCTAGCACGCGTTAGACACCGTGACACGCATACAAGTATAATGCATTGCAAACGTTATCATACTACACATCAAGTATGTAGCAAAGTTAAAATTACCTTCTGGCTGTAGTTTTTGTTCCTGTGGTGGGGTGCGAATGTGGGGGGAGGTGTTACCACGACATCTTCATGCAATGCGACTTCGCGAATATTTCGTGCGACAACTGTTTACATTCACTGGCGCACCTGTGTCAATTCACAGTTTTTGCGGCACTTGCCGTTTCTGCTTCTGGAATTACTTTGGTATACAATAGTGCCAAAACATTTCATAGAAATACCCATTTTGGGTAGGTACTTATTAAGAATTTTGTTTTGAGTCGTAGTAAGTCAAGTAGTTGACACTAGAAGTAGTATTGCGTTATGTGTGTTATGTTATATTTATACGTGTAAGGTCCTTTAGTATTTGCACTCACTTCAAATTCTCTTAATGACCTAAAGGGTTGTGCTCTGTTATTCTACTTATAGTATCATCGTCAACTTTGGGTATAAGTCTCCCTCTGTCTATGCCAAGCTTTTCTATCCTAGGCGATTCAGTTTTTGCCAGCAATACATCGTCGATCTTAAAAGAAGTATGTATAAGTATACAATACAAAGTAGATTCAACTTTAAAATAAAGCAATAAGAAATATAGGTGACATTTCCATTTCCACAGAATATCTTTGGAAGTAGGGCGGCCGCGTTACTCGTGTTATTTGCTTAGGCCCGACATCACAATGACTGGATGGCCTTTTTCTATTTGAACGGCGGGGTTGTAACACCTCTTGAGTGTCAAGGCAAATTTGAGCGCGGCTACAAGTGAGCCGAGTACCCGACCCGAGTCTTTTAGACGTTTTCGCAAATAAATAAAATCTTTTACGGCTTTGTCAGATGTCATTTTAAGTTTGCTTTTACTTCGCTGTATGGGTTATAAAACTAGTATTTTTAACGAAATTTTATTCGGTTACTATCCGCTTTTGTTCACTTTGATTTTATGGTCATGTTATAGGTACTTAAAATCTTTCAAAAAAATTTAATGTAGTATGTTAAATTTTATTGGGAGCTTTTACGTCTGAATGTAATTCACAATAGTTGAATTCTTCTCCGAACTTTTATTTTCAGAGATTATAATGGAAATGAATATCGTTTATATTAATCCGAATGAGGTATAATAAAAAAAAAGTTGTGATAGAGGAAAGCAGAAAAAATAGAGATATTGTAAAGACAACCCTAAAACTAACAATTAAAAAAACTATAATTAAAATTTGAATATAAATTCCCCAGAATTCCAGCGACGCGTCACATGTTTTAAATAAAGATTAAATGGCAACATTAACCCATGAAAATTAATAACAAAAAGGTCAACCGCCCTTTCATTTTATTGAAGCAAAATAAATAAACGGGGTAATCATTCATTGGGGGTCGGTTTGGGCCAATCAAATAAATATTGACCTACTAATTGTTTTTGTGGAATCGTCGGCGAGCGTGTTGACAGAGGCTGTGATAGACGATCGTTTTTTGGCGAATTCAACCCTTTCAACGCCCAAGTTCACGTTTCGACACATTCGGCTTATGTTGACGCAAAAAGGCAAAGGTTTACAAATAATGTAAGGAAAATGTGGGAGTTTCTCGCACAGATTGTATCTACATAATGTAGTGTAACAACAGAGTCTGCGCTTGCTTTAACGCTAACTCTATATAGCAAATTTTGTCAAAAGGTTTTACTTATACTTCGCCGGTGGATTTAATTTTGAAATATGTTTGACTTAAAGCTCTCCTGAGCATTTTCTGATAAAAGACTATACAGATATTGTAATTATTTAAGTTTTAATGCACAAAATAAAATGTATAAATGCACAATGGGTAGACTTGATGCTAAAAGCATTATCTAACAGTTAACCTTTGGGTCATACAGAGAAAATTTTGTTGTTTATATTTAAAATCTATATACCTATCTCATGAAATTTTTGATAATAGAATAAGTAGCTCTAACTAGATATTAAAGAAATATAATATTACAGTAAGACACGAGGAGAGCACTCCTTAGCATTAAAATTCCAACCATCCATCCAAATTTTCCAAACCATCAGCCAAATTTTCGCAGCAGATTTGGTTGATAAAATTGAACAAGTTTCGAAAAAAATCTATGTCAAAAAATGAAAAAAAAATATGTTTGATTCCCATACAAATTGGTCGATCAGCTGATGGGACTTAGTATTCAAAGTTGAAATTTTATGTTATTATTTTACTATAAATTTCTTTTGGACGTAGTTGTATTTCAAGTACTAAGCATATTGTAAAAATTTGGCCAGTAGTTACAAAATAACCCTGTATACACAGCCTCATTTTTAATCAATTATTAAAATACTTAAGAGCTGCCAGACGGGCAGATTGTAATTGCAAATCAATATGAAATACTTTATAAGTCCGACGGATTTTCCCCGACTTGTAATATTTTAGGGGAAACTTAGCTTACCGTCAAAACATTTTATTGGCAATTCATTTCTTAAAAATATGTTACATAGAGAACAAATAAAAAATATTACTGTCAAAACTACAAGAGTGGTTAAAAGGGTAGTCAAAAACGTTAATCCTAAACCTAACTAATATTATAAATGCGAATACGAGTTTCTTTATTTCTTTGTTTGTTAACTCTTCACGCTTTATCTACTGAACCAATCTTCCTGAAATTTCACATTACTTTGAAGTACTGAGAAGGTCATAGGGTACCTTTCATCCCGGGAAAAAGCACTGTTCCCGCGGGAAATTCACGCGGGCAAAGCCGCGGGCAAAGGCTACTAACTAATATACGTAACGTCGTATATTCCCTAACAAAACTGATATACATTATGAAATAGAGATGGTTATCTTAATTCAAAAATGTCAACTGGAACCGCGAAAATTTAATGCGACCCAAGTAAGTAGGTATATGTTTTACGCTCTGATATGCCTGTATAATATACGGGCTCGTTCGAATAAGCCCTCAGCCGCTGTTAGCGCCGTAGGGTATTTTCAATATGGGTAATTTCGCTTGAAACAAATACTTTGGCTGCTTTATTGCATACTCCCGGAATGTTCCGGATTAACTCTGTATGAGCGTTGAAAAACGACTGGAGGCATACAAAAAACTCGTGGTATTTTATCTTAATTACATAGAAATCTTTGTAGGGGAGAAACCGTACCCTTATGTTGTCCATCGTCGCAGAACTTTATGGGCGGATTACTTTTATGGCGGGATTAAATTCCCGTTTGCGAAATGTTTACAGCTGAGAGCCAGTGCCCATCTGGCGATAGATTCTCCACTTATTGCTAACATTTTTATAGGTATCGTATTAATATTAAATTGGATATCTAGAAACGGAAGATTTGGAGTACTTCACGATTTTGGCGATGCTTGGGCAGGCTACTTTAATGCACAGTTTCGTACAATATGCTAAACTATAATGACCGATTATACATATTAAGGCTCTTCGTATCCGTTGATCTATATTATTTTAACTATTTGTATATGGCCAATGTGAAATTTATGACGGTGAATTTATTTATTTGAATGTGTATATTTATTGCTTATTGCATTGCTATATGAAATTTTTAAGAAGAGCTTTATAGAATAACAAAGGTTACGTTAATCCTAAACTTACTATTAAATAGTTAAATATTAATAATAAGCTGCACTATGGCATCAGGTTCACCTGTCATGATAGCTGTAAGTTGTAAATAAATAAAAATAAAACAAATTCCTATGTATTCAATGTTAATTGGAATAAGCCGATTGTACTCTCTACGTCTGTGCTGATAATCACAAAAAACAGCAAAGGGTATGCAAAACATTAATGAAATCCGAGAAGCGAAAGAATTCTCACAATTCTAAAGTTTATAATAATCGCCGATAACTTATGCGATGATATTCAAGGAATTTTATAACGAAAGCTCGAAAATTATAGGAGTTTATTCTGTCAAATAAGCCAAGTGGAAATAAGCCAATATTAATAAAGTCATCAATCTATGAGAAGTCATACATTTTCTTGTTAGTACCTATATAGGTTTAAAATGACGTAGGTACATATAGACCAAGATTCCCCTGCCCTGTTCTGTAGGTATACAAGTATATTTGCTTATAATTTTTTGATCAATCTCGTAGGTATTATCAAATTTTCAATTTGTTTTTCTTATAATAGCCCTGAAATGGGTTCATTCAATATATATTACTTTACATACATATAAATCATATAACCATATAATCATATAATCATAACAATAAAGAGAACAAGCTCGATAAGAAAGAAAGGGAAGTTAATTGAATATAAGGTATAGTTTTATTGTAGACTAGCTGTTGCCCGCGGCTTTGCCCGCGTGGCTTTGGCTTAGATGAAAAGTCTTTTTGTGTTCCAAACTGTTCCCTGTGTTCCAATCTTCGATTTTTATACGTCTACAGAAAATGCTCATCAGATTAACCAAGTTTTGCTAAGGCGCCATTTCCGTATATGTTATAGTGTAGTTGGTCTCTTGAAGTTATTCATCAGATGTTCCAGATCTTCAATTTTTATACGTCAGCAGAAAATGCTCATGAGGTCGAACGGTTTTTGCTAAGGCGCCATTTCCATATATGTTATAGTGTAGCTGGTCTCTTGGAGCTTTTCATCAGATGTTCCAGATCTTCAATTTTTATACGTCAGCAGAAAATGCTTATCAGGTTGACCGACTTTTGTTAAGACACCATTTCCATATTTCTTATAGTTTAGCTGTTCTATTATGGTTCTTCATCAGGTGTTCCAGTTTTCAAAATAAATTATAGCCTATATGTTGCCCAGGCTTAATAGCTATACAACAAAAAAGGTTTCATTCAAATCCGTCCAATAGTTTTTGCGTGAAACGCGTACATACATACAGACAGACAGACAGACAGACAGAAAGACAGACAGACAGACAAGAAATTCCAAAAAATTTTTTTTGCTTTCTATTGTTCTTTTTAAGTGTCCCTCTATCCATTTTAGTCAAAAATACTAAATGTACAGACAAAATATTTTTACTGTTTTATTATATGTATAGACTAGTGGTTCTGTCAGAACAGTAGACCTCGCGAGCCCTTCCACGAAATAACCGATATTTTACCGTGTCCCTGGCTAAAAAGAGTTTTGAAACCAACCTACCAATGCTGGAAAGAAAGTAAAAAGTTCTCATATTTTACCCATAAGCCGAAACATGTTCTTGTGGTTTGTCAATACCACTAAAAAAATTACTGAAACCTGCCTTTTTTGCCTCAAATAATATAAAAAATAAATATAGATGGACAAATCACACAAATTGTGTTAGCCCCAACGTAAGTTCAAGACTTTACGGGATGCTAATTTAACAATACTATATTTTATAACAAATATGTACATATAGATAAATATCCAAAACCCACGTCAATCTGAAAAAGATTATTTTCCATCTTGACCCGACCGGGGGTCGAACCCGGGACCTCTGGCTCTGGTGTAGCCGTCCGGGGCGTGATGACCGTGAGGCCACGGAGGTCGTCAGTCATCAGAAATGCATGGTACCTATTGGCTATATGTATGTATGTATATGTTATTTTCGCAACAAAATTAATGTTAAAAAAAGAAAGTTCAATTTGAAATCGAATCTCTCTGATTAGTAGGTATGTAGGTATTATATATATTACTTTTTTTATAATAGGATTCTAATCATACAATAAAGTTTTTTGATATCAGAATTATTTCAAGTGTTCAAGATAATTCTACCATGCAAAGCAATCCACAATACAATACCATTAACCAAATACATACACACAATTCAAAGCCAAGCAAGACAAAAAAAAGCCATATGATTTTTAAGAACCATTTAATTTTATTTAATAAATAAATCAAGTCACTCTTGTAAACGTATTAGCGATTTTGCGAGTATTAAAAGCTTTGCTGCGCCATCTATTGATTTTTTTGTGAACTATCATATGAGAATTTATAGCATATGGATTTATAGCGGTTTTATTGAATTTTACTATGTTGTTCAAACAAAAAAAATGCGTCTTAATAAGAATAACAAAAATGTCTAATGACATTTTTGAATTATTTTTTAAATAGCTGAGATATGAGGTTTTTTTTATATATTTTTGCCATTTTATAAAATTTCGAAAAACTGGCTCGACTAAAAAATTCTATAAAATTACCGAACCTGCTTACAAAATTTCATGAGAATCGGTTCAGAAATGCGACCCGTAGGCGATAACATCCGGACAGACAAAAGAATTTTCGGCTAGTGGAAACTGAGACGCTTCGCTCGCTGCGCTCGCTCGGTCGATTATGAAGCTAAACCTATCGAACAATAACACTTCAGAAAATGTGAACTGGAATTTACGAGTAATAACAAAACTCAATAGAGAAAATCCAAGATTACAAAACTCATTGAAAAACTTAAATGCTTATACACTTTTATCTTATTTCATGAGTTTATAAAGAATGATAAATGTAAATATTAACCTATCTGTAGCTAAAAAGATGAAGGTTCAAATTTGATATCGACTCTAGTACTTATTCATTAAATAAATATAATGAAAAAAATTAGTTTAACTTTGAATTAGTACTTAAACGTAATACTACGTACAAAATCTAAATAAATACAGTAACGCATAAGTTTGTATTATTAACAGTATAAACTGTATTACATTTAACTATATAAATAGTATACTTTGATGTTACAAACATTTATAAGCGAATTTAGAACATCAAAGAGCAAAAGCCTCGGTAAACAATACTCCAGTTACCACAACCCTTGCGTTATCGTTGTCTCAATAGAAGCACAAACAGCCGCTCTAAGGAGCCTCATTCTTGGCACCATAAACACATTCTTCGGCACATAGTTGTCCCCAGTCGCAACTAACGTCCCCAACACTTAGCTCAAACGCCCCTGGAATTTCCCGCTCAGGAATTCACCTTCAAAATGTGAGCCGTCCACCGCTCTTACATAATTATTCGCCTAAATTTAATATCATAAAGCCACGCCTGAAACTAGCTGAATTTAGGCGTGTCTAAATATCGCTGTATTATCTTACTATACTGGATTTACGACGCTCAAAGGATTATCTAAAGCCTCAGTAACATTATTTCTCGGTTCACGTTTTGTATAAACACGGCTAGTTTAATAACGGCCCTGTTAGCGTTGCCAGGGAAAGTTATGAGAGTTTTATTTTATCATTTATTTGCGTAGATACAAAGTTATAGAACAAATATAAATTTTCTCATTTCCACTGAATGGGATATGATATAGAAATATGTAAAATATACCTACTAAATTAGGTACTCAATGTGTTTCGTTCTTTGTACATAATTCAAGAACCTACTTGTTAATAAATTGAAAAGGATCATTAGCTTCGTCTATCTCTCATCAATCACTATGATTATAACAAAGATAAAATGCTTCAAAATCGGTCTTTCAAATATAACTGGAAGATAATCTATATTCATAATGACTGTATTAAAGTTTTAATTATGGAATTCTTATTAGTACTTTGATTTATTTATTTTAATTAAAATATATTAGTACTTTTATATAAATGCGCAAGGGGGATTTTATTTGTAACAATTTAACTTATTAACTACGAGACTAACTTAAACTGTTGAAAATTTCGACTTAAAATGAAGCTTCTTATTTTAAAATATTAACTTTTTTACTAAATTTTATATTAAATTATTTACACACATAATTTGAAAATAAATATGTAACTGTTTATAAAGGTTTGTTTCCATCTAATTTTCAATCCGATCTGAAACTGCCTTTTCAATAAATATGTACTAAGCCAAATAACGTAGCCTTTAGTACAAATAACTATCCAAACATCAATATGAGGAAACAATGTTAGCAGATAACGTGCCAGATCTTATTTGGAGTAAAATAAATAATACATAAAAGGGAAGTAAGTGGAGCCGAGGGGTAGAATCAACAAGTGAATTATTTCTTAGCCGAAAAATCGGCAGGCGTTACTCAGCATTCTTTTGTTGTTATGCTACAGGTGCGGGGTTGCTATTTTTATAAGGGTTAACATAAAGTTGGTAAAGGATTGCATGTGTGTAGAAGAGGAGACGCAACCAATGTGATTTTTTTCGTTGGCTGTACAGTAAAAACTAAATAAATAAATAAATAATAAATAAATATATACGGACAAATCACACAGATTGAGTTAGCCTCAAAGTAAGTTCGAGACTTGTGTTATGGGATACTAACTCAACGATACTATATTTTATGACAAATACATATATAGATAAACATCCAAGACCCAGGCCAATCTGAAAAAGATCATTTTCCATCTTGACCTGACCGGGGATCGAACCCGGGACCTCCGGTGTGGCAGTCTGGCGTGATAACCGTTAGACCACGGAGGTCGTCAAATAAAATTGTAACATACTAATATTATAAATGCGAATATTTGGATGTGAGTTTGTGAGTTTGTGAATTTGTGAGTTTGTGAATTTGTGAGTTTGTGAGTTTGTGAGTTTGTGAGGATGTTTGTTACTCAATCACGCAAAATCTACCGGACGGATTTCGATGAAATTTGGTACAGAGGTAGATAATGACCTGGAATAACACATAGGCTACTTTTTATCCCGGGAAAAAGCACTGTTCCCGTGGGAAATTCACGCGGGCGAAGTCGCGGGCAAAAGCTAGTAAAAAATAAAATTGTAATGATTTGTTCTAAGAGTTCAAAATGGAACGTGAAAATCCACTGCTGTTTTCTCAAGTAAATTATATGTAGTAAAACAAATAATGTTAATTTAATGGATAAAAATGAAAAATTATGTTCGGTATATTTTAGTCATTCAAGGGATGAGTGTAGAACGACGTACAAGACCAATTGAACTATGACCGTTTGTAAAAAATATTTAAACCTTTTATTTTGTTTTGCGATATCAATATTTAAAATACGAATTATAATAAACTAGGTATAAATAAAAGGATTCAAAGCATTCTTGCTCTAAAGCAATGAAGTTACTCTATCGTTAGATACGCTTTGAGAGAAGCTGGCTTAGACATGTATTTTCTCTGTATTTATTGTATGTGTACAAGGATCGTAGTTTTTTTCCTTTGAGATTTAAGAATTTTCTTATTGCGTTTTTGCAATCTGGTACTCGTAGATATTTCAGATATCATTTGCGTTCAAATTGGATCAGGTGACCCGAAACGAGCACGTTTGCCGTCTTATGTTATAAAAAATTATGTCCAGAGATTTCTCATGATTGAGTAAAAAATATAGCCGAGGAAAGTTAATTGAACTCTCGGCTGTCTGTTTATTCTGATTTCATCAAAACACTAGTAATTTTTTTATCATTTGACGACCCCTGTGGCCCAACGGTCATCACGCCGGACTGCCACACGGTCCCGGGTTCGATCCCCGGTCGCGTCAAGGTGGAAAATGATCTTTTTCGGATTGGCCCGGGTCTTGGATGTTTATATATATATATGTATTTGTTATAAAAATATACTAACGTTGAGTTAGTATCCCATAATACAAGTCTCGAACTTACTTTGGGGCTAACTCAATCTGTGTGATTTGTCCGTATATATTTATTTATTATTTATATTTATTTATATATTTATCATTTATGTAAATTTTTTAAATCAAATATTTATTCTGAATAATATACAAATAAAATCAAATCTATATGATCTGAATATGGTCTTTATTCTCTCGTTCTTGCGTCTTACGTAACCTTCGCGAAAAATGTTGGTAAGGAAACAAATGGCTCACTTACCTGTTGATGCCTTCCAGTAAATGAAGTCTCGGTTTTTCAAGCGAGAATGGGACGTGACTTGCTTGGGGCACGTGATTGCGTATTTTTATTATAATCATGCGCTGGCGTGACGCGAATGAATTTATGTTAGGTTTCAATATTGATGACGTGGTGATAGGCAGTGTGATGTTATCATGTACCTCAAAGTGGCTTTAACGTGGACAAAGAATAATTTTTCTTTTCACTAGAAACCTTTAGATGAACCTTAAATTCTGGAAAATGATAAATTGATTATCAAATTCGCGCATCTTCAAAGAGACTGTGATGAAGTCTGCATTTAAAAACTCTTTAATTCAAGGCTTAAAATATTTTTATTTCTCGATTCATTTATTGTTTACTTTAGTAAATTCAATCTGAATATTTTTATCACAAAATATTTCAAAAAGACTGTGAAGAAGTCTGCGTTCAAAAACTCTTTATTCCAGGTTGTATGGTCCAAACCACACATTTCTCTATTTTTAATTTGTATAGTCAGCAAATCGCCGCGCCGCGCATATCATTCTTTTAATTGTAAAATTAGTTTACGTTTTTCGCCACATCAACGCGGACGCGTACTCAATATCACTATCATTTTATCATTTCTAAATCTAAGTTTCCAGACGTGCAATAAATATCATTCCTATCAATATCATCTTTCTCTTATCAAGCAGTTAAAGGTGTCCCGTACATCTTTATGGTCCTTCGAGCATTTTGAACAGCTCAGGGTCATTTTCGCGTGGACTATTAAATTCAGACAGTTTTCGTGTGAGTGATTCTGTGCAAGCAATACCTTGGATTCAGTGCCATTTTATCAAAGGATTATCAAGGGTCTTAGCAAGCAGCTGAGGCCACTAGCAGGTTATCAGGTTACCAGTTCACAGCAGAACAAGTAAGAACTTTCCATTTCACTAGTATCCTATCAATTACTAGCTATCAACATGGAAGATCTTTTGGCAACCCAGAATCAAATTATGGGAGCTATGAATCAGCTCCTCATCAATTTCAAAAAAGATGGGGCAGATCGCAAGACTGTTCCATATATCAAAAAGCGTCTGGAGACATTGGAAGCATACTGGATTGAGTTCCAGACCAATCACAATAAGTTATGTGAGTCCGAAGATCAGTCTCATGTATACTTTTCTGAAAATCATTATCAAAAAGCTTATCAATTTTGCAATGAAATTCGTGCAGTCTTTCAAAAATACATTCCACAAGATCCTAAGCCGCTGGTCAGGCCGGCGACTCCTTTAGCATTGCCTAAAATTTTAGACAACCCTTCTGATCCATTATCACACAATGCCACTCCCTCCGGGACACCCCCGGGGACCTCTCAATCAATAGAACTTCCATCATTCACATTCTCCAAACAACCATCCAAACTAGTTTCGGGCGGAAATAATAGTAGGTTAGAGGAGATGTTGCATAAGCAAAAGAGCAACTTTAGGGCATTTTCTCGCACAGTATCAAAAACCAATCTAGACTCTTTAACGGCTAGGTGGGAATTAGAAGATTTTCTCAAGTCGGTCAACTCACGATGGTCCACTATTGACGAGCTCCACTGGGAGATTGATAGTGAATTGTTTGAGGACAACCCCGACTACGATCAAGCCTACAGCATGTATGAAGAGAAATTCAATCAAATCAAGAAAGAAGTTAACAACAAGATGTGGTCTACCTGCCATCGGGAGAAATCAACCCCTCAAATTGAGATTCCTACTTTCAATGGGTCTTACCATCAATGGACTTCCTTCAAAGATCTTTTTTGCGAAGCCATCCACAACAACAGATCAATCTCAAATGCGCAAAAATTACAATATCTTAAAGGTAAACTTCGGGGAGAAGCCGAAAAAATTGTACAACATCTGAAAATTACTTCTGACAATTATCAAGTCTGTTGGGACATTTTGAACCACAGATATAATCACAGCAAATTAATTTTCGGCTCTCACATTAATATTATTCTCAATTTACCTACTTCTCAGCAGCAAACATCTGCACATATCAAGAAAATTCATGACAGTACCATCGAAAGTTTAAACGCAATCAAGAACTTAGGTATCGACGTATCAACATGGGATCCTCTATTGGTGCATCTCATTTCTCAAAAACTCGATCCTGAAAGTCATAAGGAATATATAGAGTCCCTAAAAAATCCCAGAGATTTACCCAGTTTAAAGGATTTCACCGATTTTCTGGAAAGCAAATTTACATCTTTAGAAGTATCAAAACGTAAGCAGGAAAATATGGTTCCAAAATCATCAAATCAGCCTGAAAATTCAAATTCCAAAAAACATCATTATTTGAAATCATTTAGCAATCAAACTAAAAACCATATTTCGAACAAAAAGGCACAAACAGGATGCCCACTATGCAAAAAATCGCATGGAATTTTTCATTGCGACACGTTTCTCGGATTACAACCTACGGAACGTCGCAATATAATTACGAAATTCAAACTTTGCATAAATTGCCTTTACGATCATCACGGTAATGCGTGCATGTCCGAAAAAAGGTGTCGTGAATGTAATGAACAGCACAATACTCTCATCCACGATGCTTTCATCAAACAACAGCAATCGGATCCCCGAAAAAATGTAAATCACGTATCCCAAAATGACATCAATGAAACTCTCCTAGCAACAGCCTACGTGAAGGTGCAAGCAGTAGACGGGACTCTTATCAATCTACGGGCTCTTATCGATCCCGGCTCTCAGGTTTCTCTTATCTCTCTTAGGGCCGCGGAGGTGTTAGGGCTTCCCCGTCAACATTGCAAGGGTACTATTTTCGGTATAGGTTCTAGCGCAAACTCAAGTAAAGGTGTTATAACAATAACATGTCACTCTAATCACAGCGATTATTCATTTTCCACTGACGTTCTCGTCATGTGTAATCTCATATCTAGTTTACCCAATTATTCATTCCCCAAACCATCCTGGCAATTCTTAGAAGGCATACAGTTAGCAGACCCCGATTTCTATATCAGTCGTCCCATCGATTTGTTATTGGGAGCTGACATATACGCCTCCATCATCATGAACGGTATCATAAGGGAAAACGAATCATTACCAATAGCACAGCAGACACGACTCGGCTGGATTCTTTGCGGTAACTTCAAATCATTCCACTGCAACGTCGTCGTAAACAACGTCGATGAACTCAAGCAATTTTGGACGATTGAAGACATTCAACCGGAATCGTCATTATCACAGGAAGATTATAAGTGTATACAGCATTATAAATCAACCACAACCAGAAACGAAGAAGGCCGGTACGTCGTACGGTTACCAATGCATGAAGATGCCAAAGAAAAGCTAGGGAACTCAAAATCAAAATCTGTCGCTCAATTTCTGCAAATCGAAAAGAAATTTCAGAAAAATTCCGAATTAGCAGCCGATTATAGAGCATTTATGTCGGAATATATCAAATTAGGTCATATGCACATTTCAGACAATAGTAGATTATTCAGCAATTTTCTCCCACACCATGGTGTTCACCGTCCTGACTCATCGAGTACCCCACTACGCGTCGTGTTCAATGGCGCCTCAAAAACATCAAGTGGATACAGCTTAAACGATGTCATGTACTGTGGCCCAAATTTGCAACAAGATTTGTTAAAATTAATACTAAAATGGCGTAAATATCAATATGCATTTTCAGCAGATATACAAATGATGTATAGGATGATTCTTATCAATATTGAAGATCAGCATTATCAAAAAATCATCTGGAGAGAATCTCCACGAGACAAATTACAAGAATATCAGCTAGCAACTGTCACATATGGCACTAAGGCAGCACCTTTCCTAGCCATGATGACCCTTAAGCAATTAGCAACGGATGAGGGTCATAAATTCAGCAGTCCAGCAGCCAAAGTTCTGGAAGAACAATTCTACATGGACGACGTCCTGAGCGGAGGTCGTGACCTCACTTCTACGAAGCAGCTGCAAGTAGATCTGATAGCACTTCTCAAATTAGGAGGATTCAACTTGCGAAAGTGGTCATCTAATAAACAAGAACTTTTAGAAGGGATGAGTACAGTGCAAAAAACACAAGATGCCTACTCTTTCAAACACCAAGAGTCAACAAAAACCTTAGGCCTGCGCTGGTGTCCTGAAAGTGATCAATTCGAATTTAAATTAAACATCGACACGTCAGCAAGTCAAACAACATCAAAAAGAAAATTACTATCAGAGATATCTAAGCTATTTGATCCTGCCGGCTGGCTATCTCCAATATCAATCAAGCTCAAAATGTTATTCCAAAAAGTGTGGGTCCATGACAACCTTACCTGGGATGATAACCTGCCAGAAACTATCAATCAAGAGTGGAATAAAATAAAATCAGATTTAGAAAATATCAACACTATCAAGGTACCAAGATGGCTTCAAACGGGTAAAGGCCAACAGTTGGAACTTCATGGTTTTTGTGACGCATCAAATAAGGCATATGCATGCGTCATATACTGTAAAGTTATCAAATCAAATCAAGAACCCTCTATTGTTATAGTTGCAGCAAAATCACGGCTCGTATCACCTAACAGAGATACGTCACTACCTCGGCTCGAGTTATGTGCGGCCGAGTTATTATCAAAGCTTATGGAAAAAGTGCAAGCTTGCCTTAATGACTACGAAATCACTCATTACTGTTGGTCAGACTCGACTGCAGTCCTAGGATGGTTACAAGCAGATCCCAAACGCTGGCGTCCATTTGTAGCCAACCGAGTCGCCAAAATAACAGCAATCATTCCCGCAAAATGTTGGCGTTACGTCAAATCAGGCGATAACCCAGCTGATTGTGCATCCCGGGGCATCTCTACCGAACAACTTAAACAGCATCCAATTTGGTGGAGCGGACCTTCGTGGCTATCATCGTTCTCAGATCAAGAAGAAACACCGATCTTCAGTACAAACGAAGAGCTGAAAAATTCAAAACAAACACACGTCACTACAACTACGTTCGAACACGTCATAAGTCCCACGGATGACATAATAGGCGGTCTTATCAATAAACATAGCAGCTGGACGCGCGTAACCCGAGTACTCGCTTGGATATTACGTGTAGGAAATCAAAACAATTGTTCGTGTCCTTATCTTACTATTAGTGAGTTACGGAAATCAAAATTATTAATTATCAGATACGTACAGCAACTGGAATTCACGCAGGAAATTCAGGATCTGAAAAATAATAAATCAATTAATACAAAAAGCAAACTACTCCCTCTAAATCCATTCTTAGACAAAGATGGTTTGCTTAGAGTAGGAGGCAGACTGAAAAACGCTCACATTCATCCAGACATGATTCATCCATACATCCTTCCTCACGACAATTTAGTAACTAACTTATTAATAGATCATGCACACATACTTACCTATCATGGAGGAGCTAGGTTGACGCAGGCTTGGCTCCGCCACCAGTTCTGGATCCTAGGTGGAAATAGAGCTGTAAAGAAACGTTTACGTACCTGTATCAATTGTAGGAGACACAATCCAATCCAGCAATCCCAAATCATGGGGGACTTACCTGAAGCAAGGGTTAATCATGCACGTCCATTCGAAAATGTTGGAGTCGACTACACCGGTTTCGTTCTCGGTAAATCTAGCAAAGGTCGAGGAATATTATCATCAAAAGGATACATAGCAGTATTCGTGTGTATGGTTACTAAGGCCGTACACCTCGAGTTAGTATCAGATCTAACTTCATCAGCATTTTTGGCGGCCCTTCGTCGCATGTCGGCGAGGCGTGGAGCACCGCGTCACGTTTACAGCGACAACGGGACAAATTTCGTCGGAGCAAACAACACACTGCAACGAGAATACCTAGATCTCACCACCATTGTAGACAACGAGTTTTTAGCAGAGTTAAGCAGCATGAAAATCAGCTGGCACTTCAATGCTGGAACCTGGGCTAGCGCCGGAGGGCTCTGGGAAAGTGCAGTGAAAAGTCTCAAATATCACATGAAACGCGTTATTGGAGAGCAAAAATTAACGTTCGAAGAGTTTACTACACTTTTAACGCAACTGGAAGCATGTCTAAACACTAGACCCCTCTTAGCATTGACGGAAGATCCAAATGACTTGGACTACCTTACTCCATCACACTTTCTAGCAAGCGGTCCAGTTTTGAACATCATTGAGACTGAGACTGACCAACGCACTCGTTGGTGCACTACTCAAAAAATATTCTCCGACATATGGAAACGTTGGAAGACAGAATATTTAACACAATTATCAACCCGTACAAAATGGCTGAAACAGCAACGCAATATGCAAGTAGGCGATATTGTACTTATTCATGACGCTAACTTACCTTCCGGCAAGTGGGCAATGGGCAGGGTCATTGACCTTCATCCGGGTGCAGACGGATTGGTTAGGGTAGTGACTCTCAAAACAAAGTCAGGCACTCTCAAAAGGCCCATAACAAAATTATCACCATTATTATGTGACGAAGAAAACAAGTCCATTCAGCAAAAAGTTGAGAAATCATCTCATGTTATCACTACGCCAACGTCAAGTAACGTATCATCGTCGAAACAGAACTTTAGTTATTATACCTTATGCTTATTATTGATGAGTATGTTCGTATCAACAGCGAAAGCCTCATTCAATAATACTGCAATCAACAATCAAAGCATTTATTTCGACAAAATCTCCAACATGTATTTAGTACGCGATGACTGGAAGCTTATAGTGTACTACAACATGGATCCCTATTGGCTTAGTACGGATCTATTTACCAAATATATGGATCATCTCGACAGCATATGCACAAACCAAACAGAAAAGAACCTTTGTGACGTAGTTCTCATGCAGCTACACAACAGTTATATGGAGCTCAAGTACTACAACGATATGTTGATTAATCAGCGTTTCGGCGCCGCCGGCGCCGGCGCCACCTCGTCTCGATCGCGCCGAGGGCTTATCAATGGCATAGGACATCTTGCAAATAGTCTATTTGGCATTTTAGATCAAGATTTTGCGGAGCAATATAGCAAGGACATCAAGTTAATTCAGGAAAACCAAAAACATGTCATGCACTTGTGGAAAAATCAAACTTCAGTAGTAGAAGCAGAATATAACCTTTTGAAAAGAGTGGAAGACAATATGGAAAAGCAATACAAAATCGTCAATCATCACATCAACAATTTAGAATCAATCGTCACGACGCTAAGGTCACACATGGAATTTACCACTTCAGCAATTTTAGCCAATGGATTAATCACTCACTTGAAAAACATTCAAAATTGTTTCCTGGACACTATTGCTGATATCTACCATGGTAAATTCGACATTCATCTTATCACTCCTGATCAATTGAGAGAAGAACTGAATACCATTTCGGGACAGTTGTCAACAGACTTATCTCTCCCCATCGACAACATACACAACGATTTATCCAAAATTTATCATTTATTGAAAGTCAAGGCCAGAGTTACTACAGACTACTTGATCTTTGAAATAAAAATCCCTCTCGTCAGCAGAGACAGTTTCGAAATTTTCAGTATGTTGCCTATCCCTCATCAAGACAATAACAGCAAGATTGAAATCGTTCCCATCTCAACTCACCTAGCCATCAATATTCGGAAGGATACTTACCTACCGATGTCTATTAATGATCTTCATAACTGTGCTCATTTCGATACGAATAGATACTTGTGCGAATTATCTACCCCTATCTATCAATTGACCTCTGAAAACAATTTATGTCTAAAGGAGCAAGAAACAAAGCAATGCAAATATAACAGGCAGGAATGTACTAACGTATGGAATCAGCTGACTGCTATCAATCACTACCTATACTTCTGTTGCGGCCACTGTACTTTGCGTATCATATGTGGATCTCAAGTTACTCCACAACAAGTGAGTGCCGCCGGTATAATAAGTCTCGGTGATAATTGTATTATCAAAACTGATACATTTACTGTTTATCCTCACCATCAACGATCAAATGAACTCCATATTCAATCTGATTTCGTAAAGTTAGAAATCCCTCCTCTAAACAATATCATAAAATTACCGATTCCTATCAATGAGACTCGATCAAACTTCACTATGGAGCTTCAACAAATTGGTGATCGTATTCAAGAAATCAAAAAGGAAGAACCTGTCATTGAGTCCATTTCGTATCATGACGTCCATCACTACGTCGTCATCTATCTCCTCCTGGGAGCAGCAGCAGCGGCGGGAGCAGCGCTCGCCTGGCGGGCGCGCCGCCGCCGCCGGGCCGCCTCGGCGACCGAGCCGCGCGCCGACACGGTCGGTGCCGGCCCTCTCCCCGGTATCAATATCAGTGAAAGTGTACAGTGCGGGAGTGTAAAAGCAGAGTATCCGAATGTGTGTCCCAGTGTTAGTTTTTCAAAGGACCCTCCTCGCGTTGTCATTAACAAAGCAACCTCCCCCATTTTTACAAAATTGGACTTTAGTGAAATTAAGGACGATTAGTCATTTAATTTTAAATCATTTGACAAATCAATTCAATATCATTTTATTTTAAGCAAATTGTTCTTCACCTTGTATTAGCGTTTAGCTCATCTTTACCTCATCAACTCTCTGGGCCCGCAGCATGTATGGTCCAAACCACACATTTCTCTATTTTTAATTTGTATAGTCAGCAAATCGCCGCGCCGCGCATATCATTCTTTTAATTGTAAAATTAGTTTACGTTTTTCGCCACATCAACGCGGACGCGTACTCAATATCACTATCATTTTATCATTTCTAAATCTAAGTTTCCAGACGTGCAATAAATATCATTCCTATCAATATCATCTTTCTCTTATCAAGCAGTTAAAGGTGTCCCGTACACAGGTTTTAGTTTAAAATCTTTTTATTCCTTAATTCATTTGTTGCTTACTTTATTTGGTACATTAAATCTAAAAAAAATTCTCGATATACAAGTATTTAATGCGAATTCATTTTCATTTTTTAAATCTAGAATTATTTAACCAATCTTTTGTTTCTACATCGGACGTAAAGTCCATAACAATAGGCATCACATTCAGTGTGCATAAAATGCAGCTGCAATGCAACGGATAGCTGCCAATGCACGGCTAATTCCCGTTCATTTTGTTCTACTCCGGATTTCCGTAAAGCTAAGTAGGCAGGACGAACATTGAAACGCACTTTGACGCACTAAACCTTTTTTGTTTTTTATCCTTTTCTTGCAAATTTGCTATTTCTGTTGATAGGAACAATGGAACAACACCACAGAATTAATATAAGTACTACAACACACAAACGGTGGAACAACTGTTCAGACTGGCTTTGAACAGGGCTAAATTTAAGGATCTGACTGCCAATATTCAGTGATGAATGAATAGGCACATAAAGAAGAAGAAGTTAATGGGAAATCTAGTCAAATTGTACACATTCTGTAGATAATTACCTTCTAATTTCTTACGCTGCTGTCAGATCTTGTGAGGAGAGGCTGAGAATCTTAAAATAGCATTCCATTGTTACTTACCTACTTTGTCCGTTTTATATGTAGATCGTGGAGAAGAAAAAAATAATTTTCGATTTTTGACAGAGGCTGTGGCAGTGTATGATTTTTTTAAATATATTGTAAATGCGCCTTTTCATTATGTACTGAAATAGCTAATATTAAATACTTTATGAACTCCACATAAAGACAAAGTTGCACGTGAAAATAACTATTTTTTTTGACATTGAAGGGATGCCACGGTGTTTTAGGATCCGAAAAAACTCAGTCAAAAATCCAAGTGGTGATTCTGTTGTACCTGCCAAAATATGTCCCTGTCACACGGAGCGTCCCAGGAATTCCGTCAAGTCCCGTCTCGCCCCGGGAACAATACGTCTTCATGCGACATTGGGACCCCGGCATTATTAGATTGAGGGACACCGCTTTATATAAACTATCGAATTCCAATCGTGGCCCCTGGATAGGACGTTAATAGATGTGGGCGCCCTTAATTATTCGTATGTTTGATCATGATTTATCGTACATTCTAGCGTCTTGTACATAATTACCAATTTATTTTTTACTAGCTTGTGCCCGCGAACTTTGTCGCGCGTAATTTACTATTGTCACGTATGAAACCTACGCCAGATTTTAAGTTAGACAGACCTTCTACAATAGACCTTCTACAATAAACCTTCTACAATAGACCTTCTACAATAAACCTTCTACAATAGACCTTCTACAATAAACCTTCTACAATAGACCTTCTACAATAGACTTTCTACAATAAACCTTCTACAATAGACCTTCTACAATAGACCTTCTACAATAGACCTTCTACAATAGACCTTCTACAATAGACCTTCTACAATAGACCTTCTACAATAGACTTTCTACAACAGTGAAAACCGCATCAAATTTGGTCCAGTAGTTTTTGCGTGAGGCGCGTACAAATATACAGACAGAAAGAAAGACAAAAAAAAATGTTTTGGCTTCTATAAGCCTTAAAAAACCCCTCATAATATTTTTTTTCTTAGGTATCTCTTATGTACAGACACAGATCAGGTACAGGTTTATTATATGTGTTGATTATGTGTCGAACACACATATTTATTTGAATACTGTTTCTTAAATATTCTTTAAATTTCTTTTGTAAAGTGCTTAATTACGAGACAGTAAATCGAAAACTGCATTATTTAACTCCTTAACTTTTCTTCCAGTGACATAAATAAACAAGTTACTTCAGAAACTAGGCCGCTTAACCTTAGTAATTCGGTTTTAAATTATATATAAATACTAATTAGTCGCAGTAACGTTGAATTATGTTGACTTTATTAACAGATTACACAGAGTAAATTAGTTCAAGAAGCGGCATCAAGTTTGTTTTCCCCGGAGAATTGGCGGTAATGAGCGTCTCCTTTGTACTCTGCGTACTATTTATGTAATCTGTGGCACTGCGTAACCGCGGACTGTAACGTCGATGTTAATATCAAGTGAAAGCCAAATTGTATTTAAACAAACAGATAGAGTTAGCAAGTTCAAGACATGATACTTACTTAAGTTACTTTATCTGATGGTGATGATATCTTCAAGAACCTTTTTTGTATAAATGATAATTAAACCATTTATTAAGTTTAAACGTTTTAAAATATACTAGCTAACAAATTATATTCAATGTTTGACATGACATAGAACTTTAGTTTACGTACTGGTCTTTGTCAAAGAACTAAACTAGTCCATAGCCTTTTTTCTAGACTAATTCTATCCCCTCTGTAGTGTTCATGTCAAAGTGACGTTACGTCAAAGTGACGTTATGTCAGCCTCCCCATTACTTCCATATAAAATGGGCCGTTGCACCGGCAGTATGCTCAGATACGTCGAGGTGTGCGGACCGTTGCTGAGTGCACGGACTAATGGCAGTCTGCCCAAACTTCTATCTTTTATGTGGGTAAAGGTTAGTTAATGTATACGGTGGAACATCAGTGAGTTGGTTGTGATGTACATTGCGTGCGGAGGCGGGGCGCGCAATATAGCCGTATGAGGTACACTACACCCTCTCTCTAAATGGATATAGGTTATTAAGAACTCCTTTCTTTCTGCAGTTGGGCCATCTATCAGTGGTGATCCCACCAGACATAGCAGACGAGGACGGGTCAGAAGCAATGGCTTCGGAGGGAGGGTCTGTGGAACTGCGCTGCACAGCTACAGGTGTACCGGAACCTATCATATCATGGAGGAGAACTGAAGGCCGCAATATTATATTCCGCGACACTGCTGGAAAAGAAGTTGAAGGTAAGCAAGATAAAATTAAAACTGTAATACATACATAGAATCACGTCTCTATCCCTTACGGGGTCTACCCCGTAAGGGATAAAGACGTGTCTTCGAGCCACTTTAAACTCGTGATTCGAAGGCCACGCTTAGCTGAATAGTGGGCTTTCAGATGGAATGAAGATTTAGATATAGTGACAGATGAGTGGAAGAATCCCCAGTTTAAAGCACTTTTCCTCGAGTGATTTTTACAATCTGCGCGGGAAGAGAAGCAGCTGGCACATTCTATGTTTTTTCTTCGCTCCCAGACCAGCATGTAATGTTTTCCTATTTCATCAATTGAGATAAGAAACCAATAAAAAAATATTCTATTTTAATCAGAATGCACTGTTACATTATTTATTGTCGTGAATTATAAGTGGTTTTGACACAGCTTTATTGGTGTATTTTTTATTGTCAATTTCAAAGCGGTCGTCCAAAAAAATGTACAATGAAAAGCATAAAAAATGGACATACAACGTCAATTTTCTTTTGAGTTTTATTTCGTATCGGTAAGATACGACTAAGTGGTAAAAAAGAAACAAGACTAATTTTGCATTCAAAGCCCGCGCGGGCGGGCGCAGGTGCCCGAGCGGTTAAAACATTGAGTTTTATGGGATTTAATAAGATATCGCCCGAGATATTGGAAAGAAAACGAAATTTTGTAATCATCTAAATTGTGTGCTATGAATGATTATTGTATTATTTTGTTGGTTCTTATTTTCAGCATGAGGGTGCATACAATAATCATTCATAGAATAAAGTGGTTTCGGTATTGCGAATATTAGTGTATTTAGGTGTAGGTGAAATACGGTTTTAAAAATCTAATTTTTTTATGTCATTTATTGCTAAGTTAAATTATGTTATATATTTTCCTCTCATTCAAAAGACATCATAGAAAGTTCAATAAAATACTGTCTCGTATTTTTTTATTTTAACTTTCCACTCGAAAACATTTGACAGCATTTTTGTATTACAAAAGAAAGTGAGGCCGAGGCCGTCACTGAGATTCATTTCCGTAGAAAAAACGTGTCCAAAGAACTCAATTACTACTTAAACAAAATATTGTAGCAATCCGGGTTTGGGGAAGGAAATTAAAACGAAGGGCTTAGTGAAAATCTGCCTGACAAAAGGTTGTTATCTCTCATAGTTATAATGACCCACCCTTTGCAGGTCCACGCTGTAGGTGAAAAGACAAGAGTTTAAAGCAATTATAGGACTAGTCGTTTTAACATATACACACCATGTTGTCCTTTTAATCGCACGTAATTCCACAATGTAATTTATACCTTAATCTGAATGTACAGAGACCAAAATGGGGCCTCTCGCGGGCCTATTTAAACCTTTTCAGCTGGGTGTTTTACGAATTTGACCCGTTTTATTTAAGCCATTAAGCGTAAACAAAAGACTGGTCGGCTTCTGTAGGGAGGTTGTAATAGTTAACAGAGTGGTGGAACGACGCTGGCTTTGTATTAATTGGACATGTTATACACGGCTCACTAAATGGGAAAGATTTACTGAGCTACTCAATATTGCACCTTTCTTTTTTCCGTTTTTGTATCGCGGGAGGAAACGTCTTTTTCTTATCGACGTAGTAACAGGCAGCTGAATTATTGGGCGTTTTCGGAATAAGGTTCATTGCCATGTTTTATAAGGGTTTCCCATTAATTATGTTTTAACATACGAACGATATTGAAACCTTCGCAAATATTGACTCTGAATAGGTAATAAAGTATGTGTAATGCAGAAATGTTCACTTATGTTTAATATGATTTCGGAATATTGTGTTCTCTTTAAATGAAATAGATTTATTAGGTACGAAACTCAATATGATCTTTTAATTGTGAAATACTTACTTGATTATTACATATGTGATACAGATACCAAATATTGGTCGGGCAAAATCCAATTTTGCCATTTCGGCTCAATATGATAATGATGATGAATACAGATGTCAATATAAACACGAGGAAAGCATATTGTAGATATCTATACAATGTAACTAAGTTCAAATTAACAATATAAATGTATTTTGTAATAACTAACGATGACTTTGAAAAATACATGACCAGTTAATAACTAAAAACTGTTAATCCACAAAATAAATATTCAAAATTCGAAACAACTTTCTTATTTTAACTCTGACGCATAAATAAACCAGTAAATATTTACGCGGTTTGATTATCTTATTAAAAGCGCGGAAATAAAATGGCAGGCGGCAGACGGATCTTAATTAACTCACTCATTATAAAACATCGCAAACGAATCATAAAATTATCCTAACGAAGTGTATTAAGTTTTATAGCTCTCAATAAGGATTTTTGAAAATTAGGAAGTATAGGTACCTACTTGATAATTATAGGTATAGCTTTATTTGAAGTATAAGTAAAGTAAGTGCTTTGTAATTGGATTCTTATAAAGAGGTACTTATATAGGTAACTTTAGTTATTAGAAAATTATTGAAGTCAATAACTTAGATTAAGAATTAGAAGTATCTGTGCCCCGGGTCTTCGCTTGCGTGGGTACGCAGGGTTAGGGTTAAAAAGTTCTTACTTCTAAAGTTAATGTAGGTTTAATTCTAGCCATTTACGTAATTCCAACGTCATCCATCCAGTAGTTTTTGCGTGAAGGAGTAACATCTATTCTCACAAGCTTTTACGTTTATAATATGAATAGTATAAAAAAAATATTGTAGCTACAGGTTGAGCCAAACTTACATTTGATTCGTAGCGATACGATATCTAAAATCGTAATCGTTTCTACAGATAACAAAAACAATTTTCTTTCATCATCAAAGCGAACGCGAACGGAAGAATGGAAGTTAGCAATAAAACATTCGTTAGGTACTCTATGGTTTCGCTTCGTTTTATACCTGCGATGACTATGGCGATCGACCACGTGATTTATGTCAATCCCATACATTTTATCGTTCTCGAACTTCGTTTTCGTTTTTAAATTCTGACTTTTTCTAAAGTTCGGTCACATGAACTCACTCAAAAATAAAACGTAATAATGTTTCTTAGCTAATTATAAAAGTAATTTAAGTGATGTTTACAACTAAGATTGTTAAGCGAGATTGAATCGGAAAACAATTAGTTGAAGCAATAATAACGAAATGGCTGAAGCCGGTAACAAGTTGGCAACATGTCGCAGCCCGACTTTATAACCCGTGAATAAAACACAATTTCATACAATGCTCGCGTTTGATATTATAACCGATTAGGGATGTACAAAATGAAAAAGATCTCCTGTTAAGAAAATTAATAAGATTTTTTTTGAAGTAGTTTCAGTTGTATCATGTTTGTATCAAATCAAACGAAGGTTGCAGGAAAAGAAGGGGCTCATAAACAAAAAAAGTATTCAGAGATAATGGCTAATTAAATGTTTAACTAATGAAACGAATTAAATGCGGCATAAGTAGTAAGTTATGCCAAGTAGTAAGTTATGTCTACAATCATCGAAATACAACTGTTAGTACATAATCTCGATGAATATACAATACATCTACGTTGAAATCCAATATGATTGTCGTGATTTGAATTACCTGAGCAGATTAAGTGATAGGAGCATGCCAGAAAATAGGATGAATGTGTAATTTGTCACAATTCCATCATCTTCTCGACCACTTAACAACATTCTTATTGTCTTCCTTGATGATTAGGTATGATTTCTTTCGCTAAAATAGGTTTACTATTCATTGTTTTATAAACGTTAATTAGATTTAACTAAGAGATCCTGAATACTCATTCAGTCTTTGCAATCTCTGCTACACAGTAGACAAATACAACAAAAACAACTCCACACAGATTTAGCATTATGTATTTTTTGCAAAATTTTAGGATTATGGGCTGTCGTGTTGTTCAATTAGCTTGAAACCTATTAGTTTCCAGATTATTTGTCAATTTATTGTTTAATTGGTGATTTCGTTTACTTACTTACTACTGCGGCGCAGCGACCCGAAGTGGATCTTGGCCTCCGACACGAGATGACGCCATTTTTTGCGGTCTTGCACCAATTCTCGCCAGTTTTCCGCTCTGAGGCTCTGTAGGTCTTTCAGAACCTCATCGCTCCAGCGGTACCTAGGGCGCCCGACTGGTCGAGACGGCCCCGCGGTCGACCCTCGTATGCTCTTTTGACGGCACGATCCTCTTCCATTCTCTCCACATGTCCGAGCCAGCGAAGTCTGGCTGCTTTGACCATCGATAGATGAATAGATCGATAGATCAGGATGGAAAGTGGAGAGTTAGAAAGAACCTTGAAATTGAAGATCTAGTGTCCGAACCAAATATCATCGGAGATTTCGTTTATAATATTATTTTTAACTAAAAAGTTTTTTATTCCGAGAGACGATACAAATTATCTGGGGAAATTCAGAACAAGTTCAACCCTACAAAAGCAACCTACCTACTCACAGTATTTTATGTCGGCGCCCGAGATTTAGCGCAGGGGGTCGTATACTATAATAAAGTAATAAATTATTACCATTAAAATTTAATTTGGCAGTTAAACGGCTGATTAGCAGGAACAATGTTTTGATTAAAATTTCAATAATGAATTTAATATTGCTTTAATTGAATTCCAACGTGAACAAAATTAATATCAACCATGTTTGATTCCAACAACAATACATATAATATAGCGTTCAGGATTTATTGTGAAAATATATAAACTCACATACATACCTTAACCCTGAAAACTTTATACTCATTTTTTGCTCAGTCGTGTAATATAATTCAGCAAGATTTATTACAAAAAAATTTCAATATATTTTTTGATAAAAAAATAGTTATAAATAACCTGTATCTGGTTTCAAATAATGAAAGTAATCAAATTCAATGAAAAGCAATTTTTAGAAAATTAAAGTGGATTAATACTATATCTAGAGTATGACGAAGATTAGAACATAAATGCTGGAAATAACATTAGATATCTATATTATACATTTCTATTAAGATACTGGGAAAGTTCTAAAATTATTTGAATTTATATAATTTTCTGCTCAGCTGATAGCAGTCGCCCTTTCATTTGGAAAGTGTTAATAATTTTCATCGGCCGAGAGTGGAGCACTGAGCGACGTTTTAAAAACGTCGGCGCCAGGCGGCGCGGCTCTATGCTATTGCTGGAACTAAACAACGAACAATAAGGTTCTTTATTATCGCAGGAGAATATGATTTAAAATTAAACTTATCTCGTCGTCGATCGTATATACTATAGATATGAGCAGGATTTATGCTTCAATTTTATTTTAATTTGACTCTGAAAAGCAAATTAGAATCAACTTAATTAAACAAAATATTTTGGCTTTTAAAATTAAAATTTCCTATTGCATCATAACTAATTATTTGTTCAATAAAGGTTAAATAAATAAATATTTTATGTAATATCAGATCAGAACAAATAAAAGTTAACTAACGTGTGCTATTTTAATATTGAAGTGTCTGTATCACGTCTGCATCGTTGTAACTCCCAGATGGATGAGACATAATATTAATTGACTATTCATTTGACAAATTTCTTAATCCAGATAGTTTTGCAAAATTATATTTGATAATCTTATTCTAGTTAAGGTCTAGCTGATATCAGTGGCTTAAGACTGGCTAAAAATCGTCATTTAATCTCTAAAAATATTAAATTTATATTATGTAAATTTCTCATTGAAACCGTTTTTGGCAGTGGTGGACAACTACGTGGGCTCGACGTTGTCGCTGAAGAACCTCCAGCGGACGGATATGGGCACGTATCTGTGCATCGCGGCCAACGGCATACCGCCCACCAAAAGTCGGCGGTACGACGTCGCTGTACGGTGTATGTATACCTTACTTTACTTTTCGTGTTGCTTATGTTACTTTTAGTAAGACAACTACGTGAGTTTGACGATTGTGCTGAAGAACGTCCAGCGGACGGACATGGGCAGGTACCTGTGCATCGCGACCAACGGCACACCGCCCACCCAGAGCCAGCGGTATGACGTCGCTGTACGGTGTACGTATTCTTTGATTGAAACTGTTTGTAGAAAGTGGTAGACAACTACGTGTGTTCGACGTTGTTGCTGAAGAACCTCCAGCGGACCGACATGGGCACGTACCTGTGCATCGCGGCCAACGGCATACCGCCCACCAAGAGTCGGCGGTACGACGTCGGTGTACGTATTTTTTACGTACTTACTGTGTGTTTGCTTTTGTTACTTTTAGTGGAACAATTACGTGGGGTCGACGATGTTGCTGAAAACGTCCAGCGAATGAGTACATACCTGTGCAGTGCATAGTGGCCAACGGCATAAGTACCATTCACCAACAACCGGCGGCGGTACAACATCAATGTCCGATGAACATATTCTTTACTTTTTGTGTCTTTGCTCATATTTTGTATTTTATTAGGTATCCAAGGCTATCATATCATTCACACATTAAATTGTAAGACCTAATTTTCCTGATCCTTAATCCGTAAAATTGTAAATTTAAGAGTTATTCAGTAGTCACTGCGTAATCAAAGAGAGAGTCACAATTGGAGTAGAAAAGAATTGGAAATCTAATACCTTCATCTTTCGTTGAATTTATTCACAAGTAAATTTCGTAAGGCGTCAGAGAACAAAGTACCTATCCAACTTCGATCCTTAACGGAACTTTTGTACGAGCCTTGTGTTAAGTTAATTGAGTTGACTTAATTTATAGTTAACCTTTTTGCTTGGAATGTCTCTCGTAAAGTTGGGAAGTAATCAAACAGCGGAAGCGCAGATTTTAAGTCAAACTTAAATGCTCACATTATTTCTTAGGTAGATTTTGGTAGTATATGGTGAGCCAATAACTAATAAATTTAACAGTAGTTCGAAAAAAGAGCGAAGCTTTGGAATGAAACTTTTGTAATTTATTGTTAAAATATGCGCGATAGTTGCGCTCATTTGAATTCTCGAATGTAAATAAATATGTATTTTGGTTTCTATTTCGTAAATGTTCATAAATAATAATTTTATATTTTAATTGTAATTTATAATCATATTTTTGAAATTGCATTTTTAATAGTGTGATTCACGTTATATGTACATTTTCAACAACTGTTTTAGTTTTTTTTTTTTTTTTGTTGCTTATAGAGAACCGAATTGCGCTGATACATAATCCCCTTTGCCTCTTATTCTCAAATAGATAATTTATTAATGTAATTATTGTCACAGTCGAGCCAGTGGTGCGAGTGGACAGTCCAGTGGTGATGCGAGCTGCTGACATGCAAGTGACGCTGCAGTGCTACGTCGAGGCCTCGCCCAAGTCGCTCAACACGTGGCAGCGCGGGAAATCACAGGCTGGTAAGACTCTTTGTCTGTTTGTTTGTCTGTTTTAGCTATTATTTTTAAGTATACAAATAATACAGCTAGACCCTACTTTTTCTTTTTTAGTTCACATATCATTCTTATAAGTAATGTTTATTTGAAACATAGTCTATTCAGTCTGTTGCCTTTTAGTTCATAGTACAGTAATACAGATAGCATAGTAAGTAGTCATTTATATTTTTAATCCAATAACGAGAAGTTAAATGAAATCTAATCTATATATCAAATAGCTCATACGTAATAGAATTGACTAAACCATATTTATTTCTGTTTCTCTAGGTGGAAAGCTGCTAAACGGTTCTAAATACGTCATATCAGAGCACATAATAAACGAGTACGCTCTTCGTATGAACCTGACCATCAACCGCCTGAAGAAGAGTGACTTTGGAGAGTATACGTGCTCCGCCGGCAATGGGTACGGCAGGGCAGAAGGCTCCGTCTTATTGAAAGGTAAGGTTTTGGCCATATTTTTCTATAATAAGGCTAAATACTACGTATAACGGTAATAGAGTGATAACAGACGCGCTCTATATACTAAGCGTGCTCTTTTGAACATTACCAGCTGCAGTTCTAGTCTGGTATTAATCATAACTGTTTGTAATTAATAATCAATTCAACACACTTAATAGGAATATTGAGTTAATTAAAAATTCAAAATACTAACCGACATATCTTCACGTTCTCAACAGAAACGCCGCAGCGGACGACGACAACAACAACAACGACAACCACCACGACAACAACAACAACGCCGCGGCCGACGACCACCTCAACAACAACGCGGCCTCCAAAGCGTCACCCCAAGAAACAACACGAGCGCAACCAGAACGCGCTCGATGCAGAACGACGACAAAACGAACTCAACAGCAACAACGGCCTCAGTTTCTACAATGCGAACGCGTACGCAACACCCAACAACACACATAACGATTACGCGCAAAGAACCGAACGACAAAAAGTACGACCAACAACTCAGCCGCGACATTATGTCGTCTACAACAACGCAGCACGCAAAAACTACATTCTGTTCTCGATCGCATACCTTATAAAATTCATTGTGTAAAACTATTATTGTATACATATTTTTAAATTAGCAGTATTATGTAGTGATAAAAACATGGCTGTTGAATTTTGTAAGGATAAAGTACGTATTTTGAGGTTGTTGTAAGTATTTACATCCCGATGTTATCGTTTTGGCGGGAGCTACAATAGCAGCCTTACCTATAATTGTGACAATAAAAAATGGACGCTCAGATAGGAGTTGGCAGTCCACTTAAATTCTATAAAAATCAGTAATACCATGTTTTTACATTTTACATTTTTAAAATTATAAGCTGTAGTTATGTATTAAAGTACTTTCAACAATTGTTACCAATTCGTAGGATGTTATGTTGAGATGCTCAATTAATCTAGAAGCAAGATAAGGTAAAATTAATTTTACTGTAGGTAATTAAAAAACTGCGATTTACTTTCTCTGATTGTGCAGTTTATTTTGCATGCAATACATTTAAGAACCTTGGCATGATATAAAGTAAAGTTTGATATAAATAGTATAATGGAATATTGACAATATTATTATTATGCGTGTACACGCATATAACCTTAAAACTAGTGTTACGTTGATAGTAGCGTTGCTACATTACTACGTTGAGAATGGAAAATTGTTACAAACATTTACATAATAGAATTTATAACTTAAGTTTAGTTCCTCTTTGAAAGAATTTAATACAAAACTACAGCCGTAAATATTATATCACTTTGTCATATCAATGTCATATTTTATAATAATATGTAGTATGCATTGTGTTTGTATAAATCATACCTAGACCCTGTTTTACAAAATATCGTTATTATTGTAATGTGGCCTTGATGTCAGTCACTGTTTTTTTAATATGATAGGTTCTAATATCCGACATATTTTAGAACTTGTATAATAATATAACCTATGGATATAAAGGTCTTAAATAAGAATGTAAGTGTTATTTTCTCTAAGACAATATTAATGTAAAATGACAATAGATAGCCTGTAGTTTTAAGATAGAGACCAATGTTAATACCACTTTATAGAATGATCATTTCGTTATATGGATTTTTTTTACATATGAAATATCTTGTAGATACTAAAGAGTTATTAATTTTAGTTACTGTTAAAAGCTGATTTATAATGCTCAATATTAATAAAACAACGAAAATGTTAAGTCATCACCATTGATTAATCATAATTTTGTATTTAGTTTGTTGATTTGTAGTTTCACTAAGTATCGTGAATCGTGTTACTTTCTTGTACTTTTTATTGCGGAATTTAAATATAATTTTATGTGAAATGTATGTAAAATCGCGATCTTAAAAATTGTGTGACGTGATTATGTTAAAAAAACATTTTCCAACCTAGCATTTGGAAATAAAATTTGCTAGAATGTAAAATTTAATGATTGTAATAATAAATTTGTCTTCCGAATAGTATATTTAAAATAATGTATTCGGCTCATTCAAGTTTATATATATGAGTTTGAAAGTTATGAAAGTGTAGTTTTTGGGGTTCCTTTTGGACTTCATGTAAATCGTAGCGAATGTAAGTATGAAGAAGAATTTATCGTAGAGATAGCGTTTAAAAAGAATTTTGATAAGATATTGTAAAAACATTATTATATTTGCGCATGTAGTCTATATATTATGTACCAAAAACGTTTCTCCAATAATATAGTTAATTTATTTGTTTGTCTACGACGACGTCTACTATTTTATACAGAGTAATGTTGTAACATAATAACTTATTATGGATACTGATTACCCTAAGAAATATACAAAAAGATATTGTATCTTTTTGTGTGTGTGTGTGACAAAACAACCAGTGAATATAATTCTAAATCTGATTTTTTATTTTCTTATATTTTTAATGACAGTAGTCATAGATATTACAAGTAACTCTATACTGGTACTAAATAAAACCTATTCGTTTATAACCAGGCTCTCTATATTGCCGTATGACTGGATTTAATATTTTATTTTTAATTATTGCTAGTGTGGCTAAATTGACTCGATAAATAGCACTTGTACACTGTCAATCACCACATTGGATCGAATGCTGGGAGCATTCGCCGTTAATATGCGTTACAGACGATTTAGACAATAGAAACAATGCACAGATCACTTACCATGTAGGCAGGCTTCGAGCACGATTCCTCACGAATAGTTCTTCCTTTAGACACCTGGCCGGCCAGCCACACACGATTATAAAGTTCCAAAAACACTGTTGAGCACTTGAAGTTTTATTAGGATAATTGAGTAAAAAAGATGTAATGTTTGGTGCGCGCGCGCCTTCGATTCAACGTCCAGACTCAGAATAGTTTACTGGTTCTGCCACCAGCCTATGGCGCTGTATTCCAAGACGCCGGTAGGATAGTACATGCGCCGGCGGTAATCCGGGCGCTCCATTGGCTAAATCGCCTGCAGCACGACGAATCATGATGATTGACAAGTGCGTCGATAACGCGCGCGAAATTCGAATTGAAAAGTAAACGAAGTTTACGTTGAAAACGGAACATTCCGCCCACCAAAATACCAATGGGATTTTCCCAGAGTAAGAATAAGAAACGGTAATTAACGATAAATATGTTTAAGTTACTATCCTAAACTTAAAAGCTAAGAAATGCTAAGTTATAACGATTATACGGATGGTAGAGGACATAGTTTGACCAAAGGTCTCTTAAGCGAGTGATCTCTGGCTGTTCTAATGGTTGCGACTCTAACTACCCCATCAGGGCCAGGATGCAAAGAAACAACTCGTCCTAATGCCCATTGAAGAGGAGGCCGATTGTCCTCTTTTATAAGTACGATTGAGTTTACAGTTAACGGTGTTGAGTCCGTGGTCCATTTTGCTCGCTGAGTTAACCCATGTAAATATTCATTTTTCCAGCGTTTCCAAAATTGTTGTTGAAAAGATTGGATAAGTTGCCATCGATTCAGTCGATTGATTTTTACGTCCTTGTAGTCGAAATCAGGAACTGCTGTAAGAGGTTCTAGCGTTAAAAAATGACCGGGCGTAAGAACGTTCAAATCGTTAGGATCCGAGCTCAATGGACACAAAGGCCGCGAATTTAAAATTGATTCGATCTGAGCGAAGAGTGTGGTAAGCTCTTCAAACGTTAAGACCTGATCGCCAACAATACGGTACAAATGACTCTTTGCGGCTTTGATTTGGATTTCCCACACCCCTCCGAAGTGGGGAGCAGAAGGTACGTTACGTTTAAAATCTATTTTTTCCGCATGAGAGGCTTGTTCGATACATGATGCTAGTTGTGAACTTGCACCAACGAAATTCGTACCGCAGTCAGAGTGAATAACATTGCAGCGGCCACGACGAGAAACGAAGCGACGCAATGCCGCGATGAAGCCGTCAGTCGATAAAGTAGAAACCACCTCAAGGTGCACTGCTTTTGTACTCAAGCATACGAATAAACACAAGTACGCTTTATCGATTTTAGCACCACGATGAAGCCCGAGCTTAATTCGAAAAGGCCCTCCTAGATCGACACCTACGACAGAGAAGGGTTTTGCCTGATTGACACGAAAGGCCGGAAGGTCGCTCATAAAGGGTTGCAAAGGTTTCGGTTTAAGACGGTAGCATCTTATGCATCTTGAAAGATGATGACGTACAGCATGCTTTGCCGCAAGTATCCAAAACTGTTGTAAAATCAGATAGTTGGTTGTGTTCAGACCGGGATGAAAATTGTTTCGATGAATAGATTCGATTACAGCGGATGTAAGAACACTCTTTTTGGGCAATAATGCGGGATACTTCTGTTCGAAGTCAAGATCGGAGTGCGCTAGGCGCCCGCCTACTCTGAGTATACCCTGCTCGTCCAAAAACGGGTTTAGTTTACGAAAACTACGAGGTAACTGTATCTTTGATTGTAATTTGGATATGACATCCGAAAAACAACGTTGTTGGAAATGTTTCACGATAATTAGTAACGCACGATGACGCTCAGCGTCCGTTACGAAAAGATTATCTGATCGCGGAACAGTGTTACGCATGTTATTACAAAACCTGCGAACGTAAGCGATAATGCGACAGATTTTATCTAAAGAAGAATATTTTTCGAATAGTCGATCAATTATAGAAGTTTGGTTTACGCTTTCGATTTGATCCGAAACGAGAACTGTGGTGCGACGCTGCTCAGAGAGCACCGCATTGTCGTCGTTTGAACGATTTCTCGATGTATCGATTGGCCACTCAGACTGTGGTTGAGACAACCACTCTGGGCCCGCCCACCATAGGGCATTGTTCAGCAACTCGTGAGGCAATTGCCCACGCGAACAAACATCTGCAGGATTTGTGACAGATGGTACGTGCCTCCAGCACTCGGTCGGCACGATATCTTGAATGTGACTTACGCGGTTTGCAACGAATGTCACCCAGCGAGAAGAAGGAGCTCGCAACCAGGACAAGGTAACGGTGGAGTCACACCACACATAAGTGTCATGAACAGGAATCCGCAGCGTGCCCTTGACAAATTTGATAAGGTCTGCGAGCAAAAGTGCACCACACAGCTCTAGGCGAGGTAACGATTGACGTTTCAAAGGAGCTACACGAGCCTTAGCACAAACGAGAAAGACGCGAACGGAGCCGTCAGACTCGGTAACGCGCAGGTATATAACGGCGCCATATGCTGCTTCGGAGCTGTCACAAAATCCATGCAGTTGATATGATTGAGCGCTATCGGTAGCGTATTTACGTGGAATCTTAAGATTCCTAACTTGAGGAAGCTGTTCGGAGAACTTTTCCCATAGAGAGATAATTTCCGGTGGGGGCTTATCGTCCCATGAAAGACCTAGAATCCAAAGCTTTTGAATAAAGCATTTAGCTTGAATTGTTAAAGGAGATAGAAAACCCAGAGGATCGAAAATTCTGGCAACCTCACTCAGAATCGTTCGCTTGGTGCACGGTTGATTAGATGGATTTACGGTAAAGACGAACGAATCCGAAGCAGGCTCCCACTTAAGGCCCAGAACCTTGATAGTTGTGTCTTCAGTTTCGGTAAAAGTGATTGCTTCTGAAAGACACGCCTCCGCGGGAAGATCGCTAAGTAGCTCGGGTCGGTTACTCACCCATTTTCGGAGCTCAAACGAGCCAAGACCGAAAAGAGCGATGAGTTGAGTTTTGATTTCTCTGGCGTCCTTCAGCGATGAGCTTCCGGATATGACGTCATCAACGTATATGTCGGAAGTTAAAACGGTTTTGGCCTTTGGGTACTTGTGACCCTCATCGTTGGCCAGTTGCTGAATAGAGCGGCACGCCAGGAATGGAGCGGAAGACACTCCGTACGTTACGGTATTTAATACGTACTCTTGAAGAGGCTCATCTGGGTGAGCTCGCCAGAGAATACGTTGATAATCACGATGTTGAGGAGCTAGGTTGATTTGACGGTACATTTGGCGCACGTCTGCCATGAAGACAATTGCGTGCTCACGGAAATGAAGAAGGATCTCTACGATATTTGATTGTAGCTTCGGTCCCGTCAGCAGCGAGTCGTTTAGCGATTTGGAAGTTGCATCTTTAGCCGAGGCGTCGAATACAACGCGAAGCTTCGGTGTAGCGCTGTCGGGACGTAGCACACAATGGTGCGGTATATAATACTTGCCTTGACCCATTTGCTTGGCAGGTACCAGAGTCATGTGACCACTGTCGATATAGTCAGTCATGAACTCCACGTATTGTTGGTTTAAATTGTGATCGCGATACAGACGCCTTTCAATGGCATGAAAGCGTCGTAAGGCTATCTCTCGAGAACCTTCAAAGACTGGCTCCTCGTCGTCCTTGAAGGGGAGACAAACTACATATCTACCTGTCTCGTCACGGTAGTGATTACTGAGAAAACTATTTTCACAGCGTTGCTCTTCTGGGGTCAATCGGGAAGATTGTGGAACGTTATCGATTTCCCAGAAACGTTGAACAATTTTGTTTAAACTATCGTCTACGGTAGAAGGGGCTACTCCTAGTAGACTGGACGATGCGAGTCTGGACTTCCCAAGAAGAAGCCAGCCGAAGACTGAGTTGAAAGCTCGCGGTTGAGAGGCGTTACCCTTCAGACGTTGTTCGAGAAGTGACTCAGCAAAGACGTCGGCACCTAACAAGACGTCGATTGGACCAGGGATGTCAAAACCAGGATCAGCTAGCGGTAGTGTTTTGACCTCCTCCCATCCTTTCGTATTTAGCCTTGCTATCGGTTGATCTCCGCAAATGCTCGGTATGACGAGCATTCCCAGACGAAACTTTACGTTACAGTTGGTGCCAATGTCGCATGTAACAAAGCCACTGACTGAGGCAGGGCTGCCCCCTAACCCATAAACGTTGATATTACCAGTTATAGGTTTTAGATTTAATCGTTGAGCGGCGTGGGCCGTGAGAAAATTGTTTTGACTGCCGGTGTCAAATAACGCGCGAAATGTATGAAATTCACCAGAAGCATCACGAATCTGGACGAGAGCTGTTGCCAGTAACACGGTTGTGGTTACGGTTGGATCAGACTGAGTTAACGAATCCTTAGCCACTAAGGTCGCCGAGCTTGCCGCCGGCTCCTTATGTAGCAAAGTGTGGTGTTTACGTCTACATTGTCGACATGAAAACATTGATGTGCACTCTCGCACTGAATGGGATGCGTTAAGACAATTGTAGCACCATTTCTTTTCAGTGGCCACAGCCATGCGCTCATCTATTGATTTTGCCAAAAAATCATTACAGGCCGAGATGTGATGTTCATTGCGACAGTAGGCACATTTACGAATCGGAGTGCTCGAATTGTGAGCAGGTTTCGCTTGTTGTTTATCACCAACATTTTTATGAGTAGTGACGGTGGGAGCGACAAGCGAATGCGTGACGTTATGTCGCTTGAACTTCTGTGAAGTTCCCGGTGTGTCCTTTGAAACGTTAGCGGTTTTATTGGTAACATTCGAAAAGTGCGTGTCGCGAATTAATGCTTCACCTTTAGAGTGTAAGAATGCCCTTAAATGGTTATACTGTGGAAGCTCAATATCGGTATGTTTTTCCTCAAACTCGCGTCTTAATTTGGTATCGAGTTTGGCCAGAACATTATAACAAAGAACAAAATCCCATTTATCGGTAGGTAATTTTAAAGTTTTTAAAATTGTTAAGTTCTCATCGATCGTGTCTAAGGCGCGTCGAAAATCTTGAGCGTTCGAAGTCTTTAAACTAACGTCCAAGATATCACGCCAGCACGTAAACGCTAATTCGCGTTTATCTTCATAACGGGACTTGAGAGCCTCGTACGCACTTAAATAATGTTCACTTGCAACAGGAAAAGTTCTAATGAACGATAAAGCATCACCACTTAAAACTGACACGAGATAGTGAAATTTCTCAATATTACATAAGGAGGTAGAATCATGTATCAACGCGTTATAAGTTGCAATGAACTCAGGCCATTCCTTGATAGCACCGGAAAAAGTTGGCAACGAAATTTTTGGTAACCGCATATTTCCACTGTGCGAACCGGTCAATGAATTATGTTTCGAAGTGTCAGCTTGTTGAGATGAACGTTGTTCAAATTTTCGTTGAATTGCCAACACTTGAAAATACAATTC
Organism: Ephestia elutella; assembly: GCA_018467065.1. Classification (NCBI taxonomy): domain Eukaryota; kingdom Metazoa; phylum Arthropoda; class Insecta; order Lepidoptera; family Pyralidae; genus Ephestia; species Ephestia elutella. The sequence continues at coordinate 8,467,882 of CM031569.1, forward strand.
GTCAAATCGATCCTGAAGTTCATCGTCCTCCTCATCGGCATCATCCTTAAGAAGGTCCAAAATAATAAAATGGGAGTCATGAAAACTATCAGCAATCGTTTTTATTTCATGACAATATGAAAGAAATAACCCTACTTGTGATTCATCGGTATTGGCTAAGGTACTCAACAAAACAAAATGGAACAAAGACTTGTTTTCCGATTAGTAATTGAAACAAAATGTTATGTTTATTCGTTTTAGCTGTACTAGTAAGTATAATAAGCGTGGAATACGGTAAATGAAGTAGCAATTACTAAATCGAATTGGTATTTGGCGGCAGACTGAAGGTAGGTATCCAAAGTTCCCGGGTTTCGGCACCAAAAAATGTGGCTAAATTGACTCGATAAATAGCACTTGTACACTGTCAATCACCACATTGGATCGAATGCTGGGAGCATTCGCCGTTAATATGCGTTACAGACGATTTAGACAATAGAAACAATGCACAGATCACTTACCATGTAGGCAGGCTTCGAGCACGATTCCTCACGAATAGTTCTTCCTTTAGACACCTGGCCGGCCAGCCACACACGATTATAAAGTTCCAAAAACACTGTTGAGCACTTGAAGTTTTATTAGGATAATTGAGTAAAAAAGATGTAATGTTTGGTGCGCGCGCGCCTTCGATTCAACGTCCAGACTCAGAATAGTTTACTGGTTCTGCCACCAGCCTATGGCGCTGTATTCCAAGACGCCGGTAGGATAGTACATGCGCCGGCGGTAATCCGGGCGCTCCATTGGCTAAATCGCCTGCAGCACGACGAATCATGATGATTGACAAGTGCGTCGATAACGCGCGCGAAATTCGAATTGAAAAGTAAACGAAGTTTACGTTGAAAACGGAACAGCTAGTTTATATAATGATTTTTGTATAATGAAAAGAAACTAATTTGGTAGTGATTAAAAATGTCAAAATATAATTAACGTATTGAGAAACATTTACATTTTCTTTTGTAGTCATGGAAATGTACTAAATTGAGAGAGATTTTCTTATAACGGTTTTCTCGATTGCAAGCGTTTTGTAAGTAGCCGTTAATGTTCTAATATAAATTGACAATAAATATGACAATCACAATAATATATTAAATGTACATATTTAAGGAATGCTAACTCGATCCTTTAGCATGCATCTAACCTAATAATCAGTGTTACTCGTAAGATGTTGATATCATTTTATGACATTTTAAAATAAAAATGTAATCAAAATCAGCAGGAGTTTTTTATTTTACCTTTTCTTATTTTTAGGAGCGTCAAGATTCGTCGAGGCGTCGCTCTTGTAGAAATAAATGTTTTTGGTATAAAAAAATACACTAATCGCGACGCATGTGCGTGCAGAGTAAAAGAATGAAGTAAACTGCTCATTATTTTATCATCTACAAATCGTCAATGCCTAAAAAATATAGGTATATCCTTCGAAACCAACGAGCAATATTATTCTTTTTTTTTTCTTCAAAAAAATAACTTAAGTACCTATTTTATAAAATTCTCACCATCAGCCTCGCAATCGTCTTTTGTGTACGTGCCGTCATACAGTCTCATAATACTCAATTATTCAACAGACTTATTTGGAAGTAATTTCCAGTGAGCAGCTGGCGTTGTGAACATCTGATCAATATTCCGTAAGTCTCCGAAGAACTGAAATATGGCCGCCTCTCACTCAATTCCACTGCAAGCCATTTGTAAGGAAAATGTGTTGTAAAACGCATATATATTTTTATCCTTCCTAATTTATATTGCAGACCGTTGCAAGATTTTTCTCGACTATTCGTTCTTCCTTATATTTCAGAATCAACTTAGATGTCAAGTTGAACACTTACTAGCTTTAAACAATATAACGATAAATCATTTCATGTTTATTTACAACATCTAGTGTGTCCAATTTAAACTTCAAACTACCAAAAATATTGTGAAATCTGAAAATAACTAGAATTTCTAAAGTCAGTAAATCAGCATGTTTTTTTTGTCTACTTAAATGTCAATATCAATTATAGTAAGTAAGTTAGTAATTGTAGTTATACATAATAGTGTGTACCTTAATCTATGGCGTAATTTTTAATTGTTACGAAATACTCTTGACAAAAATGAAAAAAAAAAACTTTTTTCTTTTAAACACAATTAAAACAAAACTACTAACTACCACACTTTTTCATTGATAAAGAACATTGAGTTTTTATAGGGTTAGACATTTTGAGAGTGCTAATGAATAAGGCAACGGATTGGCAAAAACGCGAAAATATATTCCACGTCTATGTTTTATTTATTACCAAATACGCGAGTTAAACCTGCGCTCGTCCGTAATTTGTCAAACACCGCCACACAATGTTCGTACGAAAAATGTTTGGAAAAAAAAACTTCAATAAATCAATCAGGAGTTGTCAATATTTTTTTTTCTTTTCGGAAAATTCCTGCGCGCTTTCTTGCTCATCAACTGGTAGTAATATTATTTAAGTATTGGAAATTGTAAGACGTTTATTTGCTACTTAGATTATTTTGGTCTGATGCTCACATAATTGTATACTTTTGCGAGTATTTTGATAACAGTACTATGCCCCAGGTTCGCCTTCGTTAGAATCTCGGGATAAATGTGGCTATTATACACAGATTTATTTTTAAAAACTGATTCGTTAAAAAATGAGGGCGGAAAATGAGGCAGTTGTTTGTTACGCTCTCATTTTTGGAATGATTACCTAAATTGAGGGCGTAACAAACAACCAAACAATCAAATAAAGCTTTAATATTTTTAATCTTTTTTTATCGTTATGCCTATCGAAAATTATTTATTTATTTAATTTCTTTACATAAATATGCTTTTTCTACCAGCGAACCAAGAGATGATATGCAGAGACAATAAAAAACATTTTGAAGAAAAGAAAACATTGAAAAAAAATTATAAATTGACTGTAAATGAAAATGACATACTCCGATTAACTTTAACGATAAACATAGATAAATGTTTCAACGTAATTTCTTATCAAATTATTGTCCACATTCCTTAAAATACAGCCTTAATAGTTTCCAAGACTCACCACACCATAACATATGAAAATTTATGGTTTTCCGTATTAATTAAAGGTCGTAACTTGAGGGTGAAGTTTCTTAAACGATTAATTGTGCCCCACAAATATTGCGGGTTCATTTTACGCCCGTTAATCCTTCCAGTTAGGTATTAAGTTTTGTTGTACTGTATATATACCTAGACTACCTACTCTACTCTACTCTACTCTATGTTTTATCTATATCTGTACCATATTGCATTTTTTTATGTCAACAGTCCTGAGCAAATACTAAAGTTTAAGTGCGATATGTATGTGCGTTCCAGAAAATGTATTTTTTTGTACATTAGGACAATGGCCTACCTCAAACGTTTCGCATTTTGAGGCGTACATCTTCATCTTCCTAGAATCATCTTCCCAGATTTATTTTTTACATCTAAAGCATCTAATGGTACCTTCACAAACTGCAAGGTAGGTACGCATTTATAAAGACAAAACTCCTAACTTCATATGATATATTTAGGTATTATTGAAAGCCAATGAAGGAGGAAAGATGCCCGCATATCTCACAAACGTGCCATAATATTCTGTTTCTATCGCTGCTGATACCGCAAAACTTATTGAATAATAGTATTGTGGCAACACTAGTATCAGTGAAAAATTCAAGATTTCTGATAGAAACAGTTACTCAGATGTATGAAATAAATCACAGATGGACAATCAAATGTAGCTATTTTTCGCGGCTGTTCTTACGTTTAGAACATATTTAAATCTGTGCAATAAATTTATAATATCAAATTGCCTAAAAAGAGAAAAATACATGTATCATAATCATGGCAACTAAATAAAAATAATAAAAGAATGTAAGAAAAATGCCGATGGACACATTATTATTTCAATATACTTTATAAAACTAGGTCAATGTAATGAATTAGGCTAGATCATAGTAAAATTAGCGTATTTAATTATATTTCTGTAAATTATATAACAAAAAAACAAACAACAAGAACAATATTATTTTCGCCGTAGCAAAGCCGTGTTTATATGTTTTCTGTGACAAAAAAAAGAAATAATTCGATACAGATGAATGAAAATTCGGTATCCCGTTAAACGCATGTCAGTGAAAATGGCTGTATTATCAAGTAGGCAGGGCAAGCCGCAGGCATGAAATATAAGGCACTTACCACCTCGTAATATCGCCTTCTCTTGCAATATGAAAATTTATTGCAATGTACGTGTGTACGTTACAGAGAATAACTCAGAAAAATGGTAACATCTTAATAGCACCGATGATATTTTCACACCTCAATGTTCTACAAGTTAAAACTTTTCTCACTTTTAATGCAACTTTATATTACTTGACTAGCTGTCGCCCGCGGCTTCGCCCGCGTGAGTTTCGCTTAGATGAAAAGTATTTTTGTTTTCCAAACAGTTTCAGATGTTTCGGATCTTCGATTTTTATACGTCTACAGAAAATGCTCATCAGATTAATCAAGTTTTGCTAAAGCGCCATTTCCATATATGTTATAGTGTAGCTGGTCTCTTGCAGTTCCTCATCAGATGTTCCAGATCTTCAATTTTTATACGTCAGCAGAAAATGCTCATCAGGTTGAACGACTTTTGTTAAGGCACCATTTCCATATTTCTTATGGTTTAGCTGTTCTGTTATGGTTCTTCATCAGGTGTTCCAGTTTTCAAAATGAATTATAGCCTATATGTTGCCCAGGCTTAATAGCTATACAACAAAAAAAGTTTCATTCAAATCCGTCCAGTAGTTTTTGCGTGAAACGCGTACATACATACAGACAGACAGACAGACAGACAGACAGACAGACAGACAGACAAGAAATTCCAAAATTTTTTTTTTGCTTTCTATTGTTCTTTTTAGGTGTCCCTCTATCCATTTTAGTCAAAAATACTAAATGTACAGACAAAATATTTTTACTGTTTTATTATATGTATAGATAAACACACAGGGTTCCACTTTCTACATACATATTTTATCAGATATCTACTTATATTTTTTTAAACTTTTGTAAATCTTATCGAAATCCATCTGAAAGAGTTTTGCATAAAAGTGCAAAAGAGGTAACATATCCAGGCAGTAAGTATAGCATTTATAATAATATTTGTAATACAATTGTATTATATTATATATATATTAATATTATACAATTTAAATTATGTCTGAAATTGGCAAAAATATACATAATTCAAAAACAATAAATACAACGTTTAATTGCGCATATTATTCACAAATTGAGTTAGTTTTCATGGTTTTGTTAATTCAGCTGTAATTTTGGGTAAAGCCTAAATATATTAATAGTTGGATAACGCCAAATTAAATCGCGTGGGTTACAAGCCCAAGGTGAGTATAACTTATTCACTGAAACATCAAGTGCTGAAGAGGCAATCTTAACAACTAACAATTGCTTAATTCTTGATTAACTATTTAAAGCTTCATCGTGCAAGAAACTTGAAAGCGAAATACTCATACTAGAAAGTGATAGAATCTCTACTGCAAAAAAAGCTGAAGATGCTGAAACAGCTTTAGATCAGACTTTGCCAATAAAAATTGCGTAAATTTAGTAGTGAAATTGTCGTAGACAATTCGGCTAGGCTGTCGACTTGTGTTCGGAATTTAACGTAGTGATTTTTTCTCTATGGTCCGAAATACGATAGATACATAATTATATGTCTATACATTACATATTTATACATACATATTTATATTCTATGTGTATGGCCCGACCGACGACGTGTCGTGAGTTTCAATAACAAAAGAACGCAAAATAAGCTGTTCTTTATCCGATGTTTCCATAGATGTTTACTCTGTTTAAATAAAGATAAACGAAATAAGAACTCTTTACATTTCGGTTGCAATCAATGATCAGGGTTGTGCTTTTATTTTTTCCCTGTAAACCTTCGCAATTTAATTAAAAGCTCTTTTTGGCATTTCGTTCCTTGCTCTTTATTGTTACTTACAGATGCACTCCTGGAAAGCCTTTTATTGTGTAGATTTGTACGTGTTTAGTAGACTGAAGCAAAGTTGTTCTGATTTATTTGTTTTTCTGTAGCATTAACAAACTGTTTTCTGTAACGTTCACTACCGGTGTAATGAAACATCTCCTTTGAAACATGGTTTAATTTTTTAACTGGAATTTAAACATTATATTTGTTTCCGATTTTATGTAGCCTAAAACCGCCACGGTCTATTGGAGGTAGACTATGGATCAAAAAATGTACGAAAAGCTATTATGAATTAAGGATATATAATTAAGGAAATATTTTTATACAAATAATAAAAAATCGTAAGAATTTTTAATCCTAAGACTACAGTTATTTACCCAAGTACTTTTTGGTTTTTCATTACATTAAGTTTTCAGAACACGTGATGTGTTTTTAATTAAATTTGGAACTTTACAGCTTCACATGAGTGTCTCACACGACACTGACAAAGAAACTCGTTCGCAGAAGTTTACTTCGGGTAATTCCGTTCTGAACCTCTTGAGTGCGAAACTCGGGCTTTATGAGGCTAATTAAGTGTCTCATAACAAATGTCAATTAGTGCCGGGCTTACTATGATACGTTTTATTTCGGCAGAGCGCTATAAAACGAGTTTTAGTGCTAAAAGAGGGCTGATGTAGCGTGTATGCGGCTGGATTTCAAATAAGTGAGGTCGGTGGGAAAAGACTATAAGTACTTGTGCAGTGACGCCTTACGGAGAGTGGATTTGTAATACAACAGTAATGAATAATACACAAAGTCATAAAAGGTCAAATTAAGCTGCGTGTATTTTAATGTGATAGGAATTTAATCATTTAATTGGTCCGGAGCTCCTGAGTAACGGATGTATCAAAACCGAAAATATAGGTTCCATTTTTTTGTGTTTAAATCTATAATACATTCTATATGATTATTCTTTCTCTATTTCTCATAGTTAAGACTAGCTTACGCCCGCGGCTTCGCCCGCGCGAGTTTAGCTTAGATGAAAAATCTTTTTCTGTTCCAAACAGTTCAACAGAAAATGCTCATCAGGTTGAACAATTTTCACTAAGGCGCCATTTCCATATATCTTATAGCGTAGCTGAACTCTTGGAGTACTTCATTAGATGTTCCAGATCTTCAATTTTTATACGTCAGCAGAAAATGCTCATCAGGTTTAACGACTTTTGCTAAGGAGCCATTTCCATATTTCTTATAGTTTAGCTGTTCTGTTATGGTTCTTCATCAGGTGTTCCAGTTTTCAAAATCAATTATAGCCTATATGTTGCCCAGGCTTAATAGCTATACAACAAAAAAAGTTCCATTCAAATCCGTCCAGTAGTTTTTGCGTGAAACGCGTACATACATACAGACAGACAGACAAGAAATTCCAAAAAATGTTTTTTGCTTTCTATTATTCTTTTTAAGTGTCCCTCTATCCATTTCAGTCAAAAATACTAAATGTACAGACAAAATATTTTTACTGTTTTATTATATGTATAGAAGATATGGGTTAGTCGAATATAATTTTTTTTTTGAGAACATCAGTTATTGCATAAGTGCAATAACTAGTGTTCTAAAAAGAGATAGATTAGTTTATTAACAGGTTATATTTTATCTAATCGCAACATATTCGTGTGTATTGAATTCTAATAAAAACACCATAATGGATAACTAGACTTGCGTCCAACAGAATACATGTTGAATGCAACAAAAAGGTTTTGCCCTCTACGGCCCAGTGTTAACGAGAAAACAGTGATCGAATCAAACTATAGTTTGCAGCCACGTTGTGTCATCAGCCGACTTTTTTGGGGCCCGAATATGATGACGTCCACGATACGCAACGATTTATGGCCATTCGAATACCCTTTGAAATAGTGTTGTAACTAACTTTTTGATCAACTTCAAATACAAAAATATTTGGTCGCATATAATAACTAAGACACAAAAGCTATTAAAATCATGATCTTATTTTATTTATTTATTTTATTTAACCTTTATTGTACAAAAATACAAAGTAAACGTACAATAGGAGGGCTTAATGCTAAAGCATTATCTACCAGCCAACCTTTGGGTTATGCAGAAAAATTTAGGTGGGTGTATAATAAAGGATCTTGATTGCTTATTGAGATTTATTTTTCTGGCAACACTTGCAATAAAATAAAATCATAACTAACCGTGATAGGATGTTACCGTTTTTATAAAACTATACTTACATAATGTTGAGCGGTGGTGGCAGAGTGGTAGAGTCCGCCTGTTTCTGCAAAGGTCCCTGGTTCAAATCCTGCCAATGATATATGAGTTTGTATACAAATCTGTCTCATGTATGGTAATTTTCATCGACCACCACTTGCTTCGTGAAGGAAAACATCGTGAGGAACGGTACGCTACGAGGAGGAGGTACGCTAGTGTGTAAAATGGAGAAGGCAATGGCAAACCACTCCATTAACATTGCCAAGTTAGACGTTGTGTGTTTCATTCCATATAATGACCACGACCCTCAGTCATGAGGAATACGACTGAAGGAGGACTTACATAATGTAAAAAAATCAACTAATGTAAAAGAATCACTTTATATTATGTTAATAACAAAGTGATGGAATTTACGCAACTTCCAAATTGGAGATTAATTGCAATTAATGTGCAATAATCCTCATTACTACAAACATGGAAACCTCACGGTATTAATGCGAATAATCCTCTGGTCAAATTAGTTTGATTTGCTCCGTTTAGATTTTCAATTGTTGTAGTGTGATTAGTGGTTTAGCAAACCGTTCTCTGGTCAGATATTGGATCGATGTTAAAATAGACTAGTATTTATAATCATTACATTCGGTGTATATTTTGCACTACACATTCAAGTTTATCAACTGATAAAAATACCTGTTTTTGGTATACTATAATATTTAGTCAAATAAAGATATGAAAGTTGTGAAAATAAGAGTAATTTTCAAAGAAAATAAAGGCTAAAACTTATTTAGAAAGCTCCTGGAAAAGACGGCTTTTATATTCAAGGCAGATTATTTATTGTATTTTTAAGCTGTTGTTTTGTCTAGATAAAAAAAGATTACGCCCATCATAATGGCTAAACTCGTATTTTGTCTGTTCTTTATTTTTAGTATTCTTTAAGTAATCGTTCTTACATTGGATAAACATTTACTAAAGTAAGTATGCCAAATTATGACCCGGAAAATACATTAGTTAGTAGTTTGTAGCCCAGGACTCCGAATCCATAGAACTTTTGGAAAATTACTACTTACATTAGTACAAAAAAAACAATTTTAGATACAAGTTTTCTGGGAAAAGTTGTTTAGTATCATTGACTAAATTTATCCCTAAAATATTTGTGTACTTAAATTTAAATCACTTGTAAATAGGTAGTTTAACCGAAATCCACTTATTGATTGAGGTTGGACTAACAAGCATCCAAAATTTCGCATATAAATTTGTTATATTAGTATTTGTTATATTGTCATGTAGTAAATACTATCACTGTGAGAGAAAGAGCTTTAAACTGGGTATTCCTCCACTCATAGGCGATAGGCTAGCAACCTGTCACTATATCTGAATCTCCATTCCATCAGAGAGCCCACTATTCAGCTAAGCATGGCCTTCGAGTTCGACTCTTGACTCTGCCTACCCCGTAAGGGATAAAGACGTGATTCTATGAATACTATCGCGGACGCTGCGTTGGAACATATCAGATTTTCTGCCAATAATACCGGGAGTTAGATAATGTTTCCTCCGGGAGGGCCCACAGGCCGGCTGATAACACTGTCCAAGACCTCGGATTTGTCTCCCACATGCCATCTCTATTGTATTAGTATTAGGTATTGTCGCTCGCGGATATTCATTCCCTGTTTTTAAACGGGAAAGTCATTTGTATTCAATTGCTAACGCCGCTTTTTAAAACCTCACAACTCACTATCTCAGACTGCATAAACAGACTGAAGCGCCGCAGAGTCCTAGAACTGAGGAGCTTGGACTGAGCTCCAAATAGTAGTAAAAGTTATTCCTACTGAGGAATCATTTACACCCTCTCGCAATCACACAACATATCTGCTCATAGCCAGACAGGCTGATCGCAAGATCGTACACAGAAAAAAAAAATTCTAACGCCCTCTCAATTCGAGACTATAATCGATAGCAATATCAAACTCATATTTCTCTCAACACAAAATTGTGGTATAATAGAGCTAGCCGGTCACATGAATCACAGGGCTCTTCCAGGCGAGTCTTTGTATTCAGTTTGGCGGATGACGATAACCTTAATGTAAGCGGCGTCACGGCTGGTGGTCCGAAGAAGGATCGCTTTTGTCGTGGTCCCTTACTCGCGCTCCATTCTTTTCTCTTTATACATTTTCTCACTTGAGTAATTCGAGGACAATAAACATTTATTGTGCTCGTTTATTTGACAGACGATGAAGAAATATCAAATGAGTGAGTTCGTTATATTTGGCCCGCGGCGACCCTTTACGTGTTTATAACGAGCAGTGGTACAAAGTCAGTTTTTCTAACTTAAAGGATGAGAAAATAATTCAGTTGCCTTAGAATACGAACTTGTGAAATGTTTTAAAGAGCAGTCAACCCGAGAGCTCCCGCGACGGAGACATCCGCATTCGTTTTTCAGTATAACAAAGAATGAATTTCACGACTTCCTCTCCTAATAATTAACTTTTGGCGTGGTTTATTTTCGTCCGAGATGTCTGCCACTTTGATTAATGACACAGTTGCATACTTTTGTTTATTGCGCTAAAGTTTCCGCGACACGAACTATATTAATCTATACATATAATCTATATCTATACATATAATAAAACAGTAAAAATATTTTGTCTGTACATTTGATATTTTTGACTGAAATGGATAGAGGGAGACCTAAAAAGAACAATAGAAAGCAAAAAAATTTTTTTGGAATTTCTTGTCTGTCTGTCTGTCTGTCTGTCTGTCTGTCTGTCTGTCTGTATGTATGTACGCGTTTCACGCAAAAACTACTGGACGGATTTGAATGAAACTTTTTTTGTTGTATAGCTATTAAGCCTGGGTAACATATAGGCTATAATTCATTTTGAAAACTGGAACACCTGATGAAGAACCATAACGGAACAGCTAAACTATAAGTAATATGGAAATGGTGCCTTAACAAAAATCGTTCAACCTGATGAGCATTTTCTGCCGACGTATAGAAATTGAAGATCTGGAACATCTGATGAAAGCTCCAAGAGACCAGCTACACTATAACATATATGGAAATGGCGCCTTAGCAAAAATCGTTCAACCTGATGAGCATTTTCTGCTGACGTATAAAAATTGAAGATCTGGAACATCTGATGAAAAGCTCCAAGAGAGATTTTTCATCTAAGCGAAACTCACGCGGGCGAAGCCGCGGGCGACAGCTAGTATAAGATAATATAGACAAAATTAAATGAATATTTCTTCTAACGTTATAATGTAATGTTTAAGTGGGCTACTCGGAAAATAATTGTAATAAGGTAAAGGTGAGGAGCAACAGTATTTGGGCATTTGTATTCTGTTTGTGAGAGAGCGATAACTTTAATCCGGGCAAAGTGTCACCTTGAGTGGCTTACGGCGAGGGCCTTTGTCTGGAGTGGGATAGCCTTCTTATTTTCCGTCAGGTTTTCGTCCATTGTCACCGTGGGTGTAAATTGGACCGCTTAAAAGGCAAGCTGGCTAGACTGCGGTCCGAATACCGCGACTTGATGGATTGTGATCGAGTGAGAGCCTCATTGATCATAACACGTACTTTCATTTGGTCATTTAATGTTGCGATAGATTGCTCTGCTCTAGCTACAAACTACAAGATTGGAACCGTATTATCGCTTATTTGTTGAGATTAAGTACTTTTTGTTTTTTAAACTCTAATTAGGTTGTAGAGTTTTCGGGATTGGTCTTTTAGTTAGGTACAATTACATAATTAAATTTTGTAAAAATAATTTAAAAAATGTAAAAATTTTAAGTGCCTAAGTACCAACACATATTTTGCAAAACTTTTAAATATAAAATATAGATAGATGATGATTGGCTTCATTTTTTCCTAAAAACTTATTCAATAACCGAATAATTTAATGTAAATCTGTGTTGTCAACGGTTTAAAATCTACAAAATCGTCACGATTGGGGCCGCGGGCAAAATATAGTTAAATAAATTTGAAATTACGTCGTTGAATATTCATCGTTGGAACGTTATTCTAAAGCTTCGACAAAAGGTGAAGAAATGATACGGTCCCTTTGTAAAAGTTGCAATGTACGTGACAAATCTCCTAGTTTCGAGGGATTGAAAACTGCGATAGAGTCGGCCCCGACGTGACGCGAATCCGGTATTAGTTTCCCATTTAGAAATAGGTGCACAGACTTTATAAGTCTTTTTATAAGTAACCATTTATCTGTGTTACACATAAAGTGAAGATCCGTCTGCTTATTCAGATGAAAAAAAAAGTTTTGCTTAATACAGGATGGCCAATGCTAATCTTGGATGTAATGTAATGTGTTTTTTGGGAAATGGAGAATGGAACAGGGTTGTTGCGAATATCAGCATCAGCATCAGCTGATCATCAGCTTCATTTTACACATCAGCATCAGAATCATCATCCGCAATGATCGTTGCTGATGCTGATGCTGAGTAGCTCGGAGATTCCTGTCACCTCCGCCTGCAAGTATTCCCAGCGAACAATTATTCAGCAGTGCCGGAATTATATACAAACCTTCCCGAAACAGATTACAAGCTGAAAAAGCAGCTTAACTATTGTTTTTAAAATATAATTTACCTTTAATACAATTTCAATATTGATAATACTTAGGTTAAGTATTGAGTAATATAAAGTATTTTTGTTTTTCGGTTAATTAAAACTTACAGATTTTTTTTTCCTATTTTATTGAAATACATAAGCCAAGAAAATGTAATATTTATATAAAAAATCATAATAATGAGCACATTTTAGAAAAAAAGAAACAAAATCAGCATCAGCATCAGCATCCGCTGATGTCTATTCCAAAAAATCGGCATCAGCATCAGCATCCGCTGATGTGACAAAATTATGCATCAGCAACAACCCTGGAATGGAAATTGACTGGATGAACGGGACTCAAACAAATAGTACAAATTACACAACAATTGATAAGATACAGTAAATATCACGTCTTCATTCCTTCCGGAGTAGACACAGCCAGCCAACGTTCCTGAAACTAAAAATTTGAACCTTTATTTTTTTCTATGCTTTATTTTTTTTTATTAGCCTTATAGGTCTTGTGTCCCACTGCTGGGCAAAGGCCTCCCCCTTTATCTTCCACTCGTCTCTATCTATATTAAAAATTAAATAGATAAACTAAAAATATTTTAGTAAATGAATATTGAAATGCATATTGTAATTACAGCTAAATTTTATGACATTTCAACAGGTTCAAAAAAGTTCACAGACGTGTTATATCAGTCGTTTGTTAGTACAAGACGACACACTTACCTTCAAGACTCACATCGTGGACACTTGCGCAAAAGCGAAAGTGGCCATGATGCAGTGCCGAAGAGCGATAGGAAGAACCTGGGGAATGAAACCCGAAATATTCATATGGGTATACAAGGCAATAATAATGCCAAGAATTCTTCACGGTGCCATAGTGTGGTGGCATAAAGCTGCTCAAAGTACCAACAAAAGGGAACTAGACAAGGTCCAAAGACTGGCTGGACTGATGGTATCGGGGGTGATGAAATCAACCCCGACGGCGTCACTAGAAATGGCCCTCGGTCTAAATCCATTGGACATAGAAATAAAAAGGAGGGCAACAGAGCAATGGTTTCGACTAAAAAGCCATAAACTCTGGAAAGGGATACACACAGACAAAGGTCACGTGGAAATAGAACGCGAATACATAGGTAACCTGTCAATGATCCTAGCAAATAATGATCTCATCAGGAAAGCAAGGATCTTTGACAAAAAGTACAAGATACACATAGGTACCAGAGAAGACTGGAAAGTCGCAGATGAGGCGGGCATTGTCGCGACAACCTGTTTCACTGATGGCTCCAGGAAAGAATCTGCAAAGCTATCTGGCTCCGGTATACTGATCATACATCAGGACGGCACAGAATATGAAAGAACCGTAAAATTGGGCAAATATGCTAGCGTGTTCTAAGGAGAAATAAACGCAATCCTGGAGTGTGTGAACACTATAAGCGAATGGCCCGACAATACGGAAAAAGTCATCATATACAGTGACAGTCAAGCAGCGCTAAAAGCACTAGATAAAGAAGAAACAACATCGGCATTAGTTAAAGAATGCAAGGATGCTCTGAACAGGCTGGCCAACAATACTGCGGTCACTGTGGCCTGGGTTCCAGGTCATAGAGGCATAACTGGCAATGAAAGAGCAGACGAACTTGCTAGGAAGGGAGCAGATGAAACCTTCGTGGGACCTGAACCCAGACTTCCCATAGCCTATGGGATAACGAAAGGCGTCATCAAGCATAGAATGAAAGTAGAATCCAATAGAAGATGGAGAAGAACTAGAAGTCTAAGACAATCTAAAATCTTCATCAAAGCAGTAGACCAAAAGAAATCAAAACACCTGCTCAAATTGAGCAGGAAGAACATTAGAATCATTATAGGAATCCTCACAGGACACTGTCAACTGAACAGGCACTTGACAGTGATTAAGCAAATGGACGATCCCATTTGTCCCAGCTGCCTGGAAGAAGAGGAAACTAGCTTTCATTTAGTAGCAGAATGTCCTGCATTTGCCGCTGCAAGGAGAGAAATATTGGGCTCAGACGTCCTATCTGAGGATGATCTGAGCAACATTACAATAGGGCAGATGTTAAAATTCTGCAAAGTAACAGGTAGATTCAATGGGTCGCCACCAACGTGAGTTACCAGGTAACTCAAAACCCTATACGGGTCTCGGGGAATTGGGTGAAATGGTCCCAGCATAAGTGGACTGATCACCCGTCTGGTGCTCGCGCTGGCGTCCCCACATAGTAAATAAATAAAATAGTACAAGTATAGTCTAGGAGCTTGGTCACGTTCGGCACACTTCATCTCGGACGGTCTTACATTGCAATCAGATAACAAGTAGCTATCTGAGTTAACGCGATTAGTCGACCAGTCAGCCGAGAACTAATCGAAAATCAGCGAAATGAACACAGCCGGAATTATAATCGGCTTTGTCCAATAACTTGTGTCACGATTAGCGACTAAACTATAGGTATTCCAAACATTACTGCCAGTATTATGCTAATAAATTATCCGCGCAGGTATTTCCTGCGTTGCCGTGGTTACCTCCTTTATGGTTACATGTTACACATAGGCCTCATACCGCACTTCGGTCAAATACTATAGTAAATATATATTTTCGATTGAAACCATGAAATACTGTTACTGCGCATTCGAATTAGGTTAACTTATGTGCCAGGTATTGTATGTGCGCTTCAAATATGAACGCTATTTTGTATTTCGCGACAATTTTATTTTAATATGACATGTATGAAACTTACTTATTAGGTGGATCTATAAAACTTTTTCTTTCTTGATTGTTACTTTATATAGTGAGTGAATGTGGTAAACGTCATACGATTAAATAGGTAAATTAGGCACATTGTAATTGTCGCAAAGTGCGATGTGGCTATTGTTATTTGAACGCATAGTACATATTATATTAAAAAGGCATATTTAAAGTATCAATGGTTTATTTAAAATTATAAGAAATCAATTCATTTAGGATTGATTTGATTTTTATTCTATTCTTATTAAAAAAGAATTTTTTTCTTTTTTTAATGAGTTTTACCTCAAATATCTTCAAAGTTATTACGATACCAATCTGGACGATTCTTTTTTTTATAACATAGGGCGGCAAACGAGCAAGCGGGTCACCTGATGGTAAGCGATAAGTAAAATAAGAATTTGGATAAAATATTTGAAATTTACTATACCTGCTATATAATAGGTAGGTTTTAAGAAAATAACAAACAAACGGGCCAAGATTCAA
This sequence comes from Ephestia elutella, assembly GCA_018467065.1. Lineage (NCBI taxonomy): Eukaryota > Metazoa > Arthropoda > Insecta > Lepidoptera > Pyralidae > Ephestia > Ephestia elutella. Next base: position 8,483,894 of record CM031569.1, read on the forward strand.
AGTGTTCATACACTTGAATAAATCGGTCGGACATTTGTACTACTTGAATAGCTCCAATGAAGCCGAAACCAATTGTTTACAGTTATTTAACTGTAAAGATACGTGAGTGGGTACTCTATCTTTGAAGGTACAATATAGTCATATAAAAATATATAAAGGTATAGTATAAGATAAAACTGACTTTTTCAGTCGAAATATACAGATAGATAATACATTTATTTTTTTCTTGTATCTGTCTATTAGAGATAGATAGCTTTAATTTTGAACTCTTTTTAAATAGCCTCCACTGTTGGCAAAGGAATCGTCCCCTCCGCCTATTTCGAACTAATTAAATTTTATTTATTATTTGTGTTCGTAGTTTTTCCTAACGTATCTAAATATATTATAGTACCTTTATAGAAAATTCGGAACATTATTTTAATTGCATATTATGGTAGGAATAGTTGAAAGAAATCATGATTCCAATTTGAAAGTGGTGAACAAGACTGTAATGAATGTACGTACACCCTTGTAAGAGAGAAATAAACTATATTTATTTAAAGTTAGGTACAGCATACGCTCCCTCCATGCCGCAAAAAAATAAACAATACAATACAAAATACCTTATTTGCACACAATAATATAACCTGATTTGACTCAATAACATTTTATATTAGTAGTATAGGTACGTAAATTAAAACTTACAGCAGTTAGAAGATTCAATATAAGAGTAACTGTGTTGCCTTCAAGACCCTAAAATGTAAGCTGATTTACCGCGGCCCGTGGGCAGCGGGCCGGCAAATAAAGCGCCCAGAACAGAGATGGATTTACGCCCGGGAATAAATGGGAAGTAAAGGTTTTTGTCCGACGTAAACCCAACTAAAGATGGGCTTACGCCCGGGAATAAACTGGCAGAAACTATTCCTTTCCGGCGTAAATCCATCTCTGGCCCAGACAAATGTTCGCAAATTGACTAGACGTTTTTCACAGTACACCATATTCCACCCCTGTTTGCCGAAACATCAGAATTCCGCCTTTATTAGTACAACGGTAATTAGCGCCTTTTTGCGTAACATTTTAATTTCTCACATATTATGACGTGTTTTTAATAGAAAGAAACGTACGTACAGCTAAATGGATAAGTGTGTAATTGTAATTCCCCAGCGAACATTTTTAAGAAATATTTACCTACACCCTATATAGTAATAATAATATATACACACCTATGTAGTAAGTGCTGCCTTGCTAGTAACTAGTTTACTCGAAAAATTAAATGTTGAGAAGTGAATATCATTGATCGAGATGATGATGACCTAACAGCAGAAAATGAAAGATTTTTGCAGTATACTCGCATAAAATATTCGATTTTTCGAAATAAAAATGAACCTCTTTTCCTTGTGAAATACAATTTATCGAAGCTCCAAATGTTATTGTTATACATTTTACCTGAAAAGATTTTTCGAGTAAACTACGCGCCTTAGTTTCGATTCCCTAAGGAGCATGCGGTGCACTATACCAAGAGGATGGAAATTCTAAATATATCGAGTTATCTTTGTTTGTTTTCAAGCACAAAGAATAACAAAGCTAGTAAAGTGCTTTAACTATAATCTGCTTTGTTTTTGTAAAAATCCAAGAAAACAGATTTATCTCCTTAACATCATAGCATTTCTTATAACAAACACAAGTTTATAAAAGAAAAATTACTCATACATCGTTTAAATTTAGAAGACGACACATACAAGTCATAATTTGGCATATAATATGTTACAATACATTCAATGTATATAGGTACTTTACATACCCACTATCGCTAAATAAAAACTCAACCACATAAGGATGTAACAGAATCTCAACCGCAAACGACCGAAATAAAAGATCAAAATGACGAAGACGAACAATGACGAAAATCAAATAAAAGAGAGTTCATAAAAACGCTTCATTACCGAGCTTGAAGGCATTAAGTAGCTACAACGACCAAATAAAGCTTAGATTACAAGTTAACCTCATGTTAGTCGGAAACCCCAATGATAAAGCATCTCAGGAAAATGCCCGGGAAGGGTAAGGCTAATCCCTCTTTAGCAAAAACGCTTCGCTCCAAAAAGTGATGGTCGGCTACGAAGGATGGATCTTCATTACCCAACCGTGTTGTCAGTTAAGCCAAAGGGTCTCAGGATTACTTACTGCTTAATAAAACTTAAAAAACGTCCCACGTAATAACTCATGCGGAACAGTGATCTTGGCAAATATTAGGATTCTTTAGGAGAAGTTTAACGAAGGAAATTCGAGTGTTTCTGAGTAGGAAATTATGGTTGGTTTGAATGCAGTAGTTGGCTTATTAAACATCAATGATTATAAAAGAAAGTTAAATTCTAAGTATTACATATGATATAAAAAACCAGGCAAGTGCGAGTCAAACTCGCGCACCGAGGGGGGTTCGGTACACGCAAAGCATCTCACATTAACAACAAACTTAACTTTGCAGTTCGATTCCTAGGTTTCATACTGCATCGAGAGCAAAAATAAGTTTGTAACTTATTTCAAAACTTCCAACAACATAATTATTTCAAACAACTTTACAAGTACTGTTGACAAGACCTTGCTTTTTGCCAAATTTGATAATTTTAGGTCAAGGGGAAGTACCTCATAGGTTTTGATTGTTGTCTGAAATCGCACAAGATGGCGTTGACGTATAATTTTGATTTTTTTTTTGCTGAAAGAGACCGTTGATCCGAGTATTATAGGTAATTTCAACGTGATACCTTAAAGCGTTTGTAAGAAAAAAAGTCTTATAAGGGTTCCATTTTTGCCTTTTGAGATACGGAACCCTAAAAATTATTGAAAGCTGTAAAAAGAGTGAAAGGCGCTTTCGATAAGTAGAATAGATTTTCAAAGAGATTGCGGTACCTCTGAGTGCACGCTTTATTTACCTTTGGAAATTTATACCCCCTCGGGCCCACGACACCGACCTCAATAATACACAATGGCCAATCGAATTATCATATCCTTGGGGCGTTTGGCCATTCTCGGTGAAATATTCCAAAAGACGAATAGTGAACCGAGTTGGATGCACTCAGATAAGAGAAGGGTTCAAAATGTGTAGCCAGCCTCAAGGAATATGTTTTGTAAAAGTATATTAAACAAAAAGTAGTTAAGCATGTGATTTGTATAAAAATTGTAGTCATAATTATAATCTTGACAAAAACGTAGTAAATATAGAACCTTCAAGATTTTGTCTAAGGATTTTCTCAGCGTTCTCCTTGAGTTTTTTACTTTTAGAAGGATAAACCAGACAGCAATTATACTTATATTTTATAAATAACTATGTCAACTGTCGGATCATATTGAATTACATCAAGTAAAGTTATGTGTATAGAGTGTTAGGTATATTAGGATGTTTATCCTAAAAACAAACATTATTTTAAAGATTTAATATTCATTATAAATTTCACAATACCCAATTACATTATTTTTGTTCTATTAAATAATATGTGCTAAGTTCATCAATGTTTTTATTGAATTCATTATTAAACCTACATCCATTTTGTTTTTTAAACGTTGCTGCTCTAAGTAATTGTCACATGTAAGTTCTGAAAATAGATCAGCATAATTCGAATAAATCGAATGGTTTCATAAATCAGTGGATAATAGCCATTTTTATAGTGCTCATAATACATATGGGTTGACGGGCAGTCATTTTGTCGTACTTACTATGTGTCTCTTTTCATTTTATTTCGTTTTGCTTTTTATTTTATAATACATCCACATCGCGTTGTATATTTTTTTTGTCGACATAGTTACAATAAAAAACTGCTTTTGTTATAATTTGATGATTAAACTTTCTAAATAAACTGTATGTATATAGTGAAATAAAATGTTTGCTTTTGTTTTCAAGAGCGGAGCGCATTTTGAAATTTGGTGATACTTACATTATTATGAAGCAACTTTTTGTCATAAAATTCCCACGGGGAAAGCATCTAGTAGCAGAATATACATTAAACAACATTTTATCTAATTGAAATTGTAGTAAGAGCTAAAACAATTTCCAAGATTTCTGAGAAAATATACCTAAAATTGCTAAGAAATACACATATAAAGACTGGCGGCAAAGGCTGGCATGGGTCCGCTCGACTGATCAAAACTGGGGATCTGTCAAACGCAGATTGCTTTCGAAAAGGAGTTGGACAGGCGAGCAATATCCGTTACTAACCACGAAATATGATCGCGTTCCGACCCGCGCTTACAAATTCTGATATTATGTAACGCGAGGTCGATTAAAAGTAACTAGGTATATGCTATTTATTTTAGTATCTAAATCGTCGTGGTTTATACACAGTCAGCGACATTCCCTGGCTTTATTACATTTATATTCAATCGGATTTCAGCTCTCGTAGTTTATTTATCTTCAAAGGGATATAATCCAACTACTTACTATCATTATAGTAGTCGAATTTTACCATAGTACATGTTATAACCCACGAGGTGTGAATAGAGTTCGAGCCTGGCATCTTTCAACCTACTCCCAACCCTCATTAGTCCACCTAGGTGTTCCAAGGGCAACAGTCGAATTTCTGAAAATATATAAAATCTTTCGATTTCTATGCTTTTATCCTGTACAGCCTTCGAGCAACAAGGACTTCCGCGCGTGGTAGTCCGGTAGTTGCTCTATGAATATACATAGAGCAACACAGACTAGAATCGGCAGCGATCAACTTGTTTAGGTTTATAGATGAACAACTAGTTTTGCGTGGCTGCGCGAGGTGCAAGCACCTCGCGTGCTGTGCAGGGCAGTATTTTTTTTGCAGTTGCGAAAGGTTGAAAATCTTTAGGGAAATTATGAAAAAGTCATCTACAAAGAAATGTTGTCGGTTGGGATTAGGTGAAGAGCCGAAAGGCTGCTCTGGCTTTTGCTCTTTGCTGTTAAAACGCAGCTTGGCCTACGGCCTCGCTGGCGGCGCAAGCTCGGCCTTCGGCCTCGCTTGCCCCGGCTGGAGGAGGGCTCGGCCTCCGGCCTCGCCTCGCCTCTCGGATTCATATACGCAGCTCGGCCTGCGGCCTCGCTTGCCGCGGAGCCTCGGCCTTCGGCCTCAGCTCCCCGGCTGGTGACTTGAGGTATGAGTAGTCATCATCACGTCATCCATGAATGGCTCGGCCTTCGGCCTCGCCCAATTCTTTTCGCACGAGATGGAGCTCGGCCTTCGGCCTCGCCTGGACGCAGCTCGGCCTGCGGCCTCGCAGGCGCAAGCTTCGGCCTCCGGCCTCGCTTGCGCGGCTGGTGGGGGGGAGCTCGGCCTTCGGACTCGCTATTTAGTTCGGCCTTCGGCCTCACATCCAATTTTTTTATACAAAAAAATGGGAAGGGGCAAGGGCTCGGCCTGCGGCCTCGCCACTCAGCTCGGCCTACGGCCTCACATCCCTTTTTTTATTTAAAAAAAAAGGAAGTGGAGGAAGGGCTCGGCCTACGGCCTCGCTATTTAGTTCGGCCTTCGGCCTCACATCCAATTTTTTTATAAAAAAATGGGAAGGGGGAAGGGCTCGGCCTGCGGCCTCGCCACTCAGCTCGGCCTACGGCCTCACATCCTCATTTTTATAAAAAAATTGTAAGGGGGGAAGGGCTCGGCCTACGGCCTCGCCATTTAGTTTGGCCTTCGGCCTCACATCCCCATTTTTATAAAAAAAAAAGGAAGGGGGGGAGGCGCCCTACTCTTTTCGCACGAGACGGAGCTCGGCCTTCGGCCTCGCCTGGACGCAGCTCGGCCTGCGGCCTCGCGGGCGCAAAGCTTCGGCCTCCGGCCTCGCTTGCGCGGCTTGGAGGGGGAGGAGCTCGGCCTTCGGCCTCGCTCCTGCCCCCCCCAGCCCTCGATTTACACGCAGCTCGGCCTCCGGCCTCGCTTGCCGCGGAGCCTCGGCCTTCGGCCTCGGCTCCCCGGCTGGTGACATAGATGGCCCATACAAAACTCGTCGAAAAAATTTTCGAAAAAAAAAAAAAAACCTGTCATTTTGGGGGTCCCACGGTCTCAACATAAAAAATTGTCTATGACGGTAAAAGTCTACGAGTCCGTTTTCCCCCCCAAAATCCCCAATGAAGTTTGTATGAAAAAACAAAATTTAGTATGGAAAAAAAAAAAAGTAAAAAAAAACATAGACTACCGCCGGCTGTGGTCGTTGCCCAGGGTCCTCTATGACATTTGGTCGAGCACCCCCCACCTATCTATTATGGTTTCCGCGGGCAGTACCCCCTATCAGTCCGGAACTGCTCCAAGTTCCACTTTCGTATTTTTCCCGGTGCCTCCTCACTACCCTCCACACTTCCTCATCATTACTTTTTCCCAGTTCCGAGTTCCGTAGAACAAACTAATTATGTCAATGAGTGAGTCAGTGAGTGAGTGGTAATGCAGCTATATATATATAGGGGAACCAATATATAGGGGAACCAACCAGCTGGAAGCTCGGCCTTCGGCCTCGCTTCCAGCTTGGTTGGTTCGAACTAGATGTCGCGTGCTGTGCAGGGCAATTATAAAAAAACAGTTCCGATTGCACGAAAATTTTAGGGAAATTATCAAAAAGTCATCTACATAAAAAGTCGCAGCTTTATAGATGAACAATTCGATTGCCATCGATTCTTTGTTTATAAAATCGTTTTAACGTTAGTTGATTAAGAGAGCTTTTCATTTCAAAGCAAGCACATGTACAATATACATTATTAAGAAAATAAAAATAGCACTTTACAACAGACAATATCAAAACATACACCTTTTCTAATTACACAACCTATTTTTGGGTTTCATAATGAACAAAGAGCTCATAAAAATATACACGCCGTGTTCAAATATCAGAATTTCCCATGGTATTCTCTTTGCCAGCTCTGGCGGCTTATCCCACGGTCCTGCCTGAAAATTAAATTTAAAATGGTGTACAAATTTTCAGGCGAAAGTTGGTGGTTTTTATATTTAATAATGTATCTATTACAAACTGGAAGGAATTACTGTGCTTACCCCAAATAAATGGTAAAGTAGAAATACCAATTAAAAGCGTGGCTATTATAAGTATTTAGAAAAATAATCCAATCTTAACTTGTGTATTTGAAAACATCAGCAAAGGTAGAATTGATATTTTGTATTTGTCCTTTGAAATAAGAGCGATTTTATTACTTGCTGAAAAACATCTGATAAAGTACTTATGTGATAATGTTGGAATTTGATAAAATTTGATCATCGTCGGATAAATTAATATAATTTTAGATTAACTAAGTAAAAAGTACAAATCAGATGAGAACGAGGCAAAATAATCTTAGAATTTTCAATAGCAGTATTTCCTTCGGATATGGCGGAGCGTTGTTGGGCTTTAGCGAGTAATTGAATAAGACGATTGCCATTACTCGAGAAAGAATTTAATAACATCGATATAAGTGAACATGTCATATTTCATATTATATGAAACGCTCTTCGTTCAAAGGTATTATTTTCCGACCGGCGAAATAGTTTTTTATTTAAATAAAATTCCAATAATTTTTCCGCTTACTGCTCAGTGCGTCGACACTGGGGGACTTCAGAGGGGGGCCCGTGAATTAACACGAATCGTCTATTTTTCCATTGTACCCCATTTTCTGGGGAAAAAAAGTAGTTGGGGGACAAGACAACACGAACACGACTAAACTTGCACCCCATTAGATTAGATTAGATTCCGTTGTACACCTGTAAACAAGAAAATTCGTAATGATTCATCCAAAAAATTGATTTATTGACGGACAATAAAATATTTCTATTATCGTTATTCCTAAGGTGCGAGAAAAGTTTAGTAGCAATGTCTCCCAAGGTGGACAAAGATAATTTCCCCAATGTCCCCAACGGGTGACGGAGTGGAGACGGGAATAGATGTTTCAAATGGTAAATGTCGGGAAAAGCGAACTACTTCAGCGATAAGGTAAGAATGTGCCCGAAATATGATATTTTAAAAGTACGTGATAAGTAGCTTTTTGCTGACGCTCGCAGCAACACGCGTGGAATCGTTTCAGAACGTGACTGTAAAAGTTATTGGTTTGAGGTTACCGATACGTGAACCGAACTAAATATGTAACTATTTTTTTTTTAATCATGTAAGTCTGAGTACAGTTAAATAATTTTCTAAATAACATACTCAATCCTATTTTCAATAAACCAATGAATCAAACTGTATAATGCCTCACCTATTTTTTATTAAACGTTAACTTAAGTAGGTACACGAAAATATAACATGCTTTATATAACAAAATACCTACAGTACATGTAATTAAAATAATTCCTATTGTAGCCTGGTTACATATTTGCGGGTTTTAATTATGTTATGTTTGACGTGTTGCCGTAAAAAATAAATGGAATAATGTTTGTGAATGGAGGTGGTAGGGACGAACAAATTCATTTTGAAATAATAAAAAACGTTAACGGACGCTCAACGTCGGTGAAGCGGATCTAATTAAATTTACATGACATTTAAATCCATAGTGAAAAAAGTCTATATCCGAGCTAACCCTGTCCAGCTTAGATTTATTCAATTCAATTGCTTTGTGAGTTTATATCTATGATGCCTCGTACAGTAACGGTTTTCTTTGTGGCTAAAACTCCATCTGTGAAATTGCATGTTTTGATTGTTTCGCAATCTATTTTTAATCAACCGACTTCCCAAAAAAGGAGGAGGTTATATGTTTCGATGTATGTATGTTTTTTTTTTATGTATGTTCGCCGATTTCTCCGCCTATTGTGGACTGATTTCCGAAATTATTTTTTTATTCGAAAGAGTCTATTCCCAAGTTGGTCCCATTTTAACCAAGTCAGAATCTGTTCGGTAATTTAAAAGATACCTAACAAAATTTAAAAATATCAACATTGCTTTATAGAGCAAAAGCCCGCGACTGCATGCCCTTCCTTATTTTATTAAAACTCAAGGTTTTCTGTGTATGTCCCCAACATAGAAATAGCGATTAGCGACTATAAAAATTGGATCATGATTACTGAGGTAGATAATTTGTAGCAATAGCATATAGAGTGGTAGCTCAATTTCCACAAAGTAAAGTTTTTTAAAGATTTTATTCCGAATAATATCAGAAATCATGCCATCCATTACCAGGCAATTGGTGCAGATATAAACCCCTGCCAGACATTGTAACTTTACTAAATTATAGTTATATTTGTTTTATTACAAAATCTGAATTTTATGACACTTTGGGAGGCCCCAAGGGTGCTTTTTATACCTATAAAAATCATCCTTGCTAGCCATATTACCTGCATAAGCAACTAAGATCCAAACTTCATACCTAGTCGCTAATATTTTTAACCCGTATATACCACACAGAGAAACATTCAGCATTTTTAAAATAAGGAGGGTTTGGTCGTCGGGGGCTCTCGTTCTATTTATGTGCCAAAAATAATAGACAATTTGACATGTTCTGACATTTCAAATCAAACTGACATAAAAAGTTTCGAATTCTTAATTCTTTATTTTCGGCCAGAAGAAAAGTTTAAGTTTTTATTTTAAAGAAAATAAGCGTAGAAGCACTAAAAATGATAAAATAAAACTTTTTCCCAAAAAAATGAACCGACTTCCATCATAAAACTTAAAATCATAAAATAACAATAAAGAAAAATGTATTGGCATGCTACCTACTGAATGAGGTGAAGTCGGTGCCGAAAACAATTAAATAATCTAAATTTATATTAGAATCGTGTATACATATATATAAAATGCCTAGCTAAACCCCTTACTCCTGCACTTGGCACCGACTTCACCTCATTCAGTAGGTAGCATGCCAATACATTTTTCTTTATTGTTATTTTATGATTTTAAGTTTTATGATGGAAGTCGGTTAATTTTTTTTGGGAAAAAGTTTTATTTACCAAAAACCATCTCTGAATTGTATCAATTTTTTGGCACATTATGTTCGCATTGTTGACGTGGGATACAGAAAAATTATATAATGAACAAACAAATTCACTTTCACATTTATTTAGTTAGGATAATTTTCAATTATATAAACGGTGCTTTTGCCTCACAAATTAACTTTGTTTTTTTATTTATAAAACCGAATGCCATGATGTTTTATTTTTAAATTATTGTGTCACGTATTGCAACCAGAAGGTCGTCTCCGAAGTGCCTTACGTGCTGGACGTGACACGTGAAACCACGTGATTTGTGCTTGTGTGTATTCCTACCGAATACACACAAGCACAAAACCGCATCCAACCTCAACTCACGGGTCGATTAGACAGTTACACACCACTCCGAACGATCGTCAATCATCCAATCACAGGAATCTCAGAAAATTTTACACACACAACTGCATTTTTCGACAGCTTGTCATTTGCTTTTGACAACGAAAGATACGGAAAAGCGAGCACTTTCAATGATATTTTTCCGTCAGCTCAAGATAGCGCGGAGCAACTACGTGCAGCAAACGAACCTTCATTCTTGGCCTATGATTGGTTGTTTCAATTACTAAATTGAAAAATATTGTATGTAATCGAGAACAGCCAACTAATACGTCACGTCTAATATGTTTATATCATTGAGTTAGGTACGTTATTAGACGTTATAGAATATCTATTTTTGGATTTTTGAGCATCTCAGATGCATGCAATTAGTACTATATATCTGATTTCTATATGAGAGTACTTTATATAGAATATCAATAAATAAAGGCATTGTTCTCAAGCTTTTGTCAATCTAGTAGCACTTTCTAGCGCCTGACTATAATAATGCGTGGAGAAAGTACATAATTTAAATAAAATAGCCTATAGTGCCTAACAAGTGGCTGATCCATAATCTTGATCACTACACAGAAAGAATATAATAAATCAAATATTATCGTAGGAAAGGCTTACGTGCATTTGCTTTCAATGCACAATATTTTGTACTTTTATCATAGTTACATAGTAGGTTTCTTAAATAAATAACAAGTCATATTTTACATATATTTATTTACTAAAAACATGATGTATATATACAGTAAATAGGTATAAGTGTATACATCTCTTGTTACGCAGAATAGTCAAAGCCTTTTCCTTCTCTTTTTAGACCATAATTAGGAGATAAATCAGTTCTTGAATCTTGTAATTTTATGAATCAAGCAATGGTTTAATGTTACATCGAGCTTTTGATTCCATCTGTGCATTCCACCTTGAAATAGAGCTATATTTGTTTATTTTTATCTTTTATAAATGTACTAGGTAAAATGTAGGTAAATAACCAATTACATTAACATATTTTGCTACTTGAAAATGTGTATTTTATGACATATTATCAAGCTTGGATATATTTTATTTTAGAGTATTTTATGTCTGTGGTCAAATCACGTCAGTCAAATGTGGCAACCTCTTTAAAAAAATTACCAAGCATTACAAATGAAATAAGTTGTAGGTTTGTCAATTTTGTCCAGAGAATATACTAATCCAATACTACGTACCTTCCTAAATCCTAACTAATCCTAATCCTATCCTAACTAATATTATAAATGCGAAAGTGAGTTTGTTTGTTAATTATTTGTTTGTTTGTTACCTCTTCACGCTTTATCTACTGAACCAATCTTCCTGAAATATCGCATAGGTACACATAGTTCGAAAATCTAAGAAGGATATATGGTACCTTTCGTTCCGGGAAAAAGCACTGTTCCCGTGGGAAATCACGCGGGCGAAGCGGCGTACAAAAGCTAGTATATAATATAATTCAAATAAATATTACTTGCTTTTTTGGCATTTATAATTTACTAGCTTTTGCCCGCGGCTTCGCCTGCGTGAATTTCCCACGGGAACAGTGCTCCCAGGATGAAAGGTACCATGTCTTTCTGGTCCTACCGGTCTTCTAACTATATGTATGCGAAGTTTCAGGAAAATTGGTCAGGTAAATAAAGCGTAAAGAGGTAACAAACAAATAAACAAATTAACTTTCGCATTTATAATATTAGTTAAAAGTTAGATAAGCTAGTTAGAAGAAAAAAAAACTGTTAGAGTACATAGAATGCAAAATTCAATAAAAGTGTTACCGGGCAGCAGCGAAAAATGTTTATAAAAAATTGGATTTATATTTTTCGGACTTGGGGACATTTATACAATAATTTTGTGCTTTTCCTGAAATTTAGGGTAAACATCATTGTGTCTTCCTTGAAAATTTAATGTATTTTTTTGTAGATGATATTTTATTTCCAGCCATGAATATTTCACGAATCAAAGTCTTTAACGATAAATACCGGTTGCAATCTCTCCAAACTAGAATTTTCAATAGAGTATTTTCTTTTTACAAAAAGCAGACAACCATAAACTTATTATACCGGTAGCACCACAGAAACAATTTTTTTTTATATATATTTCTGTGGGTAGCACAGACTTAAATTATTGTTAAAGAGTACTTTATCTAAAAAATAAATATTTCTGTGACCGCTAGGTATTTTATAACTAATATATGAATATTACTGGTATTGTATAACTAATTATGTTACCCATGGGGGTACAATATAATAACTTTATGGATACCCGGATTCCCGCCTGCGGAAGTCCTTGTTGCTCGAAGTATAGTATCGCACATTATCTATGATATTATGTAGAAAAAAAAATCTGTGGTAGAAAACGCGCATAGTCATTTTGTAACTCTTCTTTTGATCTTTATGTACCTACATTGATTATATTGATTGTTATATTTATAATTGTTTGTGAAAAGCTTAAAAATTGTTGTAGATATTTTTATTTCTGTGGAGTTAGAGTTAGATACATTCTTATTCGTTCCATGGTTGATACTCTACAAGGACTTTCGCGTTTAGTCTGTGTTGCTCTATGATAGATACCTATAAAATGTATAAAACTTCTTTGGTAGGAACCTACTTTATCATTTTATTTTAGTTTTCTTGACATATTTTTGATGGATTGACTCTTGACACCTTCACTGTTGCCAGCTGTTAATATTTACCCCTTAGTATTAAATAATAATGAGTAAGTACAATTCATAAATACATGAGTAAGTAAAATTCATAAACAATAGGTAACACAGAACATTTTATACAAATTGTTGTGGTATAGCGGTCAACACGGCAAACCGCGACTTTCTAGTCGCAATAAATAAAAAAATAAAAAAATGTAATTATTTTCACAAACTTTTTCTGGTAATAAAATTGTACTTGTTTTTGAAAAAAAAGCACATATTCAATATTTTATCTAATCTGAAAAAACGATGTGAGTTTAAACGAAAGATACCTCACGATAACCCGAATCGAACATTCTCAAATTAACTCCCTCAATTTCTGGTAAATCTGAATAGGGAATCACTTAAATATACAATTTCATATTTCACTCGGCATATAAAACTATTCTCATAAAGCCATATTGCGGCAAAGATTTCATAAAGCAAAATTATAATTTAATTTTACTTGAATCATATACACAGATTACCCCGGACTTCAGGAAATGATAATGTAGGTACCTATCTTAAAATTTTAACATATTTCTCTAAAAATTGAGCTTATCGGCAAATGCCGGTTAATTACTCATGCAATCCCTACACAGTTTGCCAATATATTTTTTTTTGTATTGTCTATACATTCCAAATGTTTTTTATAATAGTGTGTGTGGACGGATACACACACATCTAATCATTGTATGTGTACATGGTGTGTATCCATCCATCTGTGAAACGAAGTACGTGCCTGAACTGTCAAAACCCAATGGTGGACGACCCCCAGTTTTGGGAAATTTATATGACGACATATACAAAAAATAATAAACTATTCTACAATGCAACTGCAGTTATTAAAAGAATAATCGTCCGTGATATTAGCCCATTTGAATCCATAATGCTGCTATCGTAAGTAAAAGAAGTGAGTTCCGTAAATGCTTTTAGTCGGAGCGTGTCGGGTCAAATGTGGCCTATAAATCTGACGAAATGACAGGCGATAGCGATGGTCGGCGTGTATTTGATAATGGCAGGGTGACACCTGCTGCCTGACCTGGAGGCAAGGCACGATTTATATTCTGCCTGCCTTTAAGGTTTTGCATAAGATTGCTATTATTTGTGAACACTGAAGTTAATCGTTACCTTGTCTTTCTGTTTGTGCTCATTACTTACTAAGCACTTTTTTACTTTTTATATTTTTCAAGCACTAATAGAAACTAGAAGATCAGTCATGGTTTATAGAATCGTTCTACACAATGGGAAGCACATGGTAGGCAGTATAGCTTTTAGAAACTTGGAAATTTGCTTTTTTACTCACAATAAGGTCATTATATCCTGAAAAGTTAAGGTAAACTTACCTATAAAATAAATATGTTTTCCAAGAATCAGGACCCATGGTTCTCTACGTCATATAGCAAACGACTCTACCAAAGATGTGTAAGTACTAAAACCTGCAAATTATAATACCTATGAATTACTTTTTATCATGAAAGAAATAAGAATTCAACTCCATGCGACAAGTAAATTTAAAATTCTGTCATGTTTCCAATTTCATGAGTGAAATAAAGAGTCGGGCCAACTCCATATATTTTACAGGATAAATCTAAAATAGTACAGAGACCATCTTGACACTTTTATCGATGTTACGAAAACTACTCCAACAGAGAATGAAGTGAGAAAACGTATGAATTTTAAAGAGTTACTGCAGCTTTTCCGTATTTTACTTTACATTTGTAAATTGTTGGAAACTGAAATATGCTGAAACTTAAAGTAGGACATTAAACTTATATGTATTCATGTAGAGTACCTACGTACCACTCGGAAGTAACGTCTTGTCACGTGAATTTGTCTAACTTATGAAATACTAGTTACGATCAGGTTTTAGAACTCGGGATATATTTCTGAAAATCACAAATTACTCGCAAAATTACAATTTATAACAAAATCACAAGAATTAAGTATCTGTTCTGAAGAGATGCAGCATATACATACATATATATATATATATATATATTTACATCACGCTACCTTTTTGCCGCCCTTTCATTTGGCATTATTGTGACGTCCACCAGTTCCACTTATAATATATTAGTTATTTCAGCGTATATCAGTTGCTAAGGCAATTTCAAACATTGTATTCATATTCTTTTTTTTAAATTTTGAAACATATTGATATACAAATATACGTATATTTACAAACATACTGAAATTAATTAGGACTCCAGCCCACTCTATCAATTATCTTGCTTCCAATAATATACATTATTTAATTTATATTTTCCTGTCTTTCGCACCTCCTGTGAACAGTGCGACGTTGCCAAACTTCTGACAAATTTCACGCGTGCGAAAGCTAGTATAATCCTAACTAATATTATAAAAGCGAAAGTGAGTTTGTTTGTTTGTTGGTTTGTTTGTTACCTCTTGACGCTTCATGTACTAAACCAATCTTCCTGAAATTTTGCATACACATAGTTAGAAGTACGGAGAAGGACATAGGGTACCCTTCATCCCGGGAAAAAACACTGTTCCCGTGGGAAATTCACGCGGGCGAAGCCGCGGGCGAAAGCTAGTAATATTATAAAGAGGAAAGATTTGATTGCTTGTTTTTTGTAATAGATAAGCCCAAAAACTCATTTTAAAAATGTTTACACCTTTACTAAGTTACATCATCCCGGTGTAACATCGGCTATTTTTTTTCAAATACGCCAGCGAAGCAGGCACGGGCAGCTAGTATATTATAAAAAGAAACAGTTTCTTAAATTAATTAGATAATTACTGTAGATTGATACAGTTATTTAGACATATACGTACATATACGGCCGTTACTTTATTATAAAAGTTTCACAATATTTGTCATTTGACGTCCAGGACGCCAAATGACAAATATTATGAAACTTTTTAAATAAAGTAACGTCCGTCTAATGTCCAAATAACTGTAAAATATATAAATGATTACTTTAAAGCCTGCTAAATAATAAACAAAATTTTTATTCAAAATTACTTTATTATAAAAGTTACGTATATACGTAAAGTATACGATCGTGTAGCCGGTGTTCATCGATTTATTATTACGTCATAAAAATCAAACCCTTTTTACACGACTGACCAAAAAAGGAGTGTTATGTTTTCAGGGTTCATGTATGTATGTAAGTTTCTTTATTCCACCATAAGTCCTGAACGGCTTAACAGATTTTGATGTGAGAGGTATTTTTAGATTCCTTGCATTCCTCCGAGTGACATAGGCTATATGTCGTCATCATAAAAACAAAATGGCGGATTATATATGTGATAAATAGCAGACCAAAAAAATAAAATTTGATCAATCTTATCGAGTAGGGTATCAAATTGAAGGGCTTTAAAAGGCGATTTCAAAAATGTATATAATTTATATGTTTGTATGTACTTTTTTAGTAAAAACTTGTCAGTCGTGTTTTTTATTTTTAATAATTAGCTTGTTGATCTTACAAATTGTTAAATTAACCGTTAGGTACAGTATACAGTATAATATTTTTTTTATAGAATAGTAGGCAAACGAGCATGCGGGTTGCCTGATGGTAAGCAATCACCGCAGTCCATAGACACCAATGACCCTAAGAAGGTCACTGATGCGTTGGCGACTTTTTGAGAAAGCGATAGTAGCGGCTCTTTTCTTGAAGGCCCCAATGTCGAATCTATTCGGGAACACCGCTGAGGGAAGTTTATTCCACATTTTAGTACAGCGCAGTATAAAGCTGTGCGAAAAACGAGCGGTGGTTGAACACCAGCCATCAAGGTGGTGGGGGTGGTACTTCTGCTTAAGGCTTATGGTACAGGAGCTGTTCGACCTTGTACCAGCCGCTCTAGCTGGTACAAGGTCGAACAGCTCCTGCGAACACTCCCCATTATAAATGCGATAAAAGATGCAGAGGGACGCGACATCTCTGCGTAACGCCAAGGAGTCTAAACGATCAGAGATTCTGGAATCGCCGACAATTCGAGCAGCTCTTCGTTGAATGCGGTCAAATGGGCGAAGTTGATATTCCGGTGCTCCAGCCCAGAGATGCGAGCAGTATTCCATATGTGGCCGGACTTGTGCCTTATAAAGTTGCATCCTGTGATGTGGCTTGCCAATTTGGCTTTACCCTCAAAATGACCACCGAACTGAACCGTGCTCGAAATATCGACCCCCAGAATTCCAATACTTGGCTTCGCATTTAGGGCAGTGCCTTCAAAATGGAGTTCTTTCGCAAAAGGGGTTTTCTTGGCAGAGAACACACAGACTTGTGTTTTGTTGGGGTTGTATTGGACTAGGTTTAGTCTGCCCCATTCCGATACTCGCTCAAGAGACACGTTAACGTCTGATGTAATTCTGCCCCGACACTCCTCAGTAGCCTCACGAGAGAGATTAGCACGTCCGTGATATAAGGCATCACCAGTACTGTCATCTGCATAGCAATGCATGTTGCTGATTTGCAACATATCATTGATATGCAGAATAAACAGTGTGGGTGATAGGACGCAACCTTGGGGAACGCCAGCATTCACATGTTTGGATTCAGAGCATGATCCGTCTACAGCGACTTTTATGCTACGTTCCCTGAGAAAGCTATCCTGCCATGTGCACAATCTTTCAGGGAGCCCGTACGAAGGTAGTTTGGAGAGAAGCGCCTTGTGCCATACCTGATCAAAGGCCTTCGCCACGTCCAAACTAAAAGCCAAAGCCTCGCCCTTACACTCAATTGCCTCAGCCCAACGATGTGTAAGATAAACAAGAAGATCACCAGCTGAGCGGCCGCGACGGAATCCGTATTGGCGATCACTTGGCAGCTGGTGATCCTCAAGATAGCCTAGGAGTTGCTGATTAATAATGGTTTCCATTATTTTGCAAATAATGGAAACCATTATTGGAGGTAATGGCAATAGGCCTGTTGTTCGCCGGATCCGAGCGATCTCCCTTTTTAGGGATCGGGTGCACAAGGGCCGATCTCCAAGACTTGGGGACAATGCCTGAGGAGTAGGAGAGCTGAAACAACCGCGTTAAAACCGATGCCAGCTCAGGAGCGCATGTTTTTATTACGACAGCAGGAACGCCATCCGGCCCACACGACTTGTTTATGTCCAGGGAACAGAGTGCTTCGCGTACAGTACTTTGCACGAAGCGGACGTCTGGCATAGAAGCACTACACTTTTGGATTGATGGAGGGGTGTTTCCCTGATCATCAAGGGTTGAGTTAGCCGCGAAAAGAGAGGTCAGTAGGTCGGCTTTGTCTTTCGGGGAGTAGGCAAAAGAGTCGTCAACCCTGCGTAGAGGTGAGAGCGATGGACGACAGAAGTTACCTTGGACAGCTTTAGCGAGAGACCAAAGCGCACGACTTCCAGAGGGATAGCGGGTTAGCCTCTCGCCAATTCTGCCAATGAACCTGGCCTTAGCAGCAGCCATTTGTTTTTTGTAGGACCTGGAGGCAGAGTTATATTTTTTCTTTTAAGCGCCCGTGTTTGGATCAGCGGCAGCTCGCGCTGCAGCCCAGGCTTGGTAAGAGGCCTGTTTATGGCGAGAAGCCAAACGGCAAGACCCCCAAACCAGGGCTTGTTGGACCCTCTACCGATAGGCACTGCAGAATTTGGAATAAATAATTCCATCCCCTGCAGTATCACATCAGCAATTTCGGGTGCGAGTAGGGTGTCAGCTACCGTCTGAATGTGCTCGATCAGCCGGTCGGTCTCGAGGTCCCCGCTGTGGGATCTGTACAGGCATGCCTAAAAACAAATGCGGTCAACGCATTCTACTCGCAGCCAGAGGAAAGACAGATCCCTGCCTTCAACATTCACAAGGCGACGACAGCAAATACCCTCACCAACGTACACGCACACTCCGGCTTGGGGCACAAAGTTGTGTTCCAGGTATAACAGATACGAAGTGTCAGCTGGGGAGGATATTACATTTTTTTTGTAAAATATTTACATAACCGCAGCCATGGCAGCGTGCTAATACTATAAAATAAGTTGACTGCCAGGGCCAGTTAAGATTGTCACTTAAACAATCATAAAAATCATTTTTCGTCAAAAATTTATCAATATCAAAGTATACCACCATTTTGAAAAATGATTTCACCACTACCTGTAAGTAGAAAAAAATCTGTAAGAATCATTGAACTATAAAAATAACCATATCTGTCAGAGTCGTTTTCTATCTAGCTGAAATTTTGATCTAGCGGCATTTTTTTATTAAAAATCTGAGTGCGTTTGATCTTTATCTTGCTTGATGGGAAGCAAAGATGAGATCTAGGGTGGCACACGCAAACTCAAAATATGCCTATTCACTCTTGCCTTGAAAACCCCTAAATTATAAGTGACAGGAAACAGCGACGCGGAGAGGGAATTCCATATCTTGGCGGTTCGCACGATAAAGCAGGAGGCGAACCGAGAGGTGCGATGAGCTGTAACATCAACCACATAAGAATGGAATCCCTGTCCGCGCCGTGTCGTCCGATTGTGGAATGGTGCACAAGGAATTAAGTCGTGCAATTCCTGAGTAAAATACACACAGACTTGCTACTAGTCGGCGGTGATCGAGACTCGCCGCTGAAGCCGTCCTGCCGTAAGCGACTCATCATCCACGAGTCTTCTGGCACGTCTGTCGATAGCCTCCAGAGCTTCGAGCTGATACCGGGCGGCTCCATACCACAGATGGGAACAATACTCCATACAGGACCAGACTTGAGCTGTTTAAAGACTCAACATTTGGTCCGGAGTAAAATACCGTTGGACCTTGGAAAGGATGCCCAGCTTTTTTGAAACAGTCTTAGCCCTGGTCTCAATATAACTGCCGAAGTTAAGATTGGACGTGAGCTCGATACCAAGAATTTCGAGATGATTGGTGACAGGAACAGGTACACCACAGAAAGTGGGAGCCAAGTTGAACGGGCTCTTTTTTGCGGAGAACAGACGCACCTGCGTCTTAGAGGCGTTAAATCTCACAAGATTGGCATCGCCCCAATCGAAGACAGCCTGCAGAGTGAGTTTGGTACGATCCACGATTGCCTGTCTGAGATCGTCTATTTCAGGTTTTTTTGCCTTTGCACTAGAAAAATACCTTTCCGTAACAGTGCTATCGTCCGCGTACCCAATAATACCGGGTTGTAGCAGATCGTTGATGTGTAGCAGAAAAAGCGTTGCGGAAAGTATAGAACCCTGAGGTACCCCGGCATTAATTGCCAATAGGTCAGACGAGCAGCAGCCGTCAACAACTACTCGAATAGACCGTTCACTCAGGAAATCAGAAATCTAAGCACAAAGGCTGGCAGGGATACCATAGGCGGGAAGCTTTGCTATAAGACCGTCGTGCCAAACTCTATTAAATGCCTTAGAAATATCAAGTGAGACAGCAAGTGCTTCACCATATTTTTCGAGGGCCTCACTCCAAAGGTGCGTAGCATACACAAGAAGATCCCCAGTAGATCGGCGCTGGCGAAATCCGAATTGCCGGTCACAGAGGAGATCATTATCTTCAAGGTACGCCAGCAAGCGCTTGTTAATAACCCGCTCCATTACCTTGCAGAGAATGGAGGTGATTGCGATTGGGCGGTAGTTTGTAGGATCGGCACGACGTAGAAGCTTGCCAACATTCAACCTGTACCCAAGAAGGGTTTCTTGGGTACAGGTTGAATGTTGGCAAGCTTCCACGCCTCTGGCACAATACCAGATCGGAAAGATAGACGATATAGGCGCGTCAGAACAGGAGACAATTCGGTTGCGCAATTCCGCAAAACAATAGCAGGTATGCCATCAGGACCACTGGCTTTGTTCACGTCTAGGTTTCGTAGAGCTTTAAGAACTTCCTTTTGATGAATGCGGACTTCGGGCATTTTACAACCGCAGATGGGTAACTGGTGTTTGGTTACTTGCATCTAGACGGGAGTTTTTCAGCGAATAGAGAAGCAAATAAATTAGCTTACTCTAAAGCCGTTTGTGCCAATGTTCCATCTGGTTTCTGCAGAGGCGGAAGTGAAGAGCGACAGAAGTTAGCTTCAACGCACTTGGCGAGCGACCAAAATGCTTTACTGCCGGATGGGTACGAAGCGAGTTTGCTTCCTACTCGGCCTATGTGGTCAAAGCGGGCCCTTTTAAGCACTTTTTTGCAGGACTTGGCCGCAGAGTTAAAGGCTTTCTTCTTCAATAGATATATATTTCTTGACCACACTTTTTGTGAGAAGAGCGTGACGCACTAGCTGGATCTCTTTCGTGACTAACTTCAAAATGGCGTTTCAAACTATGACATATTATGAACTTAAGGCGCCATTAAAAATAAGAAATTCACTAGTATTGTGTGTTTTAACAGAAAAACTTGCATGACTATTCAAACATGTCCGATATTCGGGAATTCGTGAGACGAGTTTTATTAATTTACTTAATAAATCTGTTTAATTACCGAAGTTAAAATAATGTAATATTTGATGTTTCAAATATATTGCAAACTGAAACTTACATGGAAATAAAATTATGTGTAACAAAACTTTGATGTTTCATTATTTCGATAAAATACATAAAATATGAAAAGAAATAACAATAGACTGTGTTTGTATGTAATGAATAATCGTGTAAATAAAATTTCGATGTAAACAGATTTAAGGATTTATTACATATTGTATTAAAATATCTGCGAATGGTTTTATGGGACATGAAAATCGTTGGAGTAAATTGCGATAAAGTGATGGGTTCCCTTTACAGATATTTAGATATTATACGAGTATACGGACGGACGTTGCATTATAGTAAAACCCATTTTAAAAATTCTTTCACCTTTACTAAGTTACATCATCCCGGTGTAACATAGGCTATATTTTTTTCAAATGGACGTCAAATACGCCCAGTGAAGCGGGCACGAGCAGCTAGTATATTATAAAAAGAAACAGTTTCTTAAATTAATTAGATATATACAGTTATTTAGACATATACGTACATATACGGACGTTACTTTATCATAAAAGTTTCACAACATTTGTCATTTGACATCCTGGACGCCAAATGACTTAAGTTGTGAAACTTTTACGGCATTGTGACGTCTGTATATGTATATATGTCTAAATAACTGTAGAACGCAGAAGAAGAAACAAAAATAAAATTTTAAACAAATCAAGTCGTGGATTGAACAATTAATACCTACAAACTTTCGCGTTAATAATATTAGTAGAATAATATATACGAGTATATGGACGTTGCGTTATCGTAAAAGTTACATAATATTTGTCATCTGACATCCTGGACGCCAAATGACGTATGTTATGCAACTTTTAAGGCATTATCTCTCTCTCTCAGCCGAAAGACGTCCACTGCTGGACAAAGGCCTCCCCCAAGGATTTCCACAACGACCGGTCCTGCGCTGCCCGCATCAAGGCATTAACACTTCTATATAAATATACTAGTCTAACATATACTTACTACGTTATTTTTGGATTTCAAAATAAAACAATATTCAATCACTAGCTGTTGCCCGCGGCTTCGCCCGCGTGAGGCGTGAATTTCAGCCATTTAGTTATCCCGTGCGCAGCGGGATTAAATTAGGTACTCGTAGTACAGACGCGGTGTTAAAATGAATCAAAAGTGTTATTTCGTTCAATAAACGATCTTCGTCTGCTCGTTATCTACAATTTCCCGTGTACCACCACTCCCACTCTGAGTCCCTCTTTGTCCTATCCCGTGTCCTGTCTATTTATACGTTAGTAGAAAATGTTCATCAGGTTGAACTACTTTTGCTAAGAAGATTTTCCCATA
This sequence comes from Ephestia elutella, assembly GCA_018467065.1. Lineage (NCBI taxonomy): Eukaryota > Metazoa > Arthropoda > Insecta > Lepidoptera > Pyralidae > Ephestia > Ephestia elutella. The sequence continues at coordinate 8,506,526 of CM031569.1, forward strand.
GATGTTTTAAATAAACGAAAAGAGTTACAATCCCAATTAAAAATAGAGAGAAATGCTGGAAAAACAGCGTTTATAAAATATGATAAGCTTGTCATCCTAGAAAATAAAGAAAATAAAAAGCCGCGTTCACATACAAATAAGAGAAATATGCCAGAGTCACCAGAACCATTAAGTACAGGATACCAGTATGAGAAACAACCTACTAAGAAAAATAAAACTGCGAACATGAGAAATTTTATAATACAACAACCAAGGCTGAGTTACAACACCGAAGGCACATCAAACAAAGGTCTAATAAACACGGACTGCGACTCATAGCAACGACAGACAGGCCCCTCATCGGCTCCCAGTACGGATGGTCACCGCGGGAGTCTCAGACCAATACCCTCCATCAAAAACCAAAATCAACTACAAATTGGCACATTGAATGTACGATCTCTAGTAGCGGACGGCAGACAAAATGAACTAGAGTACGCCCTTCAAAATATAAAATGGGACATATTAGGCATTTCTGAAATTAAGAAAAAGATACTAAAATTATCGAATATCAAGAATATATTTTCATGTATAATGGCGAGAAGGCTGGTTCAAATGGTGTTGGATTCATGGTTAAAAAGAGTATGAAACGATACATAATAAATTTTATAGCTATTTCTGATCGGGTAGTAAGATTAGACCTTAATATTGAAAACACAAAATTAACATGTATTCAAGTTTACGCACCTACAGAAAAAGCTCTAGAAAAATATGTACGAGTATTTTATGACGACCTAAGTAAATGCCTAAAAAACACCCCTGAAAACACACTTGTCTTAGGTGACTTTAACTCACAAATAGGAAAACCTACACCAGAAGATGGCAAAATAATAGGAAACTGGGGATATGGTAAAGAAAGAACCGACAGAGGAACAATACTCGCACAATACTGCATGGAGAACCACCTCTACATATCGAACACATTTTTCAAAAAGAAACCAAAACAAAAGTGGACATGGCTATCCCCAGATGGGAAAACACGTAATGAAATTGACTTTATTCTTGTAAAAAATATAAAAGCCGTGTCTAACGTTCAAGTCATTAATATTTCATACTCTACCGACCATCGACTGCTAAGACTGGCTTATAATCTTAATATCAACATGAAAAAGAACAGAAAAAACTTTGGACAACAGATACAAAAACCGGACGCAATACAACAAGATATAATTAAACACAAATTTATAGATATACGAAATAATAAAGATTATGACAAAAGTAATATACAACAGACATATACAAACCTGGTAAAAGATATCAAAGAATGCACTAGAAATATCCCACAGAATAAGGAGACTACAGAAAATGATGACATATTTACTTCAGAAATTGACAAACTAATTAAAGAGAGAGAAATCTTAAAAAACAAGAAACACAGAACAAAAACAGAACGCCTTAAACTGACAAAATTATATAGAAAAATAAGAAAACAAATACACAAAAATAAAATGAAAAGGAAATACAAAATTATAGAAGAAGAGCTTAAAAACAAGACTTCTGTAAAACGCTCGGAAAAGCGATTAATTAAAGGCAAAGAATGGATCTCTAAACTTAATAAAAACGTTGATACAAACCAAGTGACCAGCAACAGAAAAGATCTACTCAAAATAGCGTCATCATATTATCAAGACCTATACAAAAAAATTGATACCGAAGCTCTACGCGAAAAAAGACTACATAAGAACAATGACGTTATCCCGCCCTTCCTAGAGAGTGAAATCATAGATGGCATTAAATCAATGAAATTATCAAAGAGCCCTGGACAAGATGGGATTACAAATGACATTTTGAAAGCGATCATGGAACCCCTAGCTCCTGTACTTACATCGCTCTTTAATAAAATAATTGAGTCTTGTATAATCCCGGAGGAGTGGGAACAAGCCATTATCACTCTACTGTATAAAAAAGGGAACCCGCTAGACATAGGCAACTACAGGCCCATTAGTTTACTGCAAAGTATTTACAAACTTTTCACTAGCTTAGTGTTTAAACGAATGAGAGCCAGACTAAACTCCCACCTCTCCAGAGAGCAAGCCGGGTTTAGACCTAACTATAGTACGACTGATCATATATTTACACTTGTCCAAATTATTGAAAGATGCAATGAATATAAAATACCGATCTACATAGCGTTCATCGATTATTCCAAGGCTTTTGACTCTATCTCCCATGAGGCATTATGGAAAGCCCTTAAAGAGTTGGGTATAGAGACAGGGTATGTCAATATTTTGAAGGCGATCTACGCAAAAAGCAAAGCAGTAGTGAGACTGGAACAACTAGGAGAACCGTTCCCAATTGAGAAAGGAGTACGACAGGGAGACCCGGCCTCGCCGGGCTTGTTCACGGCCCTTCTGGAAAACATCTTCTCAAAACTCAACTGGGAACATCTTGGAGTGAAGATAAATGGCGAATACCTGAACCACTTAAAGTTTGCTGACGATATTATTTTGATAAGCGAGAACTACGATGACTTATATTTAATGTTAAAAAACCTTGACGAGCAAAGCAAAAAATGTGGACTGGAAATGAATGCTACTAAAACCTGTATAATGACAAATACCCAGCAAATACCTACAGCTATACAATCAAAATCAATAAAGTATGTAAAAGAATATGTAAATCTAGGCCAAAGAATATCGTTTGAAGATAATACCAAAAAAGAAGTTGAAAGGAGAATTAGGATCGCATGGAACAAATATTGGGCTATGAAACATATCTTTAAATCTAAATTACCCATGTCATTGAAGAAAAAAGCAATGGACTCCACAATTCTTCCAACACTACTATATGGTTGCCAAACATGGACACTCACAAGAGAAATTATAAGAAAGGTGCAGATATTTCAAAGAGCGACAGAGAGAAGTATGCTGGGGCTGAGACTAAGGGACCGCCAAAGAAATACAGCTCTACGGAAAAGAACCCAATTGATAGACGCGGCTGAGCTCGCCTGTAGGCTGAAATGGAGATGGGCGGGGCACGCAGCCCGCGCCGACGACGGACGCTGGAGTGAACGAGTGCTGCACTGGTGGCCGCGCGACCGCGGCCGGCAGCGCGGCAGGCCGCACGCCCGCTGGCGCGATGACATCATGGCCGTCGCCGGCCACACCTGGACGAGACTCGCAGGAGATAGATACCAATGGAAGCAGATGGAGGAGGCCTTCACCCGATATTGGGTACCCAATTCCCCAAATAATTAATTTTTAATAATCATTAATTTTTAATAATTATCATTATTTAATAATTATTAACATTTAAAATTTACTTTGACATTTAATATTTGTATACAAAACTGACACATATTTTGACACTTAAAAAGATTTTAATATTAGATCATACAAATTGACAATTTAATTTAATTTGATTGCATGCTAACATTTATAAATTTTATTTTATTTTTTCTTATTTAATCATATAACTTTATAATTATTTGACAGCATGAAATTATAAGAATAGTTATTAAGTTTGAAAAACTGTTAATGTACATACGAATTGGAATAAATGGCTTTATTATTATTATTATTATTATATAGATTAAAAATATTTCTTTTATTTGACGAAAAGTGGCTGAACTCCCAATAGCAGAGGACCTCACACTAATAGGGTTAGACACGGTTAGAGAGCAGTTATTTATTAGGTATTCAATTGTCATATTGAACACGCATAGTTTTTCATAAATTAATACACGTAACAAATAGGTACTTATGCAATCATTTGTCGTTTTACAGATATTTAGATATATACGAGTATTAGTATGTAAAAGTTTCACAACATATGTCATTTGGAACTCAGGACGTCAAATGGTAGATATTGTGAAACTTTTATAATAAAGTAACATCCATATATGTTTATATATGTCTAAATAACTGTAAAACACACAAATTATAACAACACTAATAAAATCGTGGATTATCATTGCACGTTTTACAGATATTTAGATATATACGAGTATACGGACGTTGCATTATTGTAAAAGTTTCACAACATTTGTCATTTGACATCTTGGACGCCAAATGACATATATTGTGAAACTTTTACGGCATTGTGACGTCCGTATATATGTCTAAATAACTAGAGAACGCAGAAGAATAAACAAAAACTAAATTTAACACAAATCAAGTCGTGGATTGAACATTTGGGATCTTTCGCGTTTGTAATATTAGTAGAATAGGTTATACGAGTATGTACTCGTATGTAAAACTGTTACGATAATGCAACGTCCGTACGTTGCATTATCGTAACAGTTTTACCCTATTTGTCATTTGACATCCTGCCAAATGAATAATATTGTAAAACTTTTTCGGCATCCTTCATAACTTCCGTATATGTATAATGTTATGGACCAAGTGTTATATAAACGCATTTTTCTTAATGCCCGCCCACTATGAATAATGTCAAGCTACTTAGGGCAAAATAAATAAATATTTATGGCAACTGTATGCCAAAAAACTAATATGTCAATGAATTATAATGGCAAAATAGGTATGTCGACGTATATTAGGAAAAAAATATTATGCGTATATACATAATATATATTATATATTACCACTAATGCGCTGGGCCGATGACATCTACAAAAATTTGGGCAAAGCCTGGATGCGATCCGCAACCACCGGACCGCAGAGACCGGGCAAAATGGAGGGACCATGAGGAGGCCTATACCCAACAATGGGTGATACAGGGCTGAAGAAGAAGAAGAAGATAAACACAAATCAATAAGAAGAAGAAGATAGAAAATATTATAGGGCAAAATAAATAATTATTTATATCAACTGTATGCCAAAAAACTAATATGGCAATGAATTATAATGGCAATAATGTAATGTAGGTAATGGTGTAAAGTTAGTTACAAAAATCAAAATCAAAACTTTTATTTGAAACGGATGTCAAAAAATAATAATAAAAACCTCTAAAAAAATGCGTAACACCAACCTACTTGCTTGATGATGTTACACATACACACTAGGGTGTCCCGAAAAACTGTTTTTTTAGCTTTGCTTAACCCAAGACGTCTCAAAAGTTGCGAAATCGATCGTAGATTACGAAAAAATTATTAATAAAAATATGTAAATAAATCCTGTGGGCTCTACCAGATCGTCAAAGTTTGAAAATTGCCACTTTAAGGGTGATATTTCGCTTTTTTAAATTTCAGTTTCTGAACGTAATAAAAAGAATACTTATTGTTTTATATATTGAGGTATAATCAATACACAACATTTTAATTTTCGTGTAAGAACACGTTACCATCGTCTTCCAATTTGTTAGATAACATATTTCAAGTTTCGTCGAGTTTCAACTTAATTTCATACAACAAGACATGAGCTTTCTTCATTGCCTAAATAACTTTCTATCAGTTCAGTGTTAACATGAGTTTTGTACTTTTTAAATAACTAGTCTTAGGCGTAGGGAGACTAATTGTGCTTTCTTGGGTCCATACAAAGAACTTGACGATCGGCAACTCCGTACTATGAAGGACATCATAAAAATAATTTTATTTGTGAAGAACGACCTTAAGCTCAAGTATAGAGGAGTCAATCCATCTAATTCAGATGTATTTATAATTGAATCTCAAGATTATTAACAATATTTGGACCCAAGTTTCTATTCCAATCAAAATTAAATATAAATCTCCTTTCAAGATCTGCTGTGAAAATGATGCTGATGCTATGAAATTGGTAGAAAATGAAAACTTTAAGAAACTCGACTACAACTGTCGGAAAACTTTGAAAACAAATTTGATATATGGATTGATAAGAGGTGTAGATTTGGAGTTTATAGAAGAAGACATTTTGGAAGTTTTAAAAAGCGAAATTAAAATTTTAGCAATAAAAAGATTAAACGTCTAGGCTATAATGGGAAGTGGGTAGAAAGCGAAAGTGTCAGAATTTGTTTCGAAGGAAAATCATTACCCATGTACGTGACCGCATATGAGTGCAAATTTACTGTGGAAAATTATACTTTCCCTGTAATGCAATTATCGGGGTGTTGGAAATTTGGTCATATGATCAAAGTATGCCCGTTAAAGAAAATATTATGTCCTCAGTGCGGAAGTACGGAACATAATAACTGCAATTTGAAAACTTTCACATGCCTCAATTGCAAAGGCCTTCATCTCGTTTTAGATAGATCTTGCCCAATGTATCGGACAGAAAAGGAAACACGCCATGTTATGAGCAAAGAAAATATTCCATATAAAATTGCTCTTCAATCAGTAATAAGTAGCAGTCAGAGAGAGGTCTCTCCAAAATCTACCCAACCATATGAGAGGATTGAGAGGCCAACTCAAGTAAGTTAGTGTGCGTTACCCTAGCAGCAAAGTGTGTCCTGGAGTTAAGTGAATAGAACCAAAACGTTGTGCGTAGTCTAGTGTACATGTGCCGCGAATAAAACTTTTGTGCGTCTTGTAGTTTAAGAAAAAAACGGAAATCTAGGATTCTGCTAGGGTAACGTCGTTCTAGCAGGAAAGTTCTAAACGAATGATCGGAGAGAGAAATATTCTGAGGGGGCAGAAAGCTTAGAGCTGTGCATTGATCTGGGCCGAAAAGATCATTTGTGCGTCTTCAGCTTTTCAGGATATTGCATTTCCTGCTGGAGTAACGTTTTGCAAAATCGTGGATCTCCTAGATCCATCGTATGTGCGCCTGTAAGATAAATATACATGAGTAGCTATTCATTTGTGCCCATCTGTGCCATAATTAGATTTAAGAAATTATTTATAATTTTTAAGTAATCGCGTTGTCTTTGAAATCAGGAAAAAAATTATAGCGCCTAAATGAAAAGACGTGTAAGCTCGCTGAAAACTGTATTCGATTCTTCTATACACCTATAATAACCACAAAAAGTTTCTGAAGTGCACATGTATTCATTATTGAATAATATTACTAAAAGACAAAATTAGGTGACTTAACTTTGACGTCAACATACAAGAAACCGGATTAACCCAATAAGTGTGCGTGTGAACCAAAGATTAGTGTGTTCAGTCATATATTATCGTGGAAATTTTCAGTTCAAAATGTTAAGGATATAAGTAAATAAACACAAATCCAAAAACATATGAACAACGGCAGATTATCCGGCCAAATTAGAATGACTACAAAAAAGCGACGGTTTCATACATATTGATAACCTTCTCTATTGAACGTATTATACCTAAGCTGTTCGTACGGTCGCATTCAAACGTTTATTAGCAAATGCCAACCTGTAACTTTATTTGTGGGAAATAGTGGGAATAATTAAAAAATATGTATAGTTGTTAAATAGGGATTTGTATATAAAAGTTAAGGTCGTGTTCCGTATCTGTCGAAATAGGTAGATTAGGTACCTACTATAAAAATACATGTGTTTTTTAAATGTGAAAGTTTATTTAGTTACCACTATTATGTACTAGCTACATGGCTATGGCTACTGTAAAAGTTCTTCTTCCATGTCGAGTCATACAATTCTGCACACCGACCGATGTTTCCTTCCTCCGCGCGGCACCCGATGACGCTGGATTAGTTTTCTGTCTACGGATAACAAAAACAATAGGGAGGGAGTCGCTTTGTCTAGCTAGCGTGAAGAAAGTGAGATAACTAGTAAGCAAAATGGTATAAGTGGGACAGAGATAGATATATAATCGTCATTCTATTTTTAATAATGCGATGTATTTTGCTTTTTACTAGAAGTGAGTCATCTTTTCTTTTGGTTAACAGTTTGGTGCGTTGCGTGCATCACGCGTGCATGTAGTATGTTATGACGCTATGGAGTGCTATGGCTCCTGTTGCGCATTTGCGTTTGTTTACTAATTAGATGTTGGTTAAAGGTTTATGAAGTTAGAATGGAATAATCTGCAATGGTAAGTAAGTATTTAAGTTACCAATGGTTAGAAAGGAAGGCATTTGGTTTTCTTTAGTAGTAAGTAAATATTATTTTATTGTTCGAGACCCACAGCTAAAAGTGCAGTCCAAAGTCATTGAGTCATTTTTGTTTTCGGCTAAGCAGTTGATTTACAAATGCAATATCCCAATAAGACTGGAAATCCTTTCCGCAAAATATGCTTTGTAGATATATAAAGTACCCATCAGATCATGAGACATATTTTATGCTTTGACTACTGGACCACCGAGGCATCTACGGTGTTAAATCAGTTTGTTTAATTGTTACCTCTTCATGCTTTATCTACTGAAATAGTCTTCCTGAAATATCGCATACACATAGAAGTACTGAGAAAGACATAAGGTACCTTTCATCCCGGGAAAAAGCACTGTTCACAGTGTCCAGTTTGATCTGAGATTTAATGCCATAATTTTTACTATTAAAATTACCTATAAGAGAATAAAAATAATAATTTCCAAATCAAAAACCTCTTTTTTATTTTACATGGCCACTATGTGCATGTGCTGTGCATTTTATATCCATACTAGCTTTTGGCCGCGGCTTCGCCTGTGTGAATTTCCCACGGGAACAGTGCTTTTTCCCAGGTATCTTATGCCCTTCTCAGTACTTATAACTATGTGTATGCGAAATTTCAGGAAGAATGGTTCAGTAGATAAAGCATGAAGAGGTAACAAACAAACAAGTAAATAAACAAAAAAACTCACTTTAGCATTAATAATATTAGTTAGGATAGGATAGTTAGGATTTTTTAATTATTTCCTCAAAGTTTGTCGGGAAATCCCAGTTGGGAATTGCCGAAAGATGTTTGATCACGACTGTACGGCCAACAGCTTAGGTATAATACGTTCAATAGAGAAGGTCATCGGTATGTATGAAACCGTCGCTTTTTTGTAGTCATTCTAATTTGGCCGGATAATCTACCGTTGTTCATATGATTTTGAATTTGTGTTTATTTACTTATATCCTTAACATTTTGAGCTGAAAATTTCCACGATAATATATGACTGAACACACAAATCTTTGGTTCACACGCACATTTGGTTGAGCCGGTTTCTTGTATGTTGACGTCAAAGTTAAGTCACCTAATTTTGTCTTTTAGTAATATTATTCAATAATGAATACATGTGCACTTCAGAAACTTTTTGTGGTTATTATAGGTATATAGAAGAATCGAATACAGTTTTCAGCGAGCTTACACGTCTTTTCATTTAGGCGCTATGATTTTTTTTCGTGATTTCAAAGACAACGCGATTACTTAAAAATTATAAATAATTTCTTAAATCTAATTATGGCACAGATGGGCACAAATGAATAGCTACTCATGTATATTTATCTTACAGGCGCACATACGATGGATCTAGGAGATCCATGATTTTGCAAAACGTTACTCCAGCAGGAAATGCAATATCCTGAAAACCTGAAGACGCACAAATGATCTTTTCGGCCCAGATCAATGCACAGCTCTAAGCTCTCTGCCCCCTCAGAATATTTCTCTCTCCGATCATTCGTTTAGAACTTTCCTGCTAGAACAACGTTACCCTAGCAGAATCCTAGATTTCCGTTTTTTCCCTAAACTACAAGACGCACAAAAGTTTTATTCGCGGCACATGTACACTAGACTACGCACAACGTTTTGGTGCCATTCACTTAACTCCAGGACACACTTTCCTGCTAGGGTAACGCACACAGTAAGTTACGGCACTGAGCGGCCGACGTATAGCCAAGTAGTTACACGTGTTGATATTCATAGAGAAGGCAGTCCAGAAAGGAAAGTAGAAAATAAGGAAACTAATCGGAAAAAGAAACAAAAAAGAAATTGAGAAAAGAGAAACTTAATAAAACGCCGAATGCGAGTTTAGGAGAAAATGACATGAAATGTGACCTAATAGAAGAAGAACAAAATAGTTCAACAGATTGTGAGGAAACAAAGGAGAAAATTTTCGAGTTGAAGAAGTTGCTGGCAAAAGTATACAATATTTGGATGTTGAAAAAGTCGACAGAAGAAAAAATAAGTGCAGTGTTTGTGACGGAAAATGTTTGAGACAATCCTAGACCTTTTTAATATCAATAATGGTTAGTACAAATACAAATAATGTTCGCATAAATATTTTACAATGGAATGCACAAAGTGTGATGCCCAAATTGGTAAGTTTTGAAGAAATTCTCATGAAAGAAAAAAATCATGTAGCTATATTGAGCAAGACTTGGTTGGATTTAGTACATAGTATACGCATAAGAGATTACAACATATATAGAAAAGACAGAAATGACTCTTACGGCGGGGTAGCAATAATTGTACATAGGTCTGTCAGAAGTGAACTTAAAACGCTGCAATTACAGAATTCAGATATCGAAATTATTCAAGTCGTCTTACATAACTGTCAATATGTACAAAACATTGTTTCAGTATATTGTCCATCCTCAGTTGTCAGACTGGGATGAGCTATTCGAACTCTTCCCAAGAAATACATTGATATGTGGTGACTTTAATGGTCATTATGGTAACTGGTCATCCCGATCAGATTCCAGGAGGACAAGTTTCAGACTCTTCTTTAGAAAACGGTTATAGTTATTTGAATGATGGCTTACACACTAGAGTTAATGGGTTAATGGGGTCCTTCAACAGACAGCGCCCAACATATATTTTGTTTCAAACGATATTGCAATTAGTTTTGAATGGCAAGTTATGAACGAAAATTTAGGTAACGACCATCTGATGATTAGAATAAGTATGAGTATCCCTAAAAATCGGAACAATTTACAAAGACGTAATTACAAGAAAATCGACTGGGCAGCCTTTATTAGTAGTCTAACGGAGGCGTTTAGTCAGGATAACCTTCATAACTTACACTTATTAGATGAGTCAAATATACAGGAAATGTATGACTACTTACTTGCTCAACTTAAAATTGATGCTTGTATACCGGTGGTCCTACCCCTGACAACCTCACGGTACTGGAATCAAAAACTTAGGAAGCCCACAAACTTTTAAGAGATGCCAAAAATAACCCACCTTCATAACTTTTACAATTCAATAGATGAAAACACTACAGCATCTGAAATGTGGCGTATGAGATGGATGAAAGGTGTTAAAAGAGGAAAGCATTTTGTTCCGATAGATAAACAAGACATTTTTTTAGCATCTCTTACGCCAGAATCAGCTAGCACAAGACGTAGGTATGTATTTCGCAATATGCCGACGATTTTGTAGTATATGTAAAAGATAAAAATATTAATATGAGTGAATCCTATGTACAGGTTGCTTTAAATTGTATCATCAAATTATTTGAAGAACTAGGTTTACAATTATCCAGTAAATAAACAAAACTTTGTTTGTTTAGCCGAGGAAAGAGAAAATTTTTACCTACTATTAAGATTAATGGGTAAAATAGTGCTAAATCTCACATATCAAAGTTGGATAAAGTACAAAATCAGGCATTGCGAATTGTAGGCAATTTTATCAGATCTTCTCCAATACATGTATGTAATGGAGGCTGAACTGTGTATACTATTTGCTATAAGTATATTTTAAAAGCTCACTCGTGGACCAATAATATTACAATCGAATTATTAAAACAATTATATATTCGGTCTCTTACTAGATACTGGTTAAATAAAAAGAAACCATTAACAATGGAAGTATATAATAGAACAAAAGACATTAATGTTCATTCTTCCACCGTTCTTGATGTGTTTACAGCAAATACATGGTTCTCTCGATTAGATATGAAGAATATAAGTATAAGTGAATTAGACTGTCTTAAACGTTCCAAACACTGTTATTCAGGTGATGATTTAAAGTGTGGAGTCATTGATGAACTTCAGACAAAATATAATGAATGGCATGTGATCTTTACAGATGGATTAATGAATAAAGAGAAACAAGGAGCAGCATATTATGATCCATCTTTAGGGAACAGTGGAAGTTCAAATGTTAAAAATAATGTTTGTATTATGACGCTGGAACTAATAGCAATTTCTAACTCACATATGCTGAAAGCTATGACTGGGACAAAATTTTTATTTGCTCTGACAGTAAAAGTGCGATACAAAACTTGGCTCGATGTGCCTCTGGATACAGAGGTGTTTCGACTGCCTTCTGTGTACTCGCACAGATACTACAATTTGAGTCACGCAATGTTAAAGTAAAGTTGCAATGGGTCCCTTCGCATATAGGAATACGGGGTAACGAGGAGGCTGATAAATTAGCAAATGCTGCTCATTTGAATGGAACAGAATACCATATTGCCCCATGCTACTCGGAAGCCTTAGGTGGATTTAAATTGGTATGCTAGATGAGGTGGAAAGAATACTTTAATGAGCGGTCGAAGATGAAAGGCATATGGTATAAAACGATCCAAAGTGAGCCTCCTCGTATCCCGTGGTTCATAAATAGTAGGTTACCTAGAAGAATGATACAACTGATATTAAGAGTAAGGTCCGGTCATATTCCATCAAGAAAATTTGCATAATTAATGAAAAAAGCTGCCTCGCCCAATTGTGAAACATGTGGACACATAGAGGATATTTATCATCTATTGATGGAATGTGAGCGGAACCAAATTGCAAGACAGGCATTTCTGGATGGGTTTAAAATTAATAGGCTGGATGTGGGGGCAATTCAAAGTGTTTTGTGTAAACCAAGTTCTGAGGCCTCCTTGTGCTTGTGTGGTTTGTTGGAGTCCCTCCAATAAGCCGCACAGGCATCAGGTTAATGTAATTTTTTTTTTTCCTTTTTTGTGTTTTCTTTTTTGTGTTGAATGTTTTTTTTCTGTGTTGTTTGATTGATCTTACAAGCTTTCATTCACCAATAATAAATAAAAAAATCTAAGATTCTAATGTCTACCCTCGGACCTAATTTAAAACGCGATATGGTTTTGTTTGTTTCAATTATAATGTTCTGTTAACACCTGTATAAACATGTAAATATAGGTTAAGGTAATGAAATTATTTAATGGATTTTTTTAAAGATGCATGGAAATCATGTTTCGGAGGCGCCTGGCTTCCATGCATTTCTCCGTAAAGTAAAAAAAAAACTATTTTGTCATACCTATTAGAGGAATAAACTTTACTTGAGTGAGACTGTTATTTTTTTCTACGTCTACATATCCGAAAGATTCTGTGCTATATACCTATCATCCGCAACTTCATTCTTCGTGAATTTATCTTTAATGTTAGTGTAAACTATAATAAGTAGTAGATAATCTTCGGTTATAGATCATTTTCGATAGATATAGGTAGTTCGTTTGTCGACTCTTGGCTCTGTCTACTCCGTATGGGTAGGTATCTAGGTGCTTTGAGTTTACTTCTTTTTCTGAAAATTATTGGTGGAGTTATATAGTTGAATTTCTAAACACACCTTGGCTCAGGTGCTTTATCCAGGAGCTTTAAGTGTAATAATTCGAAGTCGCAACGTCGCATTTTTGTTGGACGTCACATACGGTTATAATGAAAGTATAGAATGATGACGGTAGCGCCACTAGTTTTTGTGACGATAATTAGAGGAACTAAAGCAATATTCAGAAAAACTAGATTGAAACTGAATTGACGTCCAATTTTTTTTTCTCATTTTTAACTTTTCTGATATCAGCATGCCATGTCGCGACCATTGGATACTTCCTCCGATCTGACGTCCGTATACCGGACGTTGAAAGCAGGTGGACGCCACATTATATGCAAAATTCGCCATAGTGGACGCACAATAAGTAGCAGGATGTATATATATATATATATATATATATATATATATATATATATATATATATATATATATATATATATATATATATATATATATATATGTCGAAGCGGAAAAGGCTTATAATCATCAGAAGGGGTCATTATCGTCATCATCATCAATGAATATTCAGTGGGCAAATCAGTGGGTACAATCACGCACGCAAGTCGAGTTAATAAATCACAATTGAAATAGATGATATGAATGTCATATCAAGAACAATGAACATAGTCTGTGGTCACTTTATAATTTGCATTAATCATTTAAGTTAAGATTTCGATAAACTAAATGAAACGGTAACGAATCCGTGGGTCAAGTCAAGGTTCACACGACACGATCGGGGTATGTGACACGTCCCGACTCCACTGTATCTCGAATCAGTCTGCCTTGTTTATGCGACGTTCATTCCAGAACTATAAGCAGTGCATAATCATCAAATTTAGTTTCTCAGACCCACGGCTACGTTCTGCGGTGTTTATACACTCACACCGCCCCGCTTCTATGAAATGAACAAAGAACTTCTTTGCGGCCGATATCAACTGAGCTTTAATGGTGTTAATATAAACAATGGCTTAGGAATGCATATCACCTATACGGGCCTCAGTCGACGTGCACTTGATAAAGCTTTGCGCCGACACGGCGATCCTGACTGTCACACGTCCTCGTGTGCCAAATAACTTTACGCGCTCGGCTATCCTGCCCTTAAGTTAAACCAGCAATTAGGTTTCCAGTTTAATCGGCACAACTTAGCATTAACAAATCCTCAACGTTCTAGAGGACATAGATCAGAATTAGCTTGAAAACATTATGAAATTTTTTTTTTAAAAGATTGTCACACACATAATTACGGTATCTCCCACAATTTAACATCAAATAACGTCCATTGACAAAGTTCAATAATCTATGGTGTTGTTGTTACAAACAATAAGTGTATCTACTACACTAAATCAATTAAGTGTATCAGCTGTACAGTATAAAACATGTGTCTCAACTACACATCAACAATCATGTGTTTCATCTACACATCAACACGCATGTGCTTCGGCTGCACATCAACAACCATGTGTATCGGTTACACAAAAACACGCATGTGCATCGGCTGCACATCAACAATCATGTGTACACATCAACAAACATGTGCATCGGTTGCACGACAACAATCATGTGCATCGGTTGCACGACAACAATCATGTGCATCGGTTGCACGACAACAATCATGTGCATCGGTTGCACGACAACAATCATGTGCATCGGTTGCACGACAACAATCATGTGCATTGGTTGCACGACAACAATCATGTGTATCGGTTACACCTCAACAAACACGTGCATCGGCTGCACAACAACAATCATGTGTATCGGCTACACATCAACAAGCATGTGCATCGTTTGCACGACATCAATCATGTGTATCGATTACACCTCAACAAACATGTGCATCGGCTGCACAACAACAATCATGTGTATCAGCTATACATCAACAAGCATGTGCATCGTTTGCACGACATCAATCATGTGTATCGATTACACCTCAACAAACATGTGCATCGGCTGCACAACAACAATCATGTGTATCAGCTATACATCAACAACCATTTGCATCGGCTGCAAATAAATCACTTGTAACAACATAACTTTATTAATCATAAATCATAAGTTATTAATGAATTGCAGTAATTATGTGTGTTATAGCTGAACCTCATACCTACTGTTATAATATCAGAATAAAATATCTTCACAAGTGACATCGTCATATCAGTAATAAGTCAAAACTTGACAACGGTCACATAAAACTTAATGTCTTCACTTCAACTGGACAAACTTTCACATTCTGTCCAAATAAACTCCTATGTCTGTACACCTGTTACTCATTGCCACCGCGCAGCCTCCGACCAGCTTAACTGGATTAGGAATATGGCCTACGATTGACAACAAGAACAAGCCACAAACCAAATAAATTAGGTTAATTCACTATCATAATTGTACTGGTCGTTTCAAATACAACCGCCGACAACGGCCTGACTGACGTATTGTCAGCATGATCTTAAAGTAGGTATTCACTTTTTTTGAGGATGTCCCAATCGTAACCTTTAACAAGGCTTTAACAATACATTTAAAAATTGGTAAATTACATCAAACACCATCAAAATAAAATCATATTTTTATACGCTTGATACGCAAAAAGCACGCATATTGCCAGCTTGGCAGACTTCATCGCAAAATGTTATTCGCAAATTGTCAGAAACTCGTAATAAAAAATAGGTACGCAAAAATACGCAGAACCATAAGCGCTAAATGTCAATTAAAATCTCAAATACGTACGCATAATGTCATGATTACATGAAAACACAGGATGTCAAATAACTCCGACTTTTGTCAATTTAATTATTCATTTTTCAGTTTAATTATCCACGTTAAATACAAAACTCAGATGATGTATCACTTGATTCTTGATAACAGTTTTTTTTTTTTTTTTAAACACAAGCCAGGTGTCATTTATGTTATCGTTAAATTGCCAAATCCATGATGATCTAAAATAAAAAAAATAAAAAAATAAATTCATCACTGGCACGCAATCTGCTCTTGTCAACGTTTCAACAAAGGAAGGCGCTATAAATTAAAAATAATTTATAACCTACCTAGTTAAAAATCATCGTTGCCATTCAATCAAACTAAAATAATAATAATTATTAACATTCTTTTACTTCATTTACCTCAACTCAAAAGCGCTGCTTGCACCTTCTGTTTATTTTATAATTAAAATAAAATTTCATTAGTGGTACTCGTAACACATCCAAACAAATTTAAATTACCTTGCCAAAATCCAAAATAAAGTTTTTTTTTTTTTTTAAAGTATCACAAAAATGATCAAAAGTCATGAAATAGTGCTAGGCCTCACAGTGTGGGTTGCTCACTATACGAAAATAAAAATCTTGACAAAAATTCCAAAACCATTACATGTACACGTAAATTTAAATTTCTTAAAGTACAAAGTCAGTGCTCCAAATTACAAACCTGCAACATTTTATAATAAAGGACGGATACTTAATCTGCGCACGGTTCAACTTAAACATAGCAGTCAGTTCCACAATAAATTTTGTTTGCAGATAACATGTTATAACATAAGTACTTTAAACAACCCCTGTTTTTATCATAAATTTATGAGCTTTCGAAGTTGGGCCAAGTGCGCGGCAGTCGTCCCCTCGATCCGCGTCTCACGCCACATAAGTCGCGCTTACGCAGCGATATAAAAAGTAATTCTTTCATTCAAAAAATAAAATATTTACAACAACAGCAGCAGCAATATTATAGCAGTGATTGTAGTGTACCTCATACGGCTATGTTGCGCGCCCCGCCTCCGCACGCAATGTACATCACGACCGACTAACTGATGTTCCACCGTATACATTAACTAACCTTCACACACACATAATAGATAGTCACTCAGCAGTGGTCCGCACACCTCGACGTATCCGAGCATACTGCCGGTGCAACGGCCCATTTTATAAGGAAGTAGTGGGGAGGCTGACATAACGTCACTTTGACGTAATGTCACTTTGACATGAACACTACATCCCTCCTTTTTTTAGGTGATTTCAAAGAAGACAAATATTTATTTAGTGTTGATCAGCATGAAATCAAAATGAATAAGTTAATTAATGGTTTGTATAGAAACCAGGCCCTTGATCACTAAACCCGTCATAAACCGCGTCGTGCGTCACCCGTGTAAAACTTTATTTAACGGGCGTCACCCGTGCAAAACTTCATATTATAGGCGTCACTTATATACGACGTAAAACTTCATATTTTATTTATTAGGAAAACTAGAACTTTACAATCAGTACAATATAAACAATGAATCACACAACACAACAGTACAACAGTGTACAGTTTTCAATAAATCACGACATTAGTTGTCGAAATGTAGACATCCATATAATATCATTCCCCTTCCCCTTTTCTAAAGTCAAAATAATGTAAAGCTTTCAAACTGGTAATTAAAATAAATAAAGAGTTTCCATTATCGAATAATATGTTGAACATTCCCAACATTTTTTCAAAGTTCCCAACGTTTTTCTCTATTTTAAAAATCATATCGCAGCGAGTGCGCAGTGCGCAACTACAACATCTATACGATCTGTGAGAATTGCAAAAGATAGGGAAAATCGAAACTTCTTTGTTCTTTGATAGAATAGAGGATGGAATACCTCCCAAGATGTTTTGAATGATTGATGTTTCAAAAAAATATCATTTTTCTCAGTTGTGCCAAATACTAGCTGACATGACGTCGCAGATCAATACATCATTTTCGGTAAACCCAAATCTGAATCTAGTTTGCCAAATACATGCATTATGTGTATCCATCCCATATATTTAGTATTTTATTTATTTAATCTTTGTAGTAATACTCGTAGTACTCTACAATACTACAATTTAAAAAATAGTGACGATTACTATCACATTCTGTCAAAACTTTAAAGAAATATTAGGAAACAATTAATTATTTTGGTCATGAAGTGGACGCGACATGATTGAAAACTTGAATGGACACCTAATATATATCATCTTCATAATAAACAAGTATAGATGGTCATATTGAAATAAATGTATAGAATAATATGTTACATAAGGATTTGCTTTTATTAAAGTATGGTGTATTGCTTACAGTGCAAATTGCTAGTAAAATCAGTTCTCTGTCTAAGAGATTTCTATATGGAATAGGTAAACACCTAATTGAAAAACTTTGCAATAAATTTTACTTAATATTTTAACTGACATTAATATGTGTCAAGTGGTATTAATTTAGAAGCGACTATTACTGACAACTTTTTTTATTTTTATTTGGTTTATAGTGGAATTATAATTGTTAATGCAACTTGTTTGTAATTATGTTTACTCGTTTCCAAAATATAAATATATTTTAACAATCTGCCTATAGTATAATTTTCTTCCTTCTAAATGACTCATTATGTTGTCAAATCAATGAATCATTCTTTTTATTCAGGCAACAGCTATATAACATAACAAAAACTCATGGGCTGAATTCTTTGAGATAATCTTAAAACGCTTAAGTCTTTATCTAATCACACTGCGAACAGATTGCAATCTCCCTGAAATCTCTAGAGAACTTGAAAGCACTCAAAACTAGTGACCATGTCTGAAGAGAGCTCTTTAAGGATCGCCGCAAGCAGAAGTTGCCAATCTCTGCCTTTCCCCACGGGAAAAGGTGTGACAACATACACGTATAAGTCTTAAATTTAATAATAAGTAAAAAGGGTCGTCCCAGATCGCCGAGCGACATGGTTACCTATGTAGGCTAAACATTTGTAAAGCTAGCGAAAGTCTGTACACGACTTGGGATGCTGCGTACTCTTATTTTATAGGCCAAGACTCATTTCGAGTCGCTGAGCACGGATTGTGAGTCATAGAAAGTCAAAGGAAGAGCAGCTTAGTATATACCAACCTATTTATTAAATAATGCATGACTATTTATTGAATTATACAGTCTATTATTTGTACTAAGTAAAATAAACTGGTTTATTTTCAAACTTTACATTACCCATTAGCAGCAACTTGCAATAAGTATGTAAACAAACTGTGAATAGCGTGGTTGGTTACAAAATTATTATTTTTACTTTACATTTAAGACTTATTTTTACAACCTATTTTGTAACTGTTTGTTGTACCTTAATTAATAAACAAATAAACCATTTTGACAACCTTTTATTTAATGTGCACATATGTGATTCTTTCTAAATAAGATTTTTTTTTTCCAGACAAGAATGTTTGGTACACCATTTAAACAAATCTTGTATGAATTTAATTGAATTACAAAACCACCATTATGAATTTGTTAACATTGGTCACTGCCAATATATTTTATTCCATCTTTGTAGACTAACTGTTAGGATACAGTCAGTTCAATCAATTATTGTTAGTTATTTTGAATGTTGCAATTCTAGACTGTACTAGACACACAATTTTTTTATATTGTCTCTCACATAGGCCATCCTATTGATTACTTGGAAATTAAGTTTAATGAGGTAATATAAAGCCATTTACTGCTAGAGAGCTTTTCTACATTGGCTATCATATTTCCTGCTCGATACACTTGCCGATCTGTAAATGGACCATTTGACCAAACCAAGAATCATACCCGGGACGCATACGGGATGATGTTTTATTTTCACATGGTATAGCATAGGCCTTTTATATAGACTAATACCGCCACATCCAGGCCGATACAAAAGATCACTTGACCTAGCCGGAAATCGAACCCGACATCACATATTGAACTCTTTACCACATATTTTCTAATAGGAGAACACGTCAGATCTATTTTAGGTCCTAGCAATTTAATGCTAAATCCCTAAATCCACTCATTCCAGAACTAGGCCAATCCAAAAAAAAATAAAGATTATATCATCCTGACCCGTCAGAAATCGAATCCGGAACCTCGAGATCCAGGGGCAAGATCTTAACCACTGTACTGTATAACACAAGCTATGAAATTAACTATTTAAGATGTATAGATATGCAATATATATTTTTTTTTTGTTTACATCTTTTTGCTTAGAATTAAAATATTCACAAATGTTTTCTTCATCAAGAAGTATCGGTAAAATTTTAGAAGGAGTCATATTAATTTTAATGTCAATATGTAATTAATATAATTATGAAACAATATTTACTTTGTTTTTAAATTTTAATAAACACTGTGTTGCCATCACAACTCCAGTCAATAGTTGATGCAAAATTAAGTAATTAGAAATTCTTTATTATAGAAACACCATACAATGTCTAATTCTCTATTTCATCAAATATTATGGACATAAACTTTGTCTTAAATTTCTAAGAATCAAATTAATAATAAAAATCAAATTAAAGAACTTGTATCACTTTCACAATCGAATTTATCAAGGGTGAATTTACCTGTAACAATACCGTCATGATTCTGACTCGTTATTTGATGCTAAAACTAGTCGTCGCAAGTTAATACTTAATCTAGTCATTAGCTTATTTAATGCTTAAACCAGTCATCGCAATTTAATGCTTAATCCAGTCATTAGCAATTTAATGCTTAATCCAGTCATTAGCAATTTAATGCTCAAACCAATCATCGCAATTTAATGCTTAATCCAGTCATTAGCAATTTAATGCTAAAACCATTCATTGCAATTTAATGCTCAATCCAGTCATCGCAATTTAATGCTTAATCCAGTCATTAGCAATTTAATGCTTAATCCAGTCATTAGCAATTTAATGCTCAAACCAGCCATCGCAATTTAATGCACAATCCAGTCATCGCAATTTAATGCTAAATCCATCCATTCGCAATTTAATGCTAAACCATCCATTCGCAATTTAATGCAAAATCCATCCATTCGCAATTTAATGCAAAATCTATCCATTCGCAATTTAATGCTAAACCATCCATTCGCAATTTAATGCAAAATCTATCCATTCGCAATTTAATGCTAAATCCATCCATTCGCAATTTAATGCTAAACCATCCATTCGCAATTTAATGCAAAATCTATCCATTCGCAATTTAATGCTAAATCCATCCATTCGCAATTTAATGCTAAACCATCCATTCGCAATTTAATGCAAAATCCATCCATTCGCAATTTAATGCTAATCCATCCATTCGCAATTTAATGCTAAACCATCCATTCGCAATTTAATGCATAATCCATCCATTCGCAATTTAATGCTAATCCATCCATTCGCAATTTAATGCTTAATCCATCCATTCGCAATTTAATGCTAATCCATCCATTCGCAATTTAATGCTTAATCCACCCATTCGCAATTTAATGCTAAACCATCCATTCGCAATTTAATGCATAATATATCTATTCGCAATTTAATGCTTAATTTAATTTAATGCATAAGTAAACATATTATTTATTACATTTATTTTAATAATTTAATTACACAAGCATCGCCAGGCGGCAAACTGATAGCTGGCCGGACGATCGTATATCCACATCTATAACTGCATGCGCCTGCGCCTCGCCACAGCGCTTTTACTAGAAGCCGCTCGCCACGCCAGTCAAGAATTTTCATCTGACGCGGAGCCCGTGTCATTTGGCGCTTCGTTTGCCTATAGCTCGGCACTGTTAATGTAACATTCTTTCACCTTACTATTTTTATCTTTGCGCTGTCAAATTTTTTTCAATTATTGGTCAATAACGATATCAATAGAATCACATTTAGCATATGTACCTATCTCAACCAGTTACGAGATTTGTGACCTATGTATATCTGTGCCCACACTTATTTATACTTATCGCTACGAGAGTTAAGAATGTTTGTCCAAACCCTATTGTTAAAGTAAGCACAGTATACACAGTATTTAATCAGTATTATGTAACTTTGTTTTTATTTATTAAGGTACACCAACAGTGTTTACATACTACATACACGAAACAATAATCCTTATTACTAAGTTCTAATGTAAACACCAATAACAGGTATACCAGATATTGAAAAACTTTGAATTTAATAACTATCTACCTACCTTACATAATTACGCGTCGCATTATTCCAATGCAGACGCTAATCATTAGTGCAGTAAGTAGATAGATACACACTTTATCTGCACATACTAAATATCATTCAGTCAGAAGTTTATGTTATTATTTATTTATAATTCACGCACGCGTTCACTTTCCCTTATGTTTATATATATATTTTTTTTTATATGATTAAAATAACTCACGGTTCGTTCACCTCGTCGCCATTTATGTAGTGTACCTCATACGGCTATGTTGCGCGCCCCGCCTCCGCACGCAATGTACATCACGACCGACTAACTGATGTTCCACCGTATACATTAACTAACCTTCACACACACATAATAGATAGTCACTCAGCAGTGGTCCGCACACCTCGACGTATCCGAGCATACTGCCGGTGCAACGGCCCATTTTATAAGGAAGTAGTGGGGAGGCTGACATAACGTCACTTTGACGTAATGTCACTTTGACATGAACACTACAGTGATTATAGTTTGTATGATAAAATTAGTACACTCAGTACATTTTTTTTTTAAATTATTATCAAATATTATTTAAACTTAACCAATCTAAAGAAACCCAAATTCTGTGGCTTCTGAGTACACGGTTTAATCAACCAACTCAAAACTAAAACAGATTCAAATCAATCAAATAATTGATTGGTTGATAATTTCACCAGTATAAAAACTTAAGAAAAGAAAGTAATTAACTTTCATCTTTATGAAAATAAACTATAATCGTGTGACCGACGTGTTATTCGCAAACAAACAAAAATAAAACAATGTCCATATCTAACGCAGGTCCACATATCGATAAGCTAATTGCCTTTAAGAAATCGGTCAATAGAAATAAGATAGAGATGAATTCATTAAATGAATTACTATAATTTCCTCAACTTGACGAATTTACAAGTTTTAACTTTTCATAAATAAAAATCAACAAACCATTTACAATGTCAATTTGACACAAATTTAGGAATCATCTAAAAAAAAAGAACCGTACATGGCCAGTCTCAATTTCTACAAGGGTGAAAAAAAAAAAAAATATATGTCAACAGCTTCTCACACACATTTGCAATAATATCACCCATAATCAAACAAAACCAAAATAAAAATGGAACGACTGACCGTAATTATCGTCGTTACTCCACATCCAGTGAACCACACCATCACCATCAAATTTGTATTCACCATCACATCATATAGGTGCACCAGATTTTATTGTCTTAGTCCAACACGTTTTTCAAATTCATCAAAACTGCACTCGCGGCGCGTATCCCGCTTCTGATGTCGAAGCGGAAAAGGCTTATAATCATCAGAAGGGGTCATTATCGTCATCATCATCAATGAATATTCAGTGGGCAAATCAGTGGGTACAATCACGCACCCAAGTCGAGTTAATAAATCACAATTGAAATAGATGATATGAATGTCATATCAAGAACAATGAACATAGTCTGTGGTCACTTTATAATTTGCATTAATCATTTAAGTTAAGATTTCGATAAACTAAATGAAACGGTAACGAATCCGTGGGTCAAGTCAAGGTTCACACGACACGATCGGGATATGTGACACGTCCCGACTCCACTGTATCTCGAATCAGTCTGCCTTGTTTATGCGACGTTCATTCCAGAACTATAAGCAGTGCATAATCATCAAATTTAGTTTCTCAGACCCACGGCTACGTTCTGCGGTGTTTATACACTCATACCGCCCCGCTTCTATGAAATGAACAAAGAACTTCTTTGCGGCCGATATCAACTGAGCTTTAATGGTGTTAATATAAACAATGGCTTAGGAATGCATATCACCTATACGGGCCTCAGTCGACGTGCACTTGATAAAGCTTTGCGCCGACATATATATATATATACATCCGGCATTATTTATATCCGCCTCCCCCTCCCTCTCTCAGCCAAAAGACGTCCACGGATTTCCACAACGACCGGTCCTGCGCTGCCCGCATCCATGCGCATCCCGCGACCTTCACCAGGTCGTCGGTCCACCGAGTGGGAGGCCTGCCAACACTACGTTTTCCGATTCGTGGTCGCCACTCGAGAACTATTCTGCCCCAAGGGCTATCTGTTCTACGAGCTCTGTGCCCTGCCCACTGCCACTTAAGCACTATTAGTATTAGTATTATTTATATATTTACATGATATATTGGATACAAAGTCTCGCTTTTGCCCATCTCGCGTGTACCGGGATCATATTGCACTAAACGTGAACGGGTTTCAAACTATTTCCGTACAAAACTTAATCACATCACAATTAATTCTGCAGTTAAACCACAGACATCTAATAGACAGAAACATAGAATGCATTTTATTTATGAAATAACTATTCTGAAAATATAAAAATGAAAAGCCACCGAGACCATATTTTGAAAAAATATGAGACCTGGTAAAATGAAGTCCTCATTCGTACAAGTGAAGTATAGAATTGATGGAATGAAATAAACAGAGGTCTTGCATTATTCTGTCAAATGCTGCGATAGAATGGCCCGTCCTACGATGTTTTATATGGGAAAGATGCGTCGCACGCTAAATATTTATTTTCTTAGTGGTGCCAGGACTGAATCAAACATATTTCTTTTTTACAGTAGCTGCAAAATAGAACATACATGTGAGGTCAATCGAGTAATAGAAGTAAATAAATACGACAAAATTTATATAAAGCTATATTTACATTTTTTTAGTATCCCAACAGTGTAGAAAACTTCAACCATGTGTAAAATGTTAAAGTAGGTAAGTGTTATATTTCCAACGCATCCAGGGGCACACATAATTTGAAATGTCATTACAACTGTAATGTAAAATCCATTTATTCTTACCAGTCCTATCATGTAAACAATCTTCACAGTACTTTTTGTTGAATTTTGTTGAAAATAAATCAAATATTAGTTCAAACCTAAAGATTGTGAAGTAAAATATTTATTAACCACGAAAGTAATTTCCTTAAAAGTCTAATTTAATTTATATTGTTGTAAAATCATAAAAAGACATGGTAAGATTGCTTACATGATAGGACTGGTAAGAATAAATGGAGTTTAAATGTGTCTTCGGCTTTTATGTTGAATAAAAACCGATGACACATCTACATCTGTGACATCATTCAGGCTATCCGAATCTCTTTATATCGAGCCTATGCGACGCGATTTTTCACGACAGCTCGATACTCGACAACGTAAAACAGTCACGTTTTAGTGTCGTGGCTTCGCGGGGCCACTTTTAACAATATCATAACCTGCTGCGCCTTCAAAGGTCGATGGCTTATTGAATTTCTGCATGAAAAGGGTTCCGTGACTGTGAATTCGCTGTTTCCGCTCGTTATGTAGTGAGTGACAATTTTTCAGATATTGCGAGGGGAATGTTGCGTAAAAACATTGATATTGTTGCGTAGAAACATTTTGGAAAAGTTAAAAATTAACTTAATTTTGATCATAATCATTTATCGTCATGTCAGTCCACTAAACTTCAAAAATTAAGACGAGATATGAATATTTAAAATTTTAATTACTAAAAGATAGAGAATTAAAATTACAAAGCAATGCTCTATGAATGTAAATAGTAAATGTTATAAACATATTAATTAATAACACATAGTTACTAACGGTTAATATACGACCCTTGTTTACATATTACTAAGTACGTTAATAAACCTAAACTTGAGGAACAAAGCCAAAACAATACATTCTCCTTTATCCACCTCACTACTCTTTACGCATGACCAGTTGCGGATGAAATATTTTTCTAATTGGCCCAGTTGAAAAGATTCAATAAACGATTTTACAGCTAACAATTTCGAGTAAATAGCAAATTCTCGGAAAATTTCCTGCAAGTTTGTACTGTGCAGAAGTAATTGATTTTAATTCCGCTGGCAGTACGTTGAGGTGCAGTGGAGCGTTAATGAAAAATAATTTTCCCATCTGAAGTAGTAAGTTAAAGAGTTGCGGACCGGGTCCGCGCACCACGTCCGCGACTGCGGAGAAATACTGTCCATTAAAACGTGCGGTTTATAAATCGTTTTCTATGGATTTTTCAGTACTTTATGGCACGTTTCGGCGAATATTCCTTGTAGAATAGAGTCCGTTCGTTTAATGTATTTTCGATATAGAACTAAGATTTTGCATGTATGTTTCTTCTATTGTAGGTATTATTAATGGTTAATTTCATGAATTGTTTTTATTATAGGGTATCTAAAGAGCCAAAGAGCCGACTGGCATAAAGTAGCGCAGAACAGGAAGTAGTGGGGCTTCCACTCTTCTTTCTAGTATCGGAGGCCAAGATCCTATTTAGGTCGTCGAGCCATCGAAGTAAGTAAGTAGGTACTATAAAATAGGACAGAGATAGAATCACAAACATAAATAAATCTCTTATATATCTTGTTTTATTCATTTGCTCCCAGAAAATAATTAATTAATTAATTAAATTATATTCTAAGCCTATAAAGCCAATAAATTTAAAGAAAACTGCAGTAAAACTTTTTTTATCAATTTAAAAATAATCTACATTACCTACTTATCAAACAAAAAATCGTGCCGAAACTTTTCACCAATAATGAAACACTTTTTTATTTTAAATAAATCCAAGCTTGAAGAAATGTCATTTAATATTATTACAGTCACGAAAGTCTTTCAATAGGTACATTAATTGATTTATGTTCGAGAAAGACTTTACATCAGTTTTTCACGACAGAATTTTAGTAAAGCAATTACATGTCTAGGCACAGACAGAATGAAGGTTGAGGACGACTTTGAATTGACACTTAAAGTTAGGTATACGTTTTATATATTACTACACTTTCCACCAATCCATCAATTAATTTGTAAATCTAACATTATAGAAAGTGTGATGCTTAAGTTTGACGTCTAATCTAAAAGCCTATCAATAAGCTATATTTCATGTAAGGCTATCGTCCTAATAGAACGAAGTACGTAATCAATCAAACAGTTTTGAGCTAATTTTTGACGCACAAATTCGCGATTAAAAATACTGACATCGCGTCGAATGGATGTAATTATTAGCATTGTAGTCACGATACCGCATTGCCCGACTGGCATATTATTAAGAGGTTAGGGGGATTCGTTCTAAACTTCGTAAAAATTTGCGATGATCGCAAAGTCGCGTTCTATTCGCCCGATGCCTACAGTTTCGGAGATAGATTGATGAGCCGGACTGACATCGTCATTAGGTCCCGTTCGGCTCCAGGATAATTGGAGCGAATGTTTTCGTCTGAACATAAAAATGGCGTAACTATAGAAGTTCACTTGTTTAGAACCCCCTATATGTCTGTTTGGAAATAATTTTAATGACTTGTTAGTGATAGATCCATACGTTAATGACTTCACTTACTACTTATTTAGATTAGATACTTTTGTAGATGTTTGTAGAATCTGTCATGTTTGTGTGTGACTTTTAAGTGATATACATCAGTTCGTTTACAGTGCCTAAATGAAAATCTACTCTTTGGGTATGCTATAGCTCACACTGGTTTAGGATTTTAAAGTCTTCTAATATAAAGATACCTTACCTATATTACATAACTTACTGATCGTTATATTAGATAAAACGACAGAAATGATTAGTCAGCTTTCCTATGCCGGTTTCCTCACGAAATTTTCACCGGAAGCAAGTAGGGGGCGACGATCTCAAAGATCTAAATAATACCTCTATCTAAAAATTGAGCCTTTTCGACATATGTAGTCTACTTGGCCATTGGCCACCATCGCTTACGTCCGCTCCAAAGTGACCGCTGTAGCCTCTATTTAATTTGTGTCCGTACACTCTAATGACTGGCATTTCTGTTTACCAACGGGACAAGCCGCCTTTTATTGAGCCGTTTGCGTTCAGCCCGAACATTTGGCGAACGGTTTTATACTTTTTAAAGTTCCACCGCTACCCGCTACGAAACTTTTTAGTATCTTTTTATTTCTAGCTGAGAGCTATGCCGGCAGAGGTTCAAATAAAAGAGATACTTTTAGGTCCCTTTTGGTTAAGAAAATTTAAATAGAAAACATAAATTTTCTAAATGATCCCTTAAAAGTTTATCCCTAAATTTACATATAAATAAAACTTCGAAGTCGTGATAGACAAAGTAGTAAAATATATTGCAGCAAGTGTGCAAGAAATGACACCTCGTAATACACAAACAATACAGTAACAATAAGTTAACAACTTGTGATTGACGACAATGCTCACCCAATATGATACCACAAGATTAACTACCACATACATACATTAGGGTCGCGCAGAGGCTGCGTTATCGATATTTTTCGCTGTCCATCGATGCGTCACTTCGGCCACGGCGCTAGATTGATCACCACTGTGAATGACGTCCTCATTCTGACCCAAAGTATAAAACAATTCGGGAACAGAAATAATACTTTTTGTTGGACTCATTCAAGGTGAACGGGATATACCATACAATTTTATTTAGGAAAATGCATTTTTAAAAGAAAAATCATCACCATCATTATAGAAGGCATTACCCCATGCATATATAGGTTTTCTTATTCGGTGATTTTTCAATTCTACTTTTATCCTTATTTTCTGATATAATAACGCATAACACAGAGAAGTACTAACAATTTTTGTCTCAAGAAATTTAACTGAATTCTTGAAGACTAATTGATTCAACGACAAAATTAAATGCACAGTTGCTAAAAATATGTAAAACTTTTTGTGATTTTCTGTTCCCAGTTTCTTTGTTAAATCAAAAGCTAGAAAAAGTTAAGTAGGATTTATTTAAAACTAGCTTTCGCCCGAGGCTTCGCCCGCGCGAATTTCCCACGGGAACAGTGCTTTTTCCCGGGATGAAAGGTACCCTATGTCCTTCTCCTTACTTCCAGCTATGTGTATGCGAAATTTCAGGAAGATTGGTTCAGTAGATAAAGCGTGAAGAGATAACAAACAAACAAACCAACAAACAAACACACAATCAAACAAACTCACTTTCGCATTTATAATATTAGTTAGGACTAGCTTTCGCCTACGGCTTTGCCCGCGTGAATTTCCCACGGGAACAGTGCCTTTTCCAGGGATGGTAGATACCCTATGTCCTTCTCAGTACTTCAAACTATGTGTTTGCGAAATTTCAGAAACATTTTTTCAGTAGATAAAGCGTGAATAGGTAACACACAAACAAACTCACTTTCGCTTTTATAATATTAGTTAGAAAGTTAGAATTAGAATTGTTAGAATAAGGATTAGGATAGTTAGGATTAGGTTTAATTTAAACAAAATTATAAAAGAGTTAGAACACTATAAAGTCAAAAGGAGGACGTAATGCCAACCTAATGAGAGCTTAATTTCTGTTATTTTCATGTTTTGTACTGAAAGGCCCTTCGACGTCAGTTCATTTTATTTTATACGTATTTCAGCATTAGCTTTGAATATTAGGGAAAGGATTAATTTGGTTCAGCATTGAGTGTTTTTCGGATTTTTGTTAATTTTATTTCATTCAGATAAAAATGAGGTTAGAGTTAATATATTTTATAAATAAACGGGTTTATGTAATACAGGGAAGAAAATTGCAGTTTTGGTACAACCGTCTTCGTCGTCAACACCCTGGTGGATAAAGTTCCTCTATTAGTTTGATCAATTTTTTTTTATCTGTTAGAGATAGGTAGTTTGATGAAAAATTACAACGCCTTTTTAAAATTAACTATCATTTAAATACTACTAAATTAGTAGTAATAAGTGCTGACATCTTATCTTATCCTAACACGCGGGGTCCGAGGTCTGGAAGTACTTCAAACCTTGGGTTTTTTTCTACTTAAAGTGCTAACATTGGTAAGATTAAAGTTGACTGTTATCAATAGTAGAAAATGAAAAACGAGTAAATTTCATAGTTTCAAATGCTTGTATGCCACATTGTTGCTCAGATGCAAATTCTAGAAGTATTCTAGAAGGAATTTAGTTTATTCCTCCTCTAATAATAACTGCTAAGCGGGTACATTTTATGGCTAGAGAGAAAATTACGAGGAATATCTCTACCTATTGTAATAAGTAGAGAATTCCTCGTAATTTTCGTATAAAATTTTTTCGAACTTTTATAATAATGTAAAAATGTTTCCAGATTTAATAATTTTCATCTGAACTTCATTTGTCATTGATATAAACAGATTTTACTTTTGTAAAATTCTGTTAGTAAAAAGCGAATATATTTTTTGTTCTATTCCAAAGACGAAAATATATACCTAGGTAGGCTTTCCCAGTGAATCATCAAAAGATAAAAAAAAGCACTGGATCAACGAAATTTTTCATTACCAAGCAACAGGCGGCCGATCGATTTTGTATCGAGAAATCATTATCACTCGATAACAAGAACGTTCAAAATTCAGTCCGATAAATTCGTCTGCCCCTTCTATTTAGGAAGGGTGCCTCTTTAAACAATTTTCTTTAGCTATTATCCTAATGAGTTAGGATTGGGAATCGGGATAATGCTCTCCCCAAAAGTAATCGTCAGCGAAAATAAACGACATCGGTTTTTATTTAAGATCAGGATCAGGATCGGCCCGTCTGTTTGTTTTGTTTTATACCGCGGTTGCGACTCCGCTATTCATCTGGATTTGTATTATTTTTGATACTTATTGTTTGGTTTTCAAACACCAGGTGACTAAGGCGGCTTGACATTGGCAAGGAGGCTTACGAAAGACAACAGTAAAATGTATATTTTATTTATCTTTACATTATTTTTAGGGTTCCGTACCTCGAAAGGCAAAAACGGAACCCTTATAAGATTACTTTGTTGTCCGTCTGTCTGTCAAACTTTTTTTTTCCCGGAACGCTTAAAGATATCAAGTTGAAATTAATATCAAATACTCGGATCAACAGTCTCTTTCAGTAAAAAAATAATCAAAATTATACGTCATCGCGATCAAGAGATATTACCGTAAATGTTGCGAATTTTCGCATATTTTGCTATTTCAGGCAGCAATCAAAACCTA
The DNA here is from genome assembly GCA_018467065.1 of Ephestia elutella. Lineage (NCBI taxonomy): Eukaryota > Metazoa > Arthropoda > Insecta > Lepidoptera > Pyralidae > Ephestia > Ephestia elutella. The sequence goes on from CM031569.1 coordinate 8,537,648, forward strand.
TGGGGTACTTCCCGTTGACCTAAAATTACGATACTTGGCAAAAAGCAAGATCAAACAGTACTTATACGGAATAAATCTGTAAATTGGAAATATGTTATTAGAAGTCTAAAAAAAAGTGTTACAAACTAATTTTTACGCTGGATTCAGTATGAGTCTTAGGGATCGAACTACAAAGGTAAGTTTGTTTTTGAAACTAGTTGGAATTTTAGTTAGAGCTATAATGTGAAATGCTTTGTACCCCCGGTGCGCGAAATGGGCTCGCACTTGGCTGGTTTTTTTTTTATTTAATCACTAATGATGTGAGTTAACCGATACTGCGAAATAATGACCCAATTAATAATATTGGAATAAACTTCGCCAAACCAGCTAGACTTAAATATATATTTTTTCTAACTACAGGTAAATTACATAATGATACTTTAGTTATTATATTTTGTTACAATCCGTACCTGTTAGATTACTAAGTTCTGTGATCATTACAAACAAAAAAATAGTCTATAATCCAATCGCAAAACAAGTAACGTGTTTGTGATGTGGATGACTCTCCTGAAAATACCCGTCAGCCACCAAACCAGACTCATATGTCACGGACGGATCCCAAAATAAAAGGGAAAAGTACATACCTATGTACGCGAGTCTGACACACTAGACGAGACTATATTTATTTACTACTAGATTTTGCCCGCGGTTTCGCCCGCGTTAATTTCCCACGGGAAAAGTGCTTTTTCCCGGGATGAAAGGTACCCTATGTCCTTTTCCGTACTTCCAACTATGTGTATGCAAAATTTTAGGAAGATTGGTTCAGTAGATGAAGCGTGAAGAGGTAACAAACAAACAAATAAACAAACAAACAAACTCATTTTCGCATTTATAATATTAGTTAGGATTAGGATTATTTTATTGTCAACTTCCGTCTCTTACCCCGCCGTAAGAAGATCAGCAGTGTTCCTTGTTAACTGTCATGTGAACAAAAATACCCAGCAGTAGTGATGCAAATAAATGTAGCATTGAGGATCTTGGATACTAATACAAAAAAAATATATTCTTAAAATGTTTATTGATATAAATTGGAGCGGCTTGGCAGTAAAATCGACCCGAATGCCGTGACGGCACTGCCACGATGCTCAGATGTTTTACGTCTATCGGGGATCCGGTGACGGCGAACTTTTTTTACATATCTAATAGTAGTATAGAGAATTATCATGCCACAATCCATTCAAGGTGACAAAATCAATTAAAAAGGTAATTCATATTATAATCATGCGACCTTGCGTTTGCTAAGTATTGGGTATGAAAATTAATGTGTTTACTGATAAAAAGAAGATTCAAGTTCATCGTCTCTGCTCTTTGCCTCTATGGGAGCATAAAGGAATATAAGGGAGACAATTTTATTGGCAGATACACAGTAAAGTAAAAGAAAGTTCTTACGAGTCAGATAAGAAGAAAAGATGACAAAATATCTCTACCATTCTTTCCTTCTTAAAAGAAACACAATGTAAGATAGATAATACGTTTATTTTAGCCACAATTACACACAAAATTTGATTATTTGGCCAGTAAATTGGTAATTTTTACGTTGAACCCTAAAAACTACTCCAAATTGTGGCTTGGGGCCGAACTGTCACGAACGTTTTTAAAAAGAATTATCACGACAGCGCGGCCGCAGGGACGATGGTACAAAATGCCGCAAATCACAATGCCGTATTTGTTTTCACCAGTATTTCACAGGGTTTATTGACCGGTGTGCAAATACTCGTCACTGTGTGCAGTTTCAACGATAGCTTTGTTATTATTTTCTGAAACAAAACTGTATGGACCAACATGCAACTGCCTCTGTCTCTTTCTGCTAGAGGCAATTTGCTTTAGTGTTTATTTAAAAAAATTGCACACTTTTAAATATTAACAGCTTTGACCGATCCTTAGGATGCTTATTTTTATTTTAAAAGTAGTTCATCCTACTAATGTTTGAGAATTTGTGAGTTTGTGAGGTTTGTTACTCAATCACGCAAAATCTACTAGACGGATTTCAATGAAATTTGGTATACGGGTATAAAAATACCGGGTATAGTACATAGGGTACTTTTTATCCCGAAATTTCTACGAGAGCTAAGCCCCGGGGCGTGGCTAGTGTTAAATAATCAATCAAATCCTACTAATATTATAAATGCGAAAGTTTGGATGTGAGTTTATGACTTTGTGAGTTTGTGAGGATGTTTGTTACTCAATCTCGGAAAATCTACTGGACAGATTTCAATCAATTTTGGTATACGGGTAGAAAAATACTGGGAATAGCACATAGGGTACTTTTTATCCCGAAATTCCTACGGGAGCGAAGCCCCGGGGCGCAGATTGTAAATAATAAATCAATAATAATAAATAAATAAATAAATTTTCGTAGCCGTCGTCGTAGAGTCTGCTACGAATATGTGTAGCAAATGCTACGACAACCATTAAGGCGTTGAAATCCGACACTAGCATCCTTATACCTACTCTCATTCCTGATCTTTAATACGCTTATTAGTTTTGACTGAAAATCTTCAATAAGTACGTCAGGTTCAAAGACATTACATTTAGTAGTCATTTAAAACGACTTCCCTGATGGCTATTGAATAATTAATTTATCCGACGTAGTGCACTTTTACTTAATAAATACTCAAACGATATTCTTCTTTGTTATCACAACAATTTTATTTTAATGTTATTCAATAAAACAATGTACATATTTTTTTTTTTTTCCATAATATTCTACTTATGTTTATTATTATACTATCTAATTTGTGGAGAAAAAAATAATATTAATTTTATCCACTTTAATTAATAACGTTCTAGTAGCCGTTAAAAATTAGTCGTCAGTCCTAACTTCAAGTATTTTTCACCATTTATCATATTTATTCGTATATTGTGCCTCAGGCTTCTATGCTGGTCTGGAAGCGAAGAAAAAACGTAACAGCTGCTTCTCTTCCCGCGCAGAAAGCCAATCGAGGGAAAGGGCTTAAAATTGGGAATTCCTCCACTCATAGTCGATGTGCTAGCAACCTGTCTCTATATCTGAATTTCCATTCCATCAAAAAGCCTACTATATAGCTAAGCTTGGCCTTCGAGTCTCACAACTCTTGGCTCTGTGTCTACCCTGTAAGGGATAAAGACGTGATTTTATGTTTGTATATTGTGCCTCATATAAATGGCCAAAGCATGTAATGTTTACCCAGCTTCCTTACCAATAATTGACGTACGCCTCATGCCGATATCAGGTCACGTTGTTGCGCTCCATTCGCCCGCGCAGGGATGGCGGGTGTCTATGACATTATTAAAACTCAAGCGCATCTCAACTCGCCTGATGCTAAAAAACTACGTGACTGCGGTGCACAATTGACGGATAAACTAAAGATGGAACAGAAAAGGATGAAGGATGAAGGGGATGAAGGATCATCTGTGCCCTATCGTTTTTTGTTTTAAATAGGTCCAAATAATTTGTTGAACTGTTTGTGTAAAATGTTAAAAATAAACTTCCATTTTTTCTAAAGTTACACTTATCTAGATAATTTTTTCTAGGTATCTAGATATTATAACAATTCAGATTGATTGGCTATATAATATTATCAACCTTCATCATATGAAAATCATAATTAAAGTATAAATACTAACTTCCTAATTAATATTATAAATGCAAAAAAGAGTTTGTTTGTTGGTTTCTTTGTTTGTTTGTTACCTCTTCACGCTTTATCTACTAAACCAATCTTCCTGAAATTTTGCATACACATAGCTGGAAGTACGAAGAAGGACATAGGGTACCTTTCATCCTGGGAAAAAGCACTGTTCCCGTGGGAAATTCACGCGGGCGAAACCGCGGGCGAAGCCGCGGGCGATAGCTAGTATACATATATGTCGGACTAAGTGAAGAAAACTACATGACCATATTTTTAAAACTTGCATTGTTATGAAATACCATATTGAAAGGTCAAGTATACATTTAATTGTCAAAAGTTAATTCCGAACATTCTTTAATTTACAGAAGTACCCTCTCTGAAAAATCACCCTGCCCCAAAATTCAGTGCGGATCCTGAACGAATAAAGAAAAAAATAACGGTAGCCTTAGCGCGGGCCACTTTACTCAGTGTGCCGAATAAATTATGGTGATGAAACTTTTAGTTCGAGTGTTATGCGGTGAGCTTGTCGCCACTTGATTCCGAAAGATTGAATTCAAATATCACAAGATTTGTTTGGGTATTGACTTTACTCTGGTGAACAATTTAATGTTGCGGTACCTGTAATGTATTTAAATTTTAGCTGCGCCCTGATTTGCTTTCGTGGGTTTTGTGTTATATTCGTTCATCACTTTATCCTGATTTTATTTATTAATTTATTAATACAACAAAAAAATTAAAACCAAACTGGTGTTTACATATACTTTATAGGCAGTATTTTTCTTTATTTCATATAAATGCTATAATATATTTCATATAAATAGAATTCTCATGTAATTATTTTTGTATTCTTTTGTTTATTTGTTTTTTGGTATGTTTAAATTCCCTGATATGATACGTAAAGTACACAGTTACAGCTTGTTATTATGTGTAAATAACGTGAATCGATTTAGTTGCAATATTTTTTTCATAAATTACCTTTTCTTCAAGTAACTATTTTATGCTAAAAATATATTTTTTATTGAGCAAAAGTATAAATATTTTTTTAAACTTCACATGTCTGTCAGTTGTTAAAAATCTTTTATTGATAGGTTAAAGAAAGCTACAAATCCAAACTTTTATTGTGAAATGCATAAATGTAAATACTTTTAATACCTTCAAAGCCCTCGATTGTGTGTGAGACTTTCTTGGTCTCCCGATGAGATCGAATCGCTTTAATCCAAGTGCAACACGAAAAATGCATTAGAGACCGTCTATTCATCATTGTCCTGCAATATTTCATTCGTAGACTTACACTTAGCAGTAGAATTTGTGATATTGCATCTATAGGTCTGAAACGGAGTTCAAATCTATAAAAATAAAATTGGATGTTGGCTGACTGACCGGGATATCAACGCAGAGACGAAACCGCTGAACGTAGAAACTCGAAATTTTGAAAAGGGGTTATTTATACAGTAGACGTAGGCACTAATAAAGAAATTAGGAAATTCCATCCCTCTCTCTCTTATCTGAGCGATTTCCCGGTCGAATCGTCAACTAAAAAACGTCGGAACTCAAAGTTTCCTAATTTTCTTCTCCACTTCGCACAGTCTTCGGTATTTTGGTTGTGAGACCACACATACTCGTATCCTTGACGACATCAAGCCAGCACTTCTATACTTATCCCATGTAATTTGCCGTTCTTTGAGGCTATTTCAACGTACACACTATTACAGTTTGTCTACTATGTCATGCATATGAAGGCTGCGATTTCGATTTTTTTTATATAAAAGATATGGGTTTGCTATTTACCACAATCTTTCCCGAGGACAGAGATGAGGCCTACGTTGTAGCTAGCTTACCAAGAAGCAGCCTATTCACTCTGGTTTTTCAAGAGAGTCAGATTAAACTTATGAAGAGACTTAAGAAGTTTTAGGCATACAGAAAACAAAGGTGAAGGAATTCCTCGGTCACGCTTGGATGGAAATTCTATCCACGCGGGAGAAATGGCAAAAAATTAAATACATGCGGGCAAAGCCTAGGGCAAAAGCAAGTAATCAATTAAAAATTAAATGCGCCTTTTCGCAAAAAAATATAACAAATAAATTAGTAAAGGGTTTCATAAGGACATTTATTTCAATATTTAATATTTCAGTATTCATAATTACACATTTATTGTCAAAGTTAACGTAACAATTAGCACAAGTATTTAGAGACATCACCGTCACAACAATGCACCTGTACCTATTCTATGGGAATCCATAAGATGCATCACGCCAAGGTGTCGAAACACAATAATAAATATCATCTATCAGAAGGTCAACTATTTAAGAAACTACTTATCGTGTAACTTATTTTAGTCAGTTAAATATTTTAAGATTATTCTTTAACACTATTAAGATTAGATACTGGGAGCGATTTAAATTTTTGTTATTAAGAACCATGCAACTGTTTCAAACATTATGTCTAGTTTAAATATACATTAATTCTTTATTATAATTCATACGTATAATTAATTTACAATAACGTTACAAAAAATATCACAAGGACATTCATTGTGTCCGACATAATGATTTCAACAAAATAAAATTACAATTTATTTTACATAACTAATTAACCAATGACTAAAATAAGACCAAAATTATGTGAGATTAGTCCCTAGTCATTAATTAGACATTTTTACAATGTATTTCAATTACAACCTCAAACATGCGACAATCGCATTATTAAAGACAATTTAACTTTTGTTCAAATTTCGTTTAAATGTATTGTAATTAGGGAACTTTTTTGATAAATTAGTAGATACCTATTAACATAACAATCAGAAATTAATGCTATGACAGTCGGTATAAAATATTACGTCATTGTCCTGAATGAACAAAAAATCTCAAAATTGTTCAATCTAGTTATTTAAGGAAATCAAATACTAATCTATAGTCAAGCAATACACAAATTTGCGTATTGCTTAAATATAAGTATTAATAAATACTTGATCGTTAAAAATAATTTGCACCTCTAACAGTATCGGAGATATTGAGTCCACCCAGGTGAACATCGTGGAATAAATGCCCTAGATCACTCAAGTGGCAAAAAGCCTGTCCGTATAAACAAGATTATAAAAACTTATAATTAAAATAACGTTAACAAAAGTGATAACGGTTATGTACATAAGGAATAAGAATCTAAAACGCATGTACATATCGCAACGCAGTTAATAACAACGCATACAGCTGCGGCGGCAGATGTTGAGTGAGGAAGTATTGGTGTGCGTGAGAGGCGGCGGGCCTCGTCCGGTAGGGCTGGAGGTTCCTGGAGCGCTGCCATGCCGCGCCTGATACCATCGGCTCTTCGGCGCCGAAGCCGTTCATGCTTAATTCTAATCCTGTGTGAAGAAACGCATAAACTTAACAATAATTAAAAAAAAAACTACAGGATTTTTTAAGGAAATTAGAATTTCAATAGAGATTTCTTCAAGCTTGTCTTTGTGACCTGAGTAATTTTTTTTTACCTACTTGAAGCCGCTTATGAAAATCGCGGCGACGAATACAAGTCATAAAGACTTCCTGAGTTCTTTGTTCATATTTATTCAATACTATCCAAAATATAAATTAAATGACATACAATCCGTGTAATTGCAAAAAGAGCGGATACCATAAAATCAACAGAGAGATTACAGTTAACGCACGTCAAAGATTTCCGATCATATCTGTTCATGTTTCGACATCAGAAACATGCCGCTTTTTATGAAATCATGAAGTTGATATTTTTATATAAGTATTTTTCGATTTACATATTTTACACGGGTATAATAGTGGCATTTTCTAGATTCCAAGAAATCTTAGCAAGAATAGTTTGAAGTATTAATAAATCTTATAAAAACATCGCGCGCTCTATGCCATATAACTTGGTAAATCGCTGATAACTTAGGACGTACTACTACGGAGTTAATAACTTGATTAGTATACTCACTATGAAGACTGACTTGCCCCTCCATCTTCCCCAGAGCGTTGACGGAAGCACACGTGTAGATGCCGAAGTCAGCCTTCGACAGCGACTTGATCGACAGGTTCATCCATCGGGAATACTCGTTCACCACTGCCTCCAACACTCGTATCTTCGGGTTCTCTATAAACTTGTCGCTCACTAGCGCTGCAAAGTGTATGTTGATTAAATTTATTAAGTCCTGGTACATAGTTGCGTTGTTTTGGAGCTACGTAATCGCGTTTCGTGTTTCTGGGTTTGCTGTTTGCCATATTCGCTGACTGAATTGTGAACTTGTTATTAATTGCTTTATCTAAAATTAAGCAATGAATGATTATAATGATTTCAAAGGGACTGTGTGTTCATACTGTTCATGTGTATAAAGTAGAAATTACCAAATAGCCTACTAAATACTTTATATTGTAAAATACCTAAAACGAGCTAATTATCTATTCGTATCAAAAACAACAAAAGATCAGGAAAATTTTGCGTAATCATCAATTTTTATTTTAAAAGGAAAATTTTTTAGTAGTTTAGGTATAATTTGGTTAAATAGAAGCTGTACAATTTACACGATATCGAATCATTTTCTCCAAACTAAATACGTGGGTGGTAAGATTAAAGTAAGAATAGATAAGACATATTCATTAATCAAGTAAGAATTGGTTAATTTGACCATAAAGTTAGAAGATTTTTTTTTTATTTTAAGATATTTTTTCTATGTCTATGAATTTTACTTACATTTGCCATCTTCCGGGTACCAGGAGTTCATAGCCTTAGGAGAGGCTTCAATAAAACACTGCAGCTCCACGTCACTGCCCAGGGGGGCGCCCACAAGTTGATTCATCACCTTCACTTGTGGTATAACTGTGTAGAGAAACAATAAGTACCTTTTACTATACGCATATTACTTTCCAATAGAAAATATAAAGCTTAAGCTTAGCATAACCTATGCCTAATGTCATACCTAAATTGTCACAAGGACACAAGAAAATGTACATTGATATTTTAGGAATCTAAATATTCTGCATCAGGCTAGTGCTAAAAACGGAAATCTTTTAATTTCCTACTGTGTATCCGTCCACTGCATTTATTTTCGACTGAAACCATTCAAGTGCGCGTGGTCAGATATGCCATTGAATATTAGTTCTTAAAAAAGCAAGTTTGTGTAACTGGTTTTTTAATCACGAGGTATTTTTCCAAAGAAACTATTTGATTTGTGAGAAAAAAATACAATTCAGCAAGAAGCGAGCTCTTTTAGCTCCCACATTATTCTTAAACTAGCTGCGCCCTGGGGCTGTGCTCCGAAATACAAATCCTTTTGATATAAAGATACCTAAACTACGTTTTATATTTGATCGATATCTATCCAGTAGATTTTCTAGTAACAAATATGTTTACATACTTTTAGCAAAATAGTAGCAAATAATAAGTACTTACAATGAACTTCGACATAATACCGGCGACTGACTGTGGGCGGCACTCCATTGCTGGCGATGCAGAAATAATCCCCCATATCCGATCGCTGCACATGTGTCAACTCCAGGGTATCCCCCTTGTGGCTGTTCACAACTGGAACAATTAGACGTTTTAGATAATCTGCGCCTCTATATACTTCAATTACGATTGATTTCGGAATAGCCTCTTAAGTACAATGAATCTGGCAGACATTAAATATATTTTTTAAATTCTGAGGCTCAGAAAGTTGCTGTTTAATTTTTTTGAATTGAAATTATCAGTAGAGTATATTCGTTAATAAAGCCTATTTTACCTTTGACTTAATACCTACTATCTCTCCTGTCCGTATTACACGAGACATATGTCTCGTGTTAAAATGTCCTTTTATGTAAGTATTTACTGTTCAATGTTTTTTTTCCTATCAAACGTGATTCATTAAAACATAGGTATTGGTTATTTTTCCTAAAGATATCAGTCAAAGTATAGGTGACGACGGTTGACGACCTCCGTGGCCTAACGGTTATCACGCCAGACTGCCACACCGGAGGTCCCGGGTTCGATCCCCGGTCAGGTCAAGATGGAAAATGATCTTTTTCAGATTGGCCTGGGTCTTGGATGTTTATCTATATATGTATTTGTTATAAAATATAGTATCGTTGAGTTAGTATCCCATAACACAAGTCCCGAACTTACTTTGGGGCTAACTCAATCTGTGTGATTTGTCCGTATATATTTATTATTATTTATTTATTATAGGTAACTTAGAATTCATTCTAAAACCCAAAAAAAGATTCCCAAGAACGTTGTCTAATTAAAATGTTATTAACGACAAACTTTTGCAAGTCACCCATTGTCTTGACAGTTGATTTCGCCAAAAAATTACACGAATTCAGCTATGTAATATTTTTTATTTGAGTCACGTACAAATTTATAGTCAGAGGGGCGGTCTCCATTTCGGATTAAAACGTCGGTAACAGATGAATTTCAACAAAGATTAAGTACTTATAATGACTGCAGTTATAGCTGCTTTCTTACGACCATTTTGTATTTCTTTGGAGATATTTAATATGTCTGCTGATGTAGCAAAAAATTGAAACAGAAATGAATTTGCTTGACAACTCATTGGGAGAGATTCTAAGACTGTCTGATTATGTAAGGTAACGCCTTTGCATTTTGCATACCTATTTGTAAAAGGGGTACAAGGGCCACAATAAAATCTAAGATAAGATTACATAAAGTATATTAAATTAAAATTATAAATCTCTTAGACGTAACAAAATCTTAAAATCCAGTTTTATGTTACCACAAACGCTTGTTAACTTCCTCATATTAATCAGTGAAGCATTTCCACCTTGTCATTCTAACCGCGCGATAATAACCCGTGAGCAGTTAGCAGCCCATTTCGGTCTTTGATGTGTAATAAATGTTCGATTGTCATTAGTAGAGATGCGAATAGTGTTTTCCCGAATACCGAATATCCATGTCTGGCCGACGAATATTTGGCGCCGATTCTGTAATACATTTTTCAAGTGATGTTTTACAAACATGCAGTGCATGTTTTTTGGCAGCGCGGGCGCAAGTGCAAGGGGCATATTTGTTTTATTTTGATTATAATTAAGTACTATCAGTTCCTTATTAATAAATGTTGAAAAATCTTTATTTAACTCTAATTTAAGAGAGTAAAAACATTTGTGACTATGATTCCATGATATGCTATTTGTAAATAATAGAAAATTGAGTAACCCAATACGCCGAATAGTAACCGAATATTCGTAGCATCACTACTGACCTAGGGTACACTAATGTCGATTTTCACGCATCGCTCGCCACTAATTTATGCCTCCCGATTGTCGACTGCCTAACGTAATGTGCGGTATAAATGGCGCTTTTCAAATCTCTTGATTATACCCGTAGCGTTTGCAAATAGGATGTTGTATCACGATTACTGATGATTGTTCAATTTGTTTCCATTAGCCACTGTGTGCGTAAATTGTTATTTTATTTTTAACTCATGATACACGCCAGACCATCGCCAGACAAGACTACCCACATTCCTCTTTGATATTCAAAGGTCAGAAATTAGGGGCTTATTCTGGAAATAGAAAGCTATTTTCTCCGGCCACGAGGCAATTTATTTGTTCCACTCTGTTTTTTTCTATAATAAGATAATATAGCGTGTATTTACCGCTAAGGATAATTTTCATCAGCAATCATCACTAACAACTCCCCCAGCATACTTCCCCTCCCCCACACCCCAGAGCTTTTTACCCGTTCATTTTTAAAATACGTTGTTCGACAAATTCACTTAATGCCGCGTTAAATGAACCGTGTTCGCATAATAAAAGATTTTATACTCCAAAGCGATTTCAGAATGGACGATATTTCCGTAAAACGGTAACTCGGTACTCGACGACGCTTCAGACCAGATTCGCGAATATTTTTTACGAATGAATACCCGCAAAATTATTTACGGATAAAGTTTTAAAAACATAAAGATATAATTAGACTAAGTAATACCAGTAAAAAATATATTGAGTTCACAATGTTTCTTGTATTGTACACTGATGTCAGATATTTTTTAAGTTACCTAAAAGCATTACAAAATGACCGCCATCTAGTAACAGAAGCCATATTATGTATTCACTCCTAGGACAATAATGTAATGTGTAATGTGCAGGTTTCCCCAGGATGTTTTCCTTCACCGGAAGCAGATGGTCGATGAAAATGACCGTACATGAGTCAGATTGATTCTTAGATACATGTTGATTCACATAATGTTTATGACTATGTGTGAACGACCACTTTACCATACAATTTACCCGGATTAAACTCGCTTTTTGCGTTCTGTCCCACATTTATTGACATATTAAATTTACCTACCTCATTGCGGCTTATTACACATTCATAAGGGCTATTTAAAATTAATAAAGCTGGAATGGAAAGCTGCATTTTAAAGTTGACGCGAGGTTGCTCAAAATAACTTGCAGCTTTAGCTCTGACTTTTATTTAATTTTTAATAAGCGGTTAAAAATATGAATAAAAATATTATATTATGTGGGTAAAAAAATGTATAAAAAGACACATTTTTTGAAATGCTAAAACATTTCCGGGAAAGTACATGTTATTGTGTTAGGTAATGTTTTATTTAACTATTTGCCCCAATGAGGTGTATTAGATTTCTGACACTTACCACCTCACGTCATTTGAGCTATGTTGAATGGAATGACGTAATTTGGAGGAAATTATTGCTTTTTTTGGATTTTTGTGCACTCCATTATATAAAGTAGAATTACGTTTTGTTTTTAATGGATTCAGATTTACAGAAATATACCTTCGAGCAACATGGGCGAGCAATGACGATTGCTCTATATTCTTATAGAGATTCTTATATAAGAAATATAGGTAATCTCTAAAAGTATAACAGTCCATGCTCGTATGTAATTATTACTTTTTATTGAGGTTGAGCAGAGTTAGGTTTTTTAAAAATATTTGTTACCTGATGAAAACAGTCTACTGGATCTTCTTACAATGGTAATGCAATAACAATATTTTTTTTTCGGACTGCTAAAAGTATGCAATGGCCTTTAACCTCATTTAAAGTTTTCTGTCTGTCTATCTGTACATGCATAATGCGATGTTATTTTTGTACCAAGAGCACTCTTTTCAGGAGGCCACATGCAATAATAACCTAAAATAAAGCCTGTAAGTGGTTTTACGTGTTACAAAATCGCTCTTTTTGCCATTAAGTATTCACACACATTTTATTTTCGTAAATGTTTCAGTGGAACCCTTGCTTTATTGAACAAAGTATTCAGTTCGATTATATTATTTTTAGAATCACTGTTTCTTTTTAAAACATATTTTAATTAGCTTTCCTGGTTACTGACAACATTATGAAAAATTCTTGTAATTAAATGGAACTTTAGCTGATTTGAGTCAAATCAGGATGTGATAGTTGATAGTTTTAGTGGCGCATGCTCAGTTTGAGCATCAACTTTGTGTAACGTAGTTATCGATAGTAGATGGACAGAATAAACAAAACAATGTCGTAAAAACATATACATTACAAAACATAGTTTCCCGCTAAATTGTTTTGTGTTGTTGTTATACTATTTACTAATAGATTTTATTCCGTTTATAAGTACGTGATTAATTAAGAATAGTTAAGGAAATTAGTAGAGAGGTCGAGTAGATATTCATACAATTTATTTCCCTTGATATACTATTTAATAATCTCCCTGGTAGAACAAAATCCATTTGCTGTGCTCTCCCCGAGCCTTGACATTTTTAATATTATAAAATTATCTAATCAACATTCATTGTAACGATAGTTTTTTTTTCATCTAATCTAGACTAATTATGACGATACAGTACTAAATACTAATACTAAATAGTAATTTATAGAACTGTCTGTGTACATGTATGTATAGATAGTGTATACATACCTTTACGTAAATAAATAATTGTCGGAAACCCGAGTCATGCAATGTAACCAAGATGTTATCAGGGTTCTCAACAGTTCTGGTTATGACATTATTAAAGTGGGGCGTAGAACCACTGACGGTAAGAAATACGTGACTGCACTACACAATTTTTCCCGTTGAAAACAGCCCTCCGCAAATTTAAGGCTACTGACAGGCGAATAAATTATAATAATGAACACTTTGGAGCGCATCCGTTGATTCACCCGATTGGAACCCTCTTCTTTCTCATTTACATAATAACTATGCAATTGTAAGTTATACCAGTGCCATTGTTTGAATGCCTTCAAGATTTATGTACTAGGAGACTAGGAAATGAGTCGATAAATCTATAGTGAAACGTTTTAAATTACGATTAGTTATTTTAAGTTAAAAGGCTCCTAGTAACACCGGATTGTATGTGCTCATGGAAACTGTCATCAAATTAATTATAATTAAAAAAATATTACTTACTTACATAATGCTATTTTAGAAATAGATATATTGTTATGAGCTTTTGAATCCTTATCTGAATTGAATAGATGAATTATCGAATACCTAGCAAACATGTTTAGTAAACAGAAATACACATTCAGGCACCGTACTAGAATTATATTGAATTATAGTAAAATGTATCAATGACCATTTTTTTAAACCAACGATTTTCAATTCATCAATGTACGAATGTTTGATTTTATATTTTTCACATTGATAAAAGTCGGCTTAAATTTCAACAACGTTTTCAAGCTTTCCATAAATTGTGAATATTTTAATGATTGCGTATTTTGGGACTATGTACCTATATACTCAAAGTACTTATCATGCAACAAAAATATATTGCAAGTATTTATAAACTGCATATATTGTACCAATTTTGGGAGACTTTTTATGGATATAAACGGTACTTTCCTGTAAAGTGTGCCCCCTAATGCAACTTACACGGCAAATCCATTAGGCTTATGTTTCTTTAGATGTTTTTACAGCTTCAAAATGCCCTTGTCTTGTATGTATACCTAATGTGTAGTTTCTATTAAAACCATATACTGACATATACCTTTGCGATGGCTGACCCTCGCGTCAACTTGTGAACGGGTGTTGCCATGGGGATCCTGCTTCGATCCTGATTCGAATTTTATTTTTATTTTTATAACACACTTGTGAGTAAAAAAAATAATATGGTCCTAACATCTAATTATCGGAAAACGATTGCGCCCTTTTGTCATTCCTCCACTTTATAAAACATTCGTATGCCGCCAAATACTTACGTTTGATTTTGGAGACGATAAACTATTACTTGCATTACGCGCCTCGTTAATGATTTCAGGTGGAGTTAAATTCACATATTCTTCCATACTAGTCGACATTTTATTAAATATTTAATATGCTAACACGGCGAAAATCGGAAAATGTACCTAACAAACTCAACATAATAAATATAGTCTTGTTTTTTATTCGCGTGGCCGCCCGCTGCCCCTCGCCGTGCGCAGGGAGCGCGCGGTGCACGCTGCCCATACAGCCAATTCTTGGCTGTATAAAAATCATTATCTTTACTTATTTAAAAACTGTTGTTATTTTCCCTATTTGATCTTATATGTATTTTGCGGCTAAATTAAAAATGCTTTGTGGAATTCATAACACGCATTAGTTTTCTATCTTTTGTATAGCGCAGTATAGTATGGTAATTTTTATTACCAAACACCTCCGTAATATATTCGTAATACCTTCGAAATATATGGCATTCTGGGTCTAAATTCGATATAATAAGACCACTTTACGAGCAAGTTTCATAATTTCAGTAATTTAACATGTTATAAACAAACTTACTAGAAAATAAATATAATTTCTACTCATTGGTAGCTCTTACATAATTAAAAAGAAAAAATTACATTCTCCCATACTAAGAAGGATCGAATATAAATTGAGACGTCATCAGCATAATGAATGTATAATGTAAGACTCACAAAATCAAAGCAAAATGGGAGAAGCGGGTGGAATTGTGGTACCTCACGCTGTCTTTAGGAAATTAACCGTCAGCTAAAAGACCCAATTGGTACTCATCTTCGTTATATGTCAATGTTTTCGTGACGCCTGTTAATACGTCCGTGTGACAGACAGCCATCTCGTTTCTCCATATTAAACGTGCGGCCATGATTGACGTTGTAACATTACACATTATTACATTCCCGTCACGTCAGAAACGCTTTTATCAAATAATATTGTGCGATACATACGTAAATGTCACGTGGTACAATTTAGTTTTAACAGGATTTGCTTGAGCCTATTTCTGAAAATTAATACGGCACGTTCACGACTTGTGTATTGTATAGTTAATTAACGTTTTCGGTTGTTCTAACTTGGAATCTATGTTTAAATTATATTAATTCAATCTATGGAATATTTTTATACAAGCTGCAACCCGTACTCCGCTACTAGCGCGTCCCGTGGGGAATTCGAGATAAAAAACCTAGGTGCTGACTATGTGAAACCTAGAACGAATTCTAGGTATTACTCTACTCATTGATGCATGAGTCTTTCCTTAAAACTCAAGAAAAAAAGTAAATACAGATAAAATTATTGAAATTCGCAAAATAATCTGATACAGAAAAATATCGCAGAAAATACAAAATAATCTAGCTCAAACCGTTCCAATAAAAACAGCTGCAGTGACAGAAACTATAAATGTGTTCGGAAACTCCGTGTTTATTTGAAACTAAGTTGTTGCGCTTCGACAAATAAATAATCCCATCCAATTGCGCCGAACTGCGCTGGATTAAAAAACGTACAAATTTAAAAGTCAACAGCTTAGGGCTCCAAGCGGATATTTGAGTTAATTCGTAAACTTCATACTACTTCTCCCGCCGGCTTCGAGTTAAGACGCTAATTAAAACACTTCGCCCAACTTTTAGTACTGAATTCCTAAAGTACAGCAATCAAGTTAATGGCTCAATCAAAGATCAAAACAACCCTATCACAATAAATATATAATTGCGTTGGTTTATTAAAGCCAGATGGCTCGAATTGGTCTAAGTTTAAGGCAGTCCGCTATTGTGATTCAATGTTTGAAAGAAATTAAACGTTATGATTTATGCAAATGTTGTTATCGTATTGCAATAAATGATTTTATGTTTACATAATAAAATTATACAATTACAATTAAGGTTGAGATTCATTTTAATTAAACGTTGAGCTAGGAATATTTATTTATTTAAAACTTTATTAAACCAAAATAATACAATGGTATAAAAGGCGGACTTAACGCTAACAGCATTCTCTACCAGAAAATAATAATATGTCACTTATCGTCTTTTATTTTTAAGAACACGCTGAATATGGCCACTTAGTTTAACCCCTAAGGTCTCTTGTTTACCTGGTCAGGGGTAAAGGGGTCTCTAATGATTCTCATAAAAATATTTGTATAATAATATAGTTCGAAATAATGTTTTTTCACATAATCATAATTAATATAAATTAAAATTTAAATAATTTTTTTTGAAATATTTTTTTTAACATAATTGTTTTGTCATAAATTGTCATAAACATAAATAATCATAATATGATTTAATCATAATAGTAATACTCATAATGTACAGAGAAAAGAGAACTCATAATGTACGGTTGCACTCAGAGAAAAGGTAAGATTTGTTAAGCTTTTGTTTTTTGTTGTTTTTGTTCGCGGCTTAGGGGTGGCCCAAGGGCCACCCCCGCCGCACCATAACCTATACGTTAGTGTTTGAAGTATAATCAAATATCAAATTTTACATAATGTCTTCAAATGTCATCAACAAAATAAAAGATGAACAAAATAAAAAATAAACTATATTTATGACCATAACAATTATGACAAATCCATTATGATAAACCATTTTATAAAAAAAATCTGTATGACAATCTATGATTATGATTAAACAAATATTATTACAATACATATTATTACAATAAATATTATTTGAATAAAAAATTATGATAAAAAAATTATGAGAAAGGCTTTATGACAAACCATATTATGATTATTAACCTTATGAGAAATGAAAGGATCCCGGGGTAAAGATATGGCAAGTATAATACAAGTCCCACTTCAGGTTAATTTACTTACCTATGTAAGACTATCTGCGCCCCGGAGCTTCGCTCCCGTAGGAATTTCGGGATAAAAAGTACCTTATGTGCTATTCCCGGTATTTTTCTCTCTCTCAGCCCAAAGACGTCCACTGCTGGACAAAGGCCTCCCCCAAGGATTTTATCCATGGGGGGTTTTGCCGTAATCACCACGCTTGGCAGGCGGGTTGGCGATCGCAGTGTGATGGCATAGTACGCGGAAAGATGCTGCTGCCCATCCTCCGGTGTTTTAAATCCCTTAGTCGCCTCTTACGACACCCACGGGAAGAGATGGGTTGGTGCTATTCTAGGGCCGCACCACAGGCCACAGGTATTTTTCTACCCGTATACAAAATTTAATCGAAATCCGTCTAGTAGATTTTCCGTGATTGAGTAACAAACATCCTCACAAACTCACATCCAAACTTTCGCATTTATAATATTAGTATGGAAGTATGGATGGATGGATAGTAACTCTGACGTTGGATTCTTTTTTTATTAATGAGTCAGATTTTTAGAAAGTAAGTCAAGATAACAAAGTACATCAATTACGTGCAGTTCAGTGGTAAATTACATTTTCATCACAAAAAGCCACAGACCAAAAATCAAATAAAAATCAGCACTGCAAGACACTAAAAGTGATTACCGTACTTGGTTAAGGAACTTTTGCAAGTAGCGAAGTAAGTTAGCGTTGGGTACTGTCAGAGCCCGCCGTAATGGCAGCAAGAAGCAGGGTTCAGTAGACAAATTATACTGCTAAGTTGATTATTGTTCTGGGGCACGCTACCCTGTACCCATGACAACTTCTGACAGCGATGTTAGTCTGCCGATTAAGGTATTATTAATGCCAGCTTGGGAATTCATTTGGGTTGATACGATTCTTACATTTTGATTGCGGTGAGCCATGTTTCAGATATGTTAAAAACGGTTGACTGATGGACGGATAAGACAGTGAATTTCAGTGAAAGCTGTGTTATTCTCTAATAAAAACATTAGAATCAATTCGACTTTTTGAAATTACAAGTTGTAGTGATTGTAAAATGAGTAGATTTCAATTTTACGTCTTATTAAATAACAAAGATTTCGATTTTTTACGTCAAATTAATTTTTATTATAAAAATATTCGTAGGAACAATTTTTATTTAATTTCTAAAACTGTTTTAACTAAGTAAATCTAAATTATATTTGAAAACTAAAACTAACTTAAAAAGAACAAACTAACTATTATTATTATACATTTGTGATTAAGTATAAATTACGTCTTAGAAACAAGTAAAGGATTAAAAATATCTTCTTCTGATTCTGTACCCAAACGTATACAAACTCCTACAAATAGAGACTATCTTGCAGAATTTTATAAAAAAATATATATTAAAAATATTAACCTACACTTGTTTCCACACGTTTAGACAGACAATAGATAGCGGCTCTTTATTCACCTTTTCCAATGAGCAGCGTGTACCAATTTATCGGCCTGATTAATTAATGTGGGAGCATTAATTAATCTACTCACGTTATAAATCATGCAATCCACCTAGTGGGAGCCTCGGTCCATTTTGTTACGTTCAATCTTATTATCACTATTTGTATTAAAATTACCTCTAATTAGTAAACTAGATTAGTACACATGACACGATTAACAATAAATAACTATATATAACTAAACTTAAAATAATACATGTGACTATACCCTTTTCCTACTGGTTGTTTTTTTGAGTCGGAATAAAAAAAAAACAACCGGATCATTTAGTTATTGTCATTCGATTGTGTCTGCAAACTTCTGCCGTTATCACTAAATCTCTTCATTACAAAGTACCTATATCTAATCGCCTTTCTAAACCACGCTACACTTTTCATTATTTGTTGGGTAGGATTTGTTTTTTGAAAAAGGTATATGCATACATAACCAGTCCCTAGTTAGAGAATAAAATACATTGCAATAATTTACAACTGAAAAGTTAAATGAAATCTGTTTTTTTATCTAATATTGAAAAAAAGTTTTTTTTTATTTCAGACTCGGACTTACTCATAAAAATCATTTATTAGATTAAGTCCAACACCAACTGTTTTAAAAATATGTCTACAGCCTATTTTAAAATAAAATGCGATCAGAAACATTTTAAAATGGTTAATGCAATTAAGTTTTACTACCTGCACTACTTCTAAAACGGCTGAAAAATCTAGCACACTTCAAAATAACTCCAACGAGGTGCTATGAAGGCTGATTCCGACAAAAAATAAATACAAAACCAATAACCATATTCAACATCCATCGATGAAATCAGAATGATAAGACCACTAGAAATGCCGTTTGCTATCTATCGAAGATTTCAGAATTACGATAATCTTGTAGAGTAAACATTCGATATTCCTACGCAAGCAAAGAATCGGGTCACTGCTAGAGTATTATATAAAATAAAAGCAGAATTTCAACCGACAAACTTCCCTTTTTATACTAAACTAGCTTTCGCCCGCGTGAATTTCCCACAGGAACAGTGCTTTTTCCCGGGATGAAAGATACCCTATGTCCTTCTCCGTACTTCCAGCTATGTGTATGCGAAATTTCAGGAAGATTGGTTCAGTAGATAAAGCGTGAAGAGGTAACAAACAAACAAACAAACAAACTAACTAACTTTCGCATTTATAATATTAGTTAGGATTAGGATTAGCGAACGACACTGTAAAAGTTCAGCGACTTTTTAAAAATCGATACTTTATTTACCAACTATCAAAACCAAGCACGAAATCCACAAAGGTAGAAAAAGATGAATATATTTTTCGATCCCTCTATCTAAAACAAATTAATACACAGTGTTCTGACCATACAGTTAATTATTTATTGTCCTGACGTGAAACGCAATGGCGACCGACTATGTCCGTTGCAACAACCTCTAATACAAAGTTACGGCTAACACCAGTTACACTCGTTATTACGGCGAATCTCTATTCGCAGCCGGTAGAGCTTGAAATGACCAACAATAGATCCATCCTTTGTTGATCGTTAGTATGACTACAGAAAATTACTTTAATTAAAAATTGTTTTTATTTCTTAGTAGATTTAATTTCCAATTATTTCGATTCAAATAAACTTTAAAATAAGATTTATTTTCAGTTCTTTCCTGTTTGTAGTTTTTATGACTTATGGAAATTATTGACCGAAAATTGCTATTTAGCCCACATTGAAAATCAATTAATAATAATAATAAATTGTTCCGATAGTCGTTAGTGTGAACAGACTTATAGCGAAGAGTCTCGGTCATCTAGAGAGACTCTCGCTCGGCAGTTGGGTCAATAGTCAGATTCAGAAAGCGGTACTCTTGGACACGGCCTGCATTGTGAGGAGATTCCTCTCGCTGGAACCCTGACCACCGGTAGCTTGGGTCTTTGCTCCGCTACCGATGGGTTCCCCTTTTTTCATATTTTTAAACGTTTTTTATCTTTTGTAATATTTTATATTTAATAATGTAAAAAAAGAGATAATAAATAAATGAATGAATAATAATAAATTCTTTATTGACCAAAAAGTTACATTTTTACAAATCAATATTTGCATCTGTGCCTGAACTAGATATAAAACCTGTTTTTTAGGTAACAGTGCTCCTTCTTCCGAAAATTACAACCAAGTAACTTTACGAATAAAATTATAATTATAATACCTAATTGAATAATAAGCTCCAATACAAAATATGCCGTAGTGTAAAGTGAACCTTTCTTTCAATTATTGGAAATAAAAATTATACTTAGTCAATTTTGCTTTGACGTACGTTAAGGCAAATCTATCAAAACTTCTCATGATTTACTGTCATGATTTGCAAAATGTAGTGGCAATAATAGTTTTTGCACAAATTAATGATAAATCTACCTATGGTATGATTTATCTTAATTATCATGTCCTATGCATGGACTACACAAGTACACATCCATTAAAATTAATAACCATATTTTACGTTTGAGAACCTTAACCTTTCCCTGATATAATCAATATTTTTGTTACAGGAAAATTATTAACCCCACTCTAACATTGCGCAAAATGCTTTACTAGGTATAAAATATAATTCTCCTAACACTACTGTGAGTAGCTCCTCAAAAGCGTACACTTAAATGGAACTCTAACTATTTAGACAAGTTGTTCTCACAATATTTTCTTAAGACTTCAAGCGCATGTTGAATATTCAGCTGTCTTGCATTTAAAAAGCACCGAATTTCGCAAGAGAACAACATGATCGTTGCTTTTTCCTTTTTTAATGAAACATTTTTCCCGCTGGTTAGGTTGGCGCGGGTCCAACTGTCGTTTGGACCATTTACATTGCTTATTTAGAATTTAAGAAAGAGACCATTACGCTAATATACTCTAAATTGTAAGTACTTGCAAAATGTAATTTAATTGTGTAAATAATGTTTGTGAATTTCCTAATCCCTTCAAAATTCCCGAACGTCTAAAAATATGTATCTATCAAGTAAAGAGATAATGAATAAAATAATGAAATTCATAATTTTATTACCATGACTTATTGTTAGTATAACTTAATAATTAGAATAAATAGAATTTAAGTAAAGAGCAATTTATTTTTAAACGCCTCTTAAATCATTCAAGGTATCAACTTTCTCCCAATAAAAAAAAACAGACAGACAATGAAGAATATAATTTCATTTTATTAATTAAATTATATATCATTAAATTAAATCATTTGAACCAATCAAACAATTTATCTTATAAATTTCAGCAATTTTGCTAATATATCACAAATTTTCAGAACAAAGATTAATTTTTCTAAGAAAGATATTTCTTTCATCAGCCAAAAAAATCTGTTTAACGAACTTTTCTATGAATTAGGTTCGCTAATTAGCTGCTCTGATTTCTTTTAACAATATAAAATTCTCCGTAGTAAAAACAATCTCAAAAAATCTTCTTCGAGTTCTTGAGATCCGCATTTTGCGCTATGTCAGAGGCAAAACTCTAGGGAAGGTAACTTTCCAGCCTACGTGGGTCCATCTGACCGACAATCTAGACGTGCTGACTCCAAAAAGCTGTGATATATCGAGCACCTAAGGAACCGAAAATGTAGCCATAACTACAGTAAGTAGTCAATGATATCAAAGGTGATTTTTTACCAGATCTTGCCAATAATAATATTCACATAATATCAGTAACGTGTCCTCACCTTTAGTATCCTATGTGCTTGCTAACACTGACTTCAAATCTAATAACTATTTTGTTTGACTCAATTTTGTTATTAAAATGAATGTAAAGCACGAAAAATTATAACTGATTGAATAGAATTTCATAAAATCTTATTTTTAAAACACTTTGGATTGTACTCCAATAAAAAAAATTGAACCAACTGGCTGCCCTAAATAAAAAATCTATCATATATAAACTAATATTATAAATGGGAAAGTGAGGTTGTTTGTTTATTTATATGTTTGTTTGTTTGTTACCTCTTCACGCTTCATCTACTGAAGCAATCTTCCTGAAATTTTGCATACACATAGTTAGAAGTACAGAGAAGGACATAGGGTACCTTTCATCCCGGGAAAAAGCACTATTCCCGTGGGAAATTCACGCGGGCGGAGCCGCGGGCGAAAGCTAGTATTTACATATTATCAGTAACATGTCCCCATCTCTAGTATCCTATGTGCTTCCAAGCTTATAGGTTACTACTAACATAGACTAAAAAACTAATAACTATTTTGTTTGGCTCAATTTTGTTATTAAAATGGGTGTAAAGCACGAAAAATTATAACTGATTGAATAGAATTTCATAACATCTTCTTTTTTACACACTTTGGATTGTACTCCAATCAAAAATTTTGAACCAACTGGCTGCCCTAATTAAAAAATCTATCCTAACTAATATTATAAATGCGAAAGTGAGTTTGTTTGTTGGTTTGTTTGTTTGTTACCTCTTCACGCTTCATCTACTGAAGCAATCTTCCTGTAATTTCGCATACGCATAGTTAGAAGTACTGAGAAGGACATAGGGTACCTTTCATCCGAAATTTACGCGGGCGAAGCCGCAGGCAAAAGCTAGTACTAAATAAACCTTCAAGCGAAATACCATACCGACATAAAGAATTATTAAACAACACATAAAAGAAGCGTCGTTAAAAAGAAGCAATGCTAGTATATCAACATTAGGACTGAGAACGAAGATGGTAGTTTCAGTGGCAAATTGCTATTACCGTTATAGCTGTAATTTGGAGGCTCTGTGCTGCCACCGGGTAATGTTCACCATTTACAATTTAAATTTACACTTAATGCAACAGTTCACTTTGATGCAAGTTTTAGGTAATGATAAGTTACGTTGAAAAAGTAGAGGTGAAATGCGCGGGAAATAAAATTGACTTCATTAATACGCGTTCTAAATTTTTTATGTCTTAAATTCATAATAAAATCATAAATAGCGTTTTGGAGTAGTACCTAAGATAATATAAATATGTAATATTATTTTCAAAGTTAAAATCCATGAATATAAAATAACTAGTTGATACTAAATAATAGTAGAAACAACCGTGTATAGTATAATCTAGCCTGTTGAAACCGTCCTCAATATTAATTTGAAAAAGTAATACACAGAATAAAATCCTTGGGGGAGGCCTTTGTCCAGCAGTGGACGTCTTTAGGCTGAGAGAGAGAGAGAGAGAGAATACACAGAATGAATTCGTAAAACAAATTGCTCTAACATGAGCGTTAATCGGTAGGTACTGATGTAAAATTAATACTAGACACTAGCAAATGAGAGAAAATCAAACAATAAAATAATGATTAGCAAAACAAATTGACGAAAGCCACTAGCCCGTCAGCGGACGAAGAAAAAGAGCGAAATAAACAGAGATTGATTACGAAGATCAAATTAACAAGATCAATTGAGACCTATCTTATAATAGGAAAACAAATTGGAGTCCATTTTATTGCAGTACCTATTTTGGTAAAAATTAATCATCTTTAAATTATAGAACTAAAGTGTATTCCATTTAATTATCTACTAAATGTATGTGTCGATTGTTTTTAGCAAACTTCTTTTAAATAAGTAGTGTTTAAGTAACGACCTGTGTAAAGCAAGCAATACATTTAAATTATCCCAACAGTAGGCTAGTAGTATTATGTCTAGTATAAAAAGTTTAGTTTATTAGTCAGCTTGACTCACATTAAATGTTTTAATATAAAAAAGTTATAAATGTTTTTATTACCCATGAACCTATATCTTTTGTATTTTTCAAAATAATTGAATAAGAAGCAAATCAAAGCAAATAAAAATTCAAAGTCTCCTCTGATCAAAACTGTATCAGGAGTTTTATCTCAAAAAAAACCAACCAGTTTGTTTGAAAAATACATTTTTTTATACTGTAAATTGGCTACGGAAAGTTCCTGGAAATCTCTGAACAAACGTTACATTTATTCTCCATATTACTTTTTGTTTCAAAAATACTCTGTATTTCCATTCGTTATGTAATTGAGCTGAGGCAAGTCTTTCTTCGTATATGATTCATTCCCAGGAATTGAGTTGTTTGTATCTTAAATAGGTATTAATTAATTTAATTGAACAGAAACAAAAACGTACTAATTGAACCTAAAGTAAAATAAGCAGTGTACTTAGTATTCTTAGTATTTATTTTCTCCTGAAATTTAAATACGTACTAGCTGCGCCCCGGGGCTCCTCTCCTGTAGAAAATTCATAATAAAAATAATGTTGTTATTCCAGATTTTATTTTACCCTTATATTATCTATTTCATAAATCAACCCTCAATACTGAAATAGAGGACGAAAGTTTGTATGACAAACCGTTAACCAAAGATGACCAATACTATTTTAATTTTGCTGCGGGTTGGTCCGCAGGTAACAGCAAGTTTACTATATTATAGCAATTTATACATAAGAAATCACGTCAAAGAACCTTTCTCCATCAAGACAGAGGTTAATCCCTACGCTTAATCTACATTTAATTGTACGACAATTAGTACAAGTATTCGCAATAATTAAATCCGGAAATCGTGTTTGTAGGAGCTGAGTAATGGTTAAAGTTTCATGTCGGGCTTTTATATAATTTATTCTTATTGTTTTATGATCCAGTTCACGTTTTATTACCTATTGTTGAAAACACGTGGCTTCATTGTTTTGTTCTAGCTATAAAATAAAACGATAATTTCTAAAAAGAATTACGAACAATTCTATATTTTTATAACTGACCCTATTGAAATATAACATTCCCGCAGTAAACAGTAATAATGTAAAGTAAACATATACTAAATAGCATAACTGAAAATTTTATTTGCTTTATTGTATCAAATAGAGTTGATGAATGTATTATAAAGTTTTTCTTGTTTTTACTGGGTATCAAATCTAACAGTTTATACTTATCATTTTAGTTTTAAAGTATTTACCAAACCATTTGCATGAGAAATCAAAGCTAAAGTTATTATAGCTCAAAATGTAAAATATTACCATTTCCTTTTAAAACTAGGAAATAACTCAAACAGATAAACATGAAAATATACTAGGAACAAATTCTTAACTTCAAAGCTGGCAACACTAATTTACATGAGTTGAGGAACTGCGTACAACTATTTAATTTTCAAAATTACAAATTCCTACTTCTCTCTATTTCCTAGCTCGTGAAAAACTATATTGCATTTTTTATTAAAAATACGGAGTGTTCCAACGAGGGGTAAACGGGCACTAAAAGGTTATGGTTACGGCGGTGACATTCGAACGGATGCCTAACTTATAAAATTGGTAATCCCACACCACGGCCCGACCCTATTCCCGATAAAGTATTGCCGAGAACGAATTAAGGATTATTTCGCTTTTTCGACGATATTGTTTAACGTTATTCCCTTTCGTTTACAGATTTTCCTCCCCTATATTATTATTTCATGATCGCGGTTGAATGGGATCGTGTTCAATATGAGTAGTTTTCGTCAAAAAGGAAATAAAATGTGTTTATGTTTCTGAAGGTCGTGTTGACGAATTTTCAAGATAAAGGCTTAACTCAACGAACAAATAAGTATCATCTAGCAATAGGAACTGCTGAGACCAAAATCATCGGGTGCTAAAATTAAAAAAAAAAAATGCAATTCCATCGTTATGGCACAGATTACTAAATAGTTACTTCGGTTATGGTAACAACTCTACGTTACTCTATGCTTTTTAGTTGCTAGACGAGTGTTAGCGCATTGAACAAACTTACACCATTAGATAATTGATCCAATAGTCTAACGGTGGACATACGTAATCACTAAATTAATTGATTTAAATGTCCAGAATCCAGATTTAAAAAAAATACTATCTAAAGGCGTATAAGACAGAAATGAGTACAAATGCTGAACATTAATTTTAAATTACAGGCAACACCACACATTCAATTTGGTAGTGCGGTTGCGATGCACCTGTAGACTGCACTGCGTCGAACGAGTTTGCGGAGTCATACACGAATGAGGTATGATTATGGACGTAACGAGCTCTACAGAATACTGAGTGTGTTCTGTAGTTACTAAGCTACTAAAGGATGGGTCAGTATGGGTTTAAGTCTAGTCCATACTAAGCCATCTTTGAGTATGTAGGTATTAGGTATAGAAAAAAAATGAATTTTATACCAACTATGACACAATACTTCCGTTAGTTACTTAAGTTGCTTACAAAGTGGAACAGAGTTAATTTTAGCTAATATATAAATAGAAATAAAATGCTAATAATCTATCTGAGATGTTTAAATAAGTGTATAGTATACTCAAGTATTCTTGTATGAAAAGTCAATTCGAGTTGGACTAAATTACACTTTGACTGTTGACAAACAAACAGACACAAAAAACTCGAATTCAATATACTTTAAGAAAAGTGCCGATATAGACAAAGATTGAATACAGGTTCTCATATATCCTATTGTACGTATTTTACCTATAATAAGTCTCAATTTGTATCCTTTACGTGTTTTGGTGCAATAAAGCATTTTAACTTACTTACTCGTATATTGCTAAGTAGATCTCTGATCGTTTGGACCCCTTGGCATCACACAGATGTCGCATCCCTCTGCATCTTTTATCGCATTTATAATGGGGAGTGTTCGCAGGAGCTGTTCGACCTTGTACCAGCCGCTCTATTCCACCACCGTACCACCCGCCTTAAGCAGAAGTACCACCCCCACCACCTTGATGGCTGGTGTTCAACAACCGCTCGTTTTTCGCGCAGCTTTTTACTGCGCTGTACTAAAATATGGAATAAACTTCCCTCAGCGGTGTTCCCGAATAGGTTCGACATTGGGGCCTTCAAGAAAAGAGCCTATCGCTTTCTCAAAAAGTCGGCAACGCATCAGTAACCTTCTTAGGGTCATTGGTGTCTATGGACTGCGGTGATTGCTTACCATCAGGCAACCCGCATGCTCGTTTGCCTACTATTCTATAAAAAAGAAAAAGATTGGTACTTATCCAAAATAGCCTGAGTTGCTCTAAATAAAAACATAAGTGCCAGAGCTAGTTTGAATATTTAAGCAACAATAAGATAAACTTATTGCTCGCGAAAAGTTTGTTGTTTGCCAAGTTTTCTGTTTTAAGTACGCGCTCAACTTTGTTTGAGCAAGTTTTCAAATCCGCGCCGGATTTGTAAGTGCGTCCGTGATTTTAATACAAACTTCACATAAGAACATAAAACCAAAACAGGTTTTCTTTTTGAGAGTTTTATTCAAAGCACTTTACAATATTCAGATTTCGGTAAAACATGATAATATTTGTAATGTAAAAAGCTGGACGCTGGCTGTGTTCAATACTGTTTCATTCTTTATTACGTAAGAACAGTTTTAAATCTAAGTTTTTGTTAAGTTTTGTTTGTAAGTTTTTAATGTGCCAGTTGCTTCTCTTCCGTAAAAGTCAATCGAGGGAAAGGGCTTTGAACTGGGGATTCCTCCACTCATAGGCGATGGGCTAGCAACCTGTCACTATACCTGAATCTTCATTCCATCAGAGAGCCCACTATTCAGCGTGGCCTTCGAGTCTAGCGACTCTTGGCTCTTACCCCGTAAGGGATGGAGACATGATTCTATGTATGTATGTAAGTTTTAAATCGCATTAGTGAGCTTAACCAGATCAAACTATTAATTACTTCCAACAATGAAAATAGATTTGAATTTATTATCATAATTATCGGCACGGTATTTGTCATCAGAATGCAACATTTACATGAGTGCCAATATAGGAATGCAACTCGAAATTCCCATTTGGTACGTACAGTCGACTGCTAATCAAGTTACCCAGAATGTATCTCTATGCGACGGTAATAGAGGTGAATTTGTAATGATTTTTGTACGAGTAGTTAGCTGTAGCAACTGTGGCAACGTTTGTGAGCTGAAATTATTAGATTGTTTGTGTTCGCGTTAAAATAATACTTCTCATGTGAGCTCATGAACATAACTTCGCAATTATTACAGATTAGTTTCTAGACATAGATATTCTAGATTGATCTACTAGATGTAGATAATTTGTCTAGTGCTTTGAATAAATGTTACTTTTTTATTAATATCATAAATCATTTATTACCAAGAAAAGTTACAAATTACAAGTACTGGAGCCCTGTGCTAAGTAAAAACTTGTGTTACAGGGACTCCTCTCTTTACAAATGATACAAGTATGCACTTGGTAACATTAACAATAATAAATATTTATACATGCATGCGTGCTAGCCCAAGGAGTAACAATATTTCTATATATGTATGAGTGTATGTGTAAGTGTAATGATTTGTAATTTCGATTTAAACTATTATTTGTTCACTACTATTGATATTATTATTAAACAATACTCTCTAAAAGAGATTCTGTAGATTCATAGTCTAGAGTCTTAATCCAGGTAGATAATAATAGCTTGCATTGATGGTAATTCATTATATATTAAGCAGTCTATTTACTTTATTGTAAAGGTAACAAGAAAGTACTTGGTATTGTCTTCGAGCAAATTTCGTATTGTGTATCTGTATATCCTTAGGTAGGTATATAAATAAATACACAACTGTATTAAAATAAAAATAGTTTCTATAAAACATAGTGTGTGAAAAAAATGTGTTTTCAGTTTCCGTGTTTGGTAAACAAATCTAGATACGGAACTAAGATCCGCCAATTTAAAGAGTAATTCAGAATATTAAAAATTGCTGAGAAAAATATACAGTAAACGTATTATTTTCAATTTAATTCAATAACTCGTGTAAAACGAACTAGAACAAGGCTTGTTAAAAATTTTACGTGTCTAACTACATTCGTTAACAGTCCGTCCAAAATAAAGTTCATAACTAAACCACTCATTTTTAGAAAACTTGTTAATTAGGTTTTCCAAAAAATGGGTGTTTTGCACCACACAGATAATGTCAAAAGCAAACAGGGAACGTCACATAAAACCAGCTTTCAACTCAAAGCCGAGTGGGATTGCTAGCAATAATTTCGTCCACAGGGAACTGCTAATTTTCCTGCACATGCTGCCAACTTGACGAATTTGCTATTACTTTACAGAGACTTTGAGCTATCATAACATGAAAGTGCCAAAGCATCTCATTTTTTGTTTGTTAATATACTTAATTCATAACGGCGTAGGGGTAATAATAAACGTGGAAGCATATTGACTTGAAACTAATAGTATAATATTGTTCTAATTCGAAGACATGTACAGTAAATTTTGTGAAAATGTGAAACGAATAGCGGTATAATGTAATGCTTTTGTGAAGTGTGTAAGTATTTATGTCTGTAAATAGGTTGTTTTTTTATCAATTTCTATCCTAATTGGCTGTCTGGTGCTCCAGTACTTTAATATTTAAAAGGGCGTCCATATGACCTGAACATGAATATATATTTTTTAATATTATTATGTTAACCTATATTGTCCCACTGCTGGGCAAAGGTCTCCCCCACTTGCTTCCACCTATCCCTGTTCATAGCGAAATTCGACCAATCCGGCTGGAAAGCGTCAAGGTCGTCGCGCCATCTTTTCCTTGGCCTTCTTCTCTCATGGGACAATATAGGTTAAATAAAAAAAAAATATTATGTTATATTATATACGACCAGTTTTTACCCGCGGCTTTACCCGCGAGAATTTCCCACGGGAATAGTACTTTTCCCGGGATGAAACGAACAATTTGTCCTTCTCAGTAATTGTAACTACATATATGCGAAATTTCAGGAAGATTTGTTCAATAGATAAAGCGTGAAGAAGAAACAAATAAACAAACAAACTCACCTTCGCATTTATAATATTAGCTGGGATAACACAAATTTTAAAATTGTACATATCTGTAACATAAATTTAATTCTTTAAAGATGCATTGCCCTTTCCAAGACCAGTGCCCGCGGAGTTGGAACTTTACATTTCTCCTTAAAAAGACGCACAAAAAGTTCATAAAAATTCAGTCGAGAGCGGGCCGCTTGTCCTTTTGGTCGTCGCTCTGAGAACCGCCTAATTTAAAAAAGTCGGATGGAAGCTTGTTACTGAAAGTCGATTAAAGTTAAGATAGAAAAGAATCTAAATTATATTTCAAAAAACAATATTTATGCATATATTTTAAACCCGAAGTTAAGTTTAGTAACATTTTCTGAATAAAATATCTGCCAAAGGGCTTCAAATTTTATCGTGTTATATGTAATTTGAAGCCTCATTATTGACGAGTTATCGAAACAATGATCATTTTTGCACACCCTCAAAGTATCCGCATATAAAAACGGTCCATGATCATAAACTCTGGGAATTATTCGATTCATTTCAAAGGAATCCTACTAAAAGGAACGCGAGACTAACTCAAAGCTTTTATATCTCGTTGCGAGGCGCCTTATTGTCTTCAGCGGTATATGTATTAGAGCTTGCTTTCTCTTGCGTAAATAAAATCCATTGGTAGAGAAGTGCTTCGAAGCAAGTGCAAGGGGGGAGGGGTCTAGGTGTAATGCCTCATGCGAGTGTCGAGGACAATGCAAAGTAGATTGAATTGGAAAAAAGACTTGAGCAGAATGGCGGCTTTCGGCACTCTCGGGAAAGGGTTCGTTCCAAAGGGTTAACAATGGGAGCACTGTCCATAGATACTGCTTCGCATTGTAAAACTTCGCTTTCGTTTTCATGGCAGCATTTCATTCGAGTTTTTATACGGTAGCAATTTTATTACCGCAATTTCTTTTAATTACGTGCAGCCACCGTTGAAGACGAAGTATAAAATAGTGCAACTTAGAACGCAATTAAACAATTAATTTACTTAATACTTAGTTCCGTGAACTTTTAAATACCTATGTCTTTTGTGGCTTTTGCTAAATGGAGAGCAATTAGTCGTGTTTTTTACGGTTTTGTTTTCGTTCACGGTGTTACCGCGTAACTTTCATATCTTCCCGTAAGCTCCATCCGATTTTTGAGACAAAGACAAAATGCACTGACCCAATAAAATTAAAGAAGAATAATAGTATAGAAAAATAAATAATGAAATTAAATATAGAGTAATGAAATTAAAGAACATAGCATACTAATATAATAGTGTGTACGAAATAAATAAATTCATATTCTATTTAGGCACCTGCTACTTATTTTTAATCAACACACTTCATGAAGCATTTTCATGAATTTCTGAAAATATTTTCATCACGTTAAGCGATATATTTTTACGTAAATTCCAACAAACACTAGGGCAAATTGGCATTTTGTAACAAGACACCTGGGAGTTCTCGGGAACTGACGTGCGAGTCGAACAACATACATGTTTGAGCAACTCTGACTACATGTCACCTACCCTCAAAGTTAATAGAGTTACAATATTCATACCTATATATATATATATATACATATATGCTAAGTTTAGGTTGTGTCAGTTTAATATTAATTAGCACAAAATCTTGTAGTCAAAATATTGTTAAGAATTGAAAAGTAAAAAAGTCTACTTTTAATTGTAGAATTAAAAGTAGACTTTTTTACTTTTCAATTCTTAACAATATTTTGACTACAAGATTTTGTGCTAATTAATATTAAACTGACACAACCTAAACTTCAATCTAGAAAGTGAAAACTTGCTAGACAGCAAATAGTTACAAATTTCTTAAAGAGCTCGGGGCAGTTTACCACATTAGTAAGGCAAACCGAAATATAACCTCATGGCGCGACGGTTGTTTGACGTTTTGTTAAGTTATCTTAATATTAACCGTCGTCGCTGTAATGTAAAACACTCGAAACGGAATGTCGGAGGAAGTTCCACAATCCAAGTTCCAATATCCAGAAACAAAAGATATCCTATCGAAATATCTGTGACATTATTCCCTCGTTATTCCAACGCTTACGAGAATCTATAGTAATGAACAATGTGAGCTCTCGATAAAACCAACAAACAAGTTGCACGTTGCGTCCAATTTTTTCCGAGCCATCTCCTCTCTTAACAGGATAAACTCTACTTGATGGAAATCGTATTCTTGTTAGAAATTCAATTTATGACGCTCTTTTCTATCTATACGAAAGAGTTCATTTCTGAAATGGGTAGTGGGTAGGTGAGGGTTTATGTGAATAAGTTTGGCTCTTGTTACCTACATTTTGTTGATTCAGTAATCTTAAACTGGTACGACTTTTAACGGATTAAGTGGTATATTGTAGTTATACTTTTTTTTATTATATATTTTCTGTTAAATTTTGAATCAAAATTGGAGAATAAGTTTATATGTGAACTAAATTGCTTTTAGTTTTTCACCCATTATACCTACTTAGGGGTGAGATTTCCAAATTTCCTTTCTTAATGCTCACTTATGTTGTATAAAGAACCTCTCTGCAAAATTTCAAGTTTCGACGTTCAACGGTTTCGTCTCTGCGTTGATAAGTTAGTCAGCGTCCAATAACTCTAAATACTGCTGTATAATTACAATAGTTATAGTTGTATAATTTCCACCTGTCAATTTGTTTTAAATGTCCAATTTTCCGTCACTGGAATTATTATAGTTGATATGATGATTACGTATAATAAGTAAAAAGTAAAGTAAGAATATTTAAATTATATATATATGCTTGACTAAACAGACACCTATACATATTTCATACTTCCATCTAACCATTGGAAAGTTACGATATCGCAAGGTCATAACAAGATGAATGCTTTGTTTTTCGTAAAATCTTCAAACACTCCTGTTCTCGGTATATATGCTCAGACAGAAATAAACGTTCAATCCAGGATATTTTCCAACCTATTACCGTAGCAGCTCCGCTCGCAATAAAATAAAGAAATGGTGATTATTTGCAGAATACTACAGTTTCAAGACAAATTGAGAGTAATAGGATTGTTACGAGTTATCGCATGCAACGCTCTTGTATGTCTAATGAAGAACAGTTTTCCAGAGAACAGAAATATGAGTAAACTGTTCATTTTAAAAGTTATGACGTTCGGAAACATCTGCACTGTAACGTTCGGAAACATCTGCACTGTAATACGAATAAAGAATTGAATAAATTTTCCTACTTTTTATCGGAAGTACCTAACAAAAGTATTTTCAAATGCTGTATGTCGATGATTCATGTAAATATTATTACCTAAATAAATTGTAAGAAATGTTACAAAGTTAATTCTATTCCCAAAATAATCAAAGAAGGAGACTAAATATTATTAAAGATAAATCAAACTATAGCTTATGGCTCACACTAAACTCAACACTGAATATTTAAATCTTTGCAACGAGATTACACGCTTCAGGAAAGCTTATAAACATATACTAAATTATTTCATACTATGAACCAGGTTAGCTACGGGTGGTAGGATTTTCATATTTTAATAAAAGCTATTGTTACTAAACTGAGCAGTTAAGTCATAAAAGCTTATGTTGTGTATGAAAAAACTAGTTGAGCTTTCCCGTTGATAGTATCTAAAAATGGTGTCATGTTTTTTTATGAAACTAACTTTTAGTTGATTAATACTGGTGGTTGTTAACTTATATTTTGAGTAATCGAAACAGAAAGAATTGTGTAATATACAATACTTTACGTGGGGGTATTCTCTATACATGTGCCAGGTTTATCATACTAAGAAACATAAATATTACACAGAAGGCAGCAAATTCTGCTTAGTGCTAGCTTTTAAGGTAATTTTATAGAATAGCATTTGATAGTTAATTAGTTATTTTTTACATCAACTTAAAAAAATCATTGAAAATAAATATTTTTCTGAAATCAATTTGATTTCTGGAAAACGGCATCTCTTGCGTGCACATCATAAAAAATATTCTATGTAATATAGATAACCCAGGTTATTACCACCAAATAGTCGTTAGTTGACGAGATGTAAGGGTAAAGTAAACATTTCTCACATCATCATCATATCAACCACATGAAGCCCACATTGCTGGACATTGACATATGCTTGGCAGTATACATCAAGCGGACGCTGCCCTCTTCCACGGCCGTGCTGCCTTCCGCCACCGTGTCCACGATGTCTGGCGGTATCACCACTGAGAGGTAACCTATCACCAGGAACAGATCAATACAAGCCTTACCTTTTCTCTCCTTTCCACCTTCATACCGGAATACAATAGGTTTGCCATTATTTCTCCTCCACATGACAGTCGGCGGAGGTTCCCCCGTGGCAGTACACGTCAAGCGGACGCTGCCCCCTTCACAGCCATGCTGCCTTCCGCCACAGCGTCCACAATATCTGGTGGTATTACCACTGAGAGGTAACCTATCACCAGGAACAGATCAATAAAAGCCTTACCTTTCCTCTCCTTTCCACCTTCATACCGGAATACAATAGGTTTGCCATTGTTTCTCCTCCACATGACAGTCGGCGGAGGTTCCCCCGTGGCAGTACACGTCAAGCGGACGCTGCCCCCCTCCACGGCCGTGCTGCCTTCCGCCACCGTGTCCACGATGTCTGGCGGTATCACCACTGAGAGGTAACCCATCTGTTTTCAAACATAAAGAACATTAGTCTGAAATTTAAGTTCATCAATAAGTGTATCTACAAAATGTTACACTATTATATCGTCTCATTTCTTATTACTAAATTCTAAAATCTGGAATACCTAAGCTAATGGCATTTCATTCTGCTCAGGTCTAACTTGGTTCTATTAACGAGTGAACCACTTACTCTCTTTTAGAAATAGATACACTTAGCGACCTGTCAATATTTCAAAACTGGGTTTAAAGAACATTTATTTTCTCATAAAAAATACATTGGTACTTCACTTACTGAGAAAACATTTACAATTAAAAATTTACATAACGGTGAGCGTACGGTTATGAAAAGAAAAACAACAAACAATATCATCTAAATGTAGGTAGTGCAAAAATTAAAGTTCGACGCGTGCGCATTCGCATCACAAAGAAACAAACATTGATAAAAAACTGTCCCCACCACAAAACTTCTTTAGTAAAAAACTAAAATCCAATGGAGACAGAATCTCTATTGTACGATATAACGAACCTCTGTATCTATATTTGGATTTATTTTAATATGGATATACATAATCACAAATTAGATCGGAAACAAATCACAATCCAGCTCTTTCGGAATCTGCTTGATGTGCCACATACAAAACTAAACCTAACCTAAATGAATCCTTACCTGACTCTTCATAGGGTCGGTATTGACCTGGCACATGTAGGTGCCAGAATCGTTGGCCTGCACGTTGCTCACGTGCAGTTTCCACGTATTGTGGTTGTTATACGTGACTGAGAGTCGCGGGTTCAGTGCCACCATATTTGTGTGGATCGCCAGGATCGCCTTCGAGTCTGACTTGATCCACGCCACCTGGGTTAGTAGATATTTTAATAGACATATCATTTAGGTATTATTGAAAGGAGAAGAGGAGGAAAAATTCCGACCATTCCATGTCGTTACTTAAATTGTATAACTGAGAAAATTCCATGAATACCCTTGTATAGCTAGCGGCTACATTTACTCGGTAATAGTAATTTTCAGACTAATAAATTTTGACAATGTTTTTTTCATTTCTGACGGTGGGTGAATGGTGGTGTTTCTGAAAACTAATTGGGTGCGGTAGAAGGTAGAAATGACATTTGAAGACAAATATAATATAGGCATGTAATTCAACAACTGATAAGCAATCTTGGTTACAGATACAAGGAAATCGACACAGACAATCTGCCTACTAAGTCTACGACTGCACCAAAATTATAAACTAGTGGTTCTGTCAGAACAGTAGACCTCGCGAGCCCTTCCACGAAATAACCGATATTTTACCGTGTCCCTGGCTAAAAAGAGTTTTGAAACCAACCTACCAATGCTGGAAAGAAAGTAAAATGTTCTCATATTTTACCCATAAGCCCAAACATGTTCTTGTGGTTGGTCAATACCACTAAAAAAAATACTGAAACCTGCCTTTTTTGCCTCAAATAATATAAATAATAAATATAGACGGACAAATCACACAGATTGAGTTAGCCCCAACGTAAGTTCAAGACTTTACGGGATGCTAATTTAACAATACTATATTTTATAACAAATACATATAGATAAATATCCAAAACCCACGTCAATCTGAAAGATTATTTTCCATCTTGACCCGACCGGGGATCGAACCCATTAGGCCACGGAGGTCGTCAGTCGTCAGAAATGCATGGTACCTATTGGTTATATGTATGTATATGTTATTTGCGCAACAAAATTGAAGTTCAAAAAAGAAAGTTCAATTTGAAATCGAATCTCTCTGATTAGTAGGTATGTAGGTAATATATATATTACTTTTTTATAATAGGATTCTAATCATACAATGAAGTTTTTTGATATCAGATTTATTTCAAGTGTTCAAGATAATTCTACCATGCAAAGCAATCCACAATACAATACCATTAACCAAATAAATACACACAATTCAAAGCCAAGCAAGACAAAAAAAGCCATATGATTTTTAAGAACCATTTAATTTTATTTAATAAATAAATCAAGTCATTCTTGTAAACGTATTAGCGATTTTGCGAGTATTAAAAGCTTTGCTGCGCCATCTATTGATTTTTTTGTGAACTATCGTATGAGAATTTATAACATATGGATTTATAGCGGTTTTATTGAATTTTACTATGTTGTTCAAACAAAAAAAATACGTCTTAATAAGAATAACAAAAATGTCTAATGACATTTTTGAATTATTTTTTAAATAGCTGAGATATGAGTTTTTTTTTATATATTTCGGCCATTTTTAAAAATTTCGAAAAACTGGCTCGACTAAAAAATTCTATAAAATTACCGAACCTGCTTACAAAATTTCATGAGAATCGGTTCAGAAATGCGACCTGTAGGCGATAACATCCGGACAGACAAAAGAATTTTCGGCTAGTGGAAACTGAGACGCTTCGCTCGCTGCGCTCGCTCGGTCGATAAATACAAAGCGTAAAACAAATGTACCATTTTGCATAAAAGCGGCAGGATATATTATTTCTATAGAGTATAACAATAGAGACAAAATATGACAGGCAATAATGATGAAATTAGCTTTCAACCCCAAAACTGCAGAGCAATTCAAGGAACGCGCGTTACATGCAGAATGCTGTTTCAATTAAATACAACGTTTGTCACACAAATAGGTACATACTATGAAAGGCTACATTGAACAATGCAATTAGTTTAAAGCGCAGAATTCTCCGCTCCATACAAGAAATTTCATTTTATATCTTGGATTAATGTCATAAATCGCTCCGTTCCACGCTCCTCCAAGTTTCAAATCGTTTGTTTTGTTTAGAGACGAAACTTAATGTGACTTAAACGCTGTCGCGGATGTAAAACTGAGGGAACGACACGTAAAA
The DNA here is from genome assembly GCA_018467065.1 of Ephestia elutella. Taxonomy (NCBI): domain Eukaryota; kingdom Metazoa; phylum Arthropoda; class Insecta; order Lepidoptera; family Pyralidae; genus Ephestia; species Ephestia elutella. Next base: position 8,575,991 of record CM031569.1, read on the forward strand.
TTGTGGTGCGAGGGTCTGCTCACACCTACAGGCAACATTATTTTTAAGAAATGTTGAAAAAAATTAAACAAAAACATTTTCATTTCTCGCCCAATAAATCAAAGCCTTAGAGAAGCCTTAAAAAATTTAATATTCTTCTTCGAATTTAAAAGTATCTTCGAATTTTATAAATACTTTTTGTAGCTACACTACATGTCCCACTGCTGGGCAAAAGCCTCCCCACTTCCACTAAATACTTACTTTAAAAAAAATGTTGCGGCCAACTTGTGTATAGACTTTAAAAATTATTAGCCATAATTTACAACGAACGAGCCTAAGTACTCGTATAATATGATGAATAACATCTGACATCTCGCTAATAAGCCACAATGCGTGCTATTTGGCCAAATCAAATAGCATGTGCCTTACTGGCTACCTGTTATGCACTTCAGCACATTTTCATGAAACCACCATCAGATTGCAGGAAAATGAGAGAAAATATGTTCTTCAGTACATGTATTTGTAAAATTGTAAAAATTATCCAATTCCTGTAGATGTGAACAGACGTTCGCCGCGCGGAATGCAGAGTCTCATCCGCGCCGCTTTCAAGCATTTTTCATGTGACATTCCGCTTTGTTGCGGTTGGGAAATAAATTAGTAACAATTTCATTGTTTGCGAGAATTATTTCCGCCGCTTCTGCAGCTAACGTCGCAGCAAACAATACGGGGGGGGACACTTGTCATTCGTTACGTGATTAAAGCATATTTATTTATGTCGAGTTTTTTGTGATAGTGTGTGACAATGTATCGTATCGCAAATATTCGGAAACGTAAGTAACTTATCTTAGATTATTGTCGATTTATTTTTAAAGATTAATGGTTTGATAGAAATTGTTAAGAGAATTGTTGCGTGTGATTCCTTGCACATAAGGATACCGACAAGAGTAGGTATATGTAGTTATATAAATGAGTAGAAATTGTAGATAAGAGTTAATTATAAGTGGATAATAATAAAAGCCAAATAGTGAGATAACAACAAGATTATAATTTTCTTTAATTAAAACCTCAATTCAGATAATAAATTATGTATATTTTCTACTTACTTTTGTAATTCACGAGAGCCGTAATATTGGCCTCAAAAGCTAGAGAAAGTTTGGATATTTTTTGTTCATACTTCCTATTTTAAGGTTTAGTTGGGGAAGCGGCTTAATTAAAATTCGTTCACTCTGACTCTGAGGCACCGTGGTTACTTACATTCAGGGCTACCAACGCGAACAACTTGGTATAGATTTTGGCACCGACAGTAATTATCTAGGTTTCATTGTATTAGTTACATTCTTACTTGTATCATAGGTTATATTGTAATGTTTGTGATTGTGAGGCATGATAACTTCTGATTCAAAGATTTATTTGTTCTGATTAGACCCAAGTGCAGTTTAAAAATGGTCAAGTTTACTGCAGTTTAATTAAACTCAAGTATATTTATTTGAAGTATAGTTTATGTCATATAAAATTAAACTAAACTCTAGTTTACCTTAACCTAAAACAAAATAAAGAATTTTTTTAATTTACCCTGTAATTGGAGAAATGGTTGACGACACACGTGAAGTGTGAAGTGCACCTCGCGGCCCTGCGTCACCATGTGGTCCTCCAGCGCCTGCAGGAACTCCGGCTCCATCCCCGCTTGTATCGGCATTTCACCTTTTTACAATAACTTTAAATTATATAATTTTACCCTATAGTTTGAGAGGTGGTTGATGACGCACGTGAAGTGCACGTCGCGGCCCTGCGTCACCGTGTGGTTCTCATGCGACTGCAAGAACTCCGGCCTCGTCCCCATTTGTATCGCATTTCACCTGTTTACCACTTAAAATTACATGATTTACCCTATAGTTGGAGAGGTGGTTGACGACGCAAGTGAAGTGCACGTCTCGGCCCTACGTCACCGTATGGTTCTCCAGCGCCTGCAGGAACTCCGGCTCCATACCCGCTTGTATTGGCATTTTACCTGTTTACAACTAAAAATAATATAATTTACCCTATAGTTGGAGAGGTGGTTGACGACGCAAGTGAAGTGCACGTCGCGGCCCTGCGTCACCGTGTGGTTCTCAAGCGACTGCAAGAACTCCGGCCTCGTCCCCATTTGTATCGCATTTCACCTGTTTACCACTAAAAATAACATGATTTACCCTATAGTTGGAGAGGTGGTTGACGACGCAAGTGAAGTGCACGTCGCGGCCCTGCGTCACCGTGTGGTTCTCCAGCGCCTGCAGGAACTCCGGCTCCATCCCCGCTTGTATCGGCATTTCACCTGTTTACAATAAAAAAAATAACTAAAATAATTTCTTAGTTATCATCTTCACAATAAGTCGGAAAAATGTAGTGAAACAGGACAAGCCGTTTTGAAGGTGCACAATATTATTTCTCATTCCAAGTCACACAAACCTTCTTCGATCTGTATTATTACATCATAAAAATAAATATGGTCTGGATAGACAGTCTCTCGTTAGAATCTGGTTGTATTTGTACATGTATAAGTTTGAATTGGATTCCTATATTGATAAGTGGGCAATATCAAAATGAATACAATTTCACAAAAAAATGATGACTACTCTACAGATAATAAAATATCCTCACGTCCTCAACATTAGCCAAGTCATGGAAACTGAAAACGGAAATTTTGGTGAGTATTTTTAATTCCGTCATCTCCCCCGATGGACGATCCGACAAACTTTGTAATTTAGTTAATTTTATTTGAAAACAAGTGCTTGAATCCACTTGAGGCAATTTCCTAAATAAATTAATATTCAATTTCCGTCAGATGAGGTATTAACTTGTCGATGTTCTGTGAAGTATGATTACTGAAATATTTTGGCTCGAGAATAAGGCCGGAGGCGAAATAATTTGAGTATTAGTTGTTTCCTATTGTTGATCACAGAAATATGGGAATCATAATTTGTTCATTTGCAAATAAGTAGGTTTAAAATATGTTTTCTGAAGTTTCTGAGTAGGATTTGCAATTGAATAATCCTATCTTACTAATATTATAAATGCGAAAGTTTGGATGTGAGTTTGTGAGTCTGTGAGTTCGTGAGGATGTTTGTTACTCAATCACGCAAAATCTACTGAACGGATTTTGATGAAATGTGGTATACAGTAAGAAAAATATCGGGAATAGCACACAGGGTACTTTTTATCCCGAAATTCCCACGGGAGCGAAGCCTCGGGGCGCAGCTAGTATATCATAATTAATTTATTTCGAATACTGCATTAAGTTGTTATTATCCTGCATGTAATGAAATCTACAACTACCTAAGTAATATTATAATCCTGTAACCATCTTAACAATGCCAGGTAATATTATGCCAGCCATTAGTAACTGCAGTGGTATAACGTGACGGATATTCGCCGAGATAGTGCGCTGTGACATGTAGCTGCCATTCGTTCTCCTCGCAAACATCTTGATAGTTTACTGCGAAGCTATTACTCCTCTAATTTTATGAATGGATTTATGGCATCGAATAAGTTAAATTACATGTTTGGGTTCAGTACATTTCACTGCTACATGCGTAGAAAATAATACCATTTTTAGTGATTAGGAAATGCTATTTTGTAAGTTACTATATTTGTGATTGTTTAACTTTATAATATGGAACTTTGTAATATGTTTATAAAGCTCTTATAGGTAAAAATCATTAGGTAGGTGTTTTTTGAGTTTATCGCATTTAGATTAAAAAATGATGGAAGATTCTATTTTGTTACATTAATGTGAAATTGGAAATAATATACGCTAAAGGGGAAAAGGACGTGATAATATTCGTATGTATATACGCTAATATTTAACAAACCTGTTACGAAGACACTGAAAAACGTAGCCAGCCACCAGGCCGTTTTGGTCGACGACGAAAACATGTGTTCCGCAATACTCCGCCTGAAATAAATACAAATTATACCGTATCAATTAAGATACTACTAAAAATATATCGATATCAAATAGCCGACGATTTTCAATCAATCGTATTTTTTGTTTATATATTTTTTTATACAAATTGTTCGGTAGTAAAAGTACTATCGAATAATAGCACAATACTGCATAGGTATGCGGCACATTCAGCACCGGATACAAACACCTTTTTCCATAAAAGTGTCGGCCACACATGATACAAACCCATTTAACTCGAAATCGAATTCCTAACTCCATATTTTTTTATATTCGAATTCGTTTCAATCTATTCACCTATACGAGTTGGAAATAACAACGAAAATACATTTAATGTTTATCTAAAATAAGGTCCAAATTATCGATAGAAAAGTATTGTATCTTTTTGTTAAATTATTTTTAAGTTAAGATTTGTTTATTAGTCTAACCTACCACTACCGGCCTCTTGAAGAACTAATATTTAAATCAATCCCTTATCTAAATTGTATAAATTGTATTCTATTATATAATTCCTTTTGAATATGAAACGTCTACAGTCTCTTAGTTAGTGCCTTTCATAGTAAGTCCCTAACTGTTACAATTTTTTTACATTTTAGATCCGTATTTTACCACTATTCTGATAAAATTTAATAAAACGTCAAATAATAAAACACAAAGGAAAAATGCAGCACAAGATCTCGATAAATCGAAATGATTGTCGGAGAATCAAGGCCCACATTTTCATAAGCAGCGAAGGCGGTCAGCTCAGCACACCCGCTAGATTCAATTACGTCGAGCTGACACGGCGTCACAACTTTGACCAGCGGGCCAGACCTTTGCGGGACGAACAAATTGACGTTGATAGCAACTGATTTGAGCATACTTTGGCGTCGTGCATGCAGAGACAGTGGAGGTTGTGACAGACTCGCCAAAAATGGACATGTAAGTTATTAAAAAGACCACTTATTTCTATAGGAATAAGTAGTACCGTTGTACTCAGTTTTACTATAATCTTGTTTCCTCTCTATGTATTTGTTGTGTACAAAAGATATAAATAAATAAAAAGTCTTAAGGTATCTACTTTTATTGTTATCTAAAGTTTTAGTAACTCTTTTCCTGGTTTGTATCTGCTTTTGTCCGTGTCTTCAAACGCAGTGTATCGTTTTGTACTCTTTAAACTTTCATCTAAATAATACAAAGATAATCCCGTCTATCATTCTAGCTAGACGGTGCGACGTACCTACCTAATTATGTTTTATAGATGTAATTATATTTATCATGATAGTTTGTTTTCTGAAGGGCCTAATTCAGCATAAATATTTTCATAAGTTTGGAAGATAGAAAAAGAAGTTTGCTCCAATAAAGGGCAGTTCGCGAGTAGGAAATAAATCTTATTTCCGACGTAAAGGTCGGTAATCACGGCCCAGCGTTTTTGTCACTGGCATCACTATTCCCACAGCGTCCACCGCTAATGAATAGCGTTTGTATTTACACGCATAAGATCAGCGAAAATGTATGTTGAAAGCATTGTAAATAATGACAGATTTCTTCGAAGAACCCATATGAAAGGAGACCCATTGTTGCGTATAATCTCGTCGTATCAGGTAGTACACATGCAGTTTTGTAACATAATAGTAAAAGGTGTTCTCTAACAGGTAAAATGCTTATTTGTCGGATATTTTCTCTGCACATAAGTATATACATTACAGGATTCTGGGCCGTGTTTATTATAAATGGTGTTCATTAGAGCGGTACAGCGGAACGTGATGCGACTAGAGATAGCAATGAAAAATGCCGTGACCTGAAGACCTGCCTTCAGCCTAATAACAAACATAACCTGATTAGATTTGATAATGCAAAATTTCATGTAGGCATGTTGTGAGTAATTAGGATTACATTCATCGATATGAAATTTAATATTTCATTTTTTATATATTGCTAAATGAATAGGTATTCATATACCTCTATCTCTCAGCCGAAAGACGTCCACTGTTGGACAAAGGCCTCCCCTAAGGATTTCATCCATGGAGGGTTTTGCCGTAATCGCCACGCTTGGCAGGCGGGTTGGCGATCGCAGTGTGATGGCATATTACGCGGAAAGATGCTGCTGCCCATCCTCCGGTGTTTTAAATCCCTTAGTCGCCTCTTACGACACCCACGGGAAGAGATGGGTTGGTGCTATTCTAGGGCCACACCACAGGCCAAACATATACCTACTAACCAGGCATATACCTACTAACTATATAAAAACCAAATTGTTTAATTAGAAATCGAACTCTTATAAGCATACTTTCTTTGTCTCATACATTTTCATTTCTTCAAACTACATTTCAATACGACTAGTGCCGTATATGAACATTAAGGCAAAGACAATGTTATTATATGGTTTTTCTTACTCAATCACTCAGGTTTTTCTAAATCAATTAATTACATCACTTAGCGAACTCAGATTGTTGGATTCCCAACAATACAATAAAACTAAACCAAACGGACCACCCACCAATCTTTAGGGTCCGACCGCCGTCGAACGTATGGGACATTACCGTTACTTTTGAATAGGGAAACCTTACAGCGAATTAATCCTCACCACCGCAAACAGACAGGATCGTAGTTCCACTCGATCTGAACAGCAATCAGTAAACATGGCCAAGAAATAAATATCCTGTGCCCGCTCCCTCGGGAACTAATTGCTGATCTCTCTGTATTGATGGCGCATGCCGGGATCAATGTAAATTATCTAGTGCCACTGATCCGCGGGAACCGATTATCGTACATCACTATTGTTTTATTACGAATACTTTGGAGCTAGTATAATCAGTATCTGCTATAGTGTTTGCCTTACAGGTGGTTCGAGATTTTTGTAAAATCTAGATACTCTTTTGGGCTCAGCTTAGGTGGAAATTGGGATAAAATATTTCCCGTTCTCAATAATTGGGTTCTCAAACACAACTACACGCGTTATTACCCCAGAAAATTATGCATTCAAACTCTAATTTAAACACTTATTCCAATAAGACTTAACATAGTGTAAACAAATTCTTGTTTCGAAACTTACACAAGAATTTTAAAAAATATGTGTAAAAGCTCAGAGGAAATAAAATAATTCCTATTTAATTTTCAATACTACAGCAAACAATAAATTAAACAATGGAAGCGGAGCTCGTATATCTTCTGTTTACAGTTTTTCAAAATAAAAAGTACGGAAGTTACACTTCATGTACAGTGAATTTTTATTGGTAGCAAATTAGTGAAAAATAGTTCATGAAAAAATTATATATTAAAATACCGGTACATTTTAAAAATCAATCTTCTTAACTCATAAATAATCACTATGGAATTTACAAATGTCACAAATTCCGCAGTAATTTTTGGGGATCCTGTCAATACTTTTTGCATTTTTTTTTATTATTCGAAAAGTAATAAAATGCATACAATAAGTCATAAATTGTTTAGAGCATAATGCGTATTTTTCTCTACCCCACTGATGGGCAAACGTCTCCCCATCTCCTTCAAAATTATCCTGTCCAATGCAAACTCCAGGATTGAAACAGTTTTCTAATCCTCTTCATACCCGGCTTCACCTAACTTTAACTTACCACTACCAATACTACTTTATAGTAGTTATATGTAGAAATATTATTTAGTGATAACTACGTAAACAGAAGTTAAGTATGGGAAGATGGTAAGTGATTATCGTAATAATGTCACGTTTTATTATCAAGAGACTATAACATACCTGATACAAGTATAACTGTATAATATCTCATGTCATTCTTGAATACAGTTACTTTACATAAGGAAACTTCTCTCCAAGAATAACACAACTTACTACTTCTTGAAGTATAATTTTGAAGAAGTTTGAGAACAGAATAATACATTTCCGCCGAGTCAGATTCTCAGCAGCTATAAATTATGAAATAAATCGTTCAAATATTTATGATATCTGAATGGTATCAAATTTTAACTTGGAAGTTAATTGTCACAGTGAAATATTGTTGTCAAATTATAAAGGTAATAGAATACTTTTACAAAGCATTAGTTTATTTTAAACTTTAAATTACGACATCGAAGAGGCAGACAGTGAATACTTTAGGAAAGGTATCCTAAGAATACTAATTCTTAGGATACCTTTTTCCTTTTAAAATACAGAGCCCTTAAAATATTTCTAACAATGGCTGCCTCCGAATAGTCAATTGAAAGATGACGACCCGATAAGCAGCAGGGCTGTAACATAAAACTTGATTGACCGGAAAAACGATGAAGACATTTTCAAGCATAATAATGGATTTATTCGTATCTAAAGATTCAATTAATCATTTGAAACAGGCACTTATTGGTCTGATTTGATATAATTATTAAGAGCGAAACGCAAAACGGTAATTAAATACTCATAAGCGTACACTGCCGGCTATCAATAACGCCAATGAACGCTCAAAGTAACAGCCACATGAAATCGAGCGACGTACAGTGAACAACATAATTAGATTTCCCTGTCTATTCGGCGGTACTTATAATTATAATGATTTGAATGTAATAAATTCAAATATGGATGTATTCGAGGGTGTTACAGGCAACACTGGTGTCGGATTTTTACAAGTCACCTAAAAGTCTCTGATTTTACATGTCAAATTGATCTGCAGTCGCTTTTGGATACTAATCGATCGCCGAGCCGATTGCATTTTATAATTAGGCTACATGATCTACATTGATCAAAGTAAATGTTGATAGGTCAAAGGCAATTGTCACAGGGTATACATTGTCACTCTCTCTCTCTCAGCCAAAAGACGTCCACTGCTGGACAAAGACCTCCCCCAAGGATTTCCACAACATACATTGTCACACAAAAATTTATCTATAGTAGTGTAGCGCAGGATCGGTCGTTGTGGAAATCCTTGGGCGAGGCCTTTGTCCAGCAATGGACGTCTTTCGGCTGAGAGAGAGAGAGTGTAACCGGAATACTCTTACTTACTTATGATGTGGACTGTACCAATGAAAATTCACTCAATTCGCTTATTTATGACGACAATTAGGGTTCCGTCATGAACAATGCGCGTGTTTAATTCACTGAAATGCATTACCGTGACCAGAAACTGGGGGCGATTAAAGAGAAAAAGAGGGTCAATCTGTAATTTTGGAAAATAGACATAATATTACGTCTATGAATCTGTAACATTTTCCCATGTAAAGGGAAAAGGGATTGTAAATAAAATAATTTAATACAAAACAAAAAACTAAAGAAGTAGCTTGTGACGATTTTAAAGTGGAAAAAATAATACATAAAACTTTTTTCCAAAAAAGTGAACCGACTTCCATCATAAAACTTAAAATCATGAAATAACAATAAAGCAAAATGTATTAGCATGCTACCTACTGAATGAGGTGAAGTCGGTGCCAAGTGCAGGACTATGTAATTGTTTAGCTAGGCATTTTGTATATGTACCTACATGATTCTAATGTTAATTTATATTAAATTTGGCACCGACTTCACCTCATTCAGTAGGTAGCATGCTAATACATTTTGCTTTATTGTTATTTCATGATTTTAAGTTTTATGATGGAAGTCGGTTCACTTTTTGGAAAAAAGTTTTATTTTATCATTTTTAGTGCTTCTACACCTTTTCATTTTCTTTAATAAAAACTTAAACTTTTCTTTCACTGGTGGCCGAAAATAAATAATTAAGAATTCGAAACTTTTAAGTCAGTTTGATTTGAAATGTCAGAACATGTCAAATTGTCTATTATTTTTGGCACAAAATAGACCGTGAGCACGCGACGACCAAACCTTCCTTATTTTAAAAATGCTGAATGTTTCTCTGCGTGCTATATATGGGTAAAAAATATTAGCGACTAGGTATGAAGTTTGGATCTTAGTTGCTTATGCAGGTAATATGGATAGCAAGGATGATTTTTATAGGTATAAAAAGCACCCTTGGGGCCTTCCAAAGTAATATTAAATTCAGCTTTTATAATAAAACAAATATTAGTCTAGCAGGGGTTTCTATCTGCACCAATTGCCTGGCAATGGATGGCGTGATTTCTTATATTATTAGGAATACAATCTTTAAAAAACTTTACTTTAAGGAAATTGAGTTAGCACTTTAAATGTTATTGCTACAAATAATCTGCCTAAGTAATAATGATCCAACTTTTATAGTCGCTAATCGCTATTTCTATGTTGGGAACATACACAAAAAATCTTTAGTTTTAATAAAATAAGGAAGGGCATGCTATCGCGGGCTTTTGCTCTATAATGCAATGTTGGAATTTTTATATTTTGTTAGGTATCTTTAAAATTACCGAACAGAATCTGACGTGGTTAAAATGGGACCAACTTGGGTATATACCATTACGAATAAAAAAACAATTTCGGAAATCAGTCCACTGTAGGCGGAGAAATCGGCGAACATACATAAAAAAAAAACATACATACATCGAAACATATAACCTCCTCCTTTTTTGGGAAGTCGGTTGCAAAATAAAATGAATAATCAACGATATATACAACAACTACTAAACAATAATACATACGTGTCGTTATTTGTCAGAAAGTTATACAGTGGACAAAAGTTGTCCTGAAAGTATTCAGATATTTTTATTTATTTTTACATTTAGCTATTATTTTCAAAAGACTTTTCTACCCTAGAAAACTGTAACAGTTGGCTAACTAGATCCGGTCAGCGCGACCCGACCAATATCCCGAAGCTGTCACCCACCATTAGTCATGGAGACGATTCCACGTGCCGCCAACACAACGTAAATGATAAATACCTTTTTTGTTAACTGGCAAATGGACGAGTTTGAATTATGACGTTTACCTTATTGTGATGCTTTTTAAAATTATTTATGAATCAAAAATGTCTTCAAAATATTGTCTAAAAAATAAGTACTTGATTTGCAATAGAAAATTAGATGGACTTTTAAACTTTCGCGTGCCACAATAGCGACGTCTCACCGACGACGTTCGGAGACCACGGCCGGTGCGAGGTGCAACACATATCGAAACATTCAAAAAATAAGAAGGATTTAAGCTTTTAAAATTTCTCGTTTTGCATAGGCCTATGTGTAAAGTTGATTTAAAAAATATTTCTAAAAAGAGAACTTATTTTTATAAAAGTGATTAATTTATGAGTACCTACAGTAGATATTTATATAAAGGTATCTTCTTTGTAAGGCCTCTATATTAATTAGTAGAGTAGACGGCACTTAAGCTTTATTTTCTTGAAGAAGCTCGCTAAATTTAATCAAAATCATTTAGTTAATAGTTTTCAAAAGTACTTAAACATTTTAATGTTCTTTTCTATGGGATTTTTATTTTAATAACCACATTAAAAAACCTAAAATGTTGAATTATAAAAAGTTTCATCACTTAATTGTTTGAACAGCATTTACATGTATTATTCAGATAAGTACCTATTTCTTTCAAAAGTAAAGAAAACACTAAAAAATCTAACGATGTTTTCCTGTAATGGAAAGATTTTGATACTACTGCAACTGAATGATTTATTATAAAAAAATTGTTTCCTCGGGAATCCTCCAACGTGTATTTGCAGAAGTATCTGAACTAACATGAAATAATGCAGTTTAGTTGACTGCATACCTCCTAATCCACAAACCAATGTTATTAATCCTAATTAATGTAATATTTGCATTCGGATTCCTATAGGCCACACTCCACACCTGCTAACTAAATATCCGATATTTGTTAAACCTGCGGTTCAGTTAAATCCCTGATTTAATTGGCATTCATCTGATTCTCATTGCATAATCGCAGTAATATCTTATTAATCGCTTGTTTAAAGTTGAAATTATTTAGTAACAATAGGGGACCGGCCAAGGTATGAGAATTGTTAAAATTATGTGATTTTATGATAGAATACATATAACTTAACACATTTTGCGACTTTTCAGCACGAGTTTATTCCCCGGAGCTAATTTATTAGTGTTCAAACTTTTTGGGAAAGTCCATTTTCTACGCGTGGCGTCATAAGAATGCACGTTTATTTAGGGGCGTTTTGATATCGTCCAAACATCATCGCTTAAAAATATGAATTGTTTTTGCTATATCTTGGGAAATACTTTGGTTATTGATGTAATTCTTTAAAGGAAGATTCTATTATTGTACGATATTTCAAAGAAGCATCAAAAAAAAAGTTGTTCGGTCCTGTAATAATGACGGTACGGTACCTTGTTTGAGAATATCCCTATTTCACCGAATCCTATCTCAGGGGTACAGGTTTCTCTGCATCAGATTGTACAATAACGCACTGTAGTTTTTGAATAGTGAGAATTAAAAAGGCCTATCTTTCCCGATTCCCAATATACTAATTAGGTTATAATAACTATAGCCAAACGAAAAACACATACGTAACGGAAGCACGTATGACTCTATTAACAAAATTATTGTATATTTCAATAACTTAAAATAAATTTTGACTGCATTATAAGGATGTGCAATTCAAAACAGATCGTTTATATTGTCCTCAATAAATCAAAGGGAAAAAGTTTGAGCTTCTCAAACTTCAAGCGTCTCAAAGAAATTGTTATGAAGAAATGAAAGTTATTTAGATTGTGATCGATTTCACAATTTATCTCGTCCTTGGGAAACTTATTGCGATTTGAATATCTGTGCGGATTGACAGCACATTTATAATTCCTAACCAATACAGAAAAAAATAAGAATTTAGTGAATAATATTGATAATCTTATTCGCATCTGTTGGCTGGGGAAAATTGGATATACACAATTATTTTGTCGGCATTCGAAAGTTTGAAAAAATGTTTACAAAATTTGTTTATAAGTTAGGCTACAATTTATTAGCTACGTTCCTCTTTTATACTTTGCTAAACACGCAGCAAGGTAATCTTGCGACTTGATCACTTGACATGAAATAGATATGCGATAAATATTTTGTGTCACATATCAGCAGTAAAATAGCACTACGAATCATTATATTGAGTGTTCAAAGAATGAAGTTTTAAACACATTTTTGGGCCTTTTCCAAAGAATTAAAAAGTTTTTTAAGCAATCTCGATCCTCGCAAAAACTTGGTAATAAAGTAACATTGCTTACGTTGAAAAGTTTTCTACAAGAATTGATACGAGCAGCTTTAAAATTTCAGATTACATGATATTTCCTTGCATGCATATCCTAGTATATTATTCTTATCTTATTTATTTTCGGCTCACACACAAATTTGTGTAGTTTAAACTATGTTTAGAGCTGGCTATTGACTTTGAAATTACAGAGCTACTCATTGCAATATTTCAGTTAAGACAATAATGCATTGTATGCCTACAGTAACCTGTAATTTGACGGAAGGTAATAATACCTGAGCCCCACAACACGTCTGCTATTTGCTTCTGACTATTGTGTAACAACTGCTATTGAATGGTATGGGCGGGCGTGTAAGAGATTGGTAATATTAATTTTACCCTATGATTCCAGCAGAATGTGAATATTGCTTCTGATCATTCGTTACAGATCCGTGCAAATGCTTTTCAAGATTGGTATATTAGGTATTTACACCAAACGATGAATTAAATTTGAATAATGTTGACCTATTTTTTTTTTTCTTCCATCAGCTACGGTTCTGGAGTTCGCTCGTCCAAGGAAGCCCAGATTCGTAGCCTATCTGTTTACCAGGTTTTATCTTCTTCTAATAGAGTGTGTTAATACTAAAACTGGTGTTAGATTTTATTTAAGTCGCCTAAAGGCATCTGATCCGGGTTTTATTATATCAGTTTACTAAATTTCATCAAAATTCGCGTAGCGGCTCAGTCGTGATTGAGTAACAAACATCTCACTCGTATCATCCAAACTTTCGTGTTTATTACGTAGGATGATTTCGTCTGTGTGGACTGTAGAATTGCCTTCGCGAAAATAGTGAAGAGGCCACGGAACTGGATCCACAATACAGTGATATTGCGGAGTGAACTTAATTAAGCGTCGCAAACAAGACAAATGAACTGTCAGCGCTAATGCCCGCGACCAGGATGAGATGTTTCCTACTTTTTACGAGGGAGGGCAGCGGACAAATTGTTACCTTTGATGAGGTGACGCTCTCGAAATATATTTTTGGTATTTTTTAACTGTGTCCCACAGCTGGACAAAGGCCTCTCCTCACTATAGTTACTTAGCCACCCTTTACTTGTAAAATATTAATATTGAAAATGTTTTTTCGTTCGCTCCAGTAGGACCCAATTTTCGCTGAAAGTGCGACTCGCAAGTGATACCCTGAGGCTTAGTGCCACAAGGACGTACAAGGGCTCAAAAGACGCGGAATTTTAAGGGCTTTAAGAAGATGTAAAAAGTATTTTGGAAAAGTCAAAAACTTTTTTGGAAATCGAAAAAAACCGACATCAACCGAAAAATCGTGTGTTTTCACAGAAAATTCCCGATATCTCGAGAACGTGGCCGAATTTCAAAAATAAAAAGCACCTCGGTATTGAACCAAGGATCATTTTGGGTTATTATACTTTTTTGGATAAATTGGTTGTATATTTGTGAGAAATTGTACGGTAATGGGAAATTATTACAAACATGATTTTTTTTTAATAATCTATAATAGGTTAATTCATTTTCAATGCCCTTTCAAGTCGTGTAGATTCTTTTGAGATCTGTGTTTTTTTTTTATCTAAATGCTTTATAATTTCAGCTGAAAGTCGACAAGAAAATACTTATTTAAATTGACAATTTGGGTTTGTTTATAAGTAATTTACACTAAAAGCATCAAAATGTTCTATTAACTAATGCTGAAGTCGTAGTTGCCCTAAACCACGTTACGAGACGTGCATACGTGCCAATATTTAGAATTGAAGTTTCATATCCATACAATATTATGTTTCTCTAGTTTACCAAACTATACTCCATTCGTGAATTATATTGAACTTGTATTACATGTAAGTGAGCACTAGGTGTACGTTATTCCATTTCAGTTTTATAACTTAATCCTTTCAGAGGTCGGTTGAAATGTTTCTATATTTCTAATCATCATTTTCGTGAAAGTATTCGATATCTAACAAATAGGCTACAAGATTAAAAGGGACCTTTTAATCTTGTAGCCTTGTTTAGTTAGTCTATTACTGAATTTTCAAATTGTAAATCTAT
This sequence comes from Ephestia elutella, assembly GCA_018467065.1. Lineage (NCBI taxonomy): Eukaryota > Metazoa > Arthropoda > Insecta > Lepidoptera > Pyralidae > Ephestia > Ephestia elutella. The sequence goes on from CM031569.1 coordinate 8,590,995, forward strand.
CCATCTATCCTACAGAAGAACCCATAGAATGTTTTTTTTTTTCTAAGTTTTGAACCAAACTTAAATTTTAGCTGCACATATTGCCTCAAAAAAATAAACTACGTTAGATATAAACGAGAATCTTTTCTGAAATCCTGTGTGGTACATTTTATTGTTCCGTTTGCGAAAACGCTGCAATTCACGATATGACATGTGACGCGAATGGTTGCTTGGAGATTTTTCTGTTTTCTGACTATTCTGTGGCTGGTCAATTTGCTGAATAGGTTGATGGTGTTTTAGGAGTCTTTTGAATACATTGGTCGACTGAACATTGACAATCGTTAGTGCAATTTTTTTGTTAAACCGATTCAATAATTATATTTTTTTTAATATTTCTAAATCTCTGCTACAATCCTATCCTTCAGTATGATCTATATTAATTATATAGATCATTACATAATGCTTGAGTTTTATTTAAAAAAAAATTGATAAAGTTACTGTTGTTCATGCAGTCCTTTAATTTTACGTCAAAAACAAAGTCTCGAAAGGCCATGAATATTTCTTATAAACTGTAAGCTCTGATCTCCCAATATAGAATCAACGATTAACATTTTTTATCGCGCCATTAACATTTCTCATTTCCGAGCTATGATGGTGGAATATTAAACATTTTAAAAATCTTTAAAACAAATCTAAATCCTTTTCACTCGCCTGTTAGCTCCTTGTTCGCATTTATTAGAATTTCCTTTCCGTATCCGCTGAGCTATCTAACTTGAGGAAATCGGCGAAATTATTGAATACTTTAAGCAATTTGATTTTTCAAGTAAGCTATTTTATTTTTGAAATGATTATTATCTTAAGCAGAAATTCCATAGGGAATATGGTACAAATGTAGATAAGTAAAAAATTAAGAATTTAGTGAGTCTATAATTACAATAGCTTTTATTCGCCTAACCTAAATTAGATATAAGATACTTTCCTACTAGAGTGCGATAGTTATTCATAAAAAATAATTTCATTGAATGAATTCCGACGTTCGTAACACTAGCAAAACAATATCATAACTTTTCAACTAATGAACAGTAATACTAATTAATTTGTGTAACACTGTTGTTAATGTCAGATGACAGCCTAATGCCTAATGCTTAGCATAATTATGTGCATGCTTGTATTTTATATTACCCGTGAAAATTTCGGGAAATACTTTCTTTGGACCTACATGCCAAATTTCAGCTTCCTATGCCCAATGGTTTTGGCTGTGCGTTTTCTGTCAGTCACTCAGTCAGTAACGGAATAATTTTATAAGTATACTAGCCGCGCCCCGAGGCTTTGCTCCCGTGGGAATTTCGGGATAAAAAGTACCCTATGTGCTATTCCCGTTATTTTTCTACCCGTATTCCAAATTTCATCGGAATCCGCCCAGTAGATTTTGCGTGATTGAGTAACAAACATCCTCACAAACTCGCAGATTCACAAACTCACATCCAAACTTTCGCATTAATATTAGTAGGATTGATTAAGTTTGAATGGAAGTGATGGGATTCATTAACAAGGGAAGGCCACAAAACAGATAGATTGCGTCACAGAAAAAATATTAAAGGAGTGAGACATAGAAACTGGAAAAACAAAACGAGTACAACTAACATACTATGCCAACTGATACCATATAAATGTAAAAATGTTAAAAAATAAGTCTGTGCTTAAACGTTAATAGGACCAAGTAAAAATTATTTTTTGACCTCGGTCTGTATTCTATATATGTAGAGTAGTATAACAGTTGATCTGATGGCTGCCACCGATATGGCCGTAAAAGTGGCGGAACACTTTTCGGGAGCAATTTGATCGTTGGAATGGCATCGACACGCTAAGAAGAAGAAGAAGTATAACAGTTGACTAAGTAATCGTTAAAATTGATAAATAAAATACGAAATAAGAGTTATTCTGCGAGAGCAGACAATAAGATACAAGAGTATAAAATGAGAATATATTTCGATTCGTAGAATACCAACTTGGTGTTTATTCTACTAACGTTAATTCGTTATTGTGTCTCAATAGGTTTTCAATAGTAGTATTAAGCAAAAGTTTAAGTTTACGTAATTAACTAAAACTTCGACGCTCTACAAAATTAATAACAGCCCGCGGGTAAACAAAACAGTATTTCCTAGAAAACAAAATATGGAGCTTAATGTAAACTGAACTTCATGTTTCTATTATAAATGTACACGAATATTCCCAATAGCTAACAGGTAATTGTAGGAGTCGACTTAAAGATGTGAATGAATAAGCCATTGAGGCCTCGATATAACATTGACATAAAGGGAGCTTTTCGGCGGGAACGCCAATATTGGCCACTAGTTAATATTCGCTTCATTTTAAGCAGGGTTAGGTTGTCATTAATAATTCTTATTACGTCTAATGAAAGGCAACTAAAAGGTATTATAGTACATACGTAGACTAAATACATATAATAAAAGAACCAGGCTATAATAGCAACATTATTTGTGTCAGCTTTTCCTTGCGACTTCGCCAAGTGCACCAAAACCGCATAAAAATCTGTGCAGTAGGTATAGGTTCTAAGCTGACCTAACTAAGTGGCCTAGATGCCTGAAACATTGAGATCATATAAATTAGTTATATTTGAGGGTTTAGAATATTACATGATATTTTTTTTTTAATCTGTTGAAATATCAATAAAATTAAATAATGTAGACAGGTAGGGTCAAGTCGTCTATTCCCATTGTAGGTTCTCTACTATGAGACACCGGAAAAATCTTGCTCTGCCTTTCACTATTAGTGGGATGGTTAAAAACCTAGATTAATGGATCTATCAATGATCCCAATTCTGACAGAAGCGAAGTTCTGACGTAAAACTAATAGTTAGCAAAATACAAAATGGACCATTTTTTGGTCCATCCTGAAGATAAAAAAGTTAAAGACGAACCTTTAGCCAGGCTTACGCCTGTAAACACAAAGCTCTATGTGGTCGCCCCTGACCACCGGACGGACATATTCCGGACACTACATCGCCATCAATCATTTCGATACGACGACGTTGACGGACACCCCGACCCGACGACTCTGTTTACATGTGTCACTCCACGTTTTGTACTGAAAGGATTTAAAACTTAAATGGGATAACTTGACGGCCATTTATTTAACTTGACGCGTTGTTAATAAATTACAGCTTTAATGAGTTTTGGCATCGATTATTAATAGCCCACTGAGTTATGGCCGCGGTTGACTTCGTTTTAATAATTACCTATTCGTTTTATAATAGTTAAAATTTTGTACTGTAATATTTTTGGCAAAGTGTCAAGAATAGTGAAAATATGACATATTCAATAAGATTTTTTTGTAAAAACAAATACAAAATACTGGGTGTTAAAGTTCTTTTTTGGGCAGTTCATTGCTAATTTTTATCATTATATGATAGAAATGACTGTCAATGTAACCGGCTACTTTCGAAACTATTGAAAAGTATAATTGTAGGCATGGTTGTTGAGTTAATTAACTGATAGAAATAGCCTTTAGCCCTTTCTAATACGTTCTTATTTATATAATCAATCATTGAACGGAAAAAGATTTTGATTTAAAAAACATAACATTTCCATATTTATCTTTAGGGATGGTAATTGAGTTAACTGATAGAAATAGCCTTTAGCCCTTTTTAATAAATCGTTAAGATCGGAAAAAGATTTTGATTTACAAAATATAACATTTCCATAGGTGGAGGAAAATAGCTGGCAGCCAAATATTTGCTTCTCGTCAGACGAAAACTGCGGCTGAGCGCTCTTGACACCGGTTAGTGGAAACCAAATACGTTCCTGCGTAGGCCGTGGGTGGGTGTGTGCGTTCTGCAAATGATACAGACTTATTCAGGTAGCTATTATTCAGTTTTATAAGAAGTTATAAATAACTAATAAATTAAGGATAATTCGCACTGAAATTTTATAAATAGAATTCAATACCTAGGTGCTAAAAATTTAAGCAGTGGTTTGGTTGCCGCGATTTGGTTTTGGTTTGATATAAGTTCTGACTTTTTATTAGATTTTGTTTTTGTTCGTTTATTTAACGACCTACCATTAGGTAGGGAAATCTGTCACAAATGTTAATCACGAAATAAAATATACCTAATCTAATGAAAGTACCTACTTATTTGAAATCGTAAATTCCCCATGTAAACAGGAATAGAACTGAATATATTGCATATTACAGTCGATAGTTCCTATGCTACATGGTACATCGCCTGGATGACCACGGCTTTGACACTGTTTGCAGAAATCAGTCCGCTATATGGAAGCGGCTGCAAATGTACTTAGCTATGCCTACATTACAAGCTAGAGATTCAATTCATTAAAATGTATTGATTTATTATAATGTATGACTTATAAAACTATTACTATATATAAGACTATTATTATTTGCATGGACATATTTATCTTGACGTTGTAGGTACCCAAATAGGTGATTGCTCGAAAATACGATGAATTTTCTGATAGTTTTGTGAATATATTTTAAGTTTGTTTTAAATAATGTTTAGTGTTTATTTAGGTTATTTATTTAGTCATTTATTATTTTAGCTCACAGTTTCAGTCTAAATAACTAATGGACTCCACTACAGCCTATTTAAATATATTATTGTCTCATATCTCGAAATTGCTGGCTGACGTATTTTTATAATGAATCAATTATTAAAATATGTCAACCGTTAATAAAGTATTTGATCTTTTTTGTCTCCGCTAATGAATAATAAAATACATACCAAATGTCGCAGAATTATAAAAATTATCAACTGTTAAAACGTATGTATCGATTTAACCTTACAACACTACAGTGTTTTAAAACCTTATTCTATGTAGCAATAATTATTATAATGGGTTTACGAAACTTTTCACGGGTTTTTGATACCTACTCATTTACTCCCCAGCTACTGGACGTACTTATATTGGTGAAATTTAGTACACGGATAGAAATATACAAAAGATTAAATAACGATGCATATTTTATCCTGAAATTTCCACAGGAGCGAAGCTTTGGGGCATCGCTAGTATTCACTAATGATACCATCAGGTCTCTAATGTAATAATACTCTTCCAGCGCTATTCATTCTATTTTGAAGTTTACATTGTTGGAACTAGAAATAGATGGCAGGATTAACGTTATCTAATGCATTTACGTGTAATACAATATGATGTATTGTGGTATTGTGCAGTTAAATTTAACGAGCCGTGTATGACGTCTTGACTTTAATTGAATGTTATCCATGTACCTAAGACCTATGTATATTAAATACGTTATAATACAACGTTTAGTTAGTAAATAAATTAACGATATTAAAACTATAACATTTTGGGTTCAATGTAATAAGTGAAATAAAATGGTCCTAATAAAAAGATAAATGAAAAATTTCATCCAAATTCGAAAACAAATATCAAATTTCCTCATAAACTTTTCGTGTAAATATTATTAGTACCAAGAATTATCATTTATCGTTTTATCTTACGGATACCATAGATTGAATATTATGTTGATTAATTTTAGATTTCTGTGATAGAAAATAAGTAAGTCTCAGAAGTAAGTACGCCTTAAATTTTTTAAACAACACATAGGTATTTAATTATTTATAACTAGCTTTTGCCCGTGGCTTCGCCCGCGTGAATTTAGTGCATTTTCCCGGGACGAAAGGTAGCATATGTCCTTCTCGGAACTTATAACTATGTGTATTAGAATTTTCAGGAAGATTAGTTCAGTAGATGCAGAGGTCACAAACAAACTCACTTTCGTATTTTTAATATTAGTTAGGTCAATCACAAACCATCACATTATGTATTTACGGAGACTTATTTAAATCAGTAAAATATTTCTGATATTAAAAAGCAGATGGTCATCGAGGTCTGTCAGTTCGGCATGATAGATGGCGAGCGCTGGCACATGTCGGCGGCATTCGATATCTGCTGCCATTTTGTGGGAAAAAAAAAATCTTTCCGGTATTCGGTGGGCGAGCCATAGGTTATTTACCACCTGTTTTGTAGGTAGTGGATATGTAAAATGGTAAGTTATTATTAACTTTATGCGCGTTTATCTATTTGCATATATCTTTTTTTTGTGATGAGTGTAGAGGAAGCATGAGAGATCTGTAACGATCGTAGCAAGTGGAAATCGCTAGTCTCTGCCTACCCCCACGGGAAAAAGGAGTGATAACATATATGTACCTATGTATGTATATTTTATAAAAGAGTTCCATATGCTTTCATAAGCAGGTACCTACATAGATTAAAAAAAAAAAATACATTCTTGTATAATTCTTATATTTTCTTCCAACTTTTATTAATAAAATATTTATTTGAGCCGCCACACTTTTTTAATTCAATACCTAACATCTCCGGCTTCAGCTTGGGAATATGTTTTCAGATAATATTAATTTTCCTCGTTTTCTATTTCAGTGAGAATAAAAGTCGATTAGATTACATATCGATCGTGTAATCTCAAACTACTTTTTCAGGAAAATGCAAAATTTAATCAAATGAGCTAATCTTTAATCGCAGTCGGATTTTTTTTTGAACAAAATTTTAATGTAGAATGAATCCCAGAATTGCTTGAGCAGATTGTTTTATGCAAACCTTTCCGACTTTATACATTGACTCATTGCTCTGAAGCTGGTAAAGCACAACTACTTATTTGTATAAAATAATCTAATTTAACTTCGCCACGCCGGATATTATCCGCGAATCCCATTTAGCATGACACGTAATAAACCAACACGATTCCAGAATTAAAACGGAGTCACACAAAAGCTAATATTCGGTTAGAACGAGATAGAAAGGAAAAACCGTCGCGAACTTGTATAGTGGAAAATAAATGAAAGGAGACAATGGAGCGCAATACAATTGCAGTGAAAAGACGCGTGGTCCGTGTGTTCCAGTTGCAAACAAGAGAAATGGAAGCGTCGCAGGTGCACGAACAATGCGCGGCGCGGAGCGGCACATTGTGCGATTGCAGCCGCCGCGATTGCCTCGTCAGCGTCAATTGGAGTTTTAAGCTCACAGTTTTGGTAACATTCTAGATTTAAGAAAGTATCTTTAGAAAATCATTTAATAAAGATGGTGAATCGATTTATTTGCAAACATTCAAATTATTTCAATACAGATTTTTTTTGACTAGGGTTTAAGAAATTCACGTTTAGTGTCAATTAAGGACCAACGCATTATAGCCGGCCTAATGATTAGATAGTCATTCGTTAAATTACAAATAAACAAGCCAAGAAGTAAAAAGGGAAGCTATCAGAAATTTATTTAGAACTAAATAAATGACTGCCAATACAGTGAAAAATCGCATAGTCTATGTCCACTTGTCCTGTCCAGCCCCAAACAAGAGAAATGGAAGCGTCGCAGGTGCACGAACAATGCGTGGCGCGGAGCGGCACATTGTGCGATTGCAGCCGCCGCGATTGCCTCGTCAGCGTCAATTGGAGTTTTAGCACACAGTTTTGGTAACATTCAAGATTTAAGAACTTATGTACCTAGATATCTAGAAAATAATTTAAAAAAGATGCGAATTAATTTATTGAGAAATATTTAAGTTATTTAGATTTTTATTGACTAGGATTCAGCAAATGCACGGTGTGTGGCAGTGTCAATAAAGGACCAACGCATTATAGCTGGCCTATTGATTAAACAGTCATTTTTTAAATTTCAAATAAACAAGCCAAGAAGTAGAAAGAGAAATCTGTCAGAAATTTATTATAGAACTGAATAAATGACTGCCAATACAGTGAAAAGTTGCATAGTCTATGTCCACTTGTCCAGCCCCAAACAAGAGAAATGGAAGCGTCGCAGGTGCACGAACAATGCGCGGCGCGGAGCGGCACATTGTGCGATTGCAGCCGCCGCGATTGCCTCGTCAGCGTCGATTGGAGTTTTAGCACACAGTTTTGGTATAATTCTAAATTTAAGAAAGTATATTTTGAAACTAATTTAATTAAGAAGGCGAATTGATTTATAGACAAACATTCAAATTAATGAAATTCAGATTTTTCTTGACTAGAATTTAACAAATGCACGGTGGTGCATTGGAGTTGTCTTTAAAGACCAACGCATTATAGCTGGCCTATTGATTAGACAGTCATTCGTTAAATTATAAATAAACAAGCCTAGAAGTAGAAATGGAAAGCAATTATAAAATGAATATATAACTGAATAAATAACAGCCAATTTGGTGAAAAGTCGCATAGTCTATGTCCAGTCTCAAACAAGAGAAATGGAAGCGACACAGGTGCAGGGAACAATGCGCGGCGCAGAGCGGCATATTGTGCGATTGCGGCCGCTGCGATTACCTTGTCATAGCGTTAATTGGAGTTTTAGAAGGATTCAAGCTGTAAGAACCTGAGTCTCTTCAAAAATCTTATATAACCGAGATAGGTAATATGGCTCTGTCTCTCTTTTCTTTTCTCACTAAGATAATGTGGAACATCATTTTTATTTCTAGATAGTGAAGGTATAACACAAGCTAGATTATGAATTAACGATTTTTTTTTGTTATGATATAAATGAAGCTTTCAAATTACTTCTCGTAGATATTATTTGTATTATTTTAATATAAAAGTTTAGTAAAGTTTTGATCTCAATGCAACGATATCGTTACATTGAGATCAAAACCGTAGTAAAAAAAATGCATTATTGCAAAAAATTTGGCAGCATAGAAATGTTTGTGATGGAAACTTTGAATGGTATCTCAATTAATAAACGTTGAGCGGTGGCATGTCATAAAGTAATCTTTAAAGTTACAATAACAAAATACTAAAGGATCAAAGTCTCGGCAAGACAATAACTATAATAAAACAAAATATCAAGTGATGTACAAGTAGAAGTATACTAGTAGTATATATTAGTTCAATGAGAAGAACGTACTCCATTTCTAATTAAGGAAATATCAACATGTCCGAACTGTTGCAACAATTTGTACGGGAATCGCAGTGCGCGGTGCATTTGAGAGCCTGCGCTTGATTGCATCACATTTTTACGGGGTTGTTACGTTTCTGTTTCTCTTCCTAGTCTGGTTTACTTTTTATTTTACTTAATTGCAAGAACTTTTTCTTTCAAACAGTCTGAATTAAAAACAAGAAAGAATAAATCTGAATCTACCACATTAAATAGTACTTATACATCTTAGTGCAGTTTTTCTATTACAATTTCTATATTGACACATAAGATTTAGGTTATTCTTTTACGAGTAAGTTTAGCTAGATTAGGCTGTTTCCACATAATTCACAGCGACATACGTTCTCTAGTGTGAATTAGACATAATTAATTACAAAATTAACACATTCTCTACTTCGAAACAGCTACGTTTATTTCAATAAAGCACAGAACAGACGACCACTGCAATAAAGTGTCAGAGTACATTAGCTATTTGCCTCCAATCTGCATTGTAGAAGGTATTGCATAAATAGGGCTAAATTGGAATCTACGAATTTCAGCCACACACTGGACGTTTGGTGTCCCCAGGGTGCGGGGGGTGAGGTCAGACGGGAGAGGGGTAAGTTACAAACTTCTGAGTTAGCATTGCCGGCGTCGACCGCTATGACTGGGCCGAATCCGCACTGGGATCAAATTGGACATAATGTCTGCTCCGTATGGGGAATTGCCATCTAAAAGCATACATCTGCCAATTTACCAATTTGTAACTACAATTGGAAAATTATAGGAGTGTTATGAACGTTTTGTATTGATATTTTTCAATATTTTTCAAGTAGGGTATATTTTTTAATAAACTTCCTTATGAAGATCGCAGTTATTAGATATATTTAAGTTGAGCTGTTCTATTTGTGACAAATAATGCTTGTTAAAGCAAGTTCATTACAATTTTTTTTCTTTTTATTTGCATGTGGAAGCCTCCAAGATTTCAATTTTTCTTGTTCAATAACGTGCCTCTAACATCCTAGACTGTGACCAACACATACTTCATATTCAAATTCGTATTTATTTATTCATGTAAACAACATTTATACAAAGAGATATCTTACTAATTGGAACTAAGTAATGCCATTTTCCATTTCCGTTTTAATCAATTCATTTCATTGTCATGTAGAGTGCACTTTGGGCAATGCAATAATACCAGCTGCATTTTATTGCAAACAAAAACTTCACCGTAGTTCTCTTAATTAATCTGCGCCAACGGTAATAAATTTCACAATCTATAAATACAAATCATTGTGACAACGATTGCAATTGCATAAGCTTAAATTTAATAACAAAAACAATGTGTATAATTTTGTACTTTTTTAAAGTTTAACTCTATATTCAATTTATAAAACTTAAACTATATAGGTATTATATGTACCACATGCACGCACATAAAGATGCAGTTGAGGTTTTTAGAGTTGGCAAGTTATGTTTTAAATGAATTAGACCACGGAACTCTCAAAAGGTGCTGTGGTCCAACTATTTTTAAATCTGGACAACTGCCCCTAGTAAAGACCTATGGTCCACAACTGCCCCTAGTAAAGACCCATGGTCCACAACTGCCTCTAGTGAAGACCCATGGTCCACAACTGCCCCTAGTAAAGACCCATGGTCCACAACTGCCCCTAGTAAAGACCCATGGTCCACAACTGCCTCTAGTGAAGACCCATGGTCCACAACTGCCCCTAGTAAAGACCCATGGTCCACAACTGCCCCTAGTAAAGACCCATGGTCCACAACTGCCCCTAGTAAAGACCCATGGTCCACAACTGCCTCTAGTAAAGACCCATGGTCCAACTAGTTGGACAGAGCAGTTGGACCACTGCCCCGAAATGATATTTTTATGCCAATATAAACAAAATGACTTTAAGGTGTAATGACAGGTGTTTGTCTCGCAGGATCTGCTTCTTCGTGCCGAATGCTGCCCAAGGGCAAAAGACGGCCACGAATGGAAGGAGAGGGAAGAGGCCTATATCCACGAATGGATTCAACAGAGATGATGATGATGATGAGAAACAAAATGATACAAGTATTGCTTTCCTAATCCTAATTAATATTATAAATGCGATAGTGAGTTTGTTTATATGTTTGTTTGTTTATTTATTTGTTTGTTTGTTACCTCTTCACGCTTTATCTACTGAACCAATCTTCCTGAAATTTTGCATAACCCTTTCATCCCGGGAAAGCACTGTTCCCGTGGGATATACACGCGGGCGAAGCCGCGGGTAAAAGGTAGTTCACTATACGATTTACACAAATCAATTCTGCAACAACTTACTAGTTACAAAAGACAATAGTTTATTAATGATTCATCGTTCGATTCCCATTCGCTCTGGAGATTTGTAGACCCTCCAATCATATTTGACCTTTATTCCAAAGAAACTAGAGCCAGAATTCGATTGAACCTCGATAAATCAATCGGTCTAAATGGGACTGCTTATTTCAAATTCAAATCTGTGTCCGTGTAACGTCAAGTCTATATATACATTATGACGTGAATTCTTGTATTATTTTTAAACAGCTTATGTATTTTTAAATATTTTTTCATTAAATCTTAATATTTAGAATATAATACAAGGTTAAAATGTCTGAATGTGAAGTTAACAGTCCATAAAAGCATTGTGTTTGTTATTTCAAAGTTATAAAGTAAGTTTAAAAGTACTTTGAATAGGCGTACGTCCCACAGTAGTCACAACACCCATGCTCACATTAGTGATGTAGTATAGTATAGCAATAATAAGTTTATCGATAACATCATGATACCAATATTCATCATTATCTCAGCCCCAAGAAGTCTAGACCATTTAGGCCTCCCTCATCAATTCTACATAGACTGATTGAAAGTAACTCGCGTCCAACATCTTCCTTAAAATGAATGTTTTTTCTTTAGTATATGTTTTTTACTTAGTTTTAAGAAGAGGTACCAAAATTATGGCAAAATTTTGTAAAAATATTCAATTTAATTTCTTCTTCGGTTCAATTATAATGTATAATGAGCGATTTTCTGACAGCTAAATAAAGAAAAAAAATCAGTATAAAAAAGTCAAACAGGTGACGTTTTATAAAAGCCGGGTCGTAATAATGGCTGTACCTATAGTATGCGCTTTTTTTTGTCAGCCAGAGGAAAAAAAAAAATCACCTAACAGTTTGACAGTTACACAAATCACAATATTGATACTTTTTAGATGTTTTTTTATTAGGTTTTATTTCAAAAAAATGACAATCCCGTGCATTTTTGCTTTTTCTATGGACTCGCCTTTTTACTAAGCGCCATCTATGAAGTCATCTGAAACAATTTTTTTTTAATTTGGGTCTCGGAAAATTCCCTATTAAGCTTCGTGGTAGCCTTGCCATTCCCACTTGCTATTGCATGAGAAAAACACCTTTAGTGTTCCATTCAGGTGAGACTCTACTGTACCTGCGATCAAATAATAACGATAACTAAATTTTTCTCTTTTTAAACCACTTCACTCTTGGTATTATCGACAATTCTCTCAACAGTGCGACTATCGATAGTACCGCAACTCGTCACTCGCGTTGAAACACCGACCTACAGAGCTGACAGGTGTTCACTCTATCATTATCACTGTGTTGTGTGACAGTTTCTGTCACAGTGTTTTCCTTTTTATTTTCATAGGGCTTGACACGAAGGTTACTTGGGTACGGAAAAAAATTCCAACCTCTCCAACATTTCTCCAGACCAGTGGTAGTTTTACCAAATACTTATATAAACTCCTTTTTTGGTTTGGTTTTACTGACTCAATTTTAAATTTCTGTAGTTTTCCTTCATCCTACTAAACTATTATATCGACGACAAATTAGGTTAGAATTTTTTTCCGACCGTTAAAGCACGTCCGTGCAATACATGGTTATAGCCAGACTTAAAGGTAATGTAGTATGTATTTATATTCAATTGATATACCACTGCTCTAGCTTTTGCCTATATAACGTTTCTACTACCTATCAAATCAAATGTAGTCATTTTATTAGGTACTGCCGACATTTCTACAGTACGAAACGAATACTAAAAGTTAAACCTTACCGACTAACATACATAATTATAGATAAATAATTTATATTAGTGAGTTTTTGTTGACCCACAATGCCTTCCATTAAATTTATTTCAATCGAAGTGCAGATTAAAAAAGTATATCCCAATAAGTATAAAACTTACCTGAATATCTTTAAAAGTTTCCGTTCCAGTAAAACAGGTGGCAACAGTTTTAAAACTGCTCAGTTCCAATTCCAGTCCAGATACCTCGCTCGGAGTGGAACTTTATCTAACAGCTGATTGCGACTGGGAAGTATCGATAGGATCTTTTCTTCCCTTATCGAGCTTTCGAGTTATTTCAACTCGGAACAAACATAACTTTTTGCAACACTGTATTTCTTTTGCTGTGTGCGCACTTGCGATACTTCTGTTAAACACATTTAGTGGTAATTGTTTTACTTATAATATTGAGTAGGTAAATATAGTCTTATTTATTTATAATGAATAATTAAAAATGCATATTTATACTACTTGACAAAACTGACCAATTTATAAAAACAATAAAATTCACTAAACATTTTAATGATTTTTAATTTAAAAGTCGTCTTTTATATAAGCTAGACAACAGCCATTAAAGCAGTCCATATAGCTAAAATTCTGAAACCAGTGATGAACCAATATTGACACAAAATAAAAATAATATTTTTAATGGTGGCCCTCCAAAGAGCCGACTGGCAGGAAGTAGCGCAGAACAGGAAGGAATGGAAGCTTTTAGTATCGGAGGCCAAGATCCTCTTTGGGTCGTCGAGCCATCGAAGTAAGTAAGTAAGTAATAAATCTCAGGATAATGTCCTCATTTGTACAGCAAACTTTAAATAAGATTCAAGTAGTGTCCTTTGTTCCATTGTTCTGTGTCGCGAACAAAGCCCTTTCATTGCTCAAATGCATTTCAAATGCACGAAAATGCAGGTGACGTCTCACCTGGAGCTGACTTCAAACAGTAAACAGGACGACATTTGCATCCAGACGGGCGGACTTTGCTTGGCAAGCAAGAAAGCAAATCAAGTACGAAATTACCTTACTCTTAAAGTGGATCTATGCGTTAGGTGACGCATTCGCCTTAATGCGTTTTAATAGAAAATAGACATACTTAGTTAAGATTTTCGACGAGCTGGATTGAATTGCGATAGCTCAGTTGGATGAGCAAGGTCGTATAGGCTCGCGGGTTCAAGTCCTGCTCTCAAGGATTTTTTTCTTTATTTATAATTTTTGGGATTGGGCAGGACACGTCGCCCGCATGCCGAGGTAACAATGGGCCAAAACGTTAACTTCATGGGCTCCACCCAAAGAAAACCGGCTTCCTGGAGGGCCCCGTCGAAGATGGCGGGATGACTTAGATTCACACTCTGCAGAATGGATTTCAATAGCTCAGGATAGAGATAAATGGAGGGAGGAGAGGGAGGCCTTTGCCCAGCTGTGGGATCTAAATGCCTGAATAATAATAAATTATATTTTTTTATGTACTTAAGTAATTACTGCATCTTAAGTACACAAAAATCACAAAAACTACGAAATTATCCATATATCTTATTTTTTTTTTATTATTAAATATGGGTTTGCTCTTGACCACAATCTTGCCCGAGGACAGAGAAGAGGTCTACGACGAAGCGAGCTTACCCTTGTTTATAACTAACATGGGCTTGGAAATTTGTTCCCGCGGGAATTTGGGGAAATCCTCTCTTAATGATTATCTACACTCCATAAGGAACCTACATGCCGAATTTCTGGTTCCTATACGCCTAGAAATTATAGCATTGCGATGACGCGTGTACGTCTGTGCGTTGTGTGTCAGTAACTCAGTAGATAACAGCAGAATTTTATAAATGTTGATTGATATTCATAAATGAAAAATGGATCTTTTTTCTTTATCGAGTGTATTAACCTTATTTTAAATGTGAAAGTTTTGATATGAATTTGTTAGTATGTTTGTTATCAATCACTCATAATCTACTGAACGGATTTTAATAAAATCTACTTATCTATTTATAAGTGTAATGAAATATTGTACTTTTTATCTAAAAATTCCCAAGGAAGCGAATCCCTGCGACGCAGCTCATAAATAAGGTCTATTTATAGGTGTAAAAAGTCGCCTATAGACATCTCACATTACTTAACTGCAATTTTGCGGTAATACTAGTCTTACAAGTCGAATAAAACCCTATACTAGTTTAAAGTAACTACGACCTTGCCAATAAATGGTTATGGAGAAGAATAATTGAAAATCGATATGACATTTCAGTATTCCGATCACATAGTCAGAAATAACGTTGTTCGCGAATCCAATTCAACAGTTTTAAATTGAAAATGGAATTGAAATTATTCTTTTTAAATGTCAAAAGTTATTCTCTGCCAGTTAAATAAGTTATGGATTTACAAAAAAAACTTGCAACCATTGTTTTAACTAGCTGGCCAGATATAGAGATAGACCTGTCTTAGGTTAGACATTATGGTTAATTAAATTAGTTGTCTGTCGTTATCTGAAAGTTTAAAATCCTGCGCATTTTTTTAATGTCTTCTTTTTATAGATACAGATACAGAATCACGTCTTCATCCCTTACGGGGTAGACAGAGCCAAGAGTCGTGATACTCGAAACCATAAGAACCTAATAAACATAACCGATTTTGATAAGAACCTTCCATAAACTATAAAAGAAGAATAAAATCGGTGAAGTCATTCTCATGTTATGCCCAAGAGAAATAGGGATTTATATTTACTCGAAAAAGAAAAAAAATGGCCTGACAGGAACACTTTGCATAAAAGCTGTTTTTTTTCTTTCTCAGTAATGTAATTTTATTTTTATGTTAAATTGTCTATTTTCAACACACCTAGTAGTAGATTTTAAATACCTATTTTTTTTATCTAGCTATTTATGTCCCACTGCTGGGCAAAAACATCCCCTAATTCTCTCCACTCATCTCTGTCCTTCGTCTTTTCCCTCCTAATACCTATTATAGTAATTTAATACTTAAACAAAATAAAGAAAACTTATTGACGAGGTTATTACTTTAGTACGCGTATTGAACGATATAAAAATATAAATATCTAGAATACCATAAAAATCTTTAAGCAAACGGGGGATTACGGAAGAAACCAAAAATAAATACATTTGAGTTCACTTCAGCTTGGCTCATCAGATCCACCGCTGTACTCCAGGGGATAGGTCTGTACGTAAAGCAATGTTCCGGTAACAAATGATATGTGCGGCTCTAAAATTACCTTCGACGGAATTTGTGCTAAGAATGATAAAAAGGCAAAGGTATGTGAACGTTATGCAAAGAGTTAAGAATTGAATGGAGGAAGAGGAACGACTTACTCGTATGTATCATAGAGAAAAGATTTTAAATGAAGTATAGTTTGTAAATTTAATGCACTTTGCAATTAATAACTTAAACTCATTTTTATTAAACTAGATATTATCTGAGTATATCATAAACAGTTACGTTATGAATGACTATATTTTTACGAATTGAAGAGACATTTTTAATTACAGCGGATGAGCTGAGTTGCCCACAGGTGAAACCATATAGTGGAACCTACAGACCGGAGGCGTTTTTCTATAGATATGATCGTGTAAAGAACAATTTGATGTTTCTTTTCCTGTTTCCTACTCATATTATAAATTCCAAAGTATGTATGTTTGTTATTCAAAGGCGCTAAAACGGCTTCGTCTAACTAAACTACCAAACTACCACCGGCTGTGGTCGTCGCCAGGGTTCTCTATGACATTCGGTTGAGCACGTCCCCCCTTATATATTACAGGTAGATACTCTCCGCAGGCAGTACCCCAGGTCTATTCACAGGTCCATTTTGGTATATTTCGCGTTTGAAATTTGTTATACGGGCTAAGAAGAATTTGAAAATACAATATTTTCAAAGCCAGTTCCTAAACCTAAAATATGTTTGAGATATATTGGAGAATATTGTTATTATATTTATTCAGCTAGGAACGATATCAACTCATACACCGCAGTATATGAGATCCTGTGGTTTACTCGTATATTAACTGCGAACATGTAGTACAACGATATTGCAATCCTCGAGTCCTGACCCTACTCCTGTTATAATGTTGATATGATTTTGTGAAAAAATGTATTTTTAGAAATAAATCGTCGTACAATCGTTTAGCTCTATTTCACATGGCGGAGGGTCGTGGTCGTTACATGGAATGAAACATACGCAACGACTTGGCAATGTTAATGGAGTGGTTTGCCATTGCCTTCTCTGATTCACATATCTGCTGATAAATCAACAAGCTGAGTGCAAATGTTAATGGAGTGATTTGCCATTTCTTTTTCCAATTTACATATTTGCTGATAAATCAACAATTAGAGTGCAGGTTTCCTCACGATGTTTCCCTTTACCGGGAGCAAGTCTATGAGGTACGAGTAGGATTCGAATCTGGGGCCACTCGACCGCACCCGTATCAATTAGAGATAACAAATGATTTTAATTAGTACCTATTTTAAGTTTACAATGTTTAATTCAACTAATTACCATGTGTATCGCCCAAACCACGCCATTTATCTATACTTTATTTTTGTATAGTCAGCAAATCGCTGCGCCGCATAGCATTCTTTATATGTAAAATTAGTTCACGCTTTTTGCCACATAAACGCGGATGCGTACACTATAATTTCTAAAACTAAGTTTCCAGACTTACAATAAATCTTATTCCTATCAATATCATCTTTCAATTATCAATCCGTTAAAGGTTCCCGTACACCATGTGAATTGCTTACACATATTTACTAACTCGATGCGTAAAATGCAAAACCGGCGGCAATGGTGCACTTTGGGAGAGGCCTATGTCCAGCAGTGGACTGCTACAGGCTGATGTTGATGATGATGAATTACAAACTACTGAAATACACGCTCGCACTTGACTCGAACCAGCATTTCAAATATTGCTCGCGAAACCATACATTTCGGTTTAAATTAACTCTTTTATTTGGTCTCATAATTCAATTACAGCAAATGTGTGTTGGCTAAATTAATTTAGATATGTTCTTCTGGAAATTCCATTATTAAATTAAATTTAAATTACGAGCGTTTTAGTAAATATTTATTCATATCAGATATACTTCGTTTTTTATAATCAACTAATTCAATCGACTTCGTAGTCACGTTTGTACCACAGAAACAACTCTTTTCACGGGACAAAATGAATATCCAACTTATTCCCGTGAGAAATTCACGCGGGCGACGCCGCGGGCAAAAGCAAAAGTAATATAAATAAAATGTCTCCACAGTTCATAAACTATTTCACGTAAGTGTATGATTCGGTGAGATAGGCGGTCAGGTATCTCTGCAACTGACTGTACACGTGAAATGA
The DNA here is from genome assembly GCA_018467065.1 of Ephestia elutella. Lineage (NCBI taxonomy): Eukaryota > Metazoa > Arthropoda > Insecta > Lepidoptera > Pyralidae > Ephestia > Ephestia elutella. Next base: position 8,609,318 of record CM031569.1, read on the forward strand.
GATCTCGTACAATTTCAGCAGACCTTCTTGGCACGAGTCTGTCACAAACACGGCCAAGGGACAACCGCGGGAAACGATGTGGTTGTGGTTGCGCAAACATTTATTTTACTAACGCCAAATGGGACGACGTTTTTTCACTGTGTATTTTCCTACTAGGCTTTTTGGCGACTAACAACTGTTAAAGCTAAGTATGTTGATAAACTTGTAACTGTTGGACCATGTAGACCATGTCTGGTATTTCAGGTATTATTACTCTACCCATGTATAAAGTACTTTATTTTCCGTCGAGCAAAATTTGCGTACAGGAATAGGAAATATTCAAACCTTATAAAAACTTCTCATTATCACAAACTATCCCGTTTATAATAGTATTGCATGTATTAACTAGGATATTATTTACTAGTGGTTCTGTCAGAACAGTAGACCTCGCGAGCCCTTCCACGAAATAACCGATATTTTACCGTGTCCCTGGCTAAAAAGAGTTTTGAAACCAACCTACCAATGCTGGAAAGAAAGTAAAAAGTTCTCATATTTTACCCATAAGCCGAAACATGTTCTTGTGGTTGGTCAATACCACTAAAAAAAATACTGAAACCTGCCTTCTTTGCCTCAAATAATATAAAAAATAATATAAAAATAAATATAGACGGACAAATCACACAGATTGAGTTAGCCCCAACGTAAGTTCAAGACTTTACGGGATGCTAATTTAACAATACTATATTTTATAACAAATACATATAGATAAATATCCAAAACCCACGTCAATCTGAAAAAAAATATTTTCCATCTTGACCCGACCGGGAATCGAACCCGGGACCTCTGGTGTAGCCGTCCGGGGCGTGATGACCGTTAGGCCACGGAAGTCGTCAGTCGTCAGAAATGCATGGTACCTATTGGTTATATTATGTATGTATATTATTATGTTATTTGTGCAACAAAATTAAAGTTCAAAAAAGAAAGTTCAATTTGAAATCGAATCTCTCTGATTAGTAAGTATGTAGGTATTATATATATTACTTTTTTTTATAATAGGATTCTAATGTACACTTAGTTGGCAAATAAATGAATATGAATATGAATATAATCATACAATGAAGTTTTTTGATATCAGAATTGTTTCAAGTGTTCAAGATAATTCTACCATGCAAAGCAATCCACAATACAATACCATTAACCAAATAAATACACACAATTCAAAGCCAAGCAAGAAAAAAAAAGCCATATGATTTGTAAGAACCATTAATTTCAAGTCACTCTTGTAAACGTATTAGCGATTTTGCGAGTATTAAAAGCTTTGGTGCGCCATCTATTGATTTTTTTGTGAACTATCGTATGAGAATCTATAACATATGGATTTATAGCGGTTTTATTGAATTTTACTATGTTGTTCAAACAAAAAAAACGCGTCTTAATAAGAATAACAAAAATGTCTAATGACATTTTTGAATTATTTTTTAAATAGCTGAGATATGAGATTTTTTTTATATATTTCGGCCATTTTTTAAAATTTCGAAAAACTGGCTCGACTAAAAAATTCTATAAAATTACCGAACCTGCTCACAAAATTTCATGAGAATCGGTTCAGAAATGCGACCTGTAGGCGATAACATCCGGACAGACAAAAGAATTTTCGGCTAGTGGAAACTGAGACGCTTCGCTCGCTGCGCTCGCTCGGTCGACAAGTAGCATGAGTCCGAGACTTCGTTCCCGTGGGAATTTCGAGGAAATCCTCTCTAAGTTCTACACTACAGGCAAAATTTCAGCTTTCTACGCCCAGAAGTTTTGCCTGTGCGTTGTCTGTCAGTCACTCAGTCAATTACGAAATAATTTTATATTATATTGATTGATGTTTTAATTAAGTTTCAAATCTCTCAAAATTTAGTGATCAAAATCTTTATTATCGATCGCACTAATCGTGAAGAAATGAGGTAAATTGTAACTATTTTGGTACATGACTGATGGGCACTATGATAAATTAGGTTATTTTTCTATTATTTTGACTACTAACCGGCTAATCAGAGTCGATTATCATCAATATAGCCATTCAATTTAGTTAAATGGCTTCCTCGTTGAACCATTATGTGTTTCCGTAATCTCTCAATTCACTACCTGGTATTACTGTATCGTGAATCAGGTTCAATGATGATCACTCAAATTCAATAGGTATAACACAGTTTATGCAATACATTATTAAATTAACTGATAGACCTTTTTAAAAACCATTTAAAAGCTATGGTTATCATAAATCAAAATCACAAAAATGCAAGGTTCAGCATTTTTGTGATTGCAATATTAGTCTACGTAAAGCCAAACACTTTTGGTCTTATCGATCAGTTAATTAGTATGTAGTACTCTTTTATTGCCTCTATTATTTTTATATCTCTCTGTTCATGCACCGCCATTTATGTTTATTACTTCTGTTTTTTTAGGTTGCCTGGAAGAGATTGCACTTGCGATAAGGCCGCCTATTATACGCATTTTCTATCACTATAAAAATTAAGGATTATAACATTGGTACTTCATAAATATGTCACAATATTAAAATCCTTTATTTTGGTTCAATAAAGTATGTTTACTTACTTAATTAGTAAAAAGGAATGGACATTATTGTTATCAACGAAATAAATTGGTTTTCAATAACAAAAATATACTCTGAATAGGAAGATCTTTGTGCCGTAGTATGTTTTAAATAATTTTTATCTGTTTAGAATATTGTTATACTAATTTACACACTAAGTAAGGAAAAGGGGATCGTATCCAACACTTTTCGGACGAAATGCCGAAGCATACACTTTTATCTCGCGTCAGTTTCTGTGAGCGCTGCCTTTCTCAAAAAGCTCGTTTATAAGCTGCCATCAAACACTTCAATACTAATGGTAGGCTCCACCACGTACAAAAAGGTGTTGTAATTCACTTTTTATTTTAAAGTAAAACATAGGCCAATACTATTTGTTTTGTAACAACGAATATTTTCGTAACAGAATATTTTATTTATTTTGTTGCATCCAATAGCGTTTGAATAATTCTGTTGTTTCAGAATCGGTTATCAAATGTAGGTCTGTATGTATTTTTTATCATTTCTTCAATATACATAGTATCTAAAGTTATGCCGATACTTAAATATTTTTGTATCCATCCATACTAATCCATACTAATATTATAAATGTGAAAGTTTGGATGTGAGTTTGTGAATTTGTGAGTTTGTGAGGATGTTTGTTACTCAATCACGCAAAATCTACTGGACGGATTTCGATGAAATTTGGTACAGAGGTAGATAATGACCTGGAATAGCACATAGGCTACTTTTTATCCCGGAAAAAATGGTTCCCGTGGGCATGGGATACCAATTATAGTAACGCCATCTATTATTTGTCAAAATAGACGTCATGTCAAAATGACGTTACGTCAAAGTAACGTTACGTCAAAGTGACGTTACGTCAAAGTGCCGTTACGACAGCCTCCCCACTACTTCCAAATAAAACGGGCCGTTGCACCAGCCGGCAGTATGCCCGGATACGTCGAGGTGTGCGGACCGCTGCTGAGTGCACGGACTAATGGCACTCTGCTCAAACTTCTATATATTATGTGTGTGAAGAAACATCAGTGAGTTGGTTGTGATGTACATTGCGTGCAGAGGCGGGGCGTGCAACATAGCCGTATGAGGTACACTACATTTTTTCCATTACATCTAATTTGTCATTAGATGGCGCTTTAATTAAATACTTACCTTTAGTTCTCACGGCCTGCCACGAGATGGCAGTTTACCGCGGACAAGTTCTTTCAATATTTTTTCGCGAAGAATGTTCTTTCGAGTAATATTTTTATAAATGTTTATGTATATCATATAGTGTAGCGAAAACAGTAGCGCCACAGATTAGGAGTAGTACTAACGTACATATCGGCCACTCACCGCCCCGCACTCATTTCAAATATCGCACCCCACCCCGCCCAGCTCTTCGCTGTAGACATCACTGACACGGTTTAGGCGCGATTGTTCCAAAAAAGGTCCAATTCGCGGTTGGTTTAATTCGCAGTTGGTCCAATTCGCGGTTGGTCTAAAAATAAACAATGTTTCCGAAATTGTAAATTTTTTTAGTGTTACACTTTGTATATTGTAAAGCTAAGATCATATAGTAGTTAGTAGTTAGGTTTAGGTTATTTTTTTAGACCGCCCGGAAAGACTTTGAGGGCGGAAACGAAGTTAGGTTCAGGTTATTTTTTTTATTACTGCCCGGAAAGACTCGAAGTCAGAAAATAAGTTAGGTTCAGGTTACTCTTTATGACCACCCGGAAAGACTGAGGGCAGAAAAGAAGTTAGGTTCAGGTTATTTTTTATTTATTACCGCCCGGAAAGACTTGAAGGCAGAAAATAAATTAGGTTCAGGTTACCTTTTATGACCTGTTGTTACGTTTTTTTATTATTTTACTAGCTGTCGCCCGCGGCTTCGCCCGCGTGAGTTTTGCTTAGATGAAAAATCTTTTTGTGTTCCAACCTGATTCAGATGTTTCGGATTTTCGATTTTTATACGTCAGCAGAAAATTCTCATCAAGTTGAACGATTTTTGCTAAGGCGCCATTTCTATACATGTTATAGTGTACCTGGTCTCTTGCAGTTCTTCATCAGATGTTCCAGATCTTAAAATTTTATACGTCAGCAGAAAATGCTCATAAGGTTGAACGACTTTTGTTAAGGCACCATTTCCGTTTTGGTTCTTCATCAGGTATTCCAGTTTTCAAAATCAATTATAGCCTAAATGTTGCCTAGGCTTAAAAGCTACACAACAAAAAAAGTTTCATTCAAATCGGTTCAGTGCTTTCGGAGATTAGCGTGATCATACATACAGACAGACAGACAAGAAATTCCAAAAATTTTTTTTTTTATTTCTATTATTCTTTTTAAGTGTCCCTCTATCCATTTCAGTTAAAAATACTAAATGTACAGCCAAAATATTTTTACTGTTTTATTATATGTATAGATATCTTTATCTATATATCTATCTATGCGCGGTCGGTAACGATGAAATTTTCGCGCCATTTTGATTGAAAATCACGACACGCATGCAAGCAGCCTTACTAAATTTCATGCACACATATGTATGCGAGTGTATAAACGGTATTTGTCTTTAAATTTGTATTTTTGCATATTTGCTATTTTACCTATTTTTCATCTCGCTCCATCGTGAATACAGTGCTAACTCGCGCTCAAGCAACAGTTTCACAGGGGCGGGATAATGATTAAAATCCTTTTTTGCCGCGGGTGAAGCCGCGGGTAACAGCTAGTAAATATATATAATTGAAAGTGATACAAGTGTGAAATACTAAATAAAGACCTTGACGATTATTGATTGTTGATTTGTGATCATTGTGATCATCATAATTTCCATCAATAAAACATTCTATTCTTCACCTTCTGATCTGAGGTTATCATTCTTCTCCAAAATTAGGGAAACCATTTCTACGGAAAGACTCAAACATGAAACATTGTGTACAATTGTAAGAGTTGTAAGCTTACAAAAAGTATATATCTACAACAAGCTAATTATTAAAAATAAAAAACACGACTGACGAGTTTTTACTCAAAAAGTACATACAATCATAAAAGTTATATACATTTTTGAAATCGGCTTTTAAAGCCCTTCAATTTGATACCCCACTCGCTAAGATTGATCAAATTTTATTTTTTGGGTCTGCTATTTATCGCATATATAATCCGCCATTTTGTTTTTATGGTGACGTCATATAGCCTATGTCACTCGGAGGAATGCAAGGTATCTAAGAATACCTCTCACATCAAAATCGGTTAAGCCGTTTAGGACTTATGGTGGAATAAAGAAACTTACATACATACATACTTACATACATACATGAACCCTGAAAACATAACTCCTTTTTTGGTCAGTCAGTCGTGTAATAAAAATGCCATTCTTCTAATTTATCATCAAGCAATTCTCGCCCTTAAGACTAAAACTTGAGCACTAAACAGACAATGTTCGGCAAGACTGGAGCTCGGTGACGCTTAACGTTCTTTATCGTGTATTGCAGATAGCAATTATGTTACCCGTCAAATACGCCGAGTAATTTCACCGTGATATTATATTCGTTGTTCTGGGAGTAGGGCTGCCATCAGCTAAATAAGCTAAATTACCGAACCAGGACAAAAACTTCAAAACCCAGATATTAGATTTCTCCCAGGACTCCCTCAAAAAAGAAATCATAATTACTCCGTCGAATAAAATTACTTCAAAAAATCTCCCAAAAAATAGTCACGCGGCAGAATTGGATTGACCCGGGCATAAAGAAATTCTGAGTTTCACCAGGACTCTTTTTGAAAACCCCGCTAAGACGTATCCCGGACTCCCCCCAAACTAGGACAAATCCGGGAAATCCCAGACGGATGGCAGCCCTATCCAGGGGAAATGTGTGCCGCCGAGGATACGCCGCCATATTATCTGTGCCCTGGATTAGAGCAGAGATTATATCGTGTCGCTACGCTGAGTCGCAAGTCTATGCAATCAGCTGGATTAATAATATAAATAATACCTATTAGTATTTGATTTTGGAAATCTTATGAAATTTATTTTTGGCATTTAATAATATTAATGATTTTATCTACTAGGTACAGGAATCAATTTGGATGTTAATTTCAATCGTTAAGTCATGTTAGTTATATTTACTTTTAAGGGGAAAGTTACCTGTAAAAACATTTTCATGGTAAATATAATTAAATCACTCGCAGCGCTTTAGTTGACAAGCCACATCGGAAAAAAAACTTATATACCATTGTGCGTGGATCCATTGACCTTGAAACGTTCATAAAAATAGGAGGTAAAGAAAAATGCCTATATCGAGCCATAAACATTGCACTCAAACGTTCAGTTGATTCATATCGAAGCTTAATATGGTATAAAAATAACTAAAGTAGAAACAAATAAATTAACGTTAATTTGCACTGCATTTCTTTGGACATTGCACTACAAAAAGCACTTCCAGAATTGTCCGGATAATCTGCCCTGAATAAGCATGCTCAATTTTATGTCACGCTTTGCGAAAACCGCAGACTGAATCCGAATTAATGCTACGCTGCTACGCCGCACTCGTAGCTCGTAGCACTTGCTACGATTGTATTTATTTTTAATTTCTGTATTTTTAAAGCCGGGAGCTTTTAACCACATTTAAGTCTTGAAGTGTCAAAATATTTTTCAAGATCTTAATAAAGTTTATATTGAACTAGCTTATGCTTGCGGCTTCGCTCGCGTTAATCCTTTCTTAGCGGATGCCTACGACATAACATCTACATGCATGCCAAATTTGAGCCCGATCCGTCCAGTAGTTTGGGCTGTGCGTTGATAGATGTTATTTATATTTTATTCCTAAAGAGTTATTAGCGCAAACTAATCACGAATATTATTTGGTATTTATTACAATACTTTTCTATTTTTGAATATATTGCTAGATCAGTGGGGGGGCTATTATGTGTTAGGTATACGTACGTCAAAATGTAAAATTATGTACAAATCTTATGTCGACACATTTTGACAGCAAACTAAAAAGTAAATTAGGTCCAGACAGCACAAACTCAAACTAAAATTAAGCGCGAAGGAAGTAAAATTAATCTCAATTGCTTTATGAACGGATTAATTACTTTCTGCTCGCTGAACTTTTTATGAACTGCATTTATTTACTGCATTTATTAACTTAATTTATTTGTTAGTAGTTGTAGCAGTTGTATAACGTAGAAAACTGATGAATGAATTTAAACTAAATAATATTAAAAAATATTTTCTATTTGCAAAACTCTTTCTTCCTTTTTCCGAAATAATGAGATTTTTTGATCCGTGATAATTTATTGTGATTCGCAAATTTTGATTTGGAATTCATGCCATCATGGTTTGTTTGTAAATTTGTATTTTTACGATTCTATTTCCCCCTATTTCAATCTATATTGAACTAATTTTATCGATTAGACAACTCTTTTAACTTCTAGAACAATAGATATATGTATATTTATATATATTATTACTATAAAAAACTCGCTATAATAGGCGAAAGTAAAGACAATACTCTAAAACAAATTGAAACTTTTATTTTTAGTCTCTTTATATCCAGTTTCTAGTCAATTAAAAAGCAATTGTCCTTCTTTGTCCACGTCATCCTTCTCTCTCTATCCAGGCTCCTCTCATCTATTATGAACGTCCGACGTCGAAGTTATTCTAAGCTACTTAATCTAGATTATTCCAAGCTGCATTCGTAATAGCTCGTAGTATTGGACCTATGTAGCAATACGATTAGGATATTATTAATCTCTCGAGTTTTAACAAATATATTTTGAAGCAAATATCATGAAGGTTGAAACATAGGATATTAAATATTTAAAAAAATACAAAATTACAGAGCAGTAGTTGTAAAATGTAGGTAGAGTTTACAATCTGTATCCTAACTATCTTAATCCTAACTAATATTATAAACGAAAAAGAGTTTGTTTGTTTGTTTGTTACCTCTTCACGCTTTATCTACTGAACCAATCTTTCTGAAATTTCGCATACACATAGCTGGAAGTACGGAGAAGGACATAGGGTACCTTTCATCCCGGGAAAAAGCACTGTTCCCGTGGGAAGTTCACGCGGGCGAAGCCGCGGGCGAAAGCTAGTACTTATATAAAATTGCTTTGTTTGCTGACTGATTGATATCAACGCAGAGACGAAACGTATAAACTTGAAAATTTGCATAGAGGTTTTTTATATAGCGTAAGTGAGCACTAACAAAGGAATATTGGAAATTCCACTACAGCCCTAACGGGGTGAAATGGTTGAAAACAAGATTCTCGCAGGCGAAGCCAAGGGAAAATGATAGTAAATAATTTTGCTTATTTTGTAGCATTTTCTTTCGGCTTACTTCAAGTAAAGTAAAATTTGATACCTCATCATTGTTGTATATCAATCAATGATATCAGGCATTTTTCTTTTCGAGAAAAAAATAGTGTAGGTAACCTATATGAATAATTTTACAATATTTTACCATCACATCAAGTATTTCAAGCATAATTGAATAACCTTTTTTTTCGTGCACCTCACAATCATGAGTTCTAAGCTGTTCTTTTCTTAAAACTACACCATTTTCCATCACTCAAGTTTGTACATATTCATTTACATATTGTCATAGAAAACCTTTTTTTACGATAAAAAGTAAAACTTGTGAACGAATAAGATCCAAAGTTTACAAGAAAACTTTAGAAAACTTTTTGACATTCATAAAGTTTCATAATCAAACAAATATTTTTTTTACTAAGTATTTAAAAATAAAATTTCATTTTCACGTTTACTTATATTAATTTTCTATCACGAAGTTTATTAAACGATCACTTACTTCATACAATCGAAGACAGCTTTCAAAGTGGCACCTCACAATCATGAGTCCTAAGCTGTTCTTTTCTTAAAACTACACCATTTTCCATCACTCAAGTTTGTGAAATTCATTACATCGTCCAGAGAATTGTCAAATGAAAATATTAGTCGATGCCGGCCACGTGGTGAAAGCGCGGGAAATCGTAAAGGTTAGCGGGAAAATAAAACTCTCGAGAGACCACCATCCCTCTCCGTGTCCTGCAATACACTGACAATGTCACCCACCGACCGGCGTTTCGCTCGCTTTTACTACTCGCGCTTTTCCTCTTTTGCCCTATCTTGCTTCAACGAAAATATGTACACATACACGTGGCCGTACACACATACACGACAGCTTACTTCTAGTCGTGATTCTGTATTTTTATTTCCATGTGTGCGCGGGCCGCATATGTGCGCGTAAAGACGCATCTTCTCCGACGATAAAATGCGTTGCTGCATACAATAACATCACATTATCTTAAACATTACCCTTAAGTCTTTAACTGCAAAGTTTAGTTTTGTTTGTTTTAAATAACCCTATCTTCATTCAGTCAAAGCGCTGCCTGATAATGCGCATGTCTGTTATCAATCTTGCGATCGCAGAACTACGAAAACTATTGTTGTCCTTATTTTTCTTCAAGTTTGCCACAACTGTGTTGAGAGTTGAATGTTTGATAAGTATTTTGTAATGCGATGGACGGATTGATTTAATTTACTTATTTGTTTTAAATCACTTTAAATGTTACTTATGTTGTTTGTAAAATGTCTTTTAAAATAAAGAACTGTATTTTGTTCTTGTAAGATATTCGTTAAAGTAAACTTTTTATAATTTGTATTAATCTTTTATCCTGAAACTTCTTTATACCTGGGACGTATTATACATAAACGTGGTTATCGGTACTGTTTCTTTATATACTCGTATATTTAAATTCATTGTATTATATTTGTGATTCATTGTGATTTATCAACAATTATGTATGACCACTATGTATTTATGTTATATATTAGTACACATAGGTAAATTTATATTTTGTTCAAAAAATATTCTTCAATTTTCTACTAAACTTTTGTACCTTATTAGTATTCGTTGTGAGGAACATATTTTGTGAGTCAAAGTAGATGATAAACTTTGTATTTTCCTGTCAAGTTTCCATAAAAGTAGTATCCAAAAAAGTAATTTTATATTGGCAAGTACAAATTATCTACTTAAAATTGGCTCCACACTAAGAAACTTATCTACATACAACAGTTTAGACATAAAATATATGATAATATTCTAAATTTGTAATCACATGATTTAAAATTAACGATTTTTAAATCTCTCTGAAATTATCTTTGTTAAAATTTATTAGAAAATGAAGCTTTAATCGATTTTAGCTACATTGATTTTTTTTCTAAGCGATAAATACACAGTGAATACCTACGATACCTGTTGAACAGTTTTAGTAGATTACAAAACATCCTTTATAATATTACTTTTCTACTAGCATTGAATGTTGACCAGCTCTGCCGTTATGTAACTAAACCTGCTAACAACATTCCATCGCTTTATTACACATTTCAGTGAAAAGTAATTGAATTCACTAATCGCATTATTGATGTTCAGTTCGACTCGCGCAAGCCATGCATTTCGCAGGAAACAAGAAAAATTAGGTCAATTGATTCCTTCTATTTGATCTATTATGTTAAAGTTGTAATGAAATGTAGTTACAGGAAATTATTGTTACGAAAACACACGGGCGCCGTCTAGAAATGTACGCAGTACTGGAATATTCTAGACTTACGCTTCGTGAACCCTCTTCGGTTCTAGAAATGATCGGCGGTGCAAGCAATAATAAGCCTTACGTTCCTTAAGGTTAAGGTTTATAGTCGCTTGCAACCTAAAGGACAAGGACAGCCATGTGTAAGAGCGGAATAGCGATATACTCGATCGTTCGACCGTGTTAGGCCGGGAACATTCGAGATGTAGCTCGAGGAATTTGGCTGGCCTATATAAGCGTAGTTGTTCGACGCCGAGGACAGTTCATCTTTAGACGAGCTAAGAGAAAGATCGAAGTGATACTAGTGCGAAATACTAAGTGACGACTCTGGCGATTAATTACTGGACTCTGATCATAGTGTTTGGACAATTTGGACAACGTCGTGAGGAAACCCTTGTAACTTTAGTGTGGTGAACTGAATAAAGTCTCATCAGCGTCATCAGGTGTTTTCATCCAAATCCACGGACCAGTAGCCCGTAACATTTGGTGTCAGAAGTGGGATTTGGAAAATGCCATTGACTCCGAGGGACAACGACGTCACCAGCGAGGGTGTCAAGACACGGGCGCAGCGTGCTGCTGAGGCTCCGCCCACTGGCTACGCCCACCAAGCCACGCCCCCTTTGGCTCCGCCCACTGGCCCCGCCCACCAGGACACGCCCCCTGTGGCCCCGCCTACTTCAAGGATGACTCCGCCCACTGGCCACGCCCACCAGGCCACACCCCCTATGACTCCGCCCACTGGCCCCGCCCACCTGGCCCCGCCCCCTCAGCAGGCCACGCCCACCTTTGATTTAACGGGTCTGATGAGGATGTTAGAAAGTAAATTCACTGCTCAAGAGCAACAAGTTAAGGCACAAGCTCGAATGCAGGAAGAACTAAAAATGGATCTTGAACAAAAAGTCCTGTCGGCGATTAGCGATGTTAGCGGCGCGGTCATAAAACTTCGCAAAGATATTGATACAGTGGAGAAAAGAGTCACCAGCCTTGGGAATGACGTGGACAACATGAAGACCGGGTTTACAGAGTTAGAGAAAAAGGTTGTTCGTCTGGAGACCACGGGGGTAGCAGTCGCACCAGGTGGTTCTGTCGCTGCATATGGAAGACCCAATGTGAAATTGCCCCCATATGACGGTACTTCGTCCTGGGCTGCGTACCGGCAACAGTTCCAAACCATTGCTACTGCAAACGGGTGGACAGACGGAGATTGCCTTGCCGCTCTCACCGGTGCTCTTCGAGGGAAAACGGTGGACGTTCTAGAGGTACGCCCGAACGCTGGATTTAAAGATCTCCTGGAGGCTCTTGAATCCCGATATGGAGACAGGCACCTGGAACATGTTTTCAGAGCTCAACTGCGCGACAGAGTCCAGCGCTCAGGAGAAGGACTTCAGCAATGGGCTCTAGAGATAGAGAAGCTTGTCAGGAAAGCGTACCCATCAGCAGAGGTGAACATGGTGGAAACCAACACCGTGCAGGCCTTCGTTGACGGCATCAAGGACCTGGAAGTAAGAGCTGCCGTAAGGCTTCGCCATCACGCCTCATTGAAGGAAGCACTGGCCCACGCACTAGAAGTCGAAGCTGTCAGGCACGACTTGCGACAGGTTTACAAAGTGCGAGAAGTGACGGAGGAAGTGAACGAGGTAAAGGCTCCACGTAAGAAGGGCTCCGGGGTCATGTGTTACAAGTGTGGAGAGCGAGGACACATGCAGTTCCATTGTCCACAGAAGGACTCATGTGCAGCTACAAAGAAGAAACTCGAGGACCTGGTTGAGGAGCTGACAAAGAATCGTGAATCTTCGTCGACTATGAATCAGGGAAACGAGTAACAGCCAGAACTAAGGGGCGAGTACTGGCTGGCGGCGCGAAAGAAGCCCCAACAACCATTATCTCACAGGCATGCAATGGAAAAAGCATTGCGATAGCTGGTAAAATAAATGGTAATGACTGTAAAATAACGATCGACACAGGAGCCTCTAGAACAATAGTTCGACCAGATATAGTGAAGTCCGAGATGAAAAACAAGAGGAAAGTCACTTGCCGGCTTCTTTCCGCCTCCGGCCAGCCAATACCCGTCTTTGGAGAGATGTCAGTTACGATGTACATGGGAGAAGCGGCGTACCATCATGACGTCATTGTAGCTGACATAGTGGACGATTGCATATTGGGACTGGATTTCATGAAGAAAAACCAGTGCAGAATAGATGTTGCCAATGGAATTTTCAAGTGCGGTGAAGAAGAAATATTCATACTTGGAGGAGTCCACGGCAAAGTTACCTGCCTAAGAAACATCGTCATACCTGGACGCACGGTGGCTCAAGTATCGGTAAAGTTGCCATCTAACCGAAAGAACAAGTCAAGTAGATGTGTACTGATTGAAGAAGTACCTTCTAAGACAACGACCCGGAAACTCATGACCGCCAGAACTTTAGTTAGGGAAACGATACAGCTGTTGTCAAAGTAGTGAATCTGGATGACCATGACGTTACCTTAAGCCAAGGTGATGTCATAGGAAGATGTGAAGAAGTCCTTTGGATGAAGAGATGCAGTTCAACGCCAAGCTCAGACGAAATAAAAGACAGGAAGAATGCTACGGTCAAACAGCTTCTTGATGATTGCAAAAGCAACTTGACTTACTCCCAGAGCCTTAAAGCAAAGGAGTTTCTACTACGCTTTTCAAATATCTTCACCAACCAAGAAGGAGACATTGGAAGAACATCTTTGGTACAACACAGAATTGACACCGGGAATGAGAGACCCATCCGACAACGAGCAAGGCGAATACCAATAGCGAAAGAAAAAGAGGTCAAAGATCTGTTGGAGGAAATGGAAAGAAATAAGATAATTGAACCATCTTCGAGTCCATGGTGTTCACCTGTTGTGCTGGTAAAGAAGAAGGATGGTAGTACGCGATTCTGTGTAGACTACAGACGGCTCAATGACATCACCAAGAAGGACAGTTATCCGTTGCCACGAATCGATGACACATTGGATACTCTGAGTGGTATGAAGTGGTTCTCAACCTTGGACTTAAAATCTGGTTATTGGCAGGTGGAAATTCACCCGAAGGATAAAGAGAAGACAGCATTCTCAACAGGCAAAGGTTTATGGCAGTTCAACGTCATGCCCTTTGGATTATGTAACGCACCAGCCACTTTCGAACGACTGATGGAATGTGTCCTAGCAGGCCTGGTTGGAGAAGCCTGCCTGGTGTACCTGGATGACGTCATCATCGTTGGCCGTGATTTTGAGGATCACTTGAGAAACCTGGAGCAAGTCTTTGCCAAGATACACGGAGCCAAGCTGAAATTAAATCCAAAGAAGTGTCATTTATTTAGGAACAAAGTGAGCTACCTCGGCCACGTTATTACCAGTGAAGGCATCCAGACTGATCCAGAGAAGGTAGAAGCCGTTAAAAAGTGGCCCACTCCTAAAGACAAAACAGAGGTACGCGCATTTCTCGGCCTTTGCTCTTATTACAGGCGGTTTGTGAAGGGATTTTCGGAGATTGCCAAACCCTTGCACCGTCTGACCGAGGATAAACGAGCATTCTGTTGGGACAAGACCTGCGAGGATTCCTTCGAAAAGTTGAAGGAACATCTATGTGAGACACCTATTTTGGGATATCCACAACCAGAGGGCCAATTCATCGTCGATACTGATGCAAGTAATACGGCAATCGGCGGAGTTCTGTCTCAAAAACAGGGAGACAGGGAGGTCGTTATTGCTTACTTCAGCAAGTCGTTATCGAGGCCTGAAAGAAACTACTGCGTTACGAGGAGAGAACTCTTGGCTGTGGTGAAGACCCTGCAACATTTCAACAAATACCTCATCGGCAGAAAGTTCTTACTGCGTACCGATCACGCAGCATTAAAATGGTTATTACAGTTTAAAAACCCTGAAGGCCAAGTTGCACGTTGGATTGAACAATTGCAGGAGTATGACTTCCATACCGAACACCGTAGTGGAAAGGCTCACGGAAATGCAGACGCCCTTTCTAGGAGACCATGTCCAGAAGACTGTAAGCACTGCATCAAACAAGAGTCAAAAGAACTGACTCTAAAACTTACTCGGGCAACTCCGTTGGAATCCTGGGAAGATGATGCAATGAGAAAAGCCCAAGAAGCTGACAAGGACCTCCGCTATATCATCATGTGGAGGAAGCAAGGGGACGGTAAACCAACGTGGAGCGATGTGGCACCTACGAGCGTTATAACGAAGGCATACTGGGCGCAATGGGACAGCTTTATTCTACAAAATGGCATACTTTACCGGAAATGGGAAAAGACTAACGGTAGAGAGTTCCACCTACAAGTAGTTGTTCCAAGATCCAAAGTTCCAGAGGTTCTCCGTATAGTACATGACGGTGTTTCGGGAGGTCATCTAGGCATCAAGAGGACACTAACAAAAGTACGAGAGAGGTTTTATTGGCTGCACTGTCGTGAGGATGTGCAGGATTGGTGCCGTAAATGCACTACATGCGCTGCAGTAAAAGGTCCACAAACACGGAGTCGAGGAAACTTGAGGCTGTATAACGTTGGTGCGCCTTGGGAACGCATTGCAGTGGATGTAGCTGGGCCATTCCCTGTGACTGAGTCGGGGAATAAGTACTTCATGGTTGTCATGGATTATTTTACCAAATGGCCTGAAGTGTTCGCCATACCCAATCAGGAAGCTATAACCGTCGCTACCAAGATTGTTGAAGAAGTTATTTGTCGTTATGGCGTGCCTCTGGAAATCCATTCAGATCAAGGAAGGAACTTTGAATCTCAGGTATTTCAAGAGGTATGCAAGCTCTTGGGAATGCACAAAACACGAACGACTGCGTACCATCCTCAGTCTGACGGTATGGTGGAACGATTTAACCAGACATTGGAGAGACATTTGGCAAAAATAGTGGACAATCACCAGAAAGACTGGGACAAGTACATTCCACTTTTCCTCCTCTCGTATAGAACAGCGGAACACGAGAGTACAAAAGCGACTCCGGCTTACGTGAATTATGGTCGAGAACTTCGGTTGCCAGTAGACTTACTAACTGGAGGGCCACCTGAGGAATCTCAAACTGTGCAAGGTTACGTCTCTGATCTAAGGGAGAGGATGCGGAACATCCATGATTTGGTCAGAGAAAATGGATTGCAGTCAAGCGAGAACATGAAAACCAGATACGACAGAAGAACTAATACAGACGGTTTCGAGGAAGGCAGTTTAGTATGGCTGCATAACCCTACTCGCCGAAAAGGGAAATCACCGAAGCTACAGACTAAATGGGAGGGTCCATACAAAGTGATAACACGACTGAATGATGTGACTTACAGGATCCAACGACAGCCGAGAGGAGCAATGAAAATTGTCCACATCGACCGTCTGGCGAAATATCACGGTAGTAATGATGATGCTCGGGACGAGCATCTCTAAGAAGGGGGCAGTGTTACGAAAACACACGGGCGCCGTCTAGAAATGTACGCAGTACTGGAATATTCTAGACTTACGCTTCGTGAACCCTCTTCGGTTCTAGAAATGATCGGCGGTGCAAGCAATAATAAGCCTTACGTTCCTTAAGGTTAAGGTTTATAGTCGCTTGCAACCTAAAGGACAAGGACGGCCATGTGTAAGAGCGGAATAGCGATATACTCGATCGTTCGACCGTGTTAGGCTGGGAACATTCGAGATGTAGCTCGAGGAATTTGGCTGGCCTATATAAGCGTAGTTGTTCGACGCCGAGGAGAGTTCATCTTTAGACGAGCTAAGAGAAAGATCGAAGTGATACTAGTGCGAAATACTAAGTGACGACTCTGGCGATTAATTACTGGACTCTGATCATAGTGTTTGGACAATTTGGACAACGTCGTGAGGAAACCCTTGTAACTTTAGTGTGGTGAACTGAATAAAGTCTCATCAGCGTCATCAGGTGTTTTCATCCAAATCCACGGACCAGTAGCCCGTAACATTTGGTGTCAGAAGTGGGATTTGGAAAATGCCATTGACTCCGAGGGACAACGACGTCACCAGCGAGGGTGTCAAGACACGGGCGCAGCGTGCTGCTGAGGCTCCGCCCACTGGCTACGCCCACCAAGCCACGCCCCCTTTGGCTCCGCCCACTGGCCCCGCCCACCAGGACACGCCCCCTGTGGCCCCGCCTACTTCAAGGATGACTCCGCCCACTGGCCACGCCCACCAGGCCACACCCCTATGACTCCGCCCACTGGCCCCGCCCACCTGGCCCCGCCCCCTCAGCAGGCCACGCCCACCTTTGATTTAACGGGTCTGATGAGGATGTTAGAAAGTAAATTCACTGCTCAAGAGCAACAAGTTAAGGCACAAGCTCGAATGCAGGAAGAACTAAAAATGGATCTTGAACAAAAAGTCCTGTCGGCGATTAGCGATGTTAGCGGCGCGGTCATAAAACTTCGCAAAGATATTGATACAGTGGAGAAAAGAGTCACCAGCCTTGGGAATGACGTGGACAACATGAAGACCGGGTTTACAGAGTTAGAGAAAAAGGTTGTTCGTCTGGAGACCACGGGGGTAGCAGTCGCACCAGGTGGTTCTGTCGCTGCATATGGAAGACCCAATGTGAAATTGCCCCCATATGACGGTACTTCGTCCTGGGCTGCGTACCGGCAACAGTTCCAAACCATTGCTACTGCAAACGGGTGGACAGACGGAGATTGCCTTGCCGCTCTCACCGGTGCTCTTCGAGGGAAAACGGTGGACGTTCTAGAGGTACGCCCGAACGCTGGATTTAAAGATCTCCTGGAGGCTCTTGAATCCCGATATGGAGACAGGCACCTGGAACATGTTTTCAGAGCTCAACTGCGCGACAGAGTCCAGCGCTCAGGAGAAGGACTTCAGCAATGGGCTCTAGAGATAGAGAAGCTTGTCAGGAAAGCGTACCCATCAGCAGAGGTGAACATGGTGGAAACCAACACCGTGCAGGCCTTCGTTGACGGCATCAAGGACCTGGAAGTAAGAGCTGCCGTAAGGCTTCGCCATCACGCCTCATTGAAGGAAGCACTGGCCCACGCACTAGAAGTCGAAGCTGTCAGGCACGACTTGCGACAGGTTTACAAAGTGCGAGAAGTGACGGAGGAAGTGAACGAGGTAAAGGCTCCACGTAAGAAGGGCTCCGGGGTCATGTGTTACAAGTGTGGAGAGCGAGGACACATGCAGTTCCATTGTCCACAGAAGGACTCATGTGCAGCTACAAAGAAGAAACTCGAGGACCTGGTTGAGGAGCTGACAAAGAATCGTGAATCTTCGTCGACTATGAATCAGGGAAACGAGTAACAGCCAGAACTAAGGGGCGAGTACTGGCTGGCGGCGCGAAAGAAGCCCCAACAACCATTATCTCACAGGCATGCAATGGAAAAAGCATTGCGATAGCTGGTAAAATAAATGGTAATGACTGTAAAATAACGATCGACACAGGAGCCTCTAGAACAATAGTTCGACCAGATATAGTGAAGTCCGAGATGAAAAACAAGAGGAAAGTCACTTGCCGGCTTCTTTCCGCCTCCGGCCAGCCAATACCCGTCTTTGGAGAGATGTCAGTTACGATGTACATGGGAGAAGCGGCGTACCATCATGACGTCATTGTAGCTGACATAGTGGACGATTGCATATTGGGACTGGATTTCATGAAGAAAAACCAGTGCAGAATAGATGTTGCCAATGGAATTTTCAAGTGCGGTGAAGAAGAAATATTCATACTTGGAGGAGTCCACGGCAAAGTTACCTGCCTAAGAAACATCGTCATACCTGGACGCACGGTGGCTCAAGTATCGGTAAAGTTGCCATCTAACCGAAAGAACAAGTCAAGTAGATGTGTACTGATTGAAGAAGTACCTTCTAAGACAACGACCCGGAAACTCATGACCGCCAGAACTTTAGTTAGGGGAAACGATACAGCTGTTGTCAAAGTAGTGAATCTGGATGACCATGACGTTACCTTAAGCCAAGGTGATGTCATAGGAAGATGTGAAGAAGTCCTTTGGATGAAGAGATGCAGTTCAACGCCAAGCTCAGACGAAATAAAAGACAGGAAGAATGCTACGGTCAAACAGCTTCTTGATGATTGCAAAAGCAACTTGACTTACTCCCAGAGCCTTAAAGCAAAGGAGTTTCTACTACGCTTTTCAAATATCTTCACCAACCAAGAAGGAGACATTGGAAGAACATCTTTGGTACAACACAGAATTGACACCGGGAATGAGAGACCCATCCGACAACGAGCAAGGCGAATACCAATAGCGAAAGAAAAAGAGGTCAAAGATCTGTTGGAGGAAATGGAAAGAAATAAGATAATTGAACCATCTTCGAGTCCATGGTGTTCACCTGTTGTGCTGGTAAAGAAGAAGGATGGTAGTACGCGATTCTGTGTAGACTACAGACGGCTCAATGACATCACCAAGAAGGACAGTTATCCGTTGCCACGAATCGATGACACATTGGATACTCTGAGTGGTATGAAGTGGTTCTCAACCTTGGACTTAAAATCTGGTTATTGGCAGGTGGAAATTCACCCGAAGGATAAAGAGAAGACAGCATTCTCAACAGGCAAAGGTTTATGGCAGTTCAACGTCATGCCCTTTGGATTATGTAACGCACCAGCCACTTTCGAACGACTGATGGAATGTGTCCTAGCAGGCCTGGTTGGAGAAGCCTGCCTGGTGTACCTGGATGACGTCATCATCGTTGGCCGTGATTTTGAGGATCACTTGAGAAACCTGGAGCAAGTCTTTGCCAAGATACACGGAGCCAAGCTGAAATTAAATCCAAAGAAGTGTCATTTATTTAGGAACAAAGTGAGCTACCTCGGCCACGTTATTACCAGTGAAGGCATCCAGACTGATCCAGAGAAGGTAGAAGCCGTTAAAAAGTGGCCCACTCCTAAAGACAAAACAGAGGTACGCGCATTTCTCGGCCTTTGCTCTTATTACAGGCGGTTTGTGAAGGGATTTTCGGAGATTGCCAAACCCTTGCACCGTCTGACCGAGGATAAACGAGCATTCTGTTGGGACAAGACCTGCGAGGATTCCTTCGAAAAGTTGAAGGAACATCTATGTGAGACACCTATTTTGGGATATCCACAACCAGAGGGCCAATTCATCGTCGATACTGATGCAAGTAATACGGCAATCGGCGGAGTTCTGTCTCAAAAACAGGGAGACAGGGAGGTCGTTATTGCTTACTTCAGCAAGTCGTTATCGAGGCCTGAAAGAAACTACTGCGTTACGAGGAGAGAACTCTTGGCTGTGGTGAAGACCCTGCAACATTTCAACAAATACCTCATCGGCAGAAAGTTCTTACTGCGTACCGATCACGCAGCATTAAAATGGTTATTACAGTTTAAAAACCCTGAAGGCCAAGTTGCACGTTGGATTGAACAATTGCAGGAGTATGACTTCCATACCGAACACCGTAGTGGAAAGGCTCACGGAAATGCAGACGCCCTTTCTAGGAGACCATGTCCAGAAGACTGTAAGCACTGCATCAAACAAGAGTCAAAAGAACTGACTCTAAAACTTACTCGGGCAACTCCGTTGGAATCCTGGGAAGATGATGCAATGAGAAAAGCCCAAGAAGCTGACAAGGACCTCCGCTATATCATCATGTGGAGGAAGCAAGGGGACGGTAAACCAACGTGGAGCGATGTGGCACCTACGAGCGTTATAACGAAGGCATACTGGGCGCAATGGGACAGCTTTATTCTACAAAATGGCATACTTTACCGGAAATGGGAAAAGACTAACGGTAGAGAGTTCCACCTACAAGTAGTTGTTCCAAGATCCAAAGTTCCAGAGGTTCTCCGTATAGTACATGACGGTGTTTCGGGAGGTCATCTAGGCATCAAGAGGACACTAACAAAAGTACGAGAGAGGTTTTATTGGCTGCACTGTCGTGAGGATGTGCAGGATTGGTGCCGTAAATGCACTACATGCGCTGCAGTAAAAGGTCCACAAACACGGAGTCGAGGAAACTTGAGGCTGTATAACGTTGGTGCGCCTTGGGAACGCATTGCAGTGGATGTAGCTGGGCCATTCCCTGTGACTGAGTCGGGGAATAAGTACTTCATGGTTGTCATGGATTATTTTACCAAATGGCCTGAAGTGTTCGCCATACCCAATCAGGAAGCTATAACCGTCGCTACCAAGATTGTTGAAGAAGTTATTTGTCGTTATGGCGTGCCTCTGGAAATCCATTCAGATCAAGGAAGGAACTTTGAATCTCAGGTATTTCAAGAGGTATGCAAGCTCTTGGGAATGCACAAAACACGAACGACTGCGTACCATCCTCAGTCTGACGGTATGGTGGAACGATTTAACCAGACATTGGAGAGACATTTGGCAAAAATAGTGGACAATCACCAGAAAGACTGGGACAAGTACATTCCACTTTTCCTCCTCTCGTATAGAACAGCGGAACACGAGAGTACAAAAGCGACTCCGGCTTACGTGAATTATGGTCGAGAACTTCGGTTGCCAGTAGACTTACTAACTGGAGGGCCACCTGAGGAATCTCAAACTGTGCAAGGTTACGTCTCTGATCTAAGGGAGAGGATGCGGAACATCCATGATTTGGTCAGAGAAAATGGATTGCAGTCAAGCGAGAACATGAAAACCAGATACGACAGAAGAACTAATACAGACGGTTTCGAGGAAGGCAGTTTAGTATGGCTGCATAACCCTACTCGCCGAAAAGGGAAATCACCGAAGCTACAGACTAAATGGGAGGGTCCATACAAAGTGATAACACGACTGAATGATGTGACTTACAGGATCCAACGACAGCCGAGAGGAGCAATGAAAATTGTCCACATCGACCGTCTGGCGAAATATCACGGTAGTAATGATGATGCTCGGGACGAGCATCTCTAAGAAGGGGGCAGTGTTACGAAAACACACGGGCGCCGTCTAGAAATGTACGCAGTACTGGAATATTCTAGACTTACGCTTCGTGAACCCTCTTCGGTTCTAGAAATGATCGGCGGTGCAAGCAATAATAAGCCTTACGTTCCTTAAGGTTAAGGTTTATAGTCGCTTGCAACCTAAAGGACAAGGACAGCCATGTGTAAGAGCGGAATAGCGATATACTCGATCGTTCGACCGTGTTAGGCCGGGAACATTCGAGATGTAGCTCGAGGAATTTGGCTGGCCTATATAAGCGTAGTTGTTCGACGCCGAGGACAGTTCATCTTTAGACGAGCTAAGAGAAAGATCGAAGTGATACTAGTGCGAAATACTAAGTGACGACTCTGGCGATTAATTACTGGACTCTGATCATAGTGTTTGGACAATTTGGACAACGTCGTGAGGAAACCCTTGTAACTTTAGTGTGGTGAACTGAATAAAGTCTCATCAGCGTCATCAGGTGTTTTCATCCAAATCCACGGACCAGTAGCCCGTAACATTATTATACTTGACATCAGTGACATCTTTTACATAGAAATACAATAACAATTCAAAGTTTCTTATGTGAAAGAAAATAATGCAGGAATTTATTTTTTAGGAATAAAATGCTATGCCAACATTTATTTTTTATCTTATAAACTCAACAGCATCTTGAGATCTTGTAGCTTAGTAGTAGTAATAAAAATAACAATAACATGATAAACTTGTCATCTTGAACACATTTTGCGAGGAAAGAAAAATAATTCCCTTACAACTAGAGATATTAACCAGAAGATAAGATGGTTGGAGTACTCTTTCCGAGCGTTTATATAAAGCTATGAATAACAATTTACCGAAGAACCGAGGCAAACACTTGAGTAAGGAAGTTTGTTTCGAAGTGCCCAAACTCCGAACAATACAGATACAAGGAGCTACGAACCACAAAAACCACAATACACACATTTATTGGATAACGATTTAATATTTGACAACACAACTGAATATAATTTACAGGGATTTCTATTGAACTTTCACATTACGGTTTTTATTATGACCTTTGACTGCTAAGGCCAATTTCCCTATACGCTCCACTATTCAAAACACTGCTTTATTATTCAATGAGGCTTTACTAATTTATTTAAAATATATAATGTGATCTACCCAAATCTAGTCTTTACTCATATGTATGTAGGTAACTACCTCTTTTGTTAAGAGTACAGAAGTATCCTTTCATTATCTACTCCTGACAATGTGTATGCAAAAGGAAAAAATAAACTTACTATATTATGTTACTAGACAAGAAAGCTTCTTATTTATCAGTACGTTTAGGGACAAATCACAATAACACAATATAGGATGTGTAAACAAAGAGCATTCATATCATTTTTGTAAAATCTGAATTTTACTAATACCTGATTAAGAAATAAATATTGAATACCTAATACATTATTTGGACAATTTTGGTAACATTGATAAAATACAGGTTTTAAATATTAATCCAATCAATTTCGTTTTAAAATATCCTCAAATTTAAAAATATCTAATCATGTTTGCAGGTGCAGGCAAAACCCTCCATGGATGAAATCCTTGGGGAGGCCTTTGTCCAGCAGTGGACGTCTTTCGGCTGAGAGAAGAATCATGTTTACTCATTTTCGTAGCTCTGTGCGGTAGACATTCAAGTATTTTGCCGCTTGAACCGCCTTTAAAGATGTCACTTTGTCACACTCGCGAATTCACCCCCAGATAACGGCTTCATACACAGATCTAAATATTATTTGTTGGCGTTGTTAACTGTTTCCGAGAACCTGACATAATGGGATTTCAAGAGAGATAAAATCAGTGTCAATATTTCGTAATATTTTATCTGTGTTATATCAGCGTCCTTTCAGTATTTATAAAACAGTGTGCACTGTTTCGGTAGGTACCTATGCGGGACCGAAAAACGAGCTATCTGACTCTCTTCAAAACCAGAGTAAATAGGCTGCTTTTGGGTAAGCTGCTACACCGTAGACCCCATCTCTATCCTCTTCTGGCAAGATTGTGGTCAAATGCAAACCCATCTTTTATTAAATAAAAAACAAAATCAATTGTACTATGGCCTAGTTTATAGTTGTTTTCGTGTATATTTTATATTTATTTTGCAAAGAACTTAAGCATTTGCCGTTGATTAACTGACTTATATGCTCATTTTTGTTTTAATCCGAAAATCATATTTTTTTTAATTTAAAATCAGTAATACAATGGTATCAAACCAACAAATTCCTCTTTTATATAATACCTACAAAATATTTGAAAACACAACACCTATTTTCACTTATAAAAAATCCGAAAATCATATTTTTTTAATTTAATATTAGTGGTACATACCCAACAAATTCCTCTTTAATATAATACCTACCAAATATTTGAAAACACAACACATATTTTCACTGATAGACGCAAATTAAAAAATTCTGTTTTAGGGTCATAATTATTTTTTTAACAGGCTGCGCCAAATTGCCGGCGTTCTATTTAACATTCTATTTAACATCTACAGAAGCTATAGCCCGAGGGGTTGTTGTGTCAGCGAAAAACTTGTTAAAGTCCTCCCTTGCAAAGAAAGAGTTATGAAAACGCCAACTTTGGGACTCGCTAAAAACCGTAGACAGTTTGCTCAACTTCAGCCTTCAACAGGATTTTATAAATATTAAAATCTAAGCGACATTCGCAAAGCGAAAACTATTTTCCTTTGTTTGCAGTCGGATTCTATGGAAATATTTTCTGTTGCTGGTACTGTTATGCCAATGCGCGTGCGAGTATAAAACAAAATTTTCAACTCGAATACGAATATCATTTTCGCATACTTGCATACAGTTAGTTAACAGGAACAGTAGGTAAATCTAAAGTAGGTAAAAAATGTTTATTACGTATATTCTGGTTAAATTTACATTTTTAAAGCAGTTTAGATATCTGAACTAAATTTCGCAAAACTGAAAAGTTATTTAAAGAACCTGTTCTTTAGGACAAAGACGTGAAAATATGTTAGTTGACCTTTTGTTTATATAGTTTGGTGTAAATACAAATTGAGCTAGCGGTTAATGCGAAGAATATTCAATATTACGTGAAAGTAATTGCGAGCTGGAGTTCCGAAGTTTGTGAGGTCCGGCCTCAGCTCAGTACACTGAGTGAAAGACGAAACTTCCTGGTTTCGCTGAGCAATACGTGTATTCATGTCCTCAATGTAGGGACAGTGAGAAAGGAGGGGTGTTATTCGTAAATTTTATGTATTCTGACTATAGACAGAAAAAAAAAACCATTTTTTTGTGACCACTTCACTATTACTTGTTTATTTTCATGTATTTCCTTTTATAGAAGGATTTTCCGAGACCCAAATAAAAAAAATAGTTCCAGATGAATTCATAGGTGGCGCTTAGTAAAAGGCGAGACTATTCAAAAAGCAAAAACGCACGGAATTGGTATTTAAAAAAAGATAAAACCTAATAAAAAACATCTAAAAAGTATCAATATTGTGATTTGTGCAACTGTCAAACTGTTATGTGATTTTTTTTCTGCCTCTGGCTGACAATATAGGTACAGCCATTATTTCGAAACGACTTTCAATAAAACGCCATCTGTTGAGACTTTTTTATACCGATTTTTTTTTCTTAATTTAGCTGTCAGAAAAATCGCTCATTCAAAATAGACCGTCCATTTTATGATTATTTCCAAAAATATTTCAATTAACTAATATGCACTTACGAACAAACTATCCATGATTACATATCATATGACATAGTATCCAATAATTTGTTCAATCCGCTTTGGATGCGTCTGAGTGTAGCACACCACTAAGATTAAGTACTGTGATCGGTGGTAGCAGTAAGGTATACAATCACGATGCAACTCCTACCGATCGCTCACAGCAGCTGAGGATTATGCCTATAGTAAGGATGATATGGCCTAAATTGTATTTGGTTTCAAAAAAACTCGTTGTGTTTCATTCTACAGTAACAGTCAGCGATATTTGAATATTTTCACTGAAAAAAAAACCTACACAGCATGCTGCGGATATGTCAATGTTTTATTAGTTTCACTCAATAAACTTCTACATACAAATTTATAAAATAAACTATTCAATCTAATTTTTCTATCTCTTCGAAACGACTCATGATACGAGTAAGTAGAAATGTCAAAAGCTCTTTAGCAGTGTTTGTATGTATTACGTTTTACATATCTCATTTATCCACAAAGCTCGGTTATTAAGATAAGTATTTCAGACTTGCCTTAAAATTAATTAAATATGTCGCTAGCAGAGTTTACTTGTCGAGAACGCGTCTCTTCTTGACTAATATAATATTTACATCGATTCTTATATCCATTTCTGGTTAAGCATTTTCTATTTAGATTGCTCTGATGTCAATATTTATACCGAGATGGAGAGTTGTGCCTGTTTATTACATATTACAAATGCAAAGAATTTTTAATCGTTCCCCGCTTTATTACTTACCGTGACTACTCTAGTGATCTTATCTTATCTTATCTTGCTGCGGGGTCCGTGTTCACGGTAGCACGTCGAGTCTTGGACCCTTTTGTACTTACCCCCAAGCCTTACTCACACACAGCGGGATTCCTGAAGAAGGACTGCATAAGCTTCAGGATATCACCGGCTGCGAAGTGCCTGTAGTCCTCCAGTTCCGGATACGCAGTTCCAAAGAGGGCCAGCCGCTTGTTAGCCAGCGAGTCACACTCACACATAATGTGCTTCATAGACTCCTCTACTTCTGCACACACCCGACATAGAGGGCTTTCGACAAGTTTTAGCTTGAACAGGTGCCCACGACATTCGAAATGTCCGGTCAGAGCTCCCATTAAGATTCTTGTCTGTTTTCTGTTTAGTTTACAGATCATTTTGTACCACTTGGTGTTGCCAGCACCAAGTGTTGCCTTGGAGTGAATGACATCACCCCGTACGCTCCATTCTGCTCTTTGTTTACTTTCAACATTAGCATTAATTGCCGTAGTTACCATACCATATGACAGTCCTACAAAAGGCTCAGCTCCGATTAGCGGATTGCTTGATCCTCTCCTTGCAAGCTCGTCAGCTTTCTCGTTGCCAGCCACCCCAATATGACCCGGCACCCAGACCAGTCTCAGCCTGTTGTGCTGACCCAACTTGTTCAGCGAACTGATACAGTCTAGGACTAGACCAGACCCAATCCTACCAGAGTTGATGGCAGCGAGAACCGATTGGCTATCAGTAAGAATGTAGATGGTGCGATTTCTTACGCCCTCCTCTAGATTCAGTTTCGCACAGACGGTAATCGCATAAGTTTCCGCTTGGAAGACTGTAGGATACCGTCCCATGCTCTGATACAGTTGTCTGTCCTTTGCATAGATTCCTGCGCCTGTTCCATCGTTAGTTTTTGAACCATCCGTGTACCAGATCGAGCAGTCTCCTTCTGGGGGTCGAAATTCGCCCTTCCATTCGTCTCTTGTGGGGACATATGTTTTATAGTTCTTTTTGAAGTTGTAAACTGGGAGTATTTTATCACTACCCATATCCAACATCCTTTCGAGTTCGTGCGCCGTCTCCATTTGCAGATGCCTTGTCCTTGGTGCTTGCCTGTTCCATAAACCAGCTGTTGCTAGTCTGTATAGTGCTTTACAGGCCTCGCCTTCGATGTGCAAATGTAGCGGTGGCAGACCTAGGATAACCTCCATTGCTGCTGTAGGCGTTGTGGTGAAAGCTCCGGAAATCATACAGCAGGCAATCCGCTGCAGCTTCCTAAGAGCATCAACACATGTTACCTGTTGGACTTTCGGCCACCAAACTAATGCACCGTAGGTCAATATGGGTCTTATCATCATTATATATACCCATCTTATGATATAGGGTTTAAGGCCCCACGTTTTACCGTAGGTATTCCGACACATGCCAAATACCCTCGTGGCCTTTGTTATAATGTTGCTAACATGTGTATTCCAAGTAAGTTCTTTATCTAGTGTTACGCCTAGATACTTTACCTCCTTGGACAGCTCAAGCTCCGTACCATTCATCCTGAGGTTGCGCAGACCCGTCAGCTTACGGAGCCTCGTAAAGGGGATAATGGTTGTTTTTGTAGGGTTTATGCTGAGGTGATTTGAGGTACACCAATTCTGCACATCCCTTAGAGCTCTGTTCATTATCCCTTTTACTGTGTCAGGAAATTTCCCATTTATGAGAATGACAATATCATCCGCATATCCGACCGTTATAATCGGTCCTTTATTTAGGGTGACTATCAGGGAGTCCACTACTAAACTCCACATCATTGGAGATAGTACGCCTCCTTGCGGACAACCCTTCGTCGTCAACGCTGACAGCTTACCCCCCATGTGCTCGGACGTTATAATTCTGCTCCTGAGCATGTTCTCCATCCATTTACAAAGGGTGTTAGGAACACCGTGTTCCGTCGCCGCTCTGCTAATAGATTCGAAAGTAGTTCTGTCGAAGGCTCCCTCTATATCGAGAAAAGCCCCCAGACAGATCTCCTTATTCTCAAGCGCTTTTTCAGCCTGACTTACCACATAATGTAGAGCTGTCTCAGTAGACTTGCCAGGCTGATAGGCACATTGCATTTTGTGAAGTGGATTCTTCCTAAGTGGACCATCTCTAATGAATCTGTCCACCATTTTCTCCAATGATTTCAGTAGAAAGGACTGGAGACTTATAGCCCTGAATGACTTGGCCTCATCATATGTCGCCTTTCCTGCTTTTGGGATAAACGTCACTTTCACCGATCTCCATGCTTCCGGTATATACCCAAATGCTATGCAGGCCCTATAGAGCCTGCATAGATGAGGACTAAGTATGGAGATACCCTGTTGCAAGAAAATTGGGTAGATGCCGTCGGGCCCTGGTGACTTAAAGGGTTGAAAGGTCCCCATGGCCCATTTTAATTTTCCGTCATCCACCACTTTCTTTGCCACTTCCCAGTCTCTTTTGAAAGTTTTCACCTCCCAAGATTCCAGGCTGTTTAGATCCTGTGGATCAGTTCTTGTTTCAACACAACCTGGGAAGTGAGTCTTAAACAAAACTCTTAAAGTTTCCTCACCAGTTTCCGTCAAAACACCATCATCGTCTTTCACGGCCGATAGTGGGTTAGCCTTGGTAATGGATGTAGCCTTCGCCAATCTCATACCTTCAGGTAGTGCACTGATAGTGTCGCATTGACGCTTCCATGCTACTTCCTTCGTTTTTTGCACCATTTTCCCGTATTCGGTCAGGGCCTTGTGATAGTCACTAAAGTCTTTTCTCGCTTTAGCCTCGTTAAAGAGTTTCCTTGTCTCCTGTCGCATTTTTGCCACCTCGGAGGTCCACCATGGTTCTTTTAAGACCCTTGGTTTCCGTTCAGGACAGTTGTCTATCCACGCTCTTTTAATACCATCCGCGATTCTCTGAGCTTCCAGTTCTAAGTCAACTATTGAGTTAAGCTTAGATCCTGGAGCTCCTAACTCTGCTTTAAGAGATTCTCTATACGATACCCAGTTTGTGTGCCTAGGGTTTCTTTTACGAACAGTTAGTGACTTTGGCATGTCATACCTGTACCTAAAGCATACGTAGTTGTGGTCAGATAGTGTGACCTCATCCGACACATGCCAGTTGTCTATTTTACCAAATGCCTTTTTGCAGGCCAGTGTAACATCAATAACCTCCTCCTAACGCTATTAAAGAAGGTAGGTTTGTTGCCCTTATTGAGGATTAGTAAAGGTGAACTTACCAAATAGCTAGCCAACTTCTCTCCTCTTTCGTTGGTGTCCGTGCTGCCCCACAGTAAGTTGTGGGCATTAGCGTCACACCCAATTACGAGGTCCATCTTTTTACTCTCTGCATGCCGCACAAGAGCATCAAGTTCCGGCGTTACGGGGTCCCTCTTCTCATACGGCAGGTAAGCCGCAGCCATGACTACGGCTTGCCCTGCCCCTTGTTGGACCTGGACAGTTGTCAGGTCCCTGTAACAGAAGACATTCAAGGGCATGGCATCTATGCCCTTTCGGACATATATGCATGTTCTCGAGTCATTAGTAGTACAGTTATAAAAAATACGACTGGTTAAACTACCGAAGCCTTTTATTTGGCCGTTGTTAATGTATGGCTCTTGTATGAGAGCAATGTCATACTTCTGCAGCCGTAACTCTCGTGCTAGGATTGCCACGGCTGCCTTACAGTGATGTAAATTAATTTGTACACACCTTAAAACTGCCATAGTTGGGCCTTAGTGGTGTCGGCGGCTAGCCGACAGTCCGCTACTGGCGTCCGAGAACGCCTCTATCTCCGTCATGCCGGCAGAGTCGCCCGGCGATGACACCAGAATCTCGGGGTCCAGCGTGCCCTCCGACGTAGCAGGCGACAACGCCAGCTGCCCGGCAGCGTCCACCAGTGGCGAAAGCGATGCCGGAGGCCTGGTAACCACCAGGCTTGGCCGCGGTGGCGGGTTGCGGAGCTCCCTGCTCCGCAGGTCCAGTGGCCGTTGAGCAGCAGCAGAGCCGCTAGCCCCAAACGAGGTCCCCGGTTGCGCCGGTGTGATCAGCGGTGGCGTTTCCGCCGGCCGCTGCCCCCCCGACTCTCGACCCGGGGGCCGCGCCTGTTGCTGCGGCTGCGTCGACGCATCCCGCTCA
Source organism: Ephestia elutella (assembly GCA_018467065.1). NCBI lineage: Eukaryota > Metazoa > Arthropoda > Insecta > Lepidoptera > Pyralidae > Ephestia > Ephestia elutella. Next base: position 8,639,984 of record CM031569.1, read on the forward strand.
CTTCCCCCCCGCCTTTCCACACCAGACCCAGATGGGCCACCAGGCCCCTCCACGGGCTGTGCCACGGTATCCTCAATCACCTTGAAGATATCGGTGCACAACCCAATTTTGAGCCGATAGCCCACGGACTTGATGAAGTCGGCGGATGCGCGGTCCATGAGCACAATACGCCGAATCTGCCCCTCCTCAACCAGCGTGTCGACAACTTTCCACTCGCTGGTCCGCAGGCACGGGTTAAACTTCTGCGTCATCCGTAGAAGTCGTGCAGTGTCTAAGATGGCGTAGTTGCGGGTTTTCCACGCCATCTTCACTGGCTTGGGTAGGTCCTTAGCATAAAGGACCCTTACCTTTTGCCCTCCACGGTTTCGCCGTTCATAGCCTCGCGAAGCCATTTCACATCCCCCTCTGTATCACAGGAAATGTGCATGGCCCCCGACGACGCCCTTCATTTCGATCCCCGGTAATCCGGGGGCCGCCTCCAGCTTGTCATACATGACGGGTGCGAAAGCCAACCACCCATCACCACTGAATTGAGAGGCCGGAAAGTCCTCCGGGACCATGGCCATCCTGATGGATGCTGCGGCCTTGTTGTAGGCGACAACTCTGTCGAGCTTCACCTTCTTTGCCCCAGCAGCCACCTCGGCGGCCTCGTCGCTCACCTCTCGGTTCCGTTTGGCTGCTGATATGTCAATGTCAACAGCCCCTTCCCTCCTCATCTTCTGCAAGCGCCGCTTCGCACAGCCGCTCAGCTTTTTGCGTCGCTGCGTTTGCCACTCCGACCCAGTACTTCCGCCGGCTGCTGCGTCCTCGCAGGGTTGTACACCTTCCATGGGTACCTCCTGTATTCCAGGGGTCCCCACGTCCGATGTCGTCCCCCGCTCAGTTGCAGCACCCTTCGGTTGTCCTAGGGGCCTGAAATTGTCCTCGGCGGACGGTACGATCACAGAGTTTCCTCCGGCGGCCCGTTCCGCGTCAGCTTTCGACGAAAGGTCGTCCTGTCTCTCCTCTCTCCTCTCAGATGCGCCATGTAAACCAAAATTATTTTTAGAGGCCATGTTTGCAATTCCTTCTAAATTAATTTCGCCCCACTAACTCCCCACCCTCCACGGAGCCCGCAAAATGGGGATGTCTGCGAGACACCAGGGCTATTAGCGGGGTATAGCACTCCTCCGGGGCAACCTGCGAGACCAACCCCGGCGGCAACGGTCGCACGAACAGCGCGTAACACGCGAACCGAAACCGCCATCGACTGCAGGCCGCGATCCTTCAGAGTGCTCACCGACGTCGTCAGAAGGACGGACGTTGCAACCGATTGGTCCACTGCTGGTTAGACAGGGACCGCCCGTGTGAGCCGAAATCCAGGCCAAAGTGGTGTGTTGCCGCAGTCCCTTTGGCTCAACCAAAGGACTCCTTCATCCGTCCGTACGGGTCCCCGCGCACGGTAAAAACACGCGGGTGGGCACGTAGGAAACCCCCATCAACCTTTTGTCGTGATGAAGGGCCCGCAGTACTTGCCCACAGAGTACCGCAGTAGGATAGGGGAAATGGGATAGGATGGGAAAAGGCTGGGATTTAGGAAGGGATTAAAGTACAGGAGGGGATCAGGATAGGATAGGTAGCCCAGACAGGAATCTGGGTCTACTGGTAGCAGGACATCGGCCGACACCCACCAAGACCCCGACAAGCGGGGAGTTGCTGACTGCCGCCCGGGATGCACCGTCCACGGATCCCTTGTCAGCCCGCCGCTCTCACCGGATCCCAAAGAAATTAAATAAGAGAAGCTGAAGCTTTCAAGGGACCGGGCACACGAGGAGGTTTCCCGCACTTAGCACCCCAACTCTAGTGATTGAAAGTTATTGAAAAACACTTCATTGCTTCTGAAGTTTGAGAAATTTGTTTTACCTATTTTCGTTTAGTTTTTATTTGATTTAGTAAAACTACAGATGATTGAATTAAATTAAAAAATGTTTTTATTTGGACAACGGAAATTTTGTGATAAAAGTATCCTTTATCCTTCTTTATGTGCTGCACTTAAATTTTTGGATGTTAAATTGCGTCATCTCAAAGTAGACCTAGGTAGAGTAGCGTAAAGAGAATCGTCCTGGATAAAATGTAAACAAAAATTTTCAGAATATCTTCTTATCGATTGTGTTATAGGTAACACTGTTCAGATGTTTCTCAAGCCGCCTAAAGGTATCTGATTTGATTTTACAACTACCACTATCTAGCTAGTCTAAAACTAGCTAGATAGTGGTAGTTGTAAAATCATTATACACACATAAAGATGAAAATTAACAAAAAATTTTGACTGCTTTTGATCCTATAAAGACCCTTCATATTTTTTCAGGCAAGAACAGTTAAGTTTTATTACATACTAGCTTTTGCCCGCAGCTACGTCCGCGTGAATTTCCCACGGGATCGGTGCTTATTCCCGGGGTGAAAGGTAGCCTTTGTCCTTCTCAGTATTTCTAACTATGTGTATGCGAAGTTTCAAGAAGATTGATTCAGTAGATGGAGCGTGAAGAGGTAACAAATAAATAAATAAACAAACTCACTTTTGCCTTTATAATATTAGTTAGGATTAGGATATAGATAGTGACTCCCTGTTTTAACATAGATGTATATCTATTCCCTTTCCACAGAGACTCTAATCAATGTGTCCACAGGCCGTCCAAACCGTAACATCGCTCGCATGTCCGTCGTCGGTAGTTGAGGCTCGTTCGCGGTCGACAGACAATGTGCACATCCATTACCGATTTGCCCAACGTCTTCGACACAGCACAGATTGTGCTACAGCCTATTGAGGCCACAAAAGTAACATATTTCCATATATTCCATATATAAAAGCATGAAAACTGAGAAGTCAATTTTGTTGCTGCAAATTCACAGATAAAAAATAAAAATTCCTATTGAAGAGTGGCGGAAAGAATAACATTATGAAAAACTAGCTGTCGCCCGCGGCTTCGCCCGCGTGAGTTTCGCTAAGATGAAAAATCTCTCAAGGAGCTTTTCATCAGATGTTCCAGATCTTCAATTTTATACGTCAGCAGAAAATGCTCATCAGGTTGAACGACTTTTAATAAGGCGCCATTTCCATATATGTTATAGTGTAGCTGGTCTCTTGCAGTTCTTCATCAGATGTTCCAGATCTTCAATTTTTATACGTCATCAGAAAATGCTCATCAGGTTGAACAACTTTTGTTAAGGCGCCATTTCCATATTTCTTATAGTTTAGCTGTTCTGTTCATCATTGCTTCATTAGGTGTTCCAGTTTTCAAAATCAATTATAGCCTATATGTTGCCCAGCCTCAATAGCTATACAACAAAAAAAGTTTCATTCAAATCCGTCCAGTAGTTTTTGCGTGAAACGCGTACATACAGACAGACAGACAGACAGACAGACAAGAAATAAATAAAAAAATTTTTGCTTTCTATTATTCTTTTTAAGTGTCCCTCTATCCATTTCAGTCAAAAATACTAAATGTACAGACAAAATATTTTTACTGTTTTATTATATGTATAGATTATGGAAAATAAGAATAAGCTTTTTTAAACGAAATCGATTCATCACGTCAGGGCTATTGTGGTTATTTAGTTGTTCTGTACCTTAGAAGATATAAGGAAATTTTTTATTTGATTTTTCTCGTCTTGTACTTTATCCACGGGAAGAAATAGGTCATTCTAGGCAGGGTACCACAAGTCTTTATACGTATACAAATTCATGCCTGTAGAGATATCAGGTCTTCGTATTCTGAGATCCCTCAGAATATCTACTTCAAAAATATAATTGTAAATCATTTAAGGGAAAAATAAAGTATTAAAGAACAATAGAGTAGCAAGTGAAAGACAGCAGCTCCCTAAGCCGGGCCTTTCAAACTTTATTCATTGTTCCAACAGCTGCACTCCGCAGAGCCACTGCTACAAGTATTGGATTTGTCCAAGATGGCGGATCATTTATTTGTAGACAAGCATGGGTCTGGGATTTCGTTCCATTGGGAATTTCGGGAAAAACTCTCTTAGTTATTCCCTAAACTCCCTCAGGAAAATTTTAGGTTCCCACGCCTAGAACTGCGTTGCTGTGCGTTGTCCATCAGTCAGGTTTTTATACAAAATGATATGTATTTTTAAGTATCATTTTTTTCTTGAAATAAATAAGTTTTAAATCGTTTTGAAACCTGTTTGCGTCTTGTGTGGGTTAAGTCTAATAATTAAAATTCGCCATTTGTTCTCAAAATACTAAAAAAATATACTAAATTTATACCTACTTTGTATAGAGATCGTTTAAGTTTGCGAGTTTAGCTCAGAAGTTTATGAATATAGTTCAGAAAAATAATCATTTGACTTACCAGTCAAAACGCAGTATTTATTTTTCAATACAATTCATGGAAATAGTATATATTTATTATTATTAGGATGCAACTTGTTTATAACGACGATTTTTTTTCTGTTCACAAGTATGGTCTTAAAGTCGTCATTTCTTGAATACTGTACAAAAGCAACGCCTGAACAGTTGAACACCTGAACCATCGCCATAATCCGCGCGCCTTTAAAACTTTATTCATTGTTTCTGTGCGCTCTGAGTGCTTCCGTTTCTAGAATTGGATTAGCCTGCAATGATAATTCCTACTTTCTACTAGATTTTGCCCGCGGCTTCGTCCGCGTGAATTTCCCACAGGAGTAGTGATTTTTCCGGGGATAAAAGGTACCCTATGTCCTTCTCAGTATTTCTAACTATGTGTATGCGAAGTTTTAGGAAGATTGGTTCGGTAGAAAGCGTGAAGAGGTAACAAACAAATAAATAAACAAACAAACTCACTTTCGCATTTATAATATTAGTTGGGAACTATGTAAGTACCATTGAATTATAATGGTTAGTACTTAACTTAGAAGTAGGCTAAAGTTAGTCCTAAATTCAAAAAAAATATGTTCTACCAAGCATTCATGCAATTATACAGCAATCGTTATAAATAAATAATTCCTTTTTGATATGTTAATTAAGTTTATTTGCATATAAAACAAAAAACAAACACGACTTTGCCTTTGGCTGTATTTCTCAAAGGATTAATTACACATGTCAACATATTCCTATATATTTACGTAGTAAATTTATAACTTGGATCACATGTCGATATCTTTTGTCTTTTGTCGTATCTTATGTAATTTATTATTAACTAGCTTTCGCCCGCGACTTCGCCCGCGTGAATTTCCCAGGGGAACAGTGCTTTTTCCCGGAATGAAAGGTACCCTATGTCCTTCTCCGTACTTCCAGCTATGTGTATGCGAAATTTCAAGAAGATTGGTTCAGTAGATAAAGCGTGAAGAGGTAACAAACAAACAAACTTACTTTCGCATTTATAATATTAGTTAGGATTATGATTAATATTATATTATGATTAAATAATTAGAAATTCTCTGAAGGCCAAGTTTCAATAAAAAAAAATTGACTTTGACTTTAACCATAGACCACCTGACATGTTGTCTTGCCCCCTATGCACTCGGGATGACCTGATGGCCAGCGATGAGGCTGTGAAAGTGGCAGAACACTTTTCGGGTAAAATTTAAATAGATCATTGGAATGGCATCGACACGCCAAGAAGAAGAAGAATGCAACCATAAAAACTACGGAAACTATTTTTTCACATTTAGGAGACTCAAAAGGCAAATTACAGAGAGATGTTCAATTCAAAGAACTAAAAACCATAAAGTACTTAAATATCAAATCACTTCGATGACATAAACGAAGCATGATGTTCTACTTTACCCATCACTTTACCCGAAAATTTAGTTTCTTTATGAAGATTTCTAATAAAATCTACGTAGTACAGAGTTTTATGTTGCCATAACCAGAAAAAAAGCAATGTTCTTCTATATTTCGCTGTTCGAAGGACAATTTTAAATATTCAAGCCATGCTGTAGTATGGGGTGTACATTCTCCCATAATGTTACGACCTCTAACTTGTGTATAACAGTATATCTATGTAGTTAAAGTGAATAATGTATATTGCCTGTCATAGAATATATTTATCGTGCCAGTAAAGCTGCTACAACCAGATTTAGGGCGTTCAACTCAGGATTTGTTATGTGAGAAATTCTATCTCATCTCATCTAAGATGCGGGTTTAAAACTCCACCTCACCACACTCTTATACTTCGCGCTCGTAAACCTATGTCTATAATATTGTTTAAATTTATGAAAATTAGGTCATAGATTTATGCAAGATTAGATAACAGACAGGGTTGTTTTTTAATATTATTATTTAAGTATGGATTTACACTCTACTGCAGTAGAAAAGTCGCCAATATCATTTAAAACTTATAGAATGGAATAATTTGAAGCGACATACAACATTCTCAACTTTGCTAAACTTTTCACTATTCCTGGAATGCGTGCGTCAAAGCTGTCGCAAATATTTGCAAAATACTGTTGCATTTTCCTGAGTCTATGAAAATATGTACCTACGCGTTTTCAAAAAAATCATGCGAACCAACACTGAAATAGCTGTTCTCGACTTATAAACATCGATAAAGTACATCGGCACTGTTATAAACTTGAGAATGGTTTATTATAATCCACGTTAACCGGGTTTTATATAAAAAATACTATTGGAAAACAATTAATTCGGGAATTGGCCGGCTGAGCTGCGGCGGGGCCGTGAAGCCCAACAAATGGGCTACGTCATTTAATTCTGCTGAGCTCATGTTTGTGCTCCACGCATCATATTTAAATTGAATTTCAGAATACGCACACTCAACAGCATATGGACCCACCAAAAATCATTGCAAATTCGCTGCTATTGCCGCGACGTAGGGGTCCATCCAAGATAACTTTACCTGCAGTTGACTGTACCGTACAGTCGCATACAAAAGCGGATTAATACGGCGCTCTTGATCCTAGTGAGATTTTAATTTGATCTTTAGTTTCATTTAATTACTCATTGGAATAAATCAAATGGATAACGCCCGACGATTGTAATGAAATAAATAATACAATGATATTTACGTACGTATTATAATGACTAGCTTCTGCCCTCAGCTTCATCCGCGTGAATATCGTTTTTCTTTCACCCATTTTATCCCCTTAGAGGTGGAATCTGTAAAATTCAATTCATATCGCTTTCGAGTTTCCACGTCCAGCTGTTTCAGCTCTGGGTTATCAATTCGTCAGAGCGTCCTCTTTTATATACCTACTAGCTTATGCCCGCAGCTTCGCTCCCGTGAATTTAATTCCCACGGCGGGAATAGTGCTATTTCCCAGGATGAAAGGTACCCTATCTCCTTTTCCGTACTTGTAACGTTGTGTATGCGAAATTTCGGGAAGATTGGTTCAGAAGATAAAGCGTGAAGAGGTAACAAACAAATAAACAAACTCACTTTCGCATTTATAGTCCGGCACTGACAAGTGATACTGCCAAAAAATATGCAAAAACGGGTGTGAAATGCGGGTATAGGATATGTACCAATGATATAGATAGATGATCTGCTTTTCTTACCTATGAAGTACATTATCCTGGTTGTAATACTATCATAACTATATAATCTGTACATTACTCAGAAGAGCGTGTCGCATTCAGGATGTCATTAGTAATGTGCGAGCGAACTCCTTACAACGGTTCACGTTCGTTAACTACGTTAGTTAATTAACGGTTGCTGTTGCACTTTTACCATATAACATATCCGTTACTACGTTATTTTACTCGGTAAGTTTAGTTTCCTTGTTTGTTAGTTATATAATCTTGCATTTATTGTTGTAAAAAATATTTCTAAAGTTCCTAAACACAATTTTTTGTCTAAAGTCAATTCGGCCCACACACAGCCGCTACACCCCGCGTGGTCTCTGTAGATAACTTCCGTCGATAGAAATCTCAAAAACCGTTCGTATACTGGACATTCATAGGCAAAACATTAAAGCAATAAGTATACTTTACTTATTAGTTCTATGAGTCAAACTTATTCGAATGACCTCCACTCTGACATCCACTGCAAAGTTAGGACAGTCGCGTTCAGTCGCCTACGTCTAATTGGCGCGAGCAAAATCAATTCTATTCAATTAACAGACAGTGTAAATCGAGCAGACGATGGCTCGTAAAGTTTTGCATAATAATTGGTCTATCTTCAACTCCAATTAAAGGCACTTCACGAGGCTTGCGGTTTGACTCGGACAACAATAGGATCGAGCCTAGAGTTCCACCTCATTGGCTTGTGGAAATCATAAATAATCAAGTTAATAGACCGCCCTCTATATTGACTGCTTGGTACTTTATAGTTTGCAGTGTAAAATGTCTATAAATCAAATATTTCTTCATGTCGGCCAATTTCAAAAATTAACAGAAAAATAATGAATTATGTTCTACAAATCATATTTTTACTCATAGTTAAGAACAAGTCATTTTGTGACGATAATATTGTCTGATAATAATTAACTTTCTGTTATTTAAACGATTCAAAATAGCATCCAGTAAAGCTTGAATAACAAAAAACAAGTGAATAAACTAAAACTATTTTAATCTAACCAAGCTAACTAGCGCAGAGTCCATTTTGCCGGGGATGCATTAACCACAGAGAAACATACTGGGAAAATGAGGAAGTGGGTGCACTATGAAAATGTTTGCTTCCTGTGGAATAATAAGATGATCCTTAGTGAGAGCGAAGCTAAGAACAGAATTATGTTGACAATAAATTTATTGGCGCACTAGCTGGCATCTGGCATCCTTAGGATTTCGAGATAAAAAGTACCCTATGCGCTATTTTTAAGTTTTTTCATGAAGGCAAAGCGAAGGAGGTTAGGAACCTTGAAATCATAGACATAGAAAAACAAATCATTAGTAAAATTTTAAAAAAATCTAGCTATATGCTTGAAATTCCTTTTTGTACGTTACTCTCAAAACTGTAGAAACAGGCAGCGAAAATGTTTTTTTTTTTCATAACATTTTCCGTTATCGGTAGATGTCACACGCTTCCCACACATAATGCCGACTAATAATACCTAATGAAACCGAGATACGTGTCGAACACCAGATTTGATTAGCACTTAGAAGAAAAGAAGGAGAACATAGAAATATTCTTGTAATGCAAGCGACGGATCGAGACATTATTGCTATTGCTCCTCAATATGATCAGTTCTTTTTGTATACTTACTAAATTTCTTTAGATACCCGGATTCCTGAAGGACCACGGGCCTTATAACAGTTGCGGTAAAATTATGTTTTTTTTAATTCTGGGTCTGTGTGTATCCTCTGTAGAGGTGTGTGGGTTTTCAAAAAGAGAAGCAAAAGTCACATCGTCTGACAGAGTATTTAATAGCCAAGATTGTTTGTAGTAGAACGTAGAATCAATGAACGATCAATATCCAAAAACATTGACAATTAGCTACTGTTACCACCGCACAGTGGTCCATGAAGTTGACTGTACGTTGCTTAAAGTGGTCTTTCTGTAATAACATTATTTTGGACACATAGCTACCGTACTCGGGGCACGTATACATGTTATGTTCATTTGATTAAATAAGTATTTCCCGCTTGAATAGTTTAGTCAAAGCTGGTATAGTGTCAAAGGGCGGGAGTATGCTAAGAATTACAACGCTGAGCAAACTCTCTGAAATAGTTACTTCATGCTAGTTAGTATGTTGTATTTTTAAACAGAGTTACCAGAGGGACCTCGGTAGGGCCTGCGATAGTGGTGGTTAAACAACTTTCGCAATGGTCGGATACTACTTACTTACTTACTATCTGGGTTCAGTGACCCAAAGTGAGTCTTGGCCTCCAACACAAGAGCACGCCAGCGTCTCCGATCCCGTGCAAGCTCCCGCCAGTCGCACAGTCGCGCAGTCAGTCGTAGACCGGTGGTCACAGGATGGTTGACCAATATGAGCGGAACAATAGTTAAAAGGATCAAGGATCAAGTTCAAAGGTCTGAAAGTGTTTATAAAATTGGGGACTTCATATCCAATGCGTTGTTTAATTCAAGCCGAGTTTTGAGAATTCAAGTCTTATCGCTCAGCATAAACAAAACTATTCGGATGACAAGAAACGAACGCTTTATCACCTACCTATGAATGCATCATGCTCCTCCGTGCTTCAGAAAGCCAACAAAAACTTGTACCAAATACGTATAACGGAATAACTTATACAAAGTCTTCTTTTATCTGTTTGATATTAATAAGAGATTCAAAATCTGCATTCAAAACCGAATAGTACGAGTCCGTAATACCGAGTCCTCCAAAATTAACAATGGTACCTACATACATAGGGGCTAAATTTAACAAACAACATTTATGTTTAATCTTTGGTCCATCCTTAAACACACGGAAGAACATATAGACAAACATGGTGCATGGATTAGCAACTGTTTGCTCAGGCCCAAGCAAATTAAACAAGGGGGTTAACATATTCACATCACGCGTCCCTATTTGACGGTTGTGCTCCATTCATTTTTTATTTATGAAACAAAACAAATTGTTGTTAATGAAAAAGTTAACAGGGTGAGCAAGATTAATGAAAGAATGACAAAAAATAATATTTGGCATATTCGAGATCATAAAAGAATCATAGGTTTATTCAGTTACGCTTTCAATAAATATTAAAATAAGTAAAGAGACAATATTAAAAGTAAATGTTGAATAAAAACAAATAATTTGATAAATGTTACGATATACATTATGGCTTCTTAGTATTCGGATAGAGTTATTTGCTGGTACAATATTAATGAAAAGAAATTTGACTTTGAATAACCTTATTTAAATTTTATGAAGCAATGAATAAAAATACGAAATGTTGTAGTAATATTTACATAGCCTGTGCCCGCAACTTCGTCTGCGCGTATCTCAGGTTCTAAGCGGCAAATCAAGATAAAACCTACCCCAGATTTTAAGTTAGACCTTCTATAATACAATAGTGAAAACCGCATTAAAGGTCCAATATTTTTACGTGATGCTCGTACAAACATACAGACAGACAGCCGACAGAAAGACACACAGACAAAATATGGTTTTGGCTTCTATTAGCCCTATGAAGGACCCCTCATAGTTTTTTTTCTTAATATCTTCTATGTACAGACACAAACCAATTACAGTTTTATTATACTTATGGTATTGATTGATATAAATAAATGGATGTTAATGAAAACAAGTAAATATTAGTCGGCGTATTTCAAATGGCACCTACATCGGGAATACCCTCCAAGATCCAAGTTAATTGAATAGGTACGCGTTCTTTTTAGCGTCATAAAAAGCCCAGCGTTATTACATTAAAAAGAGCCACACGTGCAAAGAAAAACTTCAAACGAGTGAAAATTATTCGCTATAATGCCGACTTCAAAGCTTATCAATGTAAGGCTACACGCCAAACGTCTTTAGAAATAAATCACGATACAAAGGCGACCAAAGAGGCCTATGCAAATAAGTCACATATTTTGTGGTTATATTTTTGAAACATTTCGCATATTCCTCTTTATCTGGCCTCCGCAAAAGGAAAGCTTTACATTCCTAACATAGTTTTTGTTGACCATTTTTAAAACGTACTTAAATAGAGATATCAGAGCACGTAAAATGATATAATATAAAAGAATATAATGCAGTTTAGAAATAATATCAAATCAGGTCACCCAGAAAAGAAAAGCGATAGGAAATTTTCACAATATCATAAATGAAGATTTAAATTCATAAGTCATATTTCTTACACCTAGGTATTGTCATTGTTTACCTCCATACAAAGATGTCAAAATACATTTCCACTCATAATCCCGGAACTGTCAAAATGTAATTAATTCGCGCCATTATTCAAGTGAAACCGAGCACGAGTAAGACAAACAAACATGGAGTCCACTTGGTCTCAATACGCTAATTCAATTAAGGAAAATTCATTATCCACTGAACGTGTTCCTATGCCAATAGTGATCCGTCGAAAGAACACTCTAGATCAGAGGAAGGCCCTCGAAGGCGATTATCGGTGAAGGGCCCTTAACCCCCGTTAGTGGGTGCTGGTGAAGATTCAGCTTTGTGCGTGCGTGCCTCTCCCGTTTGTATTGGCTTGGCTAATAGCTCGATTACATGGAATTTATTTGATTATTATGTTTGCGATCACCACTTATTGAAATTGTTGGCCCGGCCTTTTTCCCCTTAGAAATTTCAGCATGGGCCCAGGACTTTTTCCTCTTCGGAATTTTAGGAAATCCTCTCTTAGTGCAGCTGCTGCCCTACACTCCTTAAGGAACCTACTTACATGCCTTTCAGCTTCCTATGCCTAGTAGTTTTGGCTGTGCGTTGTCTGTCAGTACTCAGTATGGAAGAATTTTATATAAATTGATAAAGCTGATTTTTCTTCTACCAATTTAGTAAGTTTTCATAGAACAGCAACACTGTAGCAGCGGACTGTTGTTATATGCTTGTTATAGGTCTTCTATTCGGGATAATTAAATAATATTCCGGGAGCGATAATTGTTTCACGCACACTTTATTGCGGTTCAAAGAAGAGAGAGTACAAACAATGTTGCCCTATGAAAGATAAGAAAAATACAAAATAATTGTTACCAGTGTTGCTAGTCGCAACATGCTGCGGCCTGGGAAAACAGTGAAATCACTAACTAATCATTATATAAACTTTCATCAATAAAAATCTTATACAATGCAACTCTTAAGGTAACCAAATTACAAGTCAACAATAAGTATTTAATCTTAGCCCTACGAAATACTTCTTGGGATGGCACAAAGCCCTAAGATTAAACTAGTGCTTAAGTAAACATAATGCAAATTTGACACAAGAGTTACTCTAAACACAATACAAATGCAAGTACAGAACACAAGTACCTACTTAAAATAAACTTATTTATATTCATCTATAGGTAAGACACAAATCTTATGAATACCGCGTACATGGGTTTTATGATTAGGAGTTCTTACTTCTACAGCCCTAACCATTTTATCATGACCTTCAATTAATTTCACAACCCTAGCCATTGGCCAAGACATTGTTGGAAGATTATCTTCCTTTAAAATTACTAAACTATTTAATTTTACATTACAATTAGCATATTTCCATTTAGGTCTGTTTTGAAGTACATTTAAATAATACTTATGCCACGTTTTCCAAAAGTTTTGTTTCAGATGAGTACATAATTTCCAAAATTTAAGTTTATTTTGTGGTATATCAGACACATTTTGTTCTGGGTACATGGTAAGTGCACTACCTATTATGAAATGACCTGGTGTAAGATAACAATAGTCGCCAGGATCAGAGCTTAAAGGGAGCAGTGGTCTCGAATTGAGTACTGCTTCTATTTCTGTAAGCACAGTAGAGAGTTGTTCATAAGTTAACACATTATTCTGCATAATTCTTTTTAAGTGATATTTAGTGCTTTTTACTGCTGCCTCCCAGAGACCTCCGAACGTAGGTGAATATTTTGGGATAAAACAAAATTTTATCGCTTTCTCAGCAGTAAATTCATGCACCTTTGCTTGGTGGCTCTGTGAGGAATGCAGTACATAAAGCTCAGCTAACTGGCTCCCTGCGCACTTGAATGTACTGGCATTATCGCAATGGATCTCTGTGGGTAGCCCTCTACGCGCAATTAACCTTCTAAGACATGCGAGAAAAGTGTCTGTAGTGAGATCGGAAGCCAGTTCTAAGTGAACTGCCTTCGTTGTAAAGCACACACATACTAAAATGTAGCCTTTCCCTACAACAGAACGTCTAATACGAGAAAGTTTTACTTGGACAGGCCCACAGAAATCAATTCCAATTTTTTCAAATGCTCTGCACGTTGGTGTTACACGGCCAGGAGGCAAGGAGCCCATCAGCTGTTTAGCTACAGTAGCTTTTTGTCTGAAACAAGTAACGCATTTGTGAGTTATTTTCTTAACCTCCTGTATACCATTTACAATCCAATATTTTTTGGTTTAAATTTGCAAGAACAAGCCTAGCACCCGCATGTAATAACTTCTCATGTTCACTTCTTATGAGTAATGTGGTGATGTGTGAATCTTTAGGTAATAATATGGGATGCTTTTGGGAATAAGCAATATCTGCGTGATGAAGCCTTCCGCCCACGCGCATAAGCCCTGACTCGTCAAGAAAAGGATTCAAACCAACCAAATTTCCTTTTAATTTAATATTTTTGTTTAATGAGTCTATTTCAGACTGAAAATAGTTTCTCTGTTCATGCCTTATAATTAATTGCAAAGCAGTATTTAACTCTGAGCTATGTAAAAAACCCGTATATTTTACTTTATTCTTATTAATATTATTTAAATACCTTAGTATGTATGCCAAAAGCCTAACAATCTTGTTAATATCGGAAATATCTAGCAGGCGTTTAAAAACAAACTCAAGGGGATCAATGCTCTGACACACCATGCTGCTGGAGAAGGTTGAGCCCGGCTTCAACTCTGGTAGCTCTCGAGGTAAATTGGGATCGCCACAAGCAAAATCATGCTTACCGTTGTGTAAGAACTGTGGGCCGTACCACCAAAGGCTGTTGTTGTTCAGCTCTCCCGGCTGCACGCCTCTGCTGACAAGGTCGGCTGGATTGTCAGCTGTGTGTACATATAACCAACTCCATCTAGCGGTGTTTTGACGTATTACATCTACCCTGTTGGCAACGTATGGTTGCAGGTTTGTCAACTCTTTATTCAGCCATGCAAGTACAATTTTTGAGTCGCTGAATAAGTAAACATTTTGAATCTTAAGTTTAAGCATTAATGTATCATAAACCTTATTGACCAATTTAGAAAGTAAGAGGCAAGCATTTAATTCTAGTCGAGGAACTGTAGTGCCTTTTTTATGTGCAGGGTTAATACGAGATTTCGAGCAAAGTAAGTGCATTTTTACCGTATCTGAAGCATCAATTAATCGCAGATACAAGCAGCATCCATATGCAGTTTCACTGGAAGCATCAGCAAACCCTATAAGTTCTATGACCTTGCTATCATTAAAGTCTATGTTTCTATGTAACACCATGGGTGACATACTAGTTAAATTATCTGTAAATTGAAGCCAATGATTTTCTACTGTTTCAGGTGGTTTATCATTCCAGTTAGTGTTAGATAACCACAATTGTTGCATAATGGCCTTAGCAGTGACCACAATCGGACTTACAAATCCCATGGGGTCATATATTTTACCTATATAGCTTAATATAGTTCTTTTAGTGATTTTTGTTGAGTCATATGGCTCTGGAGAAGACATAATAAAATTATCTTCCTTTAAATCTAATTGCAAACCTAGCGCCTTCATACTACTATTTTCTTTTTGTAAATTTTTTATATCACTAAAATGTTGCTGTTGTTGTGGAATGTCACACAGTATTTGCTCATTATTAGACGCCCATTTGTGAGTATGAAAGCTACCCATCGCTAATAAACAACATAGTTGCCTCTTTGCCTCAAGAACAGTCTCTAGATTATTATGAGAATAAATTATATCATCTACATAACTATAGTTATATATAATATCTGCAGCTAGAGGGTATTCATCTTTGTACCTTATTGCAAGTTCATTCAAACAAAGTGTAAAGCAAATGTGTGTTTGCTATTTTGCGTTTTGATTTATTTATGTTAGTTGGTGGTGTGCCTGAAGGCACACTACCAACTAACCTCAAAGGTAAGGCCTCAAAGGCCTGAACGTATCAAGGAGGAAAGAGTCAGATCTTTCAGCACTGATAACAAACTAGAAATATTTTTGCAATTACGAATTCTTTAAATTCGATTGGATTCTCTTGAAATTTATTGAAACATAGATGTAGTTACTCAATATATGTTTTTTTAACATTTACAGAATACACATTTATAGTGGTAGGTATCCAGCTCCATTATAAAGACCTCAATAATACAAAAGAGTGCAGTAAAAGTTTTCAAATTAAACAAAGGCAGACAGCCGCCATTGGAGCGGTGGTAAAATAGATTTTATATTATTATTCCGACGAACGCAGCTGTGTGGACTTTGAAGTTCTTTCGAACTTGTCAATTTCTTCGTATTTTGGTGTCAGTGTCAATTTTACTTTCAGTTTTACTCGTACTTAAATCTATGGTTCTACTCGTTCTACAAAAGTTTCGCTCATAGACTTCGCTAAATGCATTTGTTTTGTGATATTTTAACTTTTTTTTGAAACTTAAAAAAATTCAAAATTCATTGACTTTATAAAAAAAAGACTAGTTTTGACGTGAATTTCTCGCACTTTAGATAGGATTTCCAAAATTAATTTCTTAGTGCTTACTTACGTTAAATAAAGAAATTCACTGCATTTGAATGTTCATCCGTTTCGTCTCTGCGTTGATAATACCAATCAGTGTTAAATTAACACGTTCTATATATTTTTATAGGTATCTATTTCTGTACCTAGTTGAAAAGTATCGTCTATAATATATGTTATTCTATACGAAATCCTGTTCACAATAAATACCCACTTCACATGTAGATATTTATTTGTAACAACTGCGAAGCTACTGATAGGGGAATTATTTACTTTGGCAGCGACAGCCTCAGGCTAGAGGGTGATTCTACACAACTTCCTACAGATAATAACAGCAACATTACAAAGGTTACTCCAGTATGTGCGTTGTTAATATTTGCGTTCGCAACTCATTTGCATTGCATTTTAATTAAAAGCAATTATGCTGTTACATACATTAAAGCGACGTAAGTGTTTGTTTTTCATCGCACGTCGTTTCCATGAAAAATGTTTTTGGTAGTCATTTCGAAATTAAGTTTGGGACCGATTTTTCAGTGGTGTGAGAGGAAAATGTCTATTTATTTATTAATACTTGAAATGTTAAATACAACTTTTAACGTATTTTTCCGCTATTGTAATACACACATTCTTTTTTATTAAATTGAAACTTTATTCCTATGCCATCTTTAAAACTCAAATATTGGGAAGACCCAGCTTCTCTTCCTAATATTTGAGATTTACATTTAAAAATTTCAATAAAAATTGACTGTGTATTGTTCGATATCTTTTTACGAATATAACGAAAAGTGTATGCGAGTATGTCTGTATATGATTTCATTGTTCATAAGTAAAAGGAATAAAAATTCATAAAAGTGTTCCCTCCGCGAACATAAAACACATCCCCATTTCAATGCGTAGATGCTTTTAAGTCATTTTCCTTGAGCCATGCAACGTTACAGGCAAAGAAGTAATTCGGATGCAGCCCACGGTTTGCAGCATAATGGGGCAATTTCCTAGTCATTTCCTGATGGTTGCAGCGAGCCGACATCTTGCGGCCGCGCCTCTTTTTGGAGCCCTGACAGTGTCTCGTCAAATGCTGCTTTGGAGTATCACTTCGCTTCGTAGAGGTGGTTGAATGGTGTTCACGATCCTGGGTGCTATGCGTCTTAAAAATAATTATTTGCAGAATTACAGACAGCTTACAATATTAAGAGTTTTTTTTGTTTAGAAACAAGTTAAAAGTGTGATGGTTTTTTTACAATTTTCAATTGTCATGTGCATTAGTAGAGATGGCAAAATATAAAACAGCTACGTTTTTGAAATAGCAATATCAACTAACCTTTAAGTAGGTAAGTATATAAAACAGCTCAGACGTACATAGTAAATTGGAATCGCCAGAGGCTATTTAGTAGAAAATCGAGACACGTACACAAGTAGAACAACTCAAAAACAACAAATAGAATAGGAAAGAATTTAGTTAACCATCCAGAAACTTCCTCCATCCCTGTTTGCTTCTTCTACTTGAACTGCATTACTTATATGCAATCCACTCACCAGTTTATTTTTGAAATGTTTAAAAAGATATGATATTTTAAAGTTTAAGATATCAAACTTCTAACATTTGGCATGCCCCTCCGATGTACGAGTATGAAAATAGGCATACCCCTCCGATGTACAAGTATGAAAATAGGATGTACAAGTACTACAATAACTTAAGTTTATATACGAACACATTTTTTCATTTTATGACGACTTTCATACGGCGTTTTACAATTGTTTACCAATGCACGCCATGACTCAGAATATGATGACTCTGACCTTTAGGGAGTTTTGATAAGATACACAAGAATAGGTAAGGGTGGTAGATATAACTTGGATTTACTTAAGTAACTTTGATCCCAAAATTATCCAAATCCCTTATATCTCTATATCAGAGGAGCCCTGGCCCCAGTTAATCTATAAATAAGTGTCTAAAAGTGAAACAAGCAATAAAATGTTTGGCTTCATTTGATTTCTTTTTATATCTCAATTGGTGCACATTTTAATTTCACTTGATCAGCCATCAATTTAATAGAAAGATCGAAATTTATTCGCTGTTACCTACAATAACTTTTCGCGAACATTGTTGCCGGGAACATTGGAAACTTTTCTTGTTAAAAGTTCCCTATTGCGGAATGAGAATAATAATTCTTGAAATCACTTCCTTATTAAGAGTCCCACTACTCGGACTTTTATATGGAACTGTCTTTATGCTAAGTATCTGCCGGAAAAAAGCGGGAAATCTAACGCTCATCGCGGATCGTTTGTTCACGATTGCGACTTGGAGATTTGCTTAATCTATTACTCCTTAATGCTGAGAGCAATGGACTGTTAAACATCTTGCTTTAGTAACTCAAACATGTAGTCTGAGTATTATGGATATAAACTGGTTGACCTAACCTTCCTGAATTAATAAACTTAAACAAGTAGCTACGTGTTAGTATGTCTATTTACATGGACGTTAGCTAGTTAACCTAACCTTCTTGAATAGATAGGTACCTAATCTGCCCTCTATAATGGAAAATAAACTTTTAACTACACATAAACTAAACTGAAGCGGTGGTGGCCGAGTGGTAAGACGCCCGCCAGTGGAAATAAAATCCCAGGTTCGAATCCTGTCCGGGCTACATGAGTTTGTATACCAATCTGACACATGTTAGTTTTCATCGACCACCACTTGCTTCCGGTGAAGGAAAAACATCATGAGGAAACCTGCACTCTGGTTAATGATTATCAACTAGTACCTATGTGAAATGGAGAAGGCAATGGCAAACCACTTCATTAAAATTGCCAAGAGAGTCGTTGTGTGTGTTTCATTCCATATAATGACCACGACCCTCAGTCATGAGGAAATACGACTAAAGAGAAACTTAACTGTAAATTCGTGAACATAGAAATATTGTTTGCTGCTTAATGACCATGTGTGGCAGTGACGTTCAACATGTTAAAAATATTTTTTTGGTTAAAATATTTGGTAGTGGTATTTTAGTTATTTATAAAAGTCGTCAACTTTTTATTTAACTACATGCAAATTTTCAGGCTATCAGGTTTTAAACGGGACTCTTGGTAAATGGCTTTAAGTGGCTAATTTGGTATCTATCGGTAATGTCCGTGCCCGAAGATAATAAGCAATTTATATGAGCCATTAGAGAATCAGCACACCGTTTAGATTAATGTAAAGGATAAAGTCTTAATTGCACATCCTTAAAACAAATTGGAGCATCGAATTTTTTTATTGAAGCAGAAATTTGCGAGCTTTGGAATTTTCAGAGATAATTTAAAAAAATCTGTGAAAGTTCTTTTACGTCGACGTTAAGTACCATCTGATCAGACATTTAATAATATTTAACCTTCATTGTTACAAAATAAAAAATTAACAGTACAATAGGAAGAATAAATTATTTATTTACAAAAGATACAAAACAATACATAATCATATACTTAAATGTGCATAAACCTGACAATATTTGAGCGCACATCTAAATTTGGTAAGGTAAGGTAGGTAAGGCATTATATACCAGTAGCTAAGTTGTGTACCACTATACTGTCAGAATAAAAAAAATTATTTTATTAAAATAGACATTTCTAAGGTACTATTTTTCTATTTCATACTGTAATATTTTTCTATAATAAATCAGTTTACGTTTTCGTAAATTATCAATTACGATGGAAAAGTTGCGGGCATAGCTATCTTTTACAATATAAACATAAAAACATTTTTACAGAAACTACAGTGGTGTGAACTTCCATAGTAGACGCTGCGAAAACATTTGTTCCATCAATTTCGATAGGAATCAGAATTTTGTAATACAAGAGCTTGTCGCATATAACATACCAGCCGTCGCGTCTGCCCGACCTCGGAGAGACAACCGGAAAATTAGAAAGCAAACACTGACTCCCTTCACACGACTTTGCAGCAGCGGAAAAATAAAATTGAACTTTTCTTAATAAAAACACAACGCACGGAATTCTCCCTTATTAATTTCGAAATTATATCTAAGCCCACTCAAGCTATTTCTTACAGCCTTCAAATTACGTGTTTTTATTTTATATAATGCCATTTAATCGAAGCATATTATTGAAATATTCATTCTTTTTATTTAGAATTCTTAGAAATGTCTAAAAAGGTTAATATTCTCAGAAAAGTTCATTTGTTCATTTTAATTATGATGCTAATTTTTAAGATATTACATTTTGTATTTTTTAAATATTATATTACCTTTAGAATTTACGGTTAAAATGTAAGTTTTAAAAACTATTTCAATAATTGAATTTATACATTGTCGCGCTTTGATATTTATACGGCTTTTGTCTGACCTTTTGTAAATTATTGTATTATAGATTATAATCTATTTTTAGTAAATATATTTAAAACACCCAGCATGTTTTTGCCTCAAATCATTCATCCATTTTACAGCAGTATTTACTAATATATGAACAATAAGCTTCTGTTGGAGGAAATGCTTAATGTTAATTATCATAAAAAAATTGTCCTAATTAAGAAATCAATCACATTATACGACAAATATATGTTAAAAAATTACAAGATACAATAGGTCTTTATTCAATTAAAAGAGACGAAGTACCGCTGGTGTTCCGTATATACCCCGGAGGCTTAGGAGACAAATTTGCCAGAAAACAAATGCGATTCAAATTCAGACAAATAGTCCCGGCGCGGAAGAAGCCGTTTACCAGGAAATTTGTCCATCAGTCTTGGGCCGAGCCAAATTTGTTTTCCTTTTCTTTCGCTGGCCTTTCCTGGAGACATCAGGAACTCCACTAAATTATTTATTAATATTTCTGGTTCCCATTTGTTTTTTTTTTTTTTTTGTAGCAGTTGGAAGCTATAAATATTTTTTAGTACGGGCAGTTATGTAATTGACCTTTAAATTTTTCATTAAGCTATGAGCTTTATGTCATATGTTCCTTGAGTGACTCTAAGCATTTTGAGCCCGGGGGGCAAAAAGAATCATGCGGCTACCAGGGGCTGGGGGCCCACAAAGGTGACCGCCACCCATCAACTTTTGAAAAAATCTGTTCTCGTCCAGGTAGCTACTAGGGCAAATTTGGTATCATTTTCGTATAAACCAAAGACGTAGAATTCATTTCTGATATTTATTATTTACAGTTTCATAGTAATTTTACGAGAAAAACATATAAATGTGAAAAATTTCGTTGATGATTTTTGCTTTGAGAGCTTATAATTTTTGTATATTGTTAAATAATATCAAACAAAAAATACTATATTAAAGCACATTTCATGCAGATTTTAAAAGTATATTCTGTTTAATATCCTACTATACAAAAATATGGAGAAAAAAAATCTGACAACCGCAGCGCGGGTAGCTGGATTCGCACTAGGCGGCGATTTATTTTATAAAATGGTATGTACTCGTATTACGTATAGTCCGGTCATTTTATGTTTTCAGAAAAACTAATTTATAAAGTTTTGAAACTTGTGTGACATATACCTTCGGTTGTGGTGTTCAACGCTCACTACCCCCTGCCCTCCCCCTGACGCTACCCCCGCTTTACTCTGAAATGTGTCCCTTTTACCG
Source organism: Ephestia elutella (assembly GCA_018467065.1). Classification (NCBI taxonomy): domain Eukaryota; kingdom Metazoa; phylum Arthropoda; class Insecta; order Lepidoptera; family Pyralidae; genus Ephestia; species Ephestia elutella. The sequence continues at coordinate 8,661,738 of CM031569.1, forward strand.
GTTTTTTTCACTTTTTCTCGAAAACTATTATAGATACGAAAAATTATATCTCGAAAAAGACCCAGTATTTCGAAAACATAGTACTATTAAAAGTTTTAGAGCATTAAATTTTCCGTTTAATGGGACTAAATACATATATTTAGGACCACTCGGTCCAATACTAGTGCTCATCGAAATTGCACAAATCCCACAGATATTGTAAATGTGAAAGTTTAGATTTATGTTTGATACTCAACTACGCAAAATCTACTGGACGGATTTTGATGAAATTTGGTATAGGGGTAGAAAAATACTGGGAATATGACATAGGGTACTTTTTATCCCGAAATTCCTACGGGAGTAGGGCCCCGAGGCGCAGCTAATATAGCATTTTTCATATGTATGGAAAACTTGCTACGCCCCGGGGTTCCGCTCAGTTGGGAGTTTCGGGATAAAATTATATTTTTTGATTTTTTAAAACTTTCTCTGTTTGTGCACTAAAGTTCATCGAGATCCGTCCAGAAGATTTCGTGTGATCGAGTGACAAAAATGTCAAGTTTGTGTGGGAACTTTATCATTTATAATATACTAGATGCGCCCCGAGGCTTCGCTCCTGTGAGAATTTCAGAAAAAAGTAGATTATATGCAATTTTAGGTTTAACTCTAATTATGTACTAATTATCGACGAAATATCCTCGGTAGATTTTGTGTAATTGAGTAACAAACATACATATTTTTACGTATACTTAGATGCCTCGGATGTATGTTTGTAACTCAATTACACAAAATCTACCGATCATATTTCGTCGAAAATTAGTTCACGAGTAGAGTTAAACCTAAAAATGCATATAATCTACTTTTTTTCTGTTGATGGTATTAATAAGTGGTGACAACAATTGGTAAGCGATGGAACTAGTTGGAGAAATAAAGGGGAGTCTTTTTTATTTTGTGTGAAGGACTAACACATATCATTTCAAACTTTTGCATTTCATACGAGCTGTGCCTTATGGTACCACTTTCTTAAGAATTTAGGGATAAAAGTATTGTATTCAGTTAATTCAAGATGTAATCTACTAGCGGTCCACCCCGGCTTCATCCGTGATACATAAATAGCCTATGTTACTCAGCGACAACGTAGGTACGTTTCCAACGATGAATTTTTTTTTTGAATTGGCTCAGTAGTTTTTGCGTCTACTAACTAACTCTTTTTGAGTCTACTAGTCATAATACGAAATCTTTCCTCTTATAATATGTACTTTATAATATGTATTAGTGTAATTAGTATACTAAATTTCATGAAAATTTTGCGTGAAAGAATAACAATCTATTTGATTATCTTCATATCGTCACCATGAATATATTTTCGTAATTTATTCAACATTTGTTATTTCTATAATAGTAAAATAGTTCTTAAAAATATAAATATTATGATTGCAATAATTAGAATAAATAAAAGGAGCGGTTTACGAGGACTTACTGGGAAGAACTCATTGACTCATCGACACGCCGCGTGGGCATTAATATTTTTTTTAGAATGGAAATTCTACCTTAATGTTATCCAAACTTAATATTTTCGTAATCTAGAATAAATATTCTTATTACTTATATTTTTTTATTGTGATTTACCGATATTATAAAAAGTTGTAGCACTTTAAACCGAAAATTGATATTTATGTTTTTTTATTTTTTAACAAAAATATGGATTTTTTCTATGAAATATTGCAATAATGGTCCTTGATATATGCAAAAATGATACGAAACACGATATAATACTAAAACTGGATCGGTTTGGATTTTTTATTTTTATTGAAGCGTACGGTGCATACTTCCTGCTCGGATCCCATTGGCCCAAATGGGTCGTACCACAGAATTATCGGGCTTAAAATGCTTGATTTGATCCAGGGAACACCTCTGAGAAGTTTCAAAACATACTCCAAAAGTCCAGAGTACATGTCTGCTACAAAGACCATTTTGTAAGATAAATCGCTGCGGCTGACGCGTCGTATAGAGCGAGTCTAGCTGAGCGGGTACGCGCTGCGGTGGTAATTTTTTTTCTCCATATTTTTGTATAGATGGATATTAAAACGTTTATATTTTTAAAATCTGCATGAAATGCGCTTTATTACAGTATTTTTTGTTTGATGTTTATTGTCACTATACAAAAATTATAAGCTCTCACAGCAAAAATCTTCAACCAAAATTTTCACATTTTTACGTTTTTCTCATAAAATTACTATAAAATTGTAAATAACTAATATTAAAAATGAATTCTACGTCTTCGGTTTATACGAAAATGATACCACAGTTGCCCTAGTAGCCACGTGGACAAGAAAATTTTTTTTCAAAAGTTGACGGGTGGCGGTCACCTTTGTGGGCCCCCAGCCGCTAGTAGCCGCATGATTCTTTTTGCCCCCCGGGCTCAAAATGCTTAGAATCACTCAAGGAACATATGACATGAAGCTCATAGCTTAATGAAAAATTTAAAGGTTATGTATGGGAGCATTACATAACTGCCCGTACTATTTTGGAATTATTTTTCCTACTTTATTTAAATAACTAGACAACTTTGTTTCGTATGCACCCTAAGGAGTATGAAAAGCGTGGCAATAATATTCTGCTCTACAAGATAATCCGTAGGTAAGCAATATTGACTCGAGTACCTATATAAAATGAGAGTAGATGGTATTGTATGCTTCAGCGTATGAACATAAAATACCTAACAATACTTTAATATATGTAGTGTGTAGTTAAAAATAAATTTATATACCAACATCATCATAGACCTTCGAGCAACAAGGACTTCCGCGCGCGTAAGGAGTCCGTGTTGCTCTATGTCATAGACAATTAAACCAACTAAAACAAAATTTTAACAGTGTTGGCAGGTAGCTAAGTCGTACATAGAAACTTCCTAAAACAAAATTCTTATTAAAAGGCAATACTTTGTATGAACAATACATCAAAAGACAATAAGTAAATGAACAAAATTATATACTCAAGTAGTTGAATGAATTAACTCATCAACTCAACTTATGCCTGAAAAACATAAAATAATTCTTGTAAAAAAGCCATCAAAAGAAATTAAATGAACATCGAGCGCTGACAAAATTGTCAAACGAGATCCAAGCTACTACTCATTGGGCCCTCCAACATCTGGAGAAATATTAAAACTCGGAATAGCCACTCATGGCGGAGCTTAATTTGAGAGCTTCTTTGAGGCTTCGGATTATGGAGCAGAAAATGATCCAGGTATGCCTTTATAATTTTAAATTGGTTTAGCCCGGAAACCTGTTGAGGTATCTACAGGAAAGATTGTCGTTTTACGAGTGTTCGAATTGTTGTACATTATTGTATGTAAAATCTACAAATAAACGGAGAAATGCAAGTCTGACCAAGACTTGAATTTCTCCGTTTTTTTGTTTAAAAGCGATTTGATTTGAATCCTGAAGCGGTCACGGAATTATATCATGAAAATGCTTAAAAATCAAAAAATAACTAAAAAGTTTTCTCTGGGTTGTTATCATCTTCTAACTTGATGTATCTCCGGTTCTGTTGACGGCCGAAGGTGTCAATTTAGATAGAAAATTAATACAGTAACAACTACATACCATAATGTGACTTTGAATCAATAAATTGATAAGAAAATGTTCAAATCAACATATGGAATCTTCTGTAACATTCGTTACTCTTATCTTTATTGAGTCGGGCCTTGTGCACAATTTATTGTAAACGGAGGGTCTCTACTTTTTGTGTCTGAATACAGTGACTAAAATAAAATAACATTCATTTTTAACCCGACTACCTATTTACCTACCTCCTTCACATTTTGATGAATAAAGTATCAATTTAATAGCTGTTATATAGTCCAGGTGGCAAAGTAAGGTCAAGTCATTATTTTACTGGATGTGATGGTGATCTTTTTTAAGAAAATGTAAATTAACAAATTACGGAATATCTTAAATACCAATATAAAAAAATAACTATAACACTTTCGCACTTAATAAAAGACAAACTATATTGAGACTGACGATGGAGCGAAAGTGTTACCAACACTTCCAAATTAATATCATCGCAGAGCACACAAAATAATCTTTAACGGAAATTCTCCCCAAATAATAATAAGCAAAGAGTAAATAAGCAAATAAGCGGGTGGGCGAGCGATAACGTGTCCAAACAGTGGTGTATTGCGCGTATAATCCGCGCGGGCTGTCCGGTGGCGCGTGCCGAGGCACTGGACAGATCACTATCTGTCTTGGACAAAGCCACAGTCCAATTTTTAGAAGATAAATTGTTAGATTCTTCAGAAAAATGCGAGAAAACACCCTCAACTTATGTTTCATGCATGTGCACTTTTTTAATCAAAACGAAAAACATCGCATGCATCTCTTCTCTTTTCGCGCTTTCTAACGTCGTCGCAGTTATTACGGTGGCGTAAAGTGTACAACTAGGCTTATATTTAGGTGCTGTTGTTCATTTTTGTGAATCAGCAAAAACCGATATAGATATTATATCATACGAATAATATCAAAAATTCTCTGCGTGCATCGTAACTATGACCGTATCCATATGTCAAACGAAAATCATTGGAAATGGAACAAAAATAAATCGTCTCCTCGTTTTCAGTGAATCAGAAGTCTTTTTTGATATGTATCAATCACCGTACCCTAATACATTAATCCAATACATCGACAGCCATTCTCACTAATGATTTTCAGAAAATTATTTTCCCAGAAGTTCTCCTCTCTACGTTTAATAAAAATTGTCCTCTATACGGTATTAAAAATTAAAAAATGTTCTTTTGTTAAAACCTAAAATGTAATCGTATACTTACAGTAAATAAATAGCATTTGAATTGTGAAAAATATATGCGAAATAGCTTGTGAACACGGCTTTCAGCGGAGTTTTAAACCCAAAACACGTTAGAGACATTTATTTGAATTTCACCGGAGCTCGACCGCTATTTATCCTGGCGTTTTCTGAAGTCACACACAGAAGTGTTCAGTCTTTCATCCGGCTCTCTCAAGTATCAAGAATCGTGATCTATTTGTTTCGCTGGGCGGGCAATCGGAAAATGCTGTAGTCTTCCCCTTGACGTTTGACTGATGATGCAAGTTGTTTCCTTAAGCCACTCCTCTCTTTGCTTGAACTTTTTAAAGGCTTTCATGTTTACTTAATTCGTAGCTATAAACGGGGTGTAAAAAGTCAGGTCAAATAAAGTGGATTTATGTTTTGGTTATAAAAAATACTTAATAGAGGTTTTAAATACGGATTTAATTTAAAGAAAATACGGATTTTAACGTTAAGCAGAAGTAATTTAAGCTGTGTGTGGTCTGTCAATCAGAATTTGACTTATCGATTAATATACATATAAGTAGCAATTGAACCACACCGCAATGCAATAAAACTGTTAGTAATCAATAAATCGTTTGTAGTCCCCGAAAAATGTTATTAATTCTCCCTAGGCCAAAAGCTTGAAATCCGCAAAAAAAATTGTAGGCACGAGAATTGTTCAACCCTTTCAGATGACTTCGATACTATTGCTTGTTCAATATTGCGAAACAATATTGCAATCATTGGAGTGAGATTAATGCTCGTTACAACGTCAATAACGGTTCTGACTTCTTCAGTTTAATGAAAAAGGAATATTTTTTAATAAGTGGCTATTGTAAAAACATGATTTTGCAGCATAGATTTAGAATATAATTAAACAATAGATTTAGAACACAATTAATTGCAATTAGAATATAATTCTTCTCTTTAACCATTGTCCACCCACTGCTGCATGAGTGTAGGTCTCCTCATGCACACGCCATTCTTTCTGGTCTTAGGTTATGTTATCGGCCCATCTTGTCAGTGGCTTTTCTACATTTCTACGGCCCTGTCTCGGTCAGAATATAATTAAAGAATCGAAAAATATCTATTTACTTGCTGACCCGACAAACGTGTCCTGTCTTTGCTATGATAGGTTAAATAGTCGTTAAGTTTTCTTCTAAATCTTCAAGTACTTTTTTTCAGTTAGAACTTTCCACTAAATTTAAGAAAATAAAAAAAGAATGAAATCGTTAGAGAAGTCATTCTCAAGTTATGGCGTAAAATTTCAGTCACATTACACTACACACCTACAAGAATACAGCTTTTTAATTTTGGTAGTTATTTTACTGTACCTAATAGATATATTTTTTTTTTCAACTGAGTAGGAATTGTTTTGTTGTGTATAAAATTACTGAACATAATTATTATATCGACAATAATTTTACTCGATCCGACAGTCGTTCTTTTCATCACATTGTTGTGTTCACGTCTTTTGTAGTTTATTCAGTGGAAAATGGTCATCAACAAAAGATAATGTGATATTATTGTGAGCTGAATGTGTTCGTGTGAACGAGAAATGACTATGCTTACTGTTTAATTAAATATTTACAGAAATTTGTACACTGCTTAATAAATAACCAATGTTTAATGTTTTAGAAAAATATGTTGTTGATAAATATATTGTTTTTACAAAAAATATTTTTGGCACCGATTTTTTTTTGCCATTTCTTTATTTCTTTAAAATTAGAAACTCACTGACTGCCATTAGAAAGATTGGTGCATTAGATGCATGTGCAGTAAACCAAATAAAAGTTTATGAGTTTCCTTGTTAAGAACCGATCATGGACGCACCAGGTAATGCTTTTCATACAAGCCTCGAACCTAACAAATACACAAACTCATAGAATATCACCGCCACCAAAACTGGTGTAAAATTATTTCCTAGAACAAAGGAATTTGAACTCTACATTCCATTCCGGACTACAATTTTGTTCGATAGCTGTTAAAACATAATTATATAAATTGAAAATACTGTTGTCACACAATTCTTTTAGCATTAAGTCCACCTTTTGTACTGTACTTTTGTATGTGTGTACGACAAAGTTTAAATAAATAAATAAACTAAATAAAGCTTTAATAATAAATAAAGCTTTTTAAAATTGACTATTAGCTTGCTTTGATTTAGCATGAATACAATATGACATGATACATATGAATACTTCATTAGTCACTCATCGCACAACAAGGAAATTAACTTTACAATATGTATTCACTGGCAGAGTATTGTTGAAATGTAAATAGGCAGCTGGGGCAAAACAACCCTATCACGCGACATCAAACAACCATTATCGAGAACGTACTTATGTATGTACTTATGGAGTAGTTATCTTCACGAATCGGATGGAAATAGGTCGAATAAATAACCGAAAGAGGTTAATGTAATTGTGGCAAGTTTCTCTCCTACCCATATTCTTAGTATTTTACTAGTACCCAAGTACAAGGCTGGATCTTTTTAGCTGTAGTAGCACGGTGGATTTATCTAAGGATTAAGGACCCCAGACCTCACTTTAAGACTTTAGCACGTTAGCCTTTTTTTGTTTTTGCTGCAATTTACTGGGCCCCTACATATTTACCACGGACCCAAAGTACACTTTACTTGATGAAATTTGAGAACTTGATTTCAGTCCATGCAAAGTGTATACTTACATGAACTTTAATTAGCTTTATGTTATTGGCTCAAATACATAATTTTACAATAACGGAGGTCCGTGGCATCGCATGTCGCTCGCTTCTGCAATTTTAGGATTCTGGATAGCTTTTAGGTAGCCTTCCTTAAGAATTTGTGTATCAAAAATTGAAAGAATTTTTAGATTAGCTTTCTAGATTTTAGAGAAAATACTTCAGCTTTATTATATTAGCATAGTAGTATAGTATAGATATAAATAAACCTAGTTTTAAACATAATTGCATCGATCGATTAACAAAGAGAGCTCTCCGGATGGTAATACTAAACGGCACTTAAGTTTGTAACCGTCCGGAATTTGTTTGACAAAAGATCTATAGCCTACACCCGGATAGTGATGTGCCCAAACATTGTGCGACCACAAATTCGTGTTTCGTGTTACGAGGGTGCCCGTACTATGACAGCAATATCCTAAGTTCAGGAACTTGGCTGTTGTTCACCTCCGTCAACTTTTCATGACTGACTATTATCAAATACTATATAAACTCTAGAGTTTATATAGTGTTCCGTTTTCAACGCAAATCTTGTTTACCTTTCAATTTGAATTTCGCGCGCCTTACCGATGCACTTATCAATCATCACAATTCGCTGTGCTGCAGTTCTATTTAGCCAATGGGGCGCCCGGACTTCCGCTGGCGCATGCGCAGATCCTACCGGTGTCTGAGAGATCAACGCCATAGGCTGGTGGCAGAAGGCTGGTGGCAGAACCAGTAAAACCTCTCCGTGTCTGTACGTGAAAGCGAAGGCGCGCGCGCATCAAACATTACATTTTACTCAATTATTCTTAATAAAACTTCAAGTGCTCAACAGTGTTTTTGGAACTTTATAATCGTGTGTGGCTGGCCGGCTAGGTGTCTAAAGGAAGAACTATTCGTGAGGAATCGTGCTCGAAGCCTGCCTACATGGTAAGTGGTTTGTGCATTGTTCCTATTGTCTAAATCGTCTGTAGCAACGCTTATTAACGGCGAATGCTTTCAATAAGTATTCGATCCAATGTGGTGATTGATAGTGTACTCTAATTTCTACTTATCGAATCAATTTAGCCACATTTTTTGGTGCCGAAACCCGGGAACTTTGGATACCTACCTTCAGTCTGCCGCCAAATACCAATTCGATTTAGTAATTGCTACTTCATTTACCGTATTCCACGCTTATTATACTTACTAGTACAGCTAAAACGAATAAACATAACATTTTGTTTCAATTACTAATCGGAAAACAAGTCTTTGTTCCATTTTGTTTTGTTGAGTACCTTACCTACCGATTATCGATTTAAGATGGCTTCCATCAGTTTCTAGAATATTTGTTGAAAATAAATTCTTTTGTCGTTTTATACTTATTAGCATAAAATTATCTACCGTTTTACCGTTCGCAATAATACAATATTGCAAATCCACCTTCTCATAATTTTATGTTGATAGTTCGTTATAACTCGACTACTTTTTTCCAACCGTTCAACGTTTCCTCTTGATATTTATTTATCGAAAAGTTATTTCGTTTCAAATTACGAAATATTTTTTATCGTGACGTTGTATCGTTTATCGTATCATATTTTCAACGAATTTTGGTGCGTTCACATTTTCATTATTACCGTTTTAGGTTAAAAATCATAGTTTTTTGTTTTTACAAAAAAAACTGATTTTTATTTACCGTACATTAACGAATATCGCAAACCGTTTTTAGTGTTCCTAACGCTCATTTAATTCATCCTTATCAATTTAATTTATTTCAATTTAAAACTCAGGTGACCGAGGTGACAATATTACCTGTTGTCGTGTAATACCGCCCCAGTGATTCTCGTCGATTCTTGTGAACGCGGTCTCGCTGAAGACGTTCGCAACTAAACTTTTTTATCGAATCCGAATATTTGTTGCTATCAGTTTTTATTGTTTTGATATTAATTATGTCTTTACTATCAAGGCGTAAATCTAAACCTACTATTAAAAAGGGTATCGAAAATACGTACACTATTAATAATTTGCCCAGTTTGCGACGTAAACGAACTATAGCATATAATCGCTTAACGAAGGCTTTGGAAGTAGGTACCTTAGCCAATACCGATGAATCACAAGTAGGGTTATTTCTTTCATATTGTCATGAAATAAAAACGATTGCTGATAGTTTTCATGACTCCCATTTTATTATTTTGGACCTTCTTAAGGATGATGCCGATGAGGAGGACGATGAACTTCAGGATCGATTTGACGAATTGTATTTTCAAGTGTTGGCAATTCAACGAAAATTTGAACAACGTTCATCTCAACAAGCTGACACTTCGAAACATAATTCATTGACCGGTTCGCACAGTGGAAATATGCGGTTACCAAAAATTTCGTTGCCAACTTTTTCCGGTGCTATCAAGGAATGGCCTGAGTTCATTGCAACTTATAACGCGTTGATACATGATTCTACCTCCTTATGTAATATTGAGAAATTTCACTATCTCGTGTCAGTTTTAAGTGGTGATGCTTTATCGTTCATTAGAACTTTTCCTGTTGCAAGTGAACATTATTTAAGTGCGTACGAGGCTCTCAAGTCCCGTTATGAAGATAAACGCGAATTAGCGTTTACGTGCTGGCGTGATATCTTGGACGTTAGTTTAAAGACTTCGAACGCTCAAGATTTTCGACGCGCCTTAGACACGATCGATGAGAACTTAACAATTTTAAAAACTTTAAAATTACCTACCGATAAATGGGATTTTGTTCTTTGTTATAATGTTCTGGCCAAACTCGATACCAAATTAAGACGCGAGTTTGAGGAAAAACATACCGATATTGAGCTTCCACAGTATAACCATTTAAGGGCATTCTTACACTCTAAAGGTGAAGCATTAATTCGCGACACGCACTTTTCGAATGTTACCAATAAAACCGCTAACGTTTCAAAGGACACACCGGGAACTTCACAGAAGTTCAAGCGACATAACGTCACGCATTCGCTTGTCGCTCCCACCGTCACTACTCATAAAAATGTTGGTGATAAACAACAAGCGAAACCTGCTCATAATTCGAGCACTCCGATTCGTAAATGTGCCTACTGTCGTAATGAACATCACATCTCGGCCTGTAGTGATTTTTTGGCAAAATCAATAGATGAGCGCATGGCTGTGGCCACTGAAAAGAAATGGTGCTACAATTGTCTTAACGCATCCCATTCAGTGCGAGAGTGCACATCAATGTTTTCATGTCGACAATGTAGACGTAAACACCACACTTTGCTACATAAGGAGCCGGCGGCAAGCTCGGCGACCTTAGTGGCTAAGGATTCGTTAACTCAGTCTGATCCAACCGTAACCACAACCGTGTTACTGGCAACAGCTCTCGTCCAGATTCGTGATGCTTCTGGTGAATTTCATACATTTCGCGCGTTATTTGACACCGGCAGTCAAAACAATTTTCTCACGGCTCACGCCGCTCAACGATTAAATCTAAAACCTATAACTGGTAATATCAACGTTTATGGGTTAGGGGGCAGCCCTGCCTCAGTCAGTGGCTTTGTTACATGCGACATTGGCACCAACTGTAACGTAAAGTTTCGTCTGGGAATGCTCGTCATACCGAGCATTTGCGGAGATCAACCGATAGCAAGGCTAAATACGAAAGGATGGGAGGAGGTCAAAACACTACCGCTAGCTGATCCTGGTTTTGACATCCCCGGTCCGATCGACGTCTTGTTAGGTGCCGACGTCTTTGCTGAGTCACTTCTCGAACAACGTCTGAAGGGTAACGCCTCTCAACCGCGAGCTTTCAACTCAGTCTTCGGCTGGCTTCTTCTTGGGAAGTCCAGACTCGCATCGTCCAGTCTACTAGGAGTAGCCCCTTCTACCGTAGACGATAGTTTAAACAAAATTGTTCAACGTTTCTGGGAAATCGATAACGTTCCACAATCTTCCCGATTGACCCCAGAAGAGCAACGCTGTGAAAATAGTTTTCTCAGTAATCACTACCGTGACGAGACAGGTAGATATGTAGTTTGTCTCCCCTTCAAGGACGACGAGGAGCCAATCTTTGAAGGTTCTCGAGAGATAGCCTTACGACGCTTTCATGCCATTGAAAGGCGTCTGTATCGCGATCACAATTTAAACCAACAATACGTGGAGTTCATGACTGACTATATCGACAGTGGTCACATGACTCTGGTACCTGCCAAGCAAATGGGTCAAGGCAAGTATTATATACCGCACCATTGTGTGCTACGTCCCGACAGCGCTACAACGAAGCTTCGCGTTGTATTCGACGCCTCGGCTAAAGATGCAACTTCCAAATCGCTAAACGACTCGCTGCTGACGGGACCGAAGCTACAATCAAATATCGTAGAGATCCTTCTTCATTTCCGTGAGCACGCAATTGTCTTCATGGCAGACGTGCGCCAAATGTACCGTCAAATCAACCTAGCTCCTCAACATCGTGATTATCAACGTATTCTCTGGCGAGCTCACCCAGATGAGCCTCTTCAAGAGTACGTATTAAATACCGTAACGTACGGAGTGTCTTCCGCTCCATTCCTGGCGTGCCGCTCTATTCAGCAACTGGCCAACGATGAGGGTCACAAGTACCCAAAGGCCAAAACCGTTTTAACTTCCGACATATACGTTGATGACGTCATATCCGGAAGCTCATCGCTGAAGGACGCCAGAGAAATCAAAACTCAACTCATCGCTCTTTTCGGTCTTGGCTCGTTTGAGCTCCGAAAATGGGTGAGTAACCGACCCGAGCTACTTAGCGATCTTCCCGCGGAGGCGTGTCTTTCAGAAGCAATCACTTTTACCGAAACTGAAGACACAACTATCAAGGTTCTGGGCCTTAAGTGGGAGCCTGCTTCGGATTCGTTCGTCTTTACCGTTAATCCATCAAATCAACCGTGCACCAAGCGAACGATTTTGAGTGAGGTTGCCAGAATTTTCGATCCTCTGGGTTTTCTATCTCCTTTGACAATTCATGCCAAATGTCTTATTCAAAAGCTTTGGATTCTAGGTCTTTCATGGGATGATAAGCCCCCACCGGAAATTATCTCTCAATGGGAAAAGTTGTGCAGAGCAACTACGCTCTGCTGCCAGAAAATGTGGCAGAGAGAATCCGGACAAACGAAGCGGCGGGAAGAATTCTGTACCGGAACTTCACCGGGAAAAAACCACCGGTAAAAATAAGTACCGGGAAAAAATCTCCACGCGGCACCACGTTTGCCCGACTAAAACCTAACTAACTTAACGCAGTCTGCTACCACCGTAGCTTATGAAGGGAGCTACAGGGCCCTATATGATAACCTAACCTATAAATTAACTACAATTGAACACTTACCAAACTAAATCTTCTTTCTCTTCGGATCCAAACTTGAGTGTCTTCGGGAAGGGGGAATTCCTAATCACCCTACCTAACCCTTGAGATCTCAATTCCCCAGAACAACTAAATAGATTTCTTCCCGTAGTTTCACTCGGGAACAGCCAGATGTGAACAGCCAGCCACGTTTCACCTCTCACAAGAAAAAGTCACAATAACAGAGTTTTTCACAAACACAAATTCAATAGTTATTTAACAAACAGGAAACTCACAATTATCACTCAAACTAAACAACAAGCAAAAGACGCGAGACCGCTCCGCGTATTAAAATCAAACCGATATCGCCCTGGACAATGCAATGGCGGACCACACGCGACGCCATCCACGCTAGCAGTGTGAGAACCCCAAAACGCCTGGCGGCGATAACAGGAAACGCCTGCGTTTAGTTTTACCCAATATATTACAAACATCCCCCCGTCCCGGTCTGAGAAGCAGACCGCTAGCTTACTCTACGGGAAGGCGGGCGAGAGAGGTCACACCTCTCCTTAAAATCGAACCGTCGACCAACACCTCAGCCACACGCGGAGTGCCATCTCCGCCAAGAATCAAACGTAATATGCGAGCTCGTCGCCAAAGCAATGAGGGCAAATTTGCCTCTTTTAACAATACTAAATCACCCTCCCTGGGAGGCTCAGTCCTGTCTGTCCACTTCACTCTTTGCTGCAGCAAATGCAAATATTCAAGCGACCAGCGACGCCAAAAGTCCTGGCTCATTTGCTGCAACATTTGAAAACGCGACAACCGATATACGCGTTCATCCTTCCACGGGTATTCGGGCAGGGCATTCAACGGCCCTCCCACCAAAAAATGACCAGGGGTGAGAGCTTCCAAGTCATTTGGATCTGGAGATAGCGGACAGAGAGGACGAGAGTTGAGGACCGCCTCAACTTTACAAAACACTGTGGCCAGCTCTTCAAAAGTTAGAGCCGTTTCTCCGATAATGCGGCGGAGGTGGGTCTTTGCGGATTTCACAGCCGCTTCAAAAATCCCTCCCCAATGGGGGCAACTTGGGGGACTAAACTTCCAGGTTATTCCCCTTTGGGCAGCAATTTGACTTAAACTAGTACAATTTTTATCAATAAACACAGAAACATCCTTAAGATAATTTACAGTTCCTTTATAGTTTGTGCCATTGTCAGACCTAATAAGGGAAGGTAGACCTCGACGCGAAACAAAGCGATCCAACGCGGCGACGAAGGCCTCCGTAGTCAGAGCCGATACCACCTCCAAATGGACAGCCTTGGTGGCCAAACAAACAAATACACACAAATAGCCCTTCACAATACGGGCATTACGAAAGGGAGAAGCCTTGATCGAAAAGGGACCGGCAAAATCGGTTCCAACGCCGTCAAACGGTCTCGAAGGTCGGATTCGATCAGCGGGCAAATCACCCATCTGTGGTTGCATCGTGGATGCCTTCAACCTATAGCATGCAATACATCGAAACAGAACGCTACGGATTGCTCTTCGGGCAGACAAAATCCAAAACTCGCGTTGCAAAATAGCCAACAAAGCATTGCACCCAGCATGGGCGTTACGAATGTGTCGATCAGACACCAAAAGCTGCACCAAGGGTCCGCCCTTGGGCAACAACAGAGGATGGCGAGTCTCATATGGAAGATCCGCCTTCCGGAGCCTGCCTCCAACCCGAAGAAGCCCATCCGAGTCGATGTACGGGTTCAAACGAGCGACCGCGCCCTTCAACTTAGCGCGTGCGTCGCGCAAGATACGAAGCTCTGACTCAAACCGTCCGGTCTGCACGACACGGACCCAATGCAACAATGCGCTCCGGCGCTCTTCTGCACCTGCAATCGGCTCCAACCGCTTTGCCTGTGGGTTTCTACAATTATGTATGAAACGCTTAATCCAACTGGTAACACCCAGAAGCTTATCCAAGCTGCTATACCGAGCAAGTAGCCAATCCGGCTCCGACGTCGTCTCAGCGACTACAGCATGTACACGGAGCCCAGTCAAACTCAAAGAAGTAACGTCTGTCTGACAGACAGGCCAAGAAGTTTCTGATCCCATCAGCCACTCTGGACCCCACCAGAGCGGGTGTGACACCAATTCTGGTGCCGTACAACCTCGGGAGGCACAGTCCGCTGGGTTAAGCTCTCCCGGCACATGTCTCCATGTTATATCAATTCCGATATTCTGGATTTGGGAAACCCGATTTCCCACAAAAACCTCCAAGGTATGTGGGGCCGCGCGCAACCATGCAAGCGCGACCTGGCTATCCGACCAGGCGAAGATGTCCCGTATTTCGACCGTGGCCGCCAGTTCACTGGCAACGTGATGCAACAATTTAGAGAGAAGGTGAGCTCCACTCAACTCAAGCTTGGGAATAGACAGCCTAGTCCTGATGGGGGCGACCTTGCTCTTCCCTAACAAAAGCGAGACATTGACCCGGCCATCGGCGTCAACTGTCCGCATATAGACTGACGCGGCGTAGCCTCGCTCCGACGCGTCACAAAAGCCATGCAGGCTGGCTCGATATTTCCCGGGGGCAATATTCGACGAGGCAAGGCAATCCGATTGACTTCCTTAATCGATGAAAACAACTCGAGCCAATCATCCAATGGAGGACCAAACAGCGGCTCGTCCCACGAGACGCCCAAAGTCCAAAGTCTCTGAAGAAGACACTTCGCAGAGAATATCACTGGACTGATCCAACCGCTTGGATCAAACATACGGGCTATTACGGACAACACCGTTCTCTTAGTCCAGACTTTTGGTATTTCCAAGTCCACTTGGAATGTGAAAATATCGGTTAGCGGCTGGTACTGCATGCCCAGCACCGCTATCCTGTTGGGATCATCCACATCCTCAAACAGGTGAGGGTTCTGTTGGTGATCCTCCGGGATCCCTTCTAGAACTCTAGGCTCATTGGACAACCACTTACGTAGCTCGTAGCCACCTGTCTTCAATATTTCAATCAATTCATCCCGCAGTAGGAGGGCCTCCTCAATACTTTGGGCTCCGGTGCACACGTCATCAACATACAAGTCACGTGACAGCACGGAAGCCCCACGGGGAAAGCGGATCCGTTCCCGCTCTGCCAATTCAAGCAATGATCTGATGGCGATATAGGGACTAGATTTCAAACCATACGTGTTTGTGTTTAGTTCATACACCGTCACAGGATCCTCAGGGCGCTCACGCCAAAGTATCAACTGGAATCGCCTGTCCTCAGGATGTATGACTGTCTGGCGGAACATCATCCGGATGTCCGCGCCAAAAACCACTTGATGTCTTCTAAAGTTCAAGATGATGTCAATTATGTCCCTATGCAATTTGGGACCTGAATGCAAACATAGATTCAACGAAACTCCGTTCGAAGTGGGTGCGGACCCATCAAAGACAGTCCGCAACTTGCCTGTTGAGGCCTTCACCACCGCGTGGTGGGGCAAAAAATAATGCTCAGTTGAGCTCCAATCAACTCGAGCCGGAGACATGTGACCCAAATCCTCGTACTCGCGCATAAATTCAATATATTTATCGCGAAGTACGTGGTCACGCTGCATGCGTCGCTCCATGGACAGCAGTCGTTTCTCCGCAAGCGCCCTACTTTGCCCTAGGCTAGGACGTGTAGCAACAAATGGTAATCTAGTTACAAACCGACCGGAGGGCAACCTCTCCGTGGTCGATCGAAAAAGGGCTTCGCACTCAGCGTGTTCCGGATCCATCCTGGAACTCATAGGTGGCTCCTCCACCTCCCAAAACCTTTGCATGGTCTTGGCCAAGGACGCAGATGCGACAACCGGTGGCTCCTCCGCGGTGCCATTATCAAACACAGGGCCCATCAGGGCAAAACCAAAAATCGTAGACACTGCCATCAGTGAAGACGAACCCAGAGCCTTCTGTGTACCCAACAAAATCCAACCCAATACGTCCGAGCCCAGGAGCAAGTCCACTGGGCCGGGATGAAAGACAAAGGGGTCGGCCAAATCCAGACCCGAAACCAAAGACAACACACCCGGCGGTATGTCTGTCGAGGGGTGCCAACCCGCAATGGTATCCATTACCATAGCCGAAGTCGTGATCCTCATTGTGGAGGACTTCAGCGAAGAAAAGGTGACAAGTGTCTGGCCCGTCAGACACTTCACTTGTATGCCACCAACTCCAAGAAGTGGCACAGGCGAGTCTTCCACGACTAAACCTAACTGGCGTGCCACTCGAGTGGTAACCAAACTGCTTTGAGCCCCTGAGTCCAACAGAGCTCTCAAATTAATGGCTTCCCCCACGACCCCATACGCGGACCACCGCGGTAGGGAGCAGAACCGTCCGCGGCTCTGTCCCAGCAAGGGAGCAAGCTAGTTACGGGCTCCCCACTCTCTCCAAACCAGGGGCGCGCCACTGACCCGGATAATATGGCGGGCGAGTGCACATCCCCATCTGAGGGGGGCATAACCCGCGGCCCGGCCATACATATGGTACGGCGGGTGGTACTCCAGCCGTGGGTACTCGTGCAGCGGCGGAGAAACCGCTGCGGCTGCATGTGTTGGGCATTGGTAACCCGCGTGGAGGGGGTGTCCCCACTCTCACGTCCGATCTAGGGCCCCCGCCCATGGGGGCCCTATCCGGGGCCTGGCCAGCCACATACTGGCCCCGACCTTGGGGCGCGTGGTCCCGGTCCGCCAAGACCCGCGCCGGTACGCGACCCCCTCCCGAGGGGGGTGCGACGAGCGAAGCCGCGTCCTCCGTCCGATGGTGGAGGGCTTCGCGCAGGAGCGCCCCCGCCCATAGGGGACCCCTGCCTCAACAACCGGGGGCCATCCCCGTTCCGGTTCATGCAGAGCATCACGTGGTGCAGCCCACGGCATGCACTGCATGGTATGGCACTGGGACAGTCACGTGCATAGTGACCGCCCAAACAATAAAAGCAAAGTTCATGCCGCTTTGCCATGCGGCGCCTATCTTGTACTGGCAGTCTCTGCCAGTCCCTGCATTGTAGCAGGCTGTGGCCCATCCGGCCACATTGCAGGCAGTCCGCGTCCCTCGCGACTGCTGCCGTGTGCGCAACCCGCACACCAGCTCCACGCGGTGGCGGTTGCCGTCCCTGTTGGGGCTTCCCTCGCCATGAGGGTTCCAAGGGCCTACGTTCAGGCGCTCTGGATGGCGCTGAGTCCGTCATGGTATTCTCAGCAGCCCGTGCCTCAAACTCCAAAAACTTCACCAAGTCAGTGAATGTTGGTAGGGTGGTGCTATCCCGTTCCGCATTCTCGCGCTCAAATCGCGAGCGGATGTCATTGGGTAATTTGCCCAATACAATGTGCACCAGCAAAAAGGACCATTGGTCCACCGGCAGCCCCAGTGTGCGGAGCGCGTTACAGGCCACTGTAACGGGCGTGAGCAACTGCAGGCGCAACTGTGCCCTGTTGGCCACCTTGGGCAGGGCCATCAACTGTGCGGCGTGCGCATCCGCTAACAAGCGTAAATTTTGGTAGCGGGAGTTCAATAACTCCCAAGCCGTATCGTACTGGTCGTCCTCCACCCGGAGGTGCTGGATGAGCGACCGCGCTTCATCCTCAAGAGTGGAGAGGAGGTAGGCCATCTTCTGGGCCTTCGACAAATCCTGTCGTGCTACGACCAGGGACTCAAACATATTTTTATATGCTACCCACTCCTCCATCCTACCCCCAAAGTGGGACAGCTGAAGGGTGGGGAGCCGACCAGTAACCGCTGGTCCTTCCTGTCTAACAGGTGTGCGAGGGGCTGGTCCGCCAGCCTGTCTCGCCCTTATTGCGGTCACCGCCTCCGCGATATCATCGTGCAGACTCAGGATCTGGTCCATGTCCGCCATGTGACCTGCGTAGACCTCCGGGGTAAGATCGGCTTCGGTAAGCGCCGCCAAGGCCGCTTCCGCGCTAATCAATCGTGAGTGGAGGTGATCCGCTCTTAGCAGTATGGCGCCCTCCCTGTCCTTCCGGGACAGGAGTCCTCCGGCCGTCACAAACCATCTCAATTCGTTGGCGAGTGTCGCCCTAGCATTGGAGGCCTTCGTCATCGCGTCAAGTCACAAACAAAAAATAACAAAAGGTAAATAAAAAACAACAAAATCAAGCAACTACACGAAGAACCGCGGTAGGTATGAGAATGGCACAAACCCGGAACGCACGGTACAAACCGCAAACAAATACAAAAAAGGTTACAAATATTCTTATACAAACAAACTAAGAAAAATCTAATAATTTTTACAAACAATTAATTATTTTTTACAAACGAACAAATAGAGGGTAGATAAACTACGCTCTGCTACCAGAAAATGTGCAGAGCAACTACGCTCTGCTGCCAGAAAATGTGGCAGAGAGAATCCGGACAAACGAAGCGGCGGGAAGAATTCTGTACCGGAACTTCACCGGGAAAAACCACCGGTAAAAATAAGTACCGGGAAAAAATCTCCACGCGGCACCACGTTTGCCCGACTAAAACCTAACTAACTTAACGCAGTCTGCTACCACCGTAGCTTATGAAGGGAGCTACAGGGCCCTATATGATAACCTAACCTATAAATTAACTACAATTGAACACTTACCAAACTAAATCTTCTTTCTCTTCGGA
This sequence comes from Ephestia elutella, assembly GCA_018467065.1. NCBI lineage: Eukaryota > Metazoa > Arthropoda > Insecta > Lepidoptera > Pyralidae > Ephestia > Ephestia elutella. Next base: position 8,681,169 of record CM031569.1, read on the forward strand.
TCCAAACTTGAGTGTCTTCGGGAAGGGGGAATTCCTAATCACCCTACCTAACCCTTGAGATCTCAATTCCCCAGAACAACTAAATAGATTTCTTCCCGTAGTTTCACTCGGGAACAGCCAGATGTGAACAGCCAGCCACGTTTCACCTCTCACAAGAAAAAGTCACAATAACAGAGTTTTTCACAAACACAAATTCAATAGTTATTTAACAAACAGGAAACTCACAATTATCACTCAAACTAAACAACAAGCAAAAGACGCGAGACCGCTCCGCGTATTAAAATCAAACCGATATCGCCCTGGACAATGCAATGGCGGACCACACGCGACGCCATCCACGCTAGCAGTGTGAGAACCCCAAAACGCCTGGCGGCGATAACAGGAAACGCCTGCGTTTAGTTTTACCCAATATATTACAAACAAAAGTTCTCTGAACAGCTTCCTCAAGTTAGGAATCTTAAAATTCCACGTAAATACGCTACCGATAGCGCTCAATCATATCAACTGCATGGATTTTGTGACAGCTCCGAAGCAGCATATGGCGCCGTTATATACCTGCGTGTTATCGAGTCTGACGGCTCCGTTCGCGTCTTTCTCGTATGTGCAAAGGCTCGTGTAGCTCCTTTAAAACGTCAATCGTTACCTCGCTTAGAGCTGTGTGGTGCAGTTTTGCTTACAGACCTTATCAAATTTGTCAAGGACACGCTGCGGATTCCTGTCCATGACACTTATCTGTGGTGTGATTCCACCGTTACCTTATCCTGGTTGCGAGCTCCTTCTTCTCGCTGGGTGACATTCGTTGCAAACCGCGTAAGTCACATTCAAGATATCGTACCGACCGAGTGCTGGAGGCACGTACCATCTGTCACAAATCCTGCAGATGTTTGTTCGCGTGGGCAATTGCCTCACGATTTGCTAAACAATGCCCTATGGTGGGCGGGCCCAGAATGGTTGTCTCAACCACAGTCTGAGTGGCCAATCGATACATCGAAAAATCGTTCAAACGATGACAATGCGGTGCTCTCTGAGCAGCGTCGCACCACGGTTCTCGTTTCGGATCAAATCGAAAGCGTTAATCACACGTCTATAATTGATCGGCTATTCGAAAAATATTCTTCTTTAGATAAAATCTGTCGCATTATCGCTTACGTTCGCAGGTTTTGTAATAACATGCGTAACACTGTTCCGCGATCAGATAATCTTTTCGTAACGGACGCTGAGCGTCATCGTGCGTTACTAATTATCGTCAAACATTTCCAACATCGTTGTTTTTTGGATGTCATATCCAAATTACAATCAAAGATACAGTTACCTCGCAGTTTTCGTAAACTAAACCCGTTTTTGGACGAGCAGGGTATACTCAGAGTAGGCGGGCGCCTATCGCGCTCCGATCTTGACTTCGAACATAAGTATCCCGCATTATTGCCCAAAAAGAGTGTTCTTACATCAGCTGTAATCGAATCTATTCATCGAAACAATTTTCATCCCGGTCTGAACACAACCAACTATCTGATTTTACAACAGTTTTGGATACTTGCGGCAAAGCATGCTGTACGTCATCATCTTTCAAGATGCATAAGATGCTACCGTCTTAAACCGAAACCTTTGCAACCCTTTATGAGCGACCTTCCGGCCTTTCGTGTCAATCAGGCAAAACCCTTCTCTGTCGTAGGTGTCGATCTAGGAGGGCCTTTTCGAATTAAGCTCGGGCTTCATCGTGGTGCTAAAATCGATAAAGCGTACTTGTGTTTATTCGTATGCTTGAGCACAAAAGCAGTGCACCTTGAGGTGGTTTCTACTTTATCGACTGACGGCTTCATCGCGGCATTGCGTCGCTTCGTTTCTCGTCGCGGCCGCTGCAATGTTATTCACTCTGACTGCGGTACGAATTTCGTTGGTGCAAGTTCACAACTAGCGTCAGGTATCGAACAAGCCTCTCATGCGGAAAAAATAGATTTTAAACGTAACGTACCTTCTGCTCCCCACTTTGGAGGGGTGTGGGAAATCCAAATCAAAGCCGCAAAGAGTCATTTGTACCGTATTGTTGGCGATCAGGTCTTAACGTTTGAAGAGCTTACCACACTCTTCGCTCAGATCGAATCAATTTTAAATTCGCGGCCTTTGTGTCCATTGAGCTCGGATCCCAACGATTTGAACGTTCTTACGCCCGGTCATTTTTTAACGCTGGAACCTCTTACAGCAGTTCCTGACTTCGACTACAAGGACGTAAAAATCAATCGACTAAATCGATGGCAACTTATCCAATCTTTTCAACAACAATTTTGGAAACGCTGGAAAAATGAATATTTACATGGGTTAACTCAGCGAGCAAAATGGACCACGGACTCAACACCGTTAATTGTAAACTCAATCGTACTTATAAAAGAGGACAATCGGCCTCCTCTTCAATGGGCATTAGGACGAGTTGTTTCCTTGCATCCTGGCCCTGATGGGGTAGTTCGAGTCGCAACCGTTAGAACAGCCAGGGATCACTCGCTTAAGAGACCTTTGGTCAAACTATGTCCTCTACCCTCCGTATAATCGTTTCAACTTATCATTTGTTAGCTTTTAAGTTTAGAATAATAACTTAAACATATTTATCGTTAATTACCGTTTCTTATTCTTACTCTGGGAAAATCCTATTGGTATTTTGGTGGGCGGAATGTTCCGTTTTCAACGCAAATCTTGTTTACCTTTCAATTTGAATTTCGCGCGCCTTACCGATGCACTTATCAATCATCACAATTCGCTGTGCTGCAGTTCTATTTAGCCAATGGGGCGCCCGGACTTCCGCTGGCGCATGCGCAGATCCTACCGGTGTCTGAGAGATCAACGCCATAGGCTGGTGGCAGAAGGCTGGTGGCAGAACCAGTAAAACCTCTCCGTGTCTGTACGTGAAAGCGAAGGCGCGCGCGCATCAAACATTACATTTTACTCAATTATTCTTAATAAAACTTCAAGTGCTCAACAGTGTTTTTGGAACTTTATAATCGTGTGTGGCTGGCCGGCTAGGTGTCTAAAGGAAGAACTATTCGTGAGGAATCGTGCTCGAAGCCTGCCTACATGGTAAGTGGTTTGTGCATTGTTCCTATTGTCTAAATCGTCTGTAGCAACGCTTATTAACGGCGAATGCTTTCAATAAGTATTCGATCCAATGTGGTGATTGATAGTGTACTCTAATTTCTACTTATCGAATCAATTTAGCCACATATAGTATTTGCTATTATGAATTGTTAAAACTCGTAATTTGTTTTTTTTTTATTACGTCATATTATCATATTTATTTATTTGCCTACTAAGTGTACTTTTGGTCTTAATAATGACATTTTTACTTACAACTAACCTATTAGGTATTGCAAATTAGCGGTGCCTTATATACTAAAAAACATCTAAAAACTAAAATATTATCGTCATATCTATATATATATTTATGTATGTCTTCAGTAAGTATCGATACATAGGAGGTTAATAAAAAAACTATTTATGTATCTTTAGCCTGTATGTATTGACCTATATGTAGAGCTTAGAGCTCTTTTTTGTATAAATATTTTGTTTCATCTCTCTTTTTTTTCCTTTTTTCATATTGTAAGGTGGTATTTTGAACCTGACAAATAATTTTATAGAAATAACTTTGTACAAATATTTATATTACTTAGTTTAAATTTTTGATAATTAACAGACCCGATAAATGGGCACTGCGCATCACACCCTGGGTTCCTGAAGGTGGTCAACGTCGGAGAGGAAGGCCAAGGAAAAGATGGCGCGATGACCTTGACGCTTTCCGGATAGGTGGAAGCAAGTGGGGGAGACCTTTGCCTAGCAGTGGGACAATATAGGTTAAAAAAAAAAAAAAAACAGACCATTTTTAGGACAATTTTCCATCCAAACTCCTTCTAATCATCTCAAAAATTAAAACCAGTCTTATTTATAACTTTAATCACAAATACATTACCATTCTAATTGTCCACAAATTATCGCATGCAAGCCACGGAGAAATTACAAATTCGCGCAGGCTGTGCCAACGAAAATCATTATTGAGCAATTCATCCTACTGGTGCATAATGCATTTATGCATTCACTGATTAATTTATTAAAAGACCGCACTGGAAAATTGATGGCTGCTTTCGATGAATCACATTTATGCTCGTAAAGCATCATTATGGACATTGAGTTATTTTAACTTGAGGATTTTTCATAGGCTGTGTTTATGTTTATTATTATGATAACTTATATGTAATTATTTAGGTACAAACCTTTTTAGGCAAGACCTTTTTTAATATTTCATATCTAGGTACAGTCAGCTGCAGAGAAGCACCCCTGAGATAGGATTCGGTAAGTATTTGTTGCTCATTTACAGAAAAGCTATCGATGATGATTGATTTTGGTACACGGGTGTAATCTGAAATACCACGGTACTAATGTAATCACTACGTTATATGAAAAGGGACTCGCATACAAAATAGTATCCAATACAAATGTCAAAACGGAGGTACCGATAGAGATGCACTTATGCGAGCAATTGCAGGTACGAATGAGATGGTAATAGTCGGCCATCAAAACGCTACTCCGTTTTATAAAAGTTGGGACCACCTGCTTACCCAGGATAGGTACTTTTATCTTAAAATTCCCACGGAAGCAAAGCCTGAGATGCAGCTAATAGCTAATAAAAGCATCTTGTACACAGGCGATGCAGGGCTGACTCACTAAATCAATTTGCCGCTATTATCAGGTGCACCCTGTGTCCCTAATTGATTTATTTTGCAACAGGATACCTGCCTCAATTAAAACTACACCCTTTAATTGACTATATACCCAAGCTGCTTTTAGAGCAGTAATGGTGATTGAGTAGACTTCCATTAAACATTTTTAATTGAAACAGTAAAAACTTGCTTGTGGCGATGAAGTTTAAAACGTTATTAGTTTCAAGAGTTTTCAGTTATTATTTAGAGGCAAGATAACCAACAGTGATAAATATAAAGAGGGTCACCAACAAATTATTGAAACATCAATATTTCTGCGAAATAGTTTTAAGAAATTTCAGTTCAAAATACTTTTTATTTGTATAATAAAAAGTAATAACTTGTTTTCTAGAAGCTTAAAATAATCATTTTACGAAAAAGAAGAAAATATTTATCAGTTTTAGGAAAAATACCTACTGCTTCAGTTTATTCATATGTTTGTCCATCACACTGTCTGTAGCCCTGTTAAAAAATATATAATAATAATAAAACTTAGGCAAAAACAAAAAGGTTTTCTGTGAATATTTCTAAATCTCAGATATTTTCGGACCCAATAATGAGCCTGTCTATCACTTCAACAAAATGAAAAGCTTTTTAAAGGAGGCTGAGGCCATTCCTACTTGAACATTTTCCTTATTGAATGGTGTCAGTAATATAAAAGTGGAAAAAAAAAGTTCTACTTAGTATCTTTTTTTATAAAAGTTGATCCGACATTGCGTTTGATAGGTATATTTCCCCTCCATGCTTTATGTCTAAAAATAATGTAAACTTCATACCTATATAAGAAACGAGTACTTTTTGCTTTATTTAGTAAACTAGAATCAACTTTTGTAATATCTGTTCGGATAGCAATAGATAACATTATTGCAACCTATGTCAGTTGAGTAAATTGCCATTGACTCTATAATAAGCTAATACGATCTAAGTATTTATAAATATTGACAAATCACACAGATTGAGCTAGCCCTAAAGTAAGTTCGAGACTTGTGTGGGATACTAACTCAACGATACTATATTTTATAACAAATACATAAACATCCAAGACCCAGGTCAATCTGAAAAAGACAATTTGCCTTCTTGACCTGACCGGGGATCGAACCCGGGACCCCCTGGTTCAGAGGCCCTTGCCTCTGACGACCTCCGTGGCGTAGTGGTAAAGACCTTTCTTTACCACTACGCCACGGAGGTAAAGAAAGGTCTTTACCACTACGCCTCGGAGGTCGTCATGTATTGTATACTAAAAATTCTACGTTACTGAATGAGTGACAAACAATGCACAGCCAAAACTACTGGGCGTAGGAAGCTGTTATTTGGCATGTAGGCTCCTTAGGGAGTGTAGAGGAGCCTTAGTGCTCCCCTAGAGGATTCCCGAAATTCCCACAATTCCCACAGTACCTAAAATCCATTTATTCTTACCAGTCCTATCATGTAAACAATCTTCACAGTACTTTTAGTTTAATTTTGTTGAAAATAAATCAAATATTAGTTCAAACCTAAACATTCTAAAGTAAAACATTTATTAACCACGAAAGTAATTTCCTAAAAAGTCTATTTTAATTTATATTGTTGTAAAATCATAAAAAGACATGGTAAGATTGTTTACATGATAGGACTGGTAAGAATAAATGGAGTTTACATACAATAAGTCATCCATCATATATCATACAGATCGGTCAACAATCTCTCGTATTACGAACAGTATTCGTTTCTGGTATCTTTTTCAGTAGGTGATAGGAATTTCAAATCGAGTGGAACGGAACATATCTTAATTTAGCTCAGCTAAAGCTAAAATCAGAGCAAACCGCTTCTTTCTAGTTCAAACTAGTATTTGTTGGAATGGAAGGCGTTTTAAGTAAAATAAATTACCTGTTACAAGATGAGAGTTTGTGACCGAGCGGGGATCAGCCCGGGAACGCTACGGAAATGAGAAATGAATTGTGGCGAGATGGGGTGTGCACGCTGCCTTAGTGGCTATAAAACTGTCGGATATCTATGGCTTAGCTCTTGGAACACGGTTTTTGTTGGAACTTTCTAGTTGAAAACAGAGGTCTTCCTTTAAAGATCGGAACGGCATCAAGGCTATAGGATAAAATAATAAATAAAAACAATAGGTATAGCAACAATCCGATGATTTTATTATTCATCGGAATGTTACCTCACGATGTTTTCCTTCACCGGAAGCAGGTGGTGGTCTATGAGAAAACTACCATACATGAGTCAGATTGGTCTATATACTCATGTGACACACATAGGATTTGAACCCGGGTATTTTATTCTGTATTAATTTGTTAAAAAAAAATACAAAAATTGGGTACCAAGAAAATGAAAGCGTACATTGCTGAAACTTCTTTATGAGACACGAAAAGAGAAAAATACGAAAGCTTGAGGGCTTTCTGAGAGTGGATGCATTAAATTCTTTCAAGCTTTATTGGGGTGAGTAAAAAATAGGTACGCTGTATTTTTATTGCTCAAAAAATATATTTATTTTATTATAATCATTACACAAAGTAGACCTTCAAAGAATTTTTCCTAAGTTTATTGAAACTAACTTAACGATGTTGTATTTTTTTAATAATACTAGCTTTTGTCGGTTGCTTCACTCGCGTTGATGTTTACGAGTACCTCTACTTTAGCAAATTTTTCGGGATGAAGATTAGGTATGTCAGTATATTTATTCGTATGACGTTTTCCAGTTGTTATTTTCCTTTGACGAAGTGTATATGAAAATAAATTTAGTATCTAAATTTCCTTTATTCCTTTATTTGACATCAACCATACACTTCTTTCGGTCCCTTCAATCTGCAAACTGCACACAGTCGGTCATTCCACGTCTTAACTCTATAGATTACAAAGTACAAACATATAATAAAACAGTAAAAATATTTTGTCTGTACATTTAGTATTTTTGACTGAAATGGATAGAGGGACACTTAAAAAGAATAATAGAAAGCAAAAAAATTTTTTTGGAATTTCTTGTCTGTCTGTCTGTCTGTCTGTATGTATGATCACGCTAATCTCCGAAAGTACTGAACCGATTTGAATGAAACTTTTTTTGTTGTGTAGCTATTAATCCTGGACAACATTTAGGCTATAATTGATTTTGAAAACTGGAACACCTGATGAAGAACCAAAACAGAACAGTTAAACTATAAGAAATATGGAAATGGTGCCTTGACAAAAGTTGTTCAACCTGATGAGCATTTTCTGCTGACGTATAAAAATTGAAGATCTGGAACATCTGATGAAGAACTGCAAGAGACCAGCTACACTATAACATATATGGAAATGGCGCCTTAGTAAAAGTCGTTCAACCTGATGAGCATTTTCTGCTGACGTATAAAATTGAAGATATGGAACATCTGATGAAAAGCTCCAAGAGACCAGCTACACTATAACATATATGGAAATGGCGCCTTAGCAAAAACCGCTCAACTTGATGAGCATTTTCTGCTAACGCATAAAAATTGAAGATCTGGAACATCTGATGAATAACTCCAAGAGACCAGCTATACTACAACATATTATATGGAAATGGCGCCTTAGCAAAACTAAATTAATCTGATGAACATTTTCTGTGAACGTATAAAAATCGAAAATCCGAAACAGTTTGGAACACAAAAAGATTTTTCATCTAAGCGAAACTCACGCGGGCGAAGCCGCGGGCGACAGCTAGTATGTTATATATTCATTTCCTGTATGAACATGAGACAGGACATTTAATTTGAAAAATTGAATTAACTTACTTACTTACTTCGATGGCTCGACGACCCAAAGAGGATCTTGGCCTCCGATACTAAAAGCTTCCATTCCTTCCTGTTCTGCGCTACTTCCTGCCAGTCGGCTCTTTGGAGGGCCACCAGATCTTTTAGGACCTCATCCCTCCAGCGGTATCTTGAAAAATTGAATTAAAGTAAAATATAATTTTTTACACTAGTATAGACATGACAAGACAAGACAAACTACTATGACAAGATCTACACAACTCCATTGAAACAATGGAAGAACAGATATAATCGATGGAACCACCGGCAGGGTAAATAGCGCATGGATCGGTGCAAAATTGATGGTCCATGATTCAGAGCACGCTGGCTCGAATTTTTATTGAATTTGGGCTCGCTGGCATCAGCTCAAACACTACGTTAGCAGAATTAAATTATGGTAGCGCCAATTACAGCCATTTTTGAACCGCATGATGGCCGGACGCCAATTTATGCTCATACCAGGCAATTCTCGTTTTATAATGAAGGCCATAATTTGTGTAAACAATATTATTTACTACAAACTTAAAAACTGTTTTAAGTTTTGCAGTACACATGATACTTAATAATGAGTACATATAATACTGTGTTTATACATATAATATTTTATTCTTAACAAGAATAATATAACTTTAAATTTACAAAAAACATTACATTAAAATAAATGCTGATTACTCCTAAATGGCCATAAACCGATTTCTATTATCGTGGCTTTGAACACTCTCGATAACAAAATAAAATTGTTCAAAATCGGTTCACCCGTTTGGGACTTACCTACTCTGCCAAAGACAGACGCATACTACATCACCAAACTCTATAACACCCTCTGTTTACGACGAGGATTCAAAATAATATAAATCGAACTTTTCCTACGTAAAATAGGATTTATTTCATCAAAAGAAGCCAACAATTGGAGCGATCTGCTCAAAATTCCAGAAACAGCGCGTCACAGTCACAGGAATCCTCTACCCGACGTAGAAACTTGTGTGTACTGAAGTTGGATTCAAATAAGACTCGAGGATTCGGTGAAAGGATATGTAAGTTTCGCGAAATTACATTTCGCAGCTTTTGGATGAGGTTCCTTCTATAATACGATCTTCCTTGATAAGTTTTAGTTTGTTCATATTATTTTCAATGCCGCCGAACTCATGGCATAAATTTTAATTCACTTGTTAAAAGTGCTCATTATTCAGAAATATTAAAATAAAAAACAACATAGAATACATTCAGTGGAAAAAATTATCTGACCCTAGAATTACACAAGAAGCGATAGTGGCCGAGTGGTAGGGCGCCCGCCTGTGGATACAAAATCCCAGGTTCGAATCCTGCCCGGGCTACATGAGTTTGTATACCAATCTGACTCATGTTAGTTTTCATCGACCACCACTTGCTTCCGGTGAAGGAAAACATCGTGAGGAAACCTGCACTCTGGTTGATGATTATCAGCTAGTGTGTGAAATGGAGAAGGCAATGGCAAACCACTCCATAAAAATTGCCATGAGAGTCGTTGTGTATGTTTCATTCCATATAATGACCACGACCCTCAGTCATGAGGAAATACGACTAAGAGAGAGAGAGAGAGAATTACACACTTGTATAGATAAAGTGTAGTTGTGTAAAAAAGTGCCTAAAAGGAAAATGTCAAGCTCCAATATTCCCCCTATTGTTAGACGCCCTAATATCCAAAGTTTGTGAATCACTTATAATTCAACTGGTTCCCTGAAATTCCTCTCAGTCGTTAATCAAATCTAGTGTTAAATGATCCGTCGGTCGACGAAGCCAGCCAATCCGACAGTAAGATATTTTCTCCTTTAGCGAGTTGATGATTTTCCCGTGCAATATTTTTTCTTTAGGAATCAATGGAGTTCCTAAAGGGAACAATTTGTCAGCGGCCTATTTTGTCTCTTTTGACACAAAATAATGAATCACCAGAAGAATAAAAAAGTTTATTTCAAATAATTATATATACTTACTTACTTTTAGATATGTATATTGAGACCACGAAAATGACAACAAAATGAAATGTTGAATATCCGCTACGGAGTCATTCTATGACTTTTTGTTTTAATGTGAACTCTGGTACTCCCCCCGATCCGATTTTCAAAATTATTTCTTTCTTTACATTCCTGAGAAAGTCTGTCCAAAATTACTAAATTATCGCGTAATGTCAAGGCCGGCCATAGATGCTTAGATGGTTGTGTTCAATTTTACGTTGAACTGTCACTTCTGCACAGTTATTATTTTGTAGTTTAGATTTGGCTTGTTTATCGCCGCGATTGGCCCCTGTTTGCTGCAATATTTCGACGCAAACTCTTTAATAATTCAGCATTATACGGTTCGAGTGGGATCCATCTGGTTTAGTTTCTTTTTGCGTACGTTTACTGCGGTTTTGGAATATTAATCGTGCATTAAAATCGTCCTCTTTTAGAGACCAGTCTACCTAAAATGGTCGGTATTATATTAGTTTAACGTATGCGTTATCGTAGATTTGCGTGGTTCAGTCAGATGCAGAGGTGTCAGGTTCTGACTTTACCTATTAGGATAGTAAATCATAGTACCTATATTGCTCGTCAATGTTGCCTAATGGTTATAAGACTTTCAAGCAAAAACAACAAGCAGCTAAAAAATCATCTGACTCAAAAATTACGACTACAAACTACCGATATCAATTGTATAACGCACTTCCCACACGTTACATATAAACTTTAAAACAATCCAAGTAATTCCGATCACGAACTATACGCAGAATTCAACTGTAAATAGAAGTGTTCCCAGCCAAGAAGGTTGAAATAGTTAGCTGCATAGCCCGGGGCAGATTCAGTACACGACCGCATCGAGATGACAATGTTAGTCTTGCGTCGATATTCAGACTATGTGAAATATCCCCCACCACGACTATGGAGCGTAAATTGTTGATGCTGCATTATGAGAGGAATCTGATAGGGGCATTGCGAGCCGCCACTTGGATTTACGCTGATCTGCTGTGTTATGTAATATCCTGGACGGGGTATAACGGGTATTTCTACTTTATCCTGTTGCAAGGAGAGGTGGTAATTAATAAAAAAATTTCTTAGTACCTATAATATTTCTTGTTATTTATTATTCATACTAGCTGTCGCCCGCGGCTTCGCCCGCGTGAGTTTCGCTAAGATGAAAAATCTCTCTTGGAGCTTTTCACCAGATGTTTCAGATTGTGGCTAAATTGACTCGATAAATAGCACTTGTACACTGTCAATCACCACATTGGATCGAATGCTGGGAGCATTCGCCGTTAATATGCGTTACAGACGATTTAGACAATAGAAACAATGCACAGATCACTTACCACGTAGGCAGGCTTCTAGCACGATTCCTCACGAATAGTTCTTCCTTTAGACACCTGGCCGGCCAGCCACACACGATTATAAAGTTCCAAAAACACTGTTGAGCACTTGAAGTTTTATTAAAAATAATTGAGTAAAAAAAAGGGCTGTAATGTTTGGTGCGCGCGCGCCTTCGATTCAACGTCCAGACTCAGAATAGTTTACTGGTTCTGCCACCAGCCTATGGCGCTGTATTCCAAGACGCCGGTAGGATAGTACATGCGCCGGCGGTAATCCGGGCGCTCCATTGGCTAAATCGCCTGCAGCACGACGAATCATGATGATTGACAAGTGCGTCGATAACGCGCGCGAAATTCGAATTGAAAAGTAAACGAAGTTTACGTTGAAAACGGAACATTCCGCCCACCAAAATACCAATGGGATTTTCCCAGAGTAAGAATAAGAAACGGTAATTAACGATAAATATGTTTAAGTTACTATCCTAAACTTAAAAGCTAAGAAATGCTAAGTTATAACGATTATACGGATGGTAGAGGACATAGTTTGACCAAAGGTCTCTTAAGCGAGTGATCTCTGGCTGTTCTAATGGTTGCGACTCTAACTACCCCATCAGGGCCAGGATGCAAAGAAACAACTCGTCCTAATGCCCATTGAAGAGGAGGCCGATTGTCCTCTTTTATAAGTACGATTGAGTTTACAGTTAACGGTGTTGAGTCCGTGGTCCATTTTGCTCGCTGAGTTAACCCATGTAAATATTCATTTTTCCAGCGTTTCCAAAATTGTTGTTGAAAAGATTGGATAAGTTGCCATCGATTCAGTCGATTGATTTTTACGTCCTTGTAGTCGAAATCAGGAACTGCTGTAAGAGGTTCTAGCGTTAAAAAATGACCGGGCGTAAGAACGTTCAAATCGTTGGGATCCGAGCTCAATGGACACAAAGGCCGCGAATTTAAAATTGATTCGATCTGAGCGAAGAGTGTGGTAAGCTCTTCAAACGTTAAGACCTGATCGCCAACAATACGGTACAAATGACTCTTTGCGGCTTTGATTTGGATTTCCCACACCCCTCCAAAGTGGGGAGCAGAAGGTACGTTACGTTTAAAATCTATTTTTTCCGCATGAGAGGCTTGTTCGATACCTGACGCTAGTTGTGAACTTGCACCAACGAAATTCGTACCGCAGTCAGAGTGAATAACATTGCAGCGGCCGCGACGAGAAACGAAGCGACGCAATGCCGCGATGAAGCCGTCAGTCGATAAAGTAGAAACCACCTCAAGGTGCACTGCTTTTGTGCTCAAGCATACGAATAAACACAAGTACGCTTTATCGATTTTAGCACCACGATGAAGCCCGAGCTTAATTCGAAAAGGCCCTCCTAGATCGACACCTACGACAGAGAAGGGTTTTGCCTGATTGACACGAAAGGCCGGAAGGTCGCTCATAAAGGGTTGCAAAGGTTTCGGTTTAAGACGGTAGCATCTTATGCATCTTGAAAGATGATGACGTACAGCATGCTTTGCCGCAAGTATCCAAAACTGTTGTAAAATCAGATAGTTGGTTGTGTTCAGACCGGGATGAAAATTGTTTCGATGAATAGATTCGATTACAGCTGATGTAAGAACACTCTTTTTGGGCAATAATGCGGGATACTTATGTTCGAAGTCAAGATCGGAGCGCGATAGGCGCCCGCCTACTCTGAGTATACCCTGCTCGTCCAAAAACGGGTTTAGTTTACGAAAACTGCGAGGTAACTGTATCTTTGATTGTAATTTGGATATGACATCCAAAAACAACGATGTTGGAAATGTTTGACGATAATTAGTAACGCACGATGACGCTCAGCGTCCGTTACGAAAAGATTATCTGATCGCGGAACAGTGTTACGCATGTTATTACAAAACCTGCGAACGTAAGCGATAATGCGACAGATTTTATCTAAAGAAGAATATTTTTCGAATAGCCGATCAATTATAGACGTGTGATTAACGCTTTCGATTTGATCCGAAACGAGAACCGTGGTGCGACGCTGCTCAGAGAGCACCGCATTGTCGTCGTTTGAACGATTTCTCGATGTATCGATTGGCCACTCAGACTGTGGTTGAGACAACCACTCTGGGCCCGCCCACCATAGGGCATTGTTCAGCAACTCGTGAGGCAATTGCCCACGCGAACAAACATCTGCAGGATTTGTGACAGATGGTACGTGCCTCCAGCACTCGGTCGGCACGATATCTTGAATGTGACTTACGCGGTTTGCAACGAATGTCACCCAGCGAGAAGAAGGAGCTCGCAACCAGGACAAGGTAACGGTGGAATCACACCACAGATAAGTGTCATGGACAGGAATCCGCAGCGTGTCCTTGACAAATTTGATAAGGTCTGTAAGCAAAACTGCACCACACAGCTCTAAGCGAGGTACCGATTGACGTTTTAAAGGAGCTACACGAGCCTTTGCACATACGAGAAAGACGCGAACGGAGCCGTCAGACTCGATAACACGCAGGTATATAACGGCGCCATATGCTGCTTCGGAGCTGTCACAAAATCCATGCAGTTGATATGATTGAGCGCTATCGGTAGCGTATTTACGTGGAATTTTAAGATTCCTAACTTGAGGAAGCTGTTCAGAGAACTTTTCCCATTGAGAGATAATTTCCGGTGGGGGCTTATCATCCCATGAAAGACCTAGAATCCAAAGCTTTTTGAATAAAGCATTTAGCTTGAATTGTTAAAGGAGATAGAAAACCCAGAGGATCGAAAATTCTGGCAACCTCACTCAGAATCGTTCGCTTGGTGCACGGTTGATTAGATGGATTTACGGTAAAGACGAACGAATCCGAAGCAGGCTCCCACTTAAGGCCCAGAACCTTGATAGTTGTGTCTTCAGTTTCGGTAAAAGTGATTGCTTCTGAAAGACACGCCTCCGCGGGAAGATCGCTAAGTAGCTCGGGTCGGTTACTCACCCACTTTCGGAGCTCAAACGAGCCAAGACCGAAAAGAGCGATGAGTTGAGTTTTGATTTCTCTGGCGTCCTTCAGCGATGAGCTTCCGGATATGACGTCATCAACGTATATGTCGGAAGTTAAAACGGTTTTGGCCTTTGGGTACTTGTGACCCTCATCGTTGGCCAGTTGCTGAATAGAGCGGCACGCCAGGAATGGAGCGGAAGACACTCCGTACGTTACGGTATTTAATACGTACTCTTGAAGAGGCTCATCTGGGTGAGCTCGCCAGAGAATACGTTGATAATCACGATGTTGAGGAGCTAGGTTGATTTGACGGTACATTTGGCGCACGTCTGCCATGAAGACAATTGCGTGCTCACGGAAATGAAGAAGGATCTCTACGATATTTGATTGTAGCTTCGGTCCCGTCAGCAGCGAGTCGTTTAGCGATTTGGAAGTTGCATCTTTAGCCGAGGCGTCGAATACAACGCGAAGCTTCGTTGTAGCGCTGTCGGGACGTAGCACACAATGGTGCGGTATATAATACTTGCCTTGACCCATTTGCTTGGCAGGTACCAGAGTCATGTGACCACTGTCGATATAGTCAGTCATGAACTCCACGTATTGTTGGTTTAAATTGTGATCGCGATACAGACGCCTTTCAATGGCATGAAAGCGTCGTAAGGCTATCTCTCGAGAACCTTCAAAGACTGGCTCCTCGTCGTCCTTGAAGGGGAGACAAACTACATATCTACCTGTCTCGTCACGGTAGTGATTACTGAGAAAACTATTTTCACAGCGTTGCTCTTCTGGGGTCAATCGGGAAGATTGTGGAACGTTATCGATTTCCCAGAAACGTTGAACAATTTTGTTTAAACTATCGTCTACGGTAGAAGGGGCCACTCCTAGTAGACTGGACGATGCGAGTCTGGACTTCCCAAGAAGAAGCCAGCCGAAGACTGAGTTGAAAGCTCGCGGTTGAGAGGCGTTACCCTTCAGACGTTGTTCGAGAAGTGACTCAGCAAAGACGTCGGCACCTAACAAGACGTCGATTGGACCAGGGATGTCAAAACCAGGATCAGCTAGCGGTAGTGTTTTGACCTCCTCCCATCCTTTCGTATTTAGCCTTGCTATCGGTTGATCTCCGCAAATGCTCGGTATGACGAGCATTCCCAGACGAAACTTTACGTTACAGTTGGTGCCAATGTCGCATGTAACAAAGCCACTGACTGAGGCAGGGCTGCCCCCTAACCCATAAACGTTGATATTACCAGTTATAGGTTTTAGATTTAATCGTTGAGCGGCGTGAGCCGTGAGAAAAATTGTTTTGACTGCCGGTGTCAAATAACGCGCGAAATGTATGAAATTCACCAGAAGCATCACGAATCTGGACTAGAGCTGTTGCCAGTAACACGGTTGTGGTTACGGTTGGATCAGACTGAGTTAACGAATCCTTAGCCACTAAGGTCGCCGAGCTTGCCGCCGGCTCCTTATGTAGCAAAGTGTGGTGTTTACGTCTACATTGTCGACATGAAAACATTGATGTGCACTCTCGCACTGAATGGGATGCGTTAAGACAATTGTAGCACCATTTCTTTTCAGTGGCCACAGCCATGCGCTCATCTATTGATTTTGCCAAAAAATCACTACAGGCCGAGATGTGATGTTCATTACGACAGTAGGCACATTTACGAATCGGAGTGCTCGAATTATGAGCAGGTTTCGCTTGTTGTTTATCACCAACATTTTTATGAGTAGTGACGGTGGGAGCGACAAGCGAATGCGTGACGTTATGTCGCTTGAACTTCTGTGAAGTTCCCGGTGTGTCCTTTGAAACGTTAGCGGTTTTATTGGTAACATTCGAAAAGTGCGTGTCGCGAATTAATGCTTCACCTTTAGAGTGTAAGAATGCCCTTAAATGGTTATACTGTGGAAGCTCAATATCGGTATGTTTTTCCTCAAACTCGCGTCTTAATTTGGTATCGAGTTTGGCCAGAACATTATAACAAAGAACAAAATCCCATTTATCGGTAGGTAATTTTAAAGTTTTTAAAATTGTTAAGTTCTCATCGATCGTGTCTAAGGCGCGTCGAAAATCTTGAGCGTTCGAAGTCTTTAAACTAACGTCCAAGATATCACGCCAGCACGTAAACGCTAATTCGCGTTTATCTTCATAACGGGACTTGAGAGCCTCGTACGCACTTAAATAATGTTCACTTGCAACAGGAAAAGTTCTAATGAACGATAAAGCATCACCACTTAAAACTGACACGAGATAGTGAAATTTCTCAATATTACATAAGGAGGTAGAATCATGTATCAACGCGTTATAAGTTGCAATGAACTCAGGCCATTCCTTGATAGCACCGGAAAAAGTTGGCAACGAAATTTTTGGTAACCGCATATTTCCACTGTGCGAACCGGTCAATGAATTATGTTTCGAAGTGTCAGCTTGTTGAGATGAACGTTGTTCAAATTTTCGTTGAATTGCCAACACTTGAAAATACAATTCGTCAAATCGATCCTGAAGTTCATCGTCCTCCTCATCGGCATCATCCTTAAGAAGGTCCAAAATAATAAAATGGGAGTCATGAAAACTATCAGCAATCGTTTTTATTTCATGACAATATGAAAGAAATAACCCTACTTGTGATTCATCGGTATTGGCTAAGGTACCTACTTCCAAAGCCTTCGTTAAGCGATTATATGCTATAGTTCGTTTACGTCGCAAACTGGGCAAATTATTAATAGTGTACGTATTTTCGATACCCTTTTTAATAGTAGGTTTAGATTTACGCCTTGATAGTAAAGACATAATTAATATCAAAACAATAAAACCTGATAGCAACAAATATTCGGATTCGATAAAAAAGTTTAGTTGCGAACGTCTTCAGCGAGACCGCGTTCACAAGAATCGACGAGAATCACTGGGGCGGTATTACACGACAACAGGTAATATTGTCACCTCGGTCACCTGAGTTTTAAATTGAAATAAATTAAATTGATAAGGATGAATTAAATGAGCGTTAGGAACACTAAAAACGGTTTGCGATATTCGTTAATGTACGGTAAATAAAAAAAATAAAAATCAGTTTTTTTTGTAAAAACAAAAAACTATGATTTTTAACCTAAAACGGTAATAATGAAAATGTGAACGCACCAAAATTCGTTGAAAATATGATACGATAAACGATACAACGTCACGATAAAAAATATTTCGTAATTTGAAACGAAATAAATTTTCGATAAATAAATATCAAGAGGAAACGTTGAACGGTTGGAAAAAAGTAGTCGAGTTATATAACGAACTATCAACATAAAATTATGAGAAGGTGGATTTGCAATATTGTATTATTGCGAACGGTAAAACGGTAGATAATTTTATGCTAATAAGTATAAAACGACAAAAGAATTTATTTTCAACAAATATTCTAGAAACTGATGGAAGCCATCTTAAATCGATAAACGGTAGGTAAGGTACTCAACAAAACAAAATGGAACAAAGACTTGTTTTCCGATTAGTAATTGAAACAAAATGTTATGTTTATTCGTTTTAGCTGTACTAGTAAGTATAATAAGCGTGGAATACGGTAAATGAAGTAGCAATTACTAAATCGAATTGGTATTTGGCGGCAGACTGAAGGTAGGTATCCAAAGTTCCGGGGTTTCGGCACCAAAAAATGTGGCTAAATTGACTCGATAAATAGCACTTGTACACTGTCAATCACCACATTGGATCGAATGCTGGGAGCATTCGCCGTTAATATGCGTTACAGACGATTTAGACAATAGAAACAATGCACAGATCACTTACCACGTAGGCAGGCTTCTAGCACGATTCCTCACGAATAGTTCTTCCTTTAGACACCTGGCCGGCCAGCCACACACGATTATAAAGTTCCAAAAACACTGTTGAGCACTTGAAGTTTTATTAAAAATAATTGAGTAAAAAAAAGGGCTGTAATGTTTGGTGCGCGCGCGCCTTCGATTCAACGTCCAGACTCAGAATAGTTTACTGGTTCTGCCACCAGCCTATGGCGCTGTATTCCAAGACGCCGGTAGGATAGTACATGCGCCGGCGGTAATCCGGGCGCTCCATTGGCTAAATCGCCTGCAGCACGACGAATCATGATGATTGACAAGTGCGTCGATAACGCGCGCGAAATTCGAATTGAAAAGTAAACGAAGTTTACGTTGAAAACGGAACACAGATCTTCAAATTTTATACGTCAGCAGAAAATGCTCATCAGGTTGGCCGACTTTTAATAAAACGCCATTTCCATATATGTTACAGTGTAGCTGGTCTCTTGCAGTTCTTCATCAGATGTTCCAGATCTTCAAAATTTATACGTCATCAGAAAATGCTCATCAGGTTGAACGACTTTTGTTAAGGCACCATTTCCATATTTCTCATAGTTTAGCTGTTCTGTTAAGGTTCTTCATCAGGTGTTCCAGTTTTCAAAATAAATTATAGCCTAAATGTTGCCCAGGCTTAATAGCTATACAACAAAAAAAGTTTCATTCAAATCGGTTCAGTACTTTCGGAGATTAGCGTGATCATACATACAGACAGACAGACAGACAGACAAGAAATTCCAAAAAAAATTTTTTGCGTTCTATTATTCTTTTTAAGTGTCCCTCTATTAGCGCAGTAAATAGACGAGAATCAAATTACAAACGGTCCAGCAATTGTGAATTTTTTGAAATATTGTGTAGGATTATTGTGAGTATTCAAAATAAAAAGGGCACAATTGCCAAGTTTCCGCGCCCGTAGTAATCTTAAAAAAACTTAAAAAAAAAAAAACTTTCTTCAGATTTAGGCTCATATTTTCGTTTAGATGCATTTTTGCTAGGGAAAGTGTTCTACAAAATCTTGTAGATAATTAAATTTCCTATTATTTACATTTTACATTTTGTATCTAGGACTGATAGTTACCGAGATATGAGCTCAAAAAAAAAATCTTCTTTTTCTGAAATTTGTCAAACTTTTCACTTCAGAACGCTGTAATCTAGTTATGGCATATTTTAGGAGAATAAGTATTGGAACAAAATTTGTAGGGAATTTAATTACCTACAAAACGCATTTGCATTTTTCTTAACCAACCCTGCAGTATGGGGAGTAAAACTCAATATTAAAACTACGGAATATTGCTTATTTTGTTAAAATATTTTATTTTCTGCTAACTGCGCCTTGGGTCTTCGCTCCCGTGGGAATTTCATGATATAAAGTAACCTATGTACTATTTCTGGTATTTTTCTACTAGTATACCAAATTTAATACAAATCCGTCCATAGTTCATTGAATAAAGACCAAAATAGAGCTAAGGGTAGGGTTTACTTACAAATGGTTCAATAGTTCTGAATTTTTGATATGTTATTTAGAATGGTTAGTAAGTGTTTAAAATGAAAGAGGCACAATTTCTCCCCCCTTCCACGCCCGCCATATGTTGGAAAAACAAAAAAAAATTGCCACTTTATTCAGATTTGCGCTCTCACCTTCGTTTAGATGCATTTTAGCTACATTAGAGTTCTACACAATGTTGTAAAAATAAATTTCCTATAATGTACATTTAATATTTTGTTTCTAGGACTAATAGTTATGGAGATGTGCACTTTAAAAAAATCGCATTTTTGATAACATTTGGAAATTTGTCAAACTTTTTACTTCAGAGCGCTGTAATTCATTTATGGCATACTCCAGGAAAATATATATTGGAATAAAATTTGAAGGAAATTTAATTACCTACAAAACACATGTAATTTTTTTTAACCAACCCTACGGAGTAGGGGGTAAAAGTAAAAGTTAAAATATTACGATTTTGCTAACATATTTTATTGTCTACTAGCTGCACCCGGGGGCTTTACTCCCATAGGAATATTGGAATAAAAAGTACCTTATATGCTAGCCCTGATATTTTTCTACTAGCATACCAAATTTTATCGAAATCCGTCTAGTAGATTTTTTATGATTGAGCAAGAAATATCACATCCAAAGTTTTTCATTTTAAAATCGGGTTTCTTTCCCAATCTTTATTGCTGATGAAGCAAATATTATCTAATATCTGTATTTGATAATGTCCACAGACACTTTTACAGTGTCCCGATCAGGTACCGGTTACTCACCTGCAATGAATCACACTATAAATGGGAAAGTTTGGATGTGATATTTGTTGCTTAATCACACAAAATCTACTAGACGGATTTTGATTAAATTTGATATACTAGTAGAAAATTATCAGGACTAGCACATAAGGTACTTTATATCCCGATATTTTCATGGGAGCGAGGCTCAGTTAGTAAAAAGTAAAATATTATAGCAAAAAACAATTTCCGTTGTTTTATCATTTAGTTTCACTCTCCACCTTGCAGGGTTGGTTAAGAAATATGCAATTGCGTTTTGCAGGTAATTAAATTCCCTACGATGTTTGTTCTGCTACTTTTTCTCCTAGAATAGGTCATGACTGGATTACATCGTTCTAAATTAAAAAAGATTGACGAATGTTTGAAAAATGAGATTTTTTTTAAGGCAAAGGATTTTTTTTCTCGGAAACTGTCAATCCTGGAAACAAAATGTAAAATGTAAATAACGGCAAATTTAATTTTCTACAACATTGTGTAGAACACTTTTCTAGCGAAAATGCACTTAAAAGAAAATATAAGCGAAAAACCGAACAAAGTGGTGATTTTTTTATTATTTTTCCAATTTGACGGCGAGTGCAAAAGCTATTCAATTGTGCCATATTTATTTTAAATACTTACAACCATCCTAAACAATAATATAAAAAAAAAATTGTTACTGGACCGCACGTAATTAACCCCTAGGGAAGGTTCGCTCTATTTACTGCGCTATATCCATTTCAGTCAAAAATACTTAATGTACAGACAAAATATTTTTACTGTTTTATCATATGTATAGATTATAAAATCGAAAGTTTAAATGGATATTTGTGTTTTTTCTTCACGCTAAACTACTGGGTGAATTTTCACCCAAAAACCTGAAACGTGAAATATCATATAGTATACCTACGGGAACACACATAGAAAGTTACTATCTAAGGGAAATGACGTAAAATTTATGGTAGAAATAACTTTATATCTATCGCCGATGTTACTTAACCTCGTGCATATCGTGTATGTAATTAATCTGAGGACCGTGAAGAATAATAGTTCAATCTAGTGTTATTGTAACTTTAATTTACATCAATGTTACTCGTTAACTGGTATTTCTTCAGGACGTTTACTTATTTACACCCAGCAATATCTCGCTAGCTAGATACCTATATTTGCATACACTGACTTAAATTTTTTACAACTTTTTTCTACTTATTTATAAATAATCGTTTATTTAAGACCTTCATTTTAGTACGTTCACAAGCTTTTATTGAACTCTCTCAATATATTTTGGTTTTGGCACAAATTCGATGGTTGTTGAATTAAATAATGAAAAGGCCATTTCCCACAGGTTTAAACGCTCCTGGCATAGAGCCAAAGTTTTTGTTTTCTACTCGTAATAATTTTTGTCCAAATGCAGACCAATACCTAGATATTCTCTGAATGTTTGTCAATATCTTCAATGCATTTAAAGTAGTTTTAGTATTTTACTTTTTATTTTTTGAGTTAGACAAGCAAAGTAAGTAGCTAGCTCAATCTGAGTGATTTGACCCAAATATTAATTTATTATTGTATCCCGAAAGAATATATGTGGCGTTCCAAGCGTTTACGTACCACTTGGATGGTATGCATTAATGCTGTATTCAGATAGTTAAATAATTGGTTGATCATATGGTATAAAAAAACAATTAACTTTATTCACATTTATAGGAAAAAAATCTTTTCCAAAGTTTACACTTACTAAAATCAAATTGTTGGGAAATAGGCATTGAAAGTTTAAACTGTAATAGCTAAAGATCTAGTTGTCAGTTACATAGATTATTATTTATTATAATAGAGCAATATGTTGAGTATAAAATCAACTAGGTTAGCAATGGTTAAATAAGTTACAAAAATACTACTTATAAAAAAAATAAAACGTTGTTCATTGACAATTTTGGTAATATATTTGTGAACGCTAAAATACATACCTTTATCATTTTACCTCCTGTTCAAGCACTTGATTAAATTCATAAAACTTCTCAGCACCGCATGATCCACTTCGCGCAAAATATTAATATCATCCATTTTCTTCGCGCGTTTCCTCGCGCAGCGCTTTACAAAAACATCCTAATATCCATTACAGCTGAACAAACAGCTTGGCAGACCGTATCCAGCACATACTAAAGCCATTTATTAGCCATCATAAATTGCTTCTGTGGGTTTACTCAGTTTCAATTAACAGAGCAGACTATTGGTACAAAAATTAAGGAAACTACAGAAATTACAATTGTTACATGAGATGAGAGAAAAAAATAATCACATCCAGATACTTATGATAACAGTAGTATCCCTGAAACTCCTATATTTCTTAGGGAGAGCAAACATGCATTTTAGTCAATTAATAATACAATGTTGATTCTGTGTGTTGAATTATTAATGTGTGTAAAGTTTATAAATTTTCAGCAAACGATAAATATTTGCCACATATTCTCATATGTTAATTGAAACAAACGCACCACTTTTGCTTAGTTTGTCCTCTCTTCGCGAAACTGAAACAGCTTTTAAACTAAAAATTGATACAGTAATAACAACACAAAAAAATATCCAAGATAATTTTAATTTTATATTTTTGTGTATTTATCAAATGGTACATAATTAAAAGAACAGCCATTCTATATAATTAAAAGCTCCTCGCGTTTTATATGAGGATTTATAAAATAATTTTATAGACCCTTCGTATTTCAAAAGTATCTCCTAAATCATCTGTTTGCATATAAAGTGTACTCAGCTCCACTTTCCTTAATTTGTGTTGGGGTTATTCTGAGAACGACCCGGTCGGAACTAAAATGATTGTTATTGTCAAAGGAGACATAACTGTTGTTTATCTAACTACCTACAATTCTCAACAGACTATGAGATAGATCATTTCCTTGATGCTGAATCCAACAGTGTTTGTATACAAACAACAACAACAGTTTTATATAGACCTGGCCCGGATCTAGGGCGGCCAGACCGGGGCAACTGCCCTGGGCGGCAGTTTCGGGGCATCGCCAAGACAATAATGATGGGGCGTTACCATGAAGATTCTGACCTTTTTTGGTATGGCTAGATGGGGCGCCATTTACTCGTCTCTAGAGCGCCAAAATCATCATAAGGGGCGTCAACATGAAGCTACTGCCTGATTCTGAAAAATATTAGTAGTCACTACCGGGGTAAATCCGGGGTAGATATTTGGTAAGTTATATTTGAAGTTTTGTGTATTTGCTCAGGCGTGTGTGAGCGGAATTTATCACAGTCGTCGTTTCACCACGACGTCGCTAATTCTGCTGTGCCTCCTGATAATCCAGATTAGTGAGTTCTAATTTAAGTTTCGAGGGAATTCACAATGAACCACATACACTTAAATGTAGTTGAAATAGAGCGCAATTTGCGTTATAAGAATAAATATAAATATATTTATTTTAAATATATTTTAAAATACAGAAGTTAAAGTTTCTGAAATAGTATACTTCTATCCAATTTTAGCAATGATCATTCTGAGATACTTTGGCTCTTGTTTTATACATTAGAAATTATAATTCGTAGATAGACGTATTTACTTTTTAAAGTAATGTTTTCTAAAAGCGTCTGTATTTACTAATTATTTATTTTTGCTTAATTCTTTGAGAAAATCGACCCAGCCTGTAACGTATAATTGCATAGCTGCTCTTCACGCCTGTGCTGTATAGTGGCATAATCTATCAAGTTGTACCAGTGATTGACAAATGGCCTACAATCAAAGTAGGTACATACTTCCATACTGTCCATATTGATAGGTATTATTAATGCGATAGTCTCTCTGTCGGTCTGTCTGTTACGCTTTCACTGCTAAACCGCTAGACCGATTTTGATGAAATTTGGTATCGATATAGTTGAAGATCCGAGGTCAAACATAGGTTTTTTAAAAAATCAAACACCAAAGGGATGCAATAGTGAGTGAAACTTTGTATAAAAAACACAGATATTTTATGCCGCGGGCGGAGCAGCGTGCAAGTGCAACAGCTAAAGTTAGATTCACAAAATCGTCTTTTTATTTTCTGTCAAATTATGTATAGAATTTTACAAAAAGTTTCTGATATTTAACAAATTTCTATTTTATCTGTACTTTTTAGAATGACAAAGTATTTGTTTGGTACAAAATACTCTATTCGCGTAATACCTATACTTTATCGAGTATTATCAATAACTCCTAATTGGCCTCTTCAGAATATATTACCATTTCTAGAAAATAATGTTGAGAAAAATATTTATAAGTCTCAAGAGGGATTAATTTATCGAACAGGCACTTATGATTCACGGATTGGAATCCCATTTGATAAATAAATGATATTTAGGTTTCTAAACATCAAGGTGTACTTACTAAATAAATATTTTTTTACAAGTTTCGTAACAGGCCAGCTACCAATGACAAATATTTGCCCCAAAATGAAAAAAGAAAAATTTATCGATCCCATAACGAGCAATCGATGGGTGCAACAACCCGATATCGGTGAAGAAACTAACTACGAATTAATAGGGCCGTGGGAGGCGAGCGACTAAAAATTCATCCTTTTTGCCCTAGTTTTAAGGTATACTTATTGAAAACTTATCTGAGTATGCTGTAACCTACTAATCGAAAATCAATCTATTTCTGCCCCTTATAGAAATATTTATTTTTGTTTAGACTCCGGCACAGAATTAATATAAGTAACTCCGGTTAGGTATCTACTTCATGAGAAAAAGGTACACGACCTTATTTAAGTGAATCCTTTGCAAACAAAAATAATTTATTCACAAGCCTATATCCGCAGTAAAACTTGAAACATTCCCAAAAGGGATGCAGTAATAAACAATACATTTTGAAACAAAAAATCATCTAAAGTTAGCTGAAAATATTCGGATTATACTCTTATATTTCCTCGTAAAAACTTTTATTATGGAAGTAATTAATTTGAAAGAATGCTAATTTTTCTTTTAATCGCTTCTTTAGCGCCGCAACTTTTATCTACTTTGTTTGAATTACTTTCGCCTGAGCAGTTCGCGGCAAGTTCCGAAACATTTTTATACTAAGTTATATCACTTCCGTACTTTATAACAAAGCCATTGTTACAATATATGAGAGTGGATTTTTGGGATAGGCATCAGTCGAATCAGAGTTATTACACGGCTGATCAAAAAAAAATAAAATTATAGTGTTTATTTTTAAGTGTACCTAAGAGTCTCTTTCATACTCTTCTTAAGAGAAAAAAACACCGGAGGATGGGAAAACACCGGAGGATGGGCAGCAGCATCTTTCCGCGTACTATGCCATCCACAGACGATTTAGCCTTACAAGACATCGCTTTGATAAGATGTTGTACAGAAACGAAATCGCTAAAATTTGGTGGGGTAAGGGGAGAGGTAGCCGCGTCCTCATTGGAGCGTTCAAGGATACGTCAAAACTGGCAACGTCATAACAGCTTACTAGTGATGGGCAATACAATGATTTCAATCGAGAATCTAGATTCTTAATGCCCATTATACTCTTTGGTGAAGAGAAAAGAGTTTCACTTTCATTGTCTCTCAATAGTTTCAATCGGGAATAGAGTAAGGGTGGGACATATATATATGAGTATATAATAAATAATATTGATAGTAGATAGATAAGTTAGACATGTATTCATTATTTAGGTAAATTTAATTGTAAAAATAATACTATTCATTGATGATAAAAATAATTGACATTAGTGTTAAAATAAATTATGGGACTTTTGAGTATTGTGACGAATTCAATCGATCGATTACAAATTTTGATGTGTCCCGTCACTAGCTTACACGTGCCGAGACAGAGCGAGATAACTATATGTTTGTTGCTTTTTAATTTTTACTGCGAAAGAAAAGAGCTAGATATATTTTGTTCATTTAATATTGTTTCTTTAGTAACACAGTTTGGTAATTAACAAATTAAATTATATTATAAAAGTAATGACTTATCGGTGAAATGTTATTCCATCTTTCGATAAACTAGACGTTGTGCTAACACTTTCCACACGATTTCACTGCACAAGTAGGCATTATGTGTTCGAAAATGTTTTTATTCGGGAGCAAATTGACACGACTTTCGCTTTGCCAGTCGCCGGCGGAATAAACAAAGAAAAGGGGCGGGGCTGGCTGTTTAGCCGTGTCTGGCTTAACCTTAGTGAGTGGATATGCCGGTGATGCGGGGTCTAGTAAGGCTAAATCGTCTGTGATGCCATCACACTGCGATCGCCAACCCGCCTGCCAAGCGTGGCGATTACGGCAAAACCCCTCATGGATAAAATCCTTGGGGGAGGCCTTTGTCCAGCAGTGGACGTCTTTTGGCTGAGAGAGAGAGAGAAGAGTCTCTTTATCCTACCTAAAGTGAAGTGAAGTTCCAATAGTGAAGTACGAACTTTAAAAAAATCATACGTCTCTCAGTCTAGGTAGGTACTAATATCAATCCGCCACTGCCTTTCCAATTCTACGAAAAAATACCCATTTTTCTTTTACGTCTGAAACATTTCGTTTGAAACGGAATCAGTGATGTACCTCCGATGAAACCTGTGACTACTCAATGCAGATCAAATATTAGACAAATTGGATCACTCGACTGCGACGGCGGGCCCAAAATGGTTTATAGGAGGGGTTGCAAAAAACCTTACAAAAAACGAACTTTTTCGGCCATTAATAAAAGAAAAGAAGCCAAGACTTTTAGTAGCTGAACAGTTTTTAAAGCAGTAAGTAAGTACTTACCAAAAATACCACAAAAAGCTTTTACACAATTATTACTATAATGGCACAAATAACAACATGAACATTGACGTGAGTATTCCTGTACGATTATCTAAGGACATTTAATATTTTTGCTCAACAAATTCACTAAATTCTATAACCACCACCACTTAAAAATGAGGATGATTGTTAACTAATACCCGAATTTCGTCTGAATGTTGGCAAACTTTTAATGGACCGCATTCAGTTAACTCTAGGCAAAACTGCATTGAAAGCAGAATAATATTAAATCTTACATAGGTAGGTTGCTCGTTTATCCTAGGAATCGTAGGAAGTTTAGTTAGGAAGTTGGAGTTGTTAGTCAAAATACCATCAGTACTGAGTAGAGTACAATTAAAGCGAATAGGAAATTAAAGTACATTATTATTTCGGTCTTCCTTTGAAAAAAGTAAATTCAAAATGTGTCATTAAACTAAAAATATTCAATTACTTGAATATTTTCTATTTTCTAAAAGAAGCAGATAATTACTAGGAATAATCCGGTTGTTATTGATTGTATTCTTCTTCTTGTAGTGCCTCTCCATTACTGGAGGTTGGCCGTCAGTTTCGCAAACTATTCTCTGTTCGCCGCTATGCGAAACAGTTCCTCAACCCTGGTGACTCCGGTCCACTCGCGTATGTTCCTCAGCCATGATTTTTTGCGTCTTCCAGCACGTCTCTTGCCTTCTATTTTGCCCATCATTATAAGTTGAAGCAGCTGATATCTGTCGTGTCGTAACACGTGTCCCAAATATTCGACTTTGCGCTTTTTGACAGTTTGCATCAACAGTCTAGACATTGCAACGCGCTGGAGAACTTTTTCATTGCTGACTTTCTGAGTCCAACTGATACGAACCATGCGACGGTAACACCACATCTCGAAAGTCCTCGAGACGTCGCCTGACGTCTTCTTTTATAGTCCATGCTTCGCAACCATATAAGACCACTGGCCAAATGTAGCAGCGGAGGATCCGTACTCCTGAGCTGGATGTTAATATGTCGACAGCATAGTACTTTCTTCATCCTAATAAATGACGTACGGGCAATTTCAATTCGGGCCTTAATTTCTTGATCAGAGTCCCATGCTTCATTCACCCACGCACCAAAGATATTTGTATTGCTGGACACGCTCTAAGTCCCTACCCCCCACCGATAACTTCGGCCTTAAGTCGACATTTCGGGACACCACCATGTATTTGGTCTTTGATATATTTATACTTAAGCCCGCCCTTTCACTACATTCATGTACTCTGTCCAAAATCTTTTGTAGTTCTCTGTCAGATGCGGCAATAAGAACTGTATCGTCAGCGTAACGCAAATTATTGACGATTTTGCCGTTCACTTTCACCCCCTCTTCAAGCCCTTCCAAAGATCTGGACATTACAGCTTCGGAGTACACGTTGAAGAGTAATGGAGACAAGATGCAACCCTGGCGTACGCCTCGACGAATCTGAATCTCTTCTGTAACATCTTGCTCCACCCTTACAGTTGCCATTTGGTTCTCGTATAAGTTCTTAATTATTCTTATATCTTTGTCATCAAGACCAATGACGTGCAGTAATCCAATTAACTGATCGTGTTTAACACGATTAAAAGCCTTTTCGTAATCTATGAAGCATATAAATACATCAGTCTGCATGTCACGACATTTCTGCACGAGAACATTAAGTGCGAATAGAGCTTCTCTGGTCACACCCGATCGGAAACCAAACTGGCTCTCCCCTAGCTGTTCATCACATTTTTTTTTAATTCTATTTAGTATTATGGATAAAAATACTTTCAGTACTTGGCTCATGAGTCGCGAATATTTTTGCGACTACTATTTTTGTTCGTCTATACAATCAATAACAACCGGATTATTCCTAGTAAGTATCTGCTTCTTTTATATAACTATAGTGAAATAAACACTTAAAGATAAAGAAAAATGTTGAAGGAATCCAATAAATAATGAACCAACCCTTTAATTAAATTCTCACTAGTATCCTGTTCTACAACTGTGAAAAATACAACAGAAACAGAGGGAACCGTGGAATTAAAATTGCTTTTTCTTAATCGGTTGAAGGTGAGAACAACTGGGAGCAAGCTGGTCCAATTCTTGTCGCTTCCGACTGCTTGTTTTCAATACACCTTCGAATTGCTCGATTAAAAGTTCTTAACTGCACTCAAGCCGAATTGTTAACGGCCTCCACCATCGAGTATTGAACATTTCCGAAAAAATTGTATTGTCAACGAAAATGAAAATTTACGGCAGTTCCTTGTAATGTGTCAAAATTGAATTCGTTTATTACTTATTCGTTTAGTACTTTACTACCTTTTATATTGTAAGTAAAACGGAAATGAAATAACTATGTGAGTACATAAGTTTCTAACTATTTACTTTTGATTTAAGTAGTACTTACTTACATAGAAAAATATTCAATTTACCTAATGACGCATGTTATCGAAAGATTAACAAGATTCTAAATATGCTAGGTTCACTATAGGATAAAATGTTTCCAATAAAGAAAACCTAACTTTATCAAAGATAAAAGTTATACAAGCTTAGCCAAGTTCATTAAGACGTGGCTTCATATTTTCAACGGTTTCCAACTTCTAAGTTGTTTTTCGACACTTTGTAATCACTAGCGCTAGAAGCGGTAAACTTCAACTTCTATTTGGCACACTTTTCAAACTTGCCCTGTCTGCAGCGGGCCAGTGTCTATTTTTTCCTTTTCTCTAAAGCCAGATTAAACATGCAGTGGCTCTTACCTTTATTCATTCACTGCATTTGAACGATTTTCTAAAAGCAAATGGTGGCAGCTCTCCTGGTATCTGACGAGTCCTGGGAATTAAAAAACAGCGACAAAATCCCTAACATCGTGATACAAAAGCAAAGATGAAATTCGATGCATTGACGACAAATTCTTTTAGAGCAAAAAAGTGCCTCTACTCCTACTTACGCTGCACACTTCCGAATTAGCTGTTCATATTCGAAGCTTTGACTCCTCTGACCATTCGGAAGGCAAGCATAAATATTTTAAGTTGGTATTCACAGCAAAGGCCCCCACTAATGCTTGTATAAATCGTACTTACCTGGAGCTCTCCATACTATACGTTAGATGTTTTGAATGCGAGGCCAAATTGACTCCATTAAAAGTTCTGAAAGCGCTCGTAGCTTAGATAATTTACGGAGCGAGTTATGCCTTCTATGCAAAAGCAAATGCATGGGTACTGGAAAACTAATGAATTTATGTTTGTGTTTATCTTTTTCGGCTTTCTCCGCAAAAAGTTGAGGTTTAATGGTAATGAGCCAGTTACCACATTGAGAGAACGTATTATATCGAGTAAAGGGCCATGTAAGTATGCACAAAAAGTAGTCTTGCACTTACTCGGAGATAAAAAGCCATTTTAAAACCTTTTAAACCTTCCCAATGAAATGAGGAGAACCGTTAGCTTTGATTAGTATTTCTTACAGCACAAAATATGCAAACAATTTTGTTCTGTTAGTTCTAAGTTAGGAACATATTAATGTTAAATAATCAATATAATTATTGGATTGATTGATCGATTTTAAAATGGATATTACTTTTGAAGCTTCACAAAATTTTAGTTCTGTCAACACAAAGCACCTAGTTAAGTAGGTTTTCTTATGTATATAGGTCTATATTGGCAGATAGACTATATTTGTCTCCTGGAAAATTTGAGTTTTAACAACAAAAAGTTGCAAATGAGCTCATAAACTACAAAAACCTGATCTTTTGACGAAAGGTTAGGTTAGGTGATGGTTAAGGATAAAATGTTCATTCCCTTCGTTTTTCTGTTTTTCAATTATCGAGCTAATGAAAGGTCTAAGCATTCGGTACATTTTGGTCGTATTTTAATTTCGGTCAAAGAGATTTCCCGAAGCCTGTCTAATTTTAAAACTTATTATAGACTGATTTATTTAAAGTAAAGTAACATAGGTATCAGTACATTTAATTCAAAAGTACTTTGTATGTCTGTCCTAAGATCTTTTTGGTTGATTGATGTTGAATATTAGTGAATGCTCTTCAGAAGTAAAAAATGAGATTCCTCTTTATTAAATTAGTTAGCAGTAGTCCATGGGCAGCGGTGATCGCTTACCATCAGGTGACCTGGCTTGCTCGTTTGCCGCCCTATCTTATAAAAAAAAGTGAGCAGATGAAACTCTTACCTCACAGAATCGTATCTCAGGG